>OZ037770.1:14420641-15620641 GCA_964035545.1 Bugula neritina | reverse complement strand
CATATCACCCAGGTTTCCCCTACTTTTGTTAAAACAAATGCAATTGGCTAAAATTCAAATGAAGAACATCCAAATATTTTATTGAAATACACAATTACACAATTACTTAAACACTCACGCAAGTTTATAGTCGCTATCCTTGTGAGAAACCCTTGAAGGAAGGGGTTTTTGTTAATGCGGGTTAAGAACTTATTCACATGAGGCACAGGAGAAACTATGACTGGATGCTCTTCCTAACATCACCAATAGCCTTTGCCCAGGCTAGCTGGTTCACTAGGCAAATGCTCTAACCCCTAAACTTACTTTAACATCATTTAATTTTTGAGTGGCATGTTTTAATTGCAGTATACCCAATTATAATCTAATCCTGATGAATAATTAATGATACACTCGTTATAAAAATAGTACAACAACTCATTCAAATTATGTTTTATATTTGCATGTCAAATTTCTTAATTTCAGCATCAATTGTTACCTTGTTGATTAGTTTAGCCATTGGTGGGCATCCAATCAAATACAAAGTTGACCAAAATCCAAACAGCAAGCCAATATTTCCAGGATCAGTGCCAAACTATAAAGACATCAAATGCTCAATTAAGCTCTAATATGTCAACCTTGTTTATTGCTATAATTATAGCCTAATAACTATGACACACAGGGTAAATAAAGTTTTACAGAAAAATTTTTAGTAAAAATTAAACTCCACTTAGTCTAATATGGTAAACTTTGAAAATTTAAGTGATTTTGATTGAAGTCTGAAACATCATTGCAATATCTTAAAAAATAGACTATAGTAATCTAATAGTAATTTAGGCTCTTTGTAAAACTTTGTCATAAATGTGGTAAAATATTTTATGTGACATGGTAAGTCTAAGCTTTAATTAGAATTAACCTAAACTATTATAACTATAGTCAAAAGTGGTAACTATTGCGTTTTGGGGTAAAAGATTATTAATGTAAGGCTACAGTTATTTTGATGCTATAAACTATGTTTGATGGTTTTAATTGTATTAATGTTTGAGTAGATAATAAATTTTCCCATATAATTACACAGATACGAGAACAAGATATGGTTTGGGTTTTGGTTTCTTATAATACACATGTTATTCTACAAGACAAACCATGCCTTTACCAGCTGATTCCTGCGTCAGCTATACTTACAGAATCTGACAAGAAGTTGCTGAGCCCCGCAGATCTTGAACTGGCAAGCACACTCAATATAAAGCAGTGAAAAGTCATGACTAAAACACCCGGTATCTTTATCATGGCTACTGATGAGTTTGGTTGCTTCTTTTCACTCACTAAAACAAAGTTTGAAAAACAGATTTTTAAATTATTTGTATAATTACGATCTGAAAAAGAAGTTGTTACGTTTATATATAATTAAAAACATGTATCTATCATATCTACCACAAAATCTAATTTGCCAATGAAGCTCTACACAATACGATGCTATTACGAATGGAAATTAATTATTCTGAACAATATTTAATTAGGCAAACTATAAACTTTACACTCATAATTTTCGATTGTTTAAATTACTAGAAACTCCTGACAACTTGTTTTTAAAAAAATGTTATTATTCATACAAATTATCATGAATTTAAATCTAATTTATTAATAATTGTCAATACCACAACTTAGCAATATTCAATATAAACTACACAGTTTGAAAGGAAATTAGAGCAGCTGGTAGAATGATCCATGTATACTTATCCAAATACTATATAATACTTTAAATCTATTGCTAGGCATATTTGCTTATAAAACCAAAGTTTTTATAAGCCCAAATGTTACAATATAAGAACATAATTGTGCTTGACATTACAAATCAATTTAGGTTGATATATTGTAGATATTCATAAAAATTGCTATTAACTTGAAGAAATTTTATATGACTGCCAACATGGCTAAACATTTCATTAATTCGTGGGAGGCATCAAAAGAATATTTAGCTGCTTTGATTTTATCAACTATTAACACACAGAATAAGACACAATAAGGTGTTTGAATATACACTTCCTTGGACTACATACCATTTGTTGAAAGAATAAATATCTGTAAGAGACATGAGACACCAATTAGACCACCCAGTGTCCAGAACATACAGCTGTATCCTCCAATCTATAAATAGACAAGCAATTGACAGAGCTGTCCAAATTCAATTAAAAGATATATCATTAGAAACCTTGTGGTTTAAAGCTCACAAAAAAGATATTGAGAGATTAAGACCTAATTAGTAATGCAAAATATATTGTGTGCGTGCGTGTGCGTGTGCGTAAGATTCTTATAGTGCATATGTGTGCACATGTGGGCCATTCACAGTTAGCTATTATTTGGAAAGAGATATGAAATATTATTATATATATATATATATCATGTACAATATTTCTCTCCAGTATATATAGTATACAACAATAAAATACATGATATAATATGAAATATAACAATTAGACACATGATATGCTGACTGAAACACAAAAGTCTATAACATTACAACAAGTTAGGAGGCAAAAATACCTACAGCAATGCTGCACATGCCGTATGGTAGAATATATGCAGACTACAACAACTGCTTGATAACTTCACCTGCTGTAAAGCTGCTCCTAGGGCAGGTCCAGCTGCGTACCCTCCCCCTTGTATCATCTCTACAAAGCCCTAAGGCAAACATAAATGAGCTTTAATATAGAATGTTCGGAGAGAGGCATTCTATCATACCAAATAACCTAGTTTTCATAAACTGCTTGTAAATATTCAGCTAAAGAAATATCATATTTAAACGTTGGGTTTAACGGTGATTAAACTGCATGTATTAATTAAGGAAAAAATGCCTAAGCATCTCTACAGTTGTGTTCATTTAGTTCTCATCTCAACTATATATCAGGGATAGTAATTATATACAATACTTACCACAACTTTACTATTGTGAAATAATATACAATTATACTTAATTACCACAACTGTACTATTGGGAAATGATATACAGTACTTACCACAACTGTACTGGTCTGGAATGTTGTGTGTTTAAGTAGAATTGTCATCACAGACACTGTAAGACTTGCTGAAGCACTTCCAGCTAGAATTCTGATAGTTATACAAAGTGGAAGAAGCATCTGATTTGGTGCATATGTTGTAGCACTGAAACATAAGTTAGTTGTTTATTGCCTTTGCAATAATTATTAAACTACAACTTAAATTATAACCTACAAAAATTATTCAAAACACACTCGCAATAAAACAATAATAAAAATTTATTTGCATATTGGTCTTCCTGTTACAGTGGAAATAAACTTCAAAAATCATGCATAAAATTTAAAGGACATAAGTATATAAGCAGAAGGAAGACTTGCTCTATAACACCGTGTGTTTATATCAATTCATCTCATTCTGATAATTAAGTTGCTTCACTGAAAGTTTTCCTAAAATAAAAACACTTTTAAAACTATGACCTCATGATCACTTGACACAGCAGACCTTATGGGACATTAGATATGCAATTATCAATGCTAATTAAGTATTAATTAATTATTGTTGATTAACAACTAACTTTTTTGGGCAAAATATTTCACTGCAACTACTTCAATGAACTTGGAAACTAAATATAAGCTATTGTTTTATTATTATAGTTGTTTACCCAAAAGATATGCACGAGACTGCCGATAGTGCTGTACCTGCTAGGCATGCTGTTCTTGGGCTTATCCAATTAAACTAAAAAGTAAATCATAAGATTTTCGAGACTTTTATCTCAGTGCACCATAGAAATATAAAAAACAGTTTTACAATACACAAGGTTTTGCATCACATTATGACTGTCAGGCTACCACTAATCAAGGAGTTGATATGTACATCTGAGTTGATATGGAATTGGCAAATTCTTGACAACTTTATACCTTCAATTCCTAATCAACAGAGTGAACTTGTTAAACATATGAATCAGTTGCATTGCACACTAAATATCACTTGTACGTAACCAAAGCATAGATTTACAACAAAATTTGATTAACTTCATAACTGCTGCATGAGCTCAGCAATAGTAAACGTATGCACGTCTATGCACATTGACACAGACAAAATGTTTCTTATATAGCATATCAATAGTTTGTTCTTATATAATGTCAAAACGTGTAGTATATATTTAAAATCGCTTTCAAGTTAAAATAAGGTGACGCTGCGGTAACTACTGTATGTAAACATGAATATTACCAGATATCCCAAGACTGGTGCGGTCACAAATCTGGCAAACTCAAAAGAACTGAAAACAATTCCAATCTCCACATAAGATAACCCTTTGCTCTTTGCTTCTTGAGGAAAGAAAGGGAACAAGAAAGTGTCAGTGCACAACGCCACAAACTGAGAGAATAGCAAGACGCCTAATAGCAGGTATTCTCTACACTTGCTCAGGCTATAACCAGTTTCCTTCCCTAATGGTTTTTCTGTGTCAGTGTCTTCTTCCTCTAGCAGACCTTTGAGTTCCTGCTCTTCTGACTCGAGCATTTCAACAGGACTGACACAGGAACTAGTAATGGTTATAACTGTAATGTTTTGAGTGTTTACAGCATGCAATAAAGTTCTTTGTTATTACTGCACGAATCAGATAATGTTTGGCAACTGTATGATGTCATGCTCTGCATGTATATAACATGAATATCTACATGCAAATAAGGGGATAGTGTTAGTCCTCAACCGAGAGTGGTCTCTACAGCATAAATATAATAACAGCAACTTAACACAACATAAAATTGGTGACGAGAATAATGCAAAAGTGGCAGCTCAAGATTTTAGAATGGCTACTGGATCTATAGCGCAGTTTAGTGGGAAGATAAAACATTATATGCAGAGGTAAGAAAGTTACTTTCTTATACACAAGACAGATGCTGACTTGAAGAAGCATGTACTGATTATGGGACTTTCAGAGAGTCAATATGATACTTTGACAGACTTAGTATCACCAGAGATGCCACAGGATGTCAGCTATGACAATCTAGTACAGCAGCTGAAGAGACATTGTGGTACAGTGGCAAATAAAATGGTTGAGAGGGCGAGGCTTAGAGAAGTCAAGAGACTAGCATCAAATAAATCCGTGACAGACTTCGTAGCTAGACTGAGGGCACAAGCTAGATCATGTGAGTTTGGGAATGTGCTACATGATAATTTGCCTGAACAATTTAGAATAGGGGTGCAAAGTAAGACAATCAGAGAGAGGATAACTGCTATGGCAACAGAAGAGCAATCCTAGCTTCAAGCAGTGATAGATGTTGCACTGCAAGTTGAAGTTAATGAGAAGATGGACAGTGTAAAGTTAAACAGCGTACCAGAAACTGTATATATATATATATATATATATATATATATATATATATATATATATATATATATATATATAATGTAATGTATATATACATGATATAGCTGGAATATAGAGTAGCTCACTCAATATAGTTATATAGCACAACCTTGCTATATAGGTAGCTGGTACCTGTCTTATATATACAGGGTCACATGATCACATTACAAGCTATGTCTACCTGAGAACAAAAGGCATGCCATGCAATAGAAATAATACTTTGACAGTGAATGAGGTTTAGCAATAATTTTAACTTAAAAAATGCAGATGAATAGGAGGCATTGTTTTCAATACTGACTAGAATGCTTATCTGTGCATCTCAACATTTAACTTAGCTATATTGGCTATTGTGCAGGACCACTGACCAAAGGTGACCATTGGCTATTGTGTTGATGAAGACGTTATACTCTTTGAAAATAGATCCAAATAGACAACTCTATTCTCACATTCAAACAACTGCTTAGAGACTTGACCTACTTGCTAAGTGTTGAGGAATTCTGCTGCTTTTTAATTATGCAGTATTAGCCAATAATCCTATATATATATCTTAGCTATACTACCTACAGACTGGTTGAGTGTGGTATGCTTAACCAGTTAGCTTTATAATAATAATACACTGAATATCAACATAATACACTGAGTATCAACATAATACACTAAATATCAACATAATACACTGAATATATCAACATAATACACTGGATATCAACATAATACACTGAATATCAACATATTACACTGAATATCAACATAATACACTGAATATCAACGTAATCACTGAATATCAATGTGATATCTTACATATGGAGAGGCATATGCAGCTAATATAAGTAGTTTATACGTACCTACAGATCTCTGTCAAATTTCTAGACAGTAAAAATTTGCCAACTAAAATATTACAATACACTGAACACAGTACAGCTTGACATAGCAGTAAAGCAGAATATGATAATTTATTTGTTGCTAAAAAAACTTTTCATCGGCTTATCAGATTGCCAGGCACTAAAGCAGTTGAGTGTGGTTGTTTCTTATAAATGAATTCTCATTCGTGTTTCGAATTCAAAGTCATTCAAGTAAAAAAGCCTTTGCAAAGCCAATTATCACTAACTATTCATTTTCCCCCAATATCTGTCCACTTTCTTTTCAAATTTCCGACTATTCAACTTTAGCACTTGGTCATTGTTATCAACAACTGGATGTTTTCTCATCTGTGTAGGTGCAACATCTCAAGTTAGAATAGTTATGATTCACAAAGGCCTGTTAATTATTTTGGCATTTAAAATCAAATAATGGTCACATTTGGTAAAAAAGCTCACAGACTGATTAAAATATATCACCTTTATTATTTGTGGTTTGGCAGGATGTAATATTTGAGTTGAGCATTTGAAAGATGTACTGATGCTACTGACACTTTGAGATGACAGGTATCACAAGGTGCTTTTTATCTATACATATAATTCTACTCTAGAAAACATCTCCTTCTACTAGCTATATACTTACACTATAGTATTATTCTACCAGCTATACTTACACTATACAGTATTATTCTACTAGCTATACTTACACTATACAGTATTATTCTACCAGCTATACTTACACTATACAGTATCATTCTACCAGCTATACTTACACTATACAGTATTATTCTACCAGCTATACTTACACTATACAGTATTATTCTACCAGCTATACTTACACTACAGTATTATTCTACCAGCTATACTTACATTATACAGTATTATTCTACCAGTTATACTAACACTATACAGTATCATTCTACCAGCTATACTTACACTATTCAGTATTATTCTACCAGTTATACTAACACTATAGTATTATTCTACCAGCTATACTTACACTATAGTATCATTACACCAGTACCTATATACTTCATTCTGGTGTGAGTTTTACACGAGTATTTCGTATAATAAAACTTGATATTCCTGTGTCACACAATCAACTTTATACTTGCACAGCTTCAAAAAACCCTGTGGCTTAAAAATCTGTAACTCACATCTATTTCTACTGCATAACTAGATACCTCTGTCTATGCCTTAGAATTCAAATTAGTAGCATTGATAAGTGCATAATAATTTAATGTGTGCTTCATCAAAAACTTGCAGTATATGTTGTGCATCTCTTATAAACTTGATCATCAGTTGTATTTATGTAAGTCTATGAGTTAGTTAGCAAATCTACTGTCACTTAGCAAAAATAGTCATGTATTAATAGTGCAGTCACAGCACAGTAACTTAGCAACAGTACAGTAACATAGCAACAGTATAATCACCTAGTAACAGCACAGTCACTTAGCAACAGTGTAGTCACCTAGCAACAGTGTAGTACCCTAGCAACAGTGTAGTACCCTAGCAACAGTATAGTAAACTAGCAACAGTATAGTAAACTAGCAACAGTACAGTAACCTAACAACAGTACAGTAACCTAGCAACAGAGCAGTCACCTAGCAGACGTGTAGTCACCTAGCAACAGAGCAGTAAACTAGCAGCTGTGTGGACACTTGCAGATGATGTAGCATATAAATAGAGTAGAGTGACAGAAGAGTAGACTAAGAGAACTGATTCTGAATACATACATACAGTGCAGACTATGATAAGACTATTGGAGTTATTATGAGAAGTTGCTCTGTGTATTTAGTGGTGCATTATTTGCTACTTCACTAATATATAGTCAGTTTAGGAGTTATTTTCTCATCTTGCTGAAATGTATAATACTATATCTATCTTCATGGTATTTCTAGAAAAGCAGTAAGTATATTCATTGCATCAGGATTTGATTATCTGGATGTGAATTTAGTGTATTTGAGTATAGGATATATGTAGTATAGGATATATGTAGTATAGGATATATGTAGTATAGGATATATGTAGTATAGGATATATGTAGTATAGGATATTGCGTGTAGAATATAAATAAAATCAAGTCGACTAATAACACAGTAACTAGCTAATGCAAGCTGCTCATATCCATAAAAAAGATATTAAGCTAAAATAAAATACTTTATGAAATACAGCACTGCCATAACTATAGAACGTCGTATAGAATTTTATATGAATAACATGAGAATAATATACTACATTATACTAAACTGTATATCTGTATATGTAATACACATGCATGAAGGCTATAATATATATATATAGAGTAACTATTAGTTTCATTAAAGTGATATTACCATGGTACACAGGTAAACGTATAGTATGAAATGTTTCTGGTATCTTGTGAAGTATATAATGTAAACTAACCACTATAGCATATACGAGTATATTCACCAGCTAAACTACTTAAACCTGTGAATATACAACATAATATACCATAACGTGTATATTAAGAGTTATCTGCTCTTTTTGAGCCATTAAACCCAGGAAAGAGATAGAGTTTTCTCATATGAGTGAGAGTATCCCAGACTACAACCAGTTGTCCACCGTATAGATTTCTGTCTACACACAGTTTCCTAACTTTAGTCTGCACCTATAAATATAATTGCATATGTAAACTTCAATATCTTAGAGATTCACCAGTAAAATATCAAGTATTGTGTTACTATGTACAAAACCTGATGCTCCTGTGAACAAATGTTAGAGCATTGTTGCTATAGTAACATGATGCAGACTATTAGCTTATAAAGAGAATAAAAAACAGAAACTGGCAAATAGCTAGCGGATAAAAATAAAAGTAGCAACAATTTGATTTAAATCATAACGTAACTTTTAACTACATGTAACGATTGCATCTGGTGTGGTTGAGTTTGTGTGAGTTTCATTACAGAAGTTAAACTTGAAGACTCACCTGTTTGAATATAGTGTAGAGGTCACGGTGACCAGCATGTTTATACATGGAAGACACAAGAGCTCTAATCATTAGAGAACCATACACAGGATGTATCTTTGATATGAATGCTACAACAGTTATTAGACTATAAATATATCATTCAATAAGCAGATAGAACTAATAACTATACAGCAGTGTGAGAGAGTAACTGACTAACTCAAACTAAACTCACACTCCATGCTGGATTTCACTACCAGCAGGTCATCATAGTTCAGTCTCTCCATAGTCTCAGCTCTCTTATCTCCTGGAACTCCAACAGGAGGTTGTGATCCTGTCCCTACACCCTCTTTCTGAGCTGGTTCAGCTTCTGGTGCTGAGGCTTTATCTCCTTCACCGACATCTTCTCCAGCTGTGAAATAAACTGACTCTGCTTATAGAAATTGTCAGCTGTTATCATTGACCAAATATTATTTGCTACATTGCAAAATACACTTTCAATGACTGTCTGAATAGAGAAGCAGATTCACCAAAAGTCACAATCATTTCCAATACTTGAGATATAGACAGATAATAATCAAGAGTATTAAGGATAGCACTAGATGCTATTATATACTTACACTCAGTGATAGCTTCAGTTCTTAGCAATTCATCTGAGTTTTCTTTACTCTTAGACTCAGCACTTTCAGCTCCCTGCGTTCTGGAAGGGGGAGGTGACACTATTTCAGTGTCCTCTATCTGAGCTTCTCCAATATCAGATGCTGGGTCTATGCCTTTCTTACCAACATCTATTCTGGCTGCAAATATATTAATTACCACAGGCTAGAAATCAACTTGCTCTGTCATAATTTCGGCAAACCTCAATTCTCAAAGATAACACGTATGGTTTCTACACATGAAAGCTGAGGTAATCTTCTTATAGCTGAGCCTTAGAATTACTCAAAGGGAAAAGCTACACTCTCAGCCAGATTGTCAACTAAACAACTGTTTCCTCCATTCAATAATTCAACACAACTGATAGTTGGTGAAGCCTTGATAGTTTTTCATTAACTTGAAAATCTCTCACAGCGCTTTCCTCCAAAAGACACACTTACTTCCGCTACATGTCTCCAGAATGACAATCTTTGGTTTCCCAGACATGCCAGGAAAGTTCAAAGGGGTCAAAAGGTCATACACGTCAGTGAGCTTGACTCTCTTCCAGTCTACACCATAGATGTAGTTATTTACACCTCCATGAGTCATGATGACCAACACATGACATCCCAGATCTTTGTGTTCCTTACGCTGTACTTCATCTTTGATGGTAGACAGAATAGTCTGGAAAGATTTGTAGCAGAAGGCAATAATTAGGTCAAGTAGCGCCTTCCTTTTTGAAGGGATAGTTTGACTTTGTAAAAAAGAGTATTTTTACCAGGCTGTTGATTAAGTAACAAGAAAGTGTAAACACATAATAATTAATAATTTCTCAACACATTTTCTTACTAATACTTGATGAAATTTATTTTTTACCATCATTACACATGAACAGTAACATTACACCATAAAAATATACCTCCGCTTTCAAGTCTGTGTGGGTCACAACATCAAACTTGAAATCTTTCAACATGGCAGACATGTTCTCAACATCAACATCTGAACCTTTCCTGCACATATCTGGTCTCTTATCAAAGTTCTTGTTGTTTATTATAAGAGCTCTTCCTCTTTCACGTGTCATACTAAACACCTGCAGTCATAGAGTATTGATTTATGTTTATAGAAAATTACTAATAGACAGACGTGATTGTCAGGCTTTAACATATGGCATCATGATTCAAGTGAATTATTACCTTGTCCGTGTTTGAGAACAGTTGCTTTATTTTCGGGTTTGTAGTTCTGTTAGGTGTAAGTCTGATCAACTTCAGTTGTTCTCCTTCTCCTCCTTCAGGGCACAAGTACTCATCTTCATCAGAGAGGTCACTCAGATCATCTTCAGATATGACCTCATCAGTTCTCAAATCTGATTGGTTGTTACCTTCAACTGACAAATTATATAAACTTATTTAAAGGATTGCTCTATCTTGTCTAATAAATGGCCATTTAGGTCAAACACACATAATATCGTGTTTTTCTAAGCATGCATTGACAAAAAGCATTTGACCAAAGGTAGAAAAAGTTAGTTGAAGTTGAGGGTGTAGATTGGTAACAGCCAAAACGCCGATTTTGAAATGAGCTGGGAAATGTGACGTAACAGCGCCAGCATTCCTGCTGGTCACGTGACTATACAAATGAATAACTATAGAAATATGACTGTGAGATGTGATCTTTCAGCTCGTAATTTGTATATTTATAGAAGTGCAAATGTGAATTATCTCAATCTATAGTTTTTTGACATGTTAAATAACATGTATGTGATAACATTAGGCTATATTTTGCTTGTAAGCATAGAAAAAAGCATTGCAAAAACATGCATTCTTTAGGATGAATGCCTGCGATCGATCTAAACTAGGTCAGATTGTGCAATATTACGGGCGCACCAAAGCTGACCTATATAGCGCACTGTAACTGCTTGAGCGTTATTGGTTGATGTTGCGCTCAGCAACCTTGAATACTAGCGTTATAGTTAGCACGTGCAGCATAGTTACTGGCGTTCACACGTCACGTATTAGGCTATTCTTTTTCATGGCTGAAAATTTTACCTCCCTCAAAATTGGAATTTTGAAAAGCTGTTTTCTAGGCATATATCCTTTTGCAAAGTCACAATTGTTTGCGTACACATTAGATTATAGTTCATAATTATAATGTGATTGTAATAAACTAAGATAGAGCAATCCTTTAAGAGTCTTCATGAAAGTGCAACAGTATAAAAGTATGTCATCCTAAATGTTAAAGCCTATATACATATGATCTTTCCCAGGTGTGAATGATTTGAATAATAATAATATGCTTTTCTTTAATGAATTTAAGTTAATCACTCAATAAAATTTTATTCTAACCTAAAAAGCTATCAAGTAAGCCGTATAGTTAAAAGTATAAAATTACATTCAGTGGCTAAACACATGCAGTTTTCTACCTGAAATATCTGGCTTCTCTTGTTGTCTTCTGTCAATCAACTCGCTTACAGTTTTCTCGAAATTCTCCATATCATCCTTTGACATGGTTTCACCTAAAAATTAGAAAATAAATTCAAGTATATTCCATAGAAATAGAAACTTGTTATACAGCTACTAGTAAATTTTTCATTGAACAGTAGTCCGTAAAGATTTTGATCTCTAAAGGGTTGTTACTAACCCACCTCCTTACCTAAAAACTCTCTGAGAGATTTTAGGTAATACATAACTGACATACAATATTTGCATTAGAAAAAGTTTCAATGGGTAATAAAGTAAATATGTTTTTTATGTGCATTATATTACCGTGACACTACATTTCGAAAATTTCAATAGGAAGAACACTTATTTGGAAAATGGACAATTAGAAAATGGACATTTATTAGTTGGAATTAATGGGTCTTGAAAGTTTTTAGGAAATTGCAAGGTGGTAAAACTTTGAATATTTTAACATGAAGATATAAATACAACTAAAACCAAATAAAAATAAACATACATGGGTGAAGTAGAGCAGATGGAATTTCCTCATCTTTACACAGAGTTGTTGAAGATCCCTGGTACCAGTTGACTTTGGGAGGAGAGTTTAGAGAGCGGAGGCACCATTGAGGGTGTGTTTTCTCAACATGAGGGTTTCCTAGCAACAAGCAGTGTCCACAGTGAACTGAGGTGACTGGTCTGCACGCTCTCCATGTTTCTAAAACCTGTTTGAGGATGCTGTTAGTAGCTGCAATCAACGTCTGCCACATTCTGCAGATGTTTACAGGATCTGATGAAACGAAAAGAAGCGCTTTTCTTGATTTGTAGTCGTGTATTAGTTGAGTGTAGACTTTATCATGATACACGTTGGCTCCATTTCTCTTCACTTTGATCTTAGCAATTTCATCAGGGAACAGCTGCAGCAAGCCAACGCTCATCTGATGGTAAACGTAGTGTGGTAGAGCCAGCCCATTGAACTCAATACCAACCAAGAGAAACATGCTTTTAGGTGATGAGAAGTTACTGGTGAAGTATTCTTTGGCAAACTGTGGTGCGATAAAGCATAAGTTGGTTGGGCCATCATGAGAAGAATCATGTAGAGGACCATGAAGCAGACGGAAAGTCTTGAGTAGGCAAACGGCAACTTCGATGTCTTTGTGGGTTTTGAATGTGGATTCAGTTTTTATCAAATAGCTTAAAAGAATTTGTGATAAAGTACCTGTGTCAGTGAAACGACTTACAGATGCTTCAAAATGTTGTCTCCCAAAGTAACCATCACCAGAATGAAACGGCAAGAACTGGTCATGCCAACTCTTCCAAACATTGGGATCATGATGATACAAAACGGTGAGAAGTTTGGTAACTTGTGATATCTTGTGAAAGATGTAAGGTTTTAGGGCTGCCATATCTTTGTACCACAGAATCTTCCCACAGTCGTGCATGTAGGTGAGAATTATGTCTAGCTGCCTTGATTCAATCTGAAGGTTCTGCTGTTGCAAAGTGGCCAGGATAAACCAGAAAGAGTTGTAAGTAGACTCTAAAGACTGTACTTTCTCATTTACCTCTTCCCAAACTAAAGGCAAAGGCTTAACAAAACTCGCACTGCTCTGCAATAGAGCATTCTTGATTCGATCAAACACTTCATATCCATCATCAATTCCAACTTCATAAATGTTATCTTCAACAAAGACCCGACCTGCTGATTCCACAAAATGCCGAACTTGACAAAAGTCACCATCCAACGCTTTTTCTTCCTCCATAATCTCAGCACTAATTTGATTCATTGCTTGAAAAAAAGATAATCTTTGCTCTTGAAACTTGGTTTTAGTGAGTTTGTCTTTGTGCGTCAAGATAAGCTTAGGTGCACCGAGAGTTGGGTTGGCCAGATAAAGGTGAGACATGTAATCAAAGGCCAATCTTCTGACAGCTTCCCTACTGGAGGATTCTGTAGAAATCTTTTCATATTCTTCCAAATTGACTACAACAACTGGAATACAGTTTTGTCTCAAAGTGAGCTGATATGTGGCATGATACACTTCCTGTCCCCCCATGTCAAGGACACGTAGCACTGTTCCCTCTACTTCAACTTCTTCAACGTTGAAGACTTTTGTTGTCTCATCTATAGCCGCTTCTGGTCTTCTATCAGTCAAAACTCTCTTTCTCTCAGAACTTTGCAAGGTCTTAATTAAACTTGTCTTACCAGCCATTGTGTTGCCAAGTACAGCTATTGTACCAAATGGAATAGTTCTTCCAGAACCTTGAGCTAAATCCTTGTAGTACTGTCTCACAGCTTCTACTCCTCTCTTACACACTTCTCGTGGAGGAGTTGTGAGAGCATTACAGCGATCTGTATTCAGTGTACGAAGTTGAGTCAGCTGTACTATCTCAGGGTCTAGAGATGTTAGATGTTTATTTTTGGATACATTCAGCTGTTGCAGACTACTCAGTGTGTACACAGAAAGTGGGAGGTTGGTAAATTCATTGAGTGATATGTTCAGTCTCTCCAGCTTCTGTAGACTCTGTATACTATAGAATAAGATGATTGTTAGCTAAACTTTAACTGACTGAAGCAGATTGAGATAAATTATAGAGCAGATGGGAGTAATATAATGGGATAGGAACTTATATGTAAAAAAGGAATGATACATAAAGATAATGTCTTAACCAATCAATCGTTATTATTATTATTCTGATATTCTTACTACATTTTAAAAACTAATTTAGACCCCAAATGACTAAAATTCAGTTCAAGATATTTTTCTACCAAAAATTATTCAAGCGTTATTGTCAATGGAAAGAAAACTGTTGCTTAATTGTTTTAAAAGTGGTCAGAACATAAAAACACAGACACACACACACACAGACACACACACACACAGACACACACACACACACAGACACACACACACACACACACACACACACACACAGACACACACACACACACAGACACACACACACACACAGACACACACACACAGACACACACACACACACAGACACACACACACACACACACACACACACACACAGACACACACACAGACACACACACACACACACACACACACACACACACACACAGACACACACACACACACACACACACACACACACACACACACACACACACACACACACACACACACACACACACACACACACACACACACACACACACACACACACACACACACACACACACACACACACACACACACACACACACACACACACACACACACACACACACACACACACACACACACACACACACACACACACACACACACACACACACACACACACACACACACACACACACACACACACACACACACACACACACACACACACACACACACACACACACACACACACACACACACACACACACACACACACACACACACACACACACACACACACACACACACACACACACACACACACACACACACACACACACACACACACACACACACACACACACACACACACACACACACACACACACACACACACACACACACACACACACACACACACACACACACACACACACACACACACACACACACACACACACACACACACACACACACACACACACACACACACACACACACACACACACACACACACACACACACACACACACACACACACACACACACACACACACACACACACACACACACACACACACACACACACACACACACACACACACACACACACACACACACACACACACACACACACACACACACACACACACACACACACACACACACACACACACACACACACACACACACACACACACACACACACACACACACACACACACACACACACACACACACACACACACACACACACACACACACACACACACACACACACACACACACACACACACACACACACACACACACACACACACACACACACACACACACACACACACACACACACACACACACACACACACACACACACACACACACACACACACACACACACACACACACACACACACACACACACACACACACACACACACACACACACACACACACACACACACACACACACACACACACACACACACACACACACACACACACACACACACACACACACACACACACACACACACACACACACACACACACACACACACACACACACACACACACACACACACACACACACACACACACACACACACACACACACACACACACACACACACACACACACACACACACACACACACACACACACACACACACACACACACACACACACACACACACACACACACACACACACACACACACACACACACACACACACACACACACACACACACACACACACACACACACACACACACACACACACACACACACACACACACACACACACACACACACACACACACACACACACACACACACACACACACACACACACACACACACACACACACACACACACACACACACACACACACACACACACACACACACACACACACACACACACACACACACACACACACACACACACACACACACACACACACACACACACACACACACACACACACACACACACACACACACACACACACACACACACACACACACACACACACACACACACACACACACACACACACACACACACACACACACACACACACACACACACACACACACACACACACACACACACACACACACACACACACACACACACACACACACACACACACACACACACACACACACACACACACACACACACACACACACACACACACACACACACACACACACACACACACACACACACACACACACACACACACACACACACACACACACACACACACACACACACACACACACACACACACACACACACACACACACACACACACACACACACACACACACACACACACACACACACACACACACACACACACACACACACACACACACACACACACACACACACACACACACACACACACACACACACACACACACACACACACACACACACACACACACACACACACACACACACACACACACACACACACACACACACACACACACACACACACACACACACACACACACACACACACACACACACACACACACACACACACACACACACACACACACACACACACACACACACACACACACACACACACACACACACACACACACACACACACACACACACACACACACACACACACACACACACACACACACACACACACACGTGTGTGTTTACCACTAAAGAGAGCTCAATGCAGTGCAGAGCAGAGCAAATAAAAGTAATGAGCGATAAAATTTGATTTCTCTTGTACCATGTGACCAGCAACCATGGCCCCAATTTTGGTTTATATTGAGATGATGGTTCAGGTGTCTTAAAATCTTCGGCTAGAACCATCGAGGTTACAAAGAAGGACATATGCAACATTTTCAAACAATATGGATTAAGAATCACAATTGAGGCTAATAAAAAAACAGTAAACTTTTTAGATATCCACCTCAACCTCACAAACAGGATATACCAACCACATAACAAGCCAAACAACATCCTCACATATGTTCATGCAAAATCCAACCCACCCTATTATTCGCAACATTCCAGAATCCATAAACAGACGACTCTCATCCATCTCATCCAGCTCTACCACATTCAAGAACAACACGGCAATCTATCAACAAGCACTCATTAAAAGCGGATACAATCATAAGCTAAATTTTCACACACCCACAGAGGTCACAAAGAAACCAAATCATAGAAGGAAGGTAACATGGTTCAACCCTCCTTTTAGTAAAAACGTAACTAATAACATCGGAAAAGAGTTTATCAAAATCATCAGCGAGGAGTTTCCTCTAAGCCATGAACTCTACAGAATTTTTAATAGTAAAACATTAAAAGTGTCATATAGCTGCATGCCTAACATAGCAGCAATTATAAATGGTCACAATAAGAAAGTATTGAAATCAGAAGAACACGAACACCACACCAAGCCATGTAACTGCAAAACTAAAAACCATTGCCCACTGAGTGGCCAGTGCTGCACTGAGGCTGTCGTTTACCAGGCAACAGTTACAAACAACAACAACACAGCAGTAGAGACATACGTGGGACTAACCCAGAACCAGTTCAAGTATCGGTACAATAACCACACAGCCAGCTTCAAGAACACCAGTAAACAAAACTCCACTGAGCTGAGCAAATATATCTGGAAATTAAAGAACAAGAATATAGCTTATGAGATAAAGAAGAAAATTCTAGCCAGAGCACAACCATGCAACAAGCAATTACCACTCTGCAAGCTGTGCCTGCTAGAAAAATACTTCATAATTTGCAAGCCACATCTATCCTCACTCAACAGCCACAATGAGATCATAACAACATGCAGGCACGCTAGAAAGCTCTTCCTATAAGAGAATGTGACTTGACATTTTAATCTCTTAATTCCTTTTATTCCATCTATTTATGTATTTTAATCCATTGGCTTTATAGCTTTTACACACATTTCTCATACATATATATATATATATATATATAGATAGTATGTTTTTATTCTTTTTATATTACATCTTAACATTTTATCTGAAGATTGTGTACATTCAATGCACATGAAACTAGTAGTAATCAAGTGTTTTTAATCAAATTTTATCGTTCATCACTTATATATATATATATATATATATATATATATATAAATATATATATATATATATATATATATATATATATATATATAAATATATATATATAGGCTATATATATATATATATATATATATATATATATAAATATATATATATATATATATATATATATATATATATATATAGGCTATATATATATATATATATATATATATATATATATATATATATATAATATATATATATAATATATATATATATATATATATATATATATATATATATATATATATATATATATATATATATATATATATATATATATATTTATTTATATACAGTACACACCTGTCTGGTAGAGTAGTGAGTTCACAGTCAATGATATACAACTCTCTCAGTGATTGTAAAGATGTGAACATATCATCTGGTAGATTATCAGACTGTTTATTTCCTGACATATTCAGTATTTGAAGATTTCTCAGTTGAGATATGCTGTAATATAACAGACATGTATATAATTTCTTCTATTGCCAAATATAGTAATTATATACAGTATAAGTACAAATACTAGTATATAAGTATACTTAGATGTGATGAGTAATTCTTCTATTATATTAGTATAGTGTACGGGGGGGGGGGGGGGGGGGCAAGCAAAACAATTCAGATAAAAGAAAATAAAAATTATATATACTTTGAGATATTCACATAAATATTGAAAATGTGGTTGGCTCAGTAAAATACTTTTCCATGTAATACAAATCATGCCAATAAAATTACACAACTAAAGCACAGTATGATGAGATTTTCAGTAATATAATATATTAGCTGATGTACATATTATGTACATATGCTATTCTACTATAATTTTTATATTATGTACATATACAGTATATACATACCTGTTTGGTAGAGTACGGAGTCTACAGTAACTGATATTCAACTCTCTCAGTGATTGTAAAGATGTGAACATACCATCTGGTAGATTATTAGACTGTCTATTCCCTGACATATTCAGTATTTGAAGATTTCTCAGTTGAGATATGCTGTAATATATAACAGACATGTATATAATTCTATCTACTAACATAATATAATTAATATGCAGTATAAGTACATGTATTAGTATAATTAAGTATACATATAAATTTAATGAGTAATTCTTCTATTATATTAATATTGTGATAGATTTTAGTGGTGCAAGTATTATGGTATTAATCGAAAAGGTTTACTCTATATTGTTTTATGTATCTTGTGAGTTCGACACTGTCGGAGTGTAACTATGGACAGTAGTGGCACCATTAGTAGCCACCAATCAGGACAGTGACACTAATTGATAGCAGGTGGAGCTAGCTACTCGTAGTTGCAGTGCGCTGAGTAGCTAGCCGGCAGAGCAGCTTGGGACTTCATTTAGAGCAGTTGTGTATTAAAGCTCACTAATTATGTAATCGTTTTCTATTCATGCTATAGCAGTAAATAACGTTCTTGTATTTGTGTAAATAATAAAGTATCTTATCGTAAACAACCTGTCGCAGTGGCTTTGTTTAAGTAGACCCACACATAATAATAGTGAACTGGCAAAATTCACTACACTGGTGGCAGCGGTGGGATCTCACTTAATACAAATGCCCCTAGTCAGGGAGTAAGATGGCCGACGAAGTCGTCGACGCGCCCCGACAGGAGCCAGCAGCAATGGAGGAGGATCACATAGGCGGCCCAGCGCTGCCTATGGACAGGTACCACTTGCGGGCTCCCACCTTCTCTGGAGAAGAAGATGTGGAGCAATTCATCACTGAGTTCAGTGATGTGGCGGACATCTGCGGATGGCCGAACAGGGTTACTCTGATCCAGCTGCGGTTGTGTCTGACAGGGCCGGCTAAACCCTATGGGATAAGCCAGAATGTCGGTGACATATTTGAAGCAATACGAGCTAGGTTTGGATTAACCGCTCGAGATGCTCGCGTGCAACTGCAGAGTCTTAGGAGAAATCCTAAGACCAATCTGCGAGAGCACGCTACCGTAGTCGAACAACTGGCACAAGTTGCTTACAGCGACTTGCCTGCCGATGGTCGACAGAGCCTAGCACTGGATGCATTCCTCCAGTCTATTAACAACCTCGGTCTTAAACAGCATCTGCTGGTGGCCGAAGTTGAGACTATGGAGAGAGCTCTAAGGCTTGGGAATGCCTATTTCCAAGCCGACAGTGCAAGTCGACCTGGCGCGACAGTACAGCAAGTCGGGGCAGACGACGTGTCGACGTCGTCAACGAAGACAGCTGTACAAGTCGCAGCGGCAGCAGCAGACGAATCTAGCTTAACCACGAGCTTGATTCGAGAACTGCTCGCCGAGTTCAGGCAACTGCGCCAGCAGGCGACAGCCGAGAGACCCAAGAGGTCGTCGGTAGCTGTCGCCGACAGGCGCGGCCCCGTATGCTGGGGCTGTGGTAGTGGTGGGCACTTCCTACGAAGTTGCCCCCGCGGCAGTGGGAGGCGGTTAAACAGCGACGGCCCACGGTAACTTCCGCCTACCATGGGCCCGAGTTTAACCCCCCAAGGCAAAGGCTACGGCCCCCACCCCATCGGGTGAGGAGGCCGCCTTCGCCAGAGTGGCAAGTCCCAAGGAGAGTGAGTCGGCCGCAAGGCCCACCAATACCTCCGGCTTGGGCACTCAAAAACCGCTTTGAAGGTTTGCTTGATGAGGGAGTGAACGACGAATGGGAGCACAACAGGGATTTTCCTCGGTTGCCCACACGAGCATCAGTCCGAGAATTCACTCGGCCGCCCGTGTGTGAGCGAGACCGAGACGTACCCTGCCCGCCCATGCAACGTCGACGACCCCCTCGCAACCGAAAAGCACAGGTGCATCCCCAATTCCATGCACATGAGGTGTCGCCTCAAGAGACAAATCGCTCAGTGAGCGCCCAGCCATATGGAAGCAGCTATTTCCTCCCCGGCAAAATTGCTGGTAAAGCTGCCACATTCCTGTTGGATACTGGGTGTACCACAAATCTACTGAGTCGACGTCTCTTCGACACTCTCAGTGCCAAGGACAGGGCTAGCCTAGAACCATATGAGGGGGAACACGGCACGTTGGCGGACGGGTCGTGTATTCCTTTCTATGGGGTAATCCAGTTGACTGGTAGAGTCCGTGATCAGATGATCAGTGAGACCTTCATCGTCAGTCAACTCAAGGAGGATGCCATCTTGGGCATGCCATTTCTGAAGAGACACAGGTGCTACATCGACTTTAGCAAGTCGGCAGTAGTGATGGCGGGGCGTGAGCTGGCCTGTGTCGACCGATTTGGCCGACCCTTGGTGGGGGGAGTGCAGGTGGTACAGCGCTGTACTGTACCTGGGCGCTCCCGGGCTACAGTTCGCTGCAGAGTGAACTGTAGGGAGATCTCCGAGCTCGGAGTGGTGGAAGGTGCACTGGGGGGCGTCCAGCTCGCTAACAGTCTGAATAGACTGGATGAGCGGAGGGAGTTCCTGGTCCAGTGCGTAAACCCTTTCACGGAGCTGGTAGAATTACCGGCTGGGTCTCTAGTAGGGAAGTTCCACTCCGTGCAAGAGGAGGATGTAGGGCCCGCGCTGGAAACAGCGGGCGGTGCCCGGGGAGTACCCACTAGAGACGGCAGGGGGCCGGTGCCTGAACACGTAACAGAGTTGTACGAGGATGCCTGTGATGGCTGCGAGAGCAAGCGAGAACGCCTGGTGATGGCGCGGCTACTCTCTAAGTACAAAGACGTGTTCAGTTGCGGCGACCATGACATGGGTCTGACTGAGACGGTTCGTCATGAGATACCCCTGGCGGCGGGGACGGTGCCGATTCGGCAGTCGACCCGCCGGTTAGGTCCTGAGAAGGAGAGAGAAGTGAGCCGTCAGGTGCAAGACCTTCTGAACCGGGACCTGATTGAGCCAGGCCATGGGGCCTGGAGTTCTCCAGTCGTCCTGGTTCGGAAAAAGGATGGTAGCTGGAGGTTTTGCGTTGACTATCGCAGGCTGAACAGCGTGACCATCCAGGACGCTTACCCTCTCCCGAGGATCGATGAGTCGCTCGATGCCTTAGCTGGTAGCAAGTTCTTCAGCACGTTGGACTTGCTAAGCGGGTATTGGCAGGTGCCCCTGAGTCCTGAAGCACAGGACAAGGCCGCGTTCATAACGCGGGATGGGCTCTGGAAATGGAAGGTGTTGCCATTCGGACTTACGTCCGCACCAGCCACCTTCCAGCGACTCATGGAGCAGGTCCTGAGTGGGCTGCACTGGAAGACCTTGCTCATATATCTCGATGATGTCATCGTCATCTCCCCCGACTTCGACACACATGTCAGTTGACTCAGGGAGGTGTTCGACAGACTCCGAGCTGCTAACCTGAAGCTAAAGCCCTCGAAGTGTGCATTACTGCAACGCGAGGTCAAGTACCTGGGCCATGTAGTTGGTCGAGACGGGGTCGCCACTGACCCCGAGAAGGTACGGGCTGTGAGGGACTGGGCCGTTCCTGTCGACCTCTCTGAATTGCGGGCGTTCCTGGGGCTGGTAGGGTAGTATCGTCAGTACATACCAGGCTTCGCAGGAATTGCACAGCCGTTAAATCGGCTGACCGCAAAGGGGGTGCGATGGCAGTGGACGCAGGTTGAGCAGAAGGCATTTGACCACCTGAAGGATCACCTGGTGGAAGCACCCATCTTGGCGTATCCTGACCCTGCGAAGGAGTACATTTTGGATACTGATGCCAGTAACCATAATGTGGGGGCTGTGCTGTCGCAGGTCCAAGATGGTCGCGAGGTGGTGGTGGCTTACTATAGCAAGGCCCTGTCGGCGCCTGAGAAGAACTACTGTACAACCAGGAGGGAACTCTTGGCAGTAGTCAAGGCGGTCAAACACTTTAGACCATATCTATATGGGCGCACATTCCGGCTTCGGACGGATCATGCGTCCCTGATATGGCTGTGTCGACGGGCAGAACCATCCAGCCAAGTGGCGCGCTGGCTAGAGATCCTGGCAGAGTTTTCTTATCGGATCGAGCATCGACCCGGTAAGAAACACGGTAATGCAGATGGACTCAGCCGCCGCCAGGCAGATGGGTGTAAGCAATGCCAGAATATCGAGCGCAGGGACGGTGGACCCCCTCGCTCGGACGTCGAAGCGCAGTTGGGGAAAGCGGGTGTGTACAGCTGGGAAGAAGGGCAACTCCTGTCCGAATCACCCAACAAAGCTGTTAACAACCTTCACGCAAACCCCACGTTGCTTCGGAACGTCAGGGAGCTATGCCGGCTCCAGTCCACGCTACCAGGAGTGGTAGCTGACCTAGTCCGGGCCAAGAAGGAGGGACGGCGGCCGAGTGAGGCCGAACAGCGAGTGAAGAGTACTGAGTTTAAGTACTTCTGTGACCGCTGGGACTCCCTAAGGTTCAACAGCGATGGGCTGCTAACGATTACGTTGGCAGTCGGCACCAATCGCAGTGAACGAGAGAGGGTAGTCTGCCCGTCAGCTCTGCGGCGGGAGTTGATCTGGGACACCCATAAGCAAGCTCACGCAGGAGCTAGCCGGGTGATCAGGTGTCTTCAACTCCAGTGGTTTTGGCCCGGTATGACCCGGGATGTCCGACTCCGGGTGCGGAAGTGCGAGGTGTGCCAAGCTAGCAAGCATGGCCGCCCCACTGAGACCGCAGGGAGGCGTCGCCTCCATGCCGGTCGTCCGTGGCAGGTGGTTGCTGTCGATCTGGTAGGCCCCATGCCCACTACAGCGAGAGGTAATAACTGGATACTGGTATTAACTGACCATTTCACGCGGTGGTCTGATGCACTGGCTATTCCAGATGCGTCGGCCCCCTCGGTGGCCAGAGCTCTGGATCAACAGGTGTTCTGCTATTTCGGCTTGCCGGAGCAGATACACTCTGACCAGGGCGCCCAGTTTCAGTCGCAACTTATGAGCGATCTCTGTAGAATGTGGGGGGTAAACCAGAGTCGGACGACCCCGTATCACCCGCAAGAGAACGGGGTCGTGGAGCGGAACAACCGAATGCTACGCGACTCTCTGAGAAGCCTGCTTATCGGTAGGAGCCAGGAAGAGTGGGACTTGGTGTTGCCGCAGATCATGCGAGCGTACCGTAGTACCCCTCACTCCAGTACACTGGAGACCCCTAATTTTCTCATGCTGGGGAGAGAAACAAGGGTTCCTGAGCACGTAACCTATCATGTTCCGAATCCAGAGAGCAATGTCCACGACTACGTGGACAAGCTCGTAAAACGCATGGGGACGGCTCACGAGGTGCTACGTGAGCAGCAGTGGCAGGTCAGGAGTGGTGACTCTGACGACCCACCTTTATACAAGGTGGGGGACTGGGTCTGGATGACCAGTCATCGCCGCAGGCGCGGACAGGCAGCCAAGTTGCAGCCGAAGTTCGTAGGTCCCTACTGCGTAATTGAGGTAATGCCAAATCATACATACAAAGTGGAACGGTCTGGACAAGTGTCGGTCCAGAACGAGGCACGGCTAAAACCTCACTGGGCAAGTCCTGAGGCGGCAGGTCAGGCACCTCCTCTCTTAGAGCCAGCTAGGCGCCTTTCTATGAGAGGGCGACCCATGGCATATCGAGAGATTGAGGAGATACTGCCAGACCAGGACGGGGCGGCTGATGCGCCAGCCGACCAGCCCCAACCTCCTCCACCCCAGGAAGAGGAGGTCGACACACCTGAAGACCTGTCGGAGCCGGCCCCACTACCTGTGGAGCCGGTCGACAGGCCCATCGTTCCAGATGAGATGGAAATTCCTCAGGATACTGAGGGAGAGGCAGCTGGGGGAGGGTCACCCGTACTGGTGGACCCCCCCGTACTGGCGACACCACCCGTGGTGGAAGAGTCGCCAATCGCAGCAAACTCCCCGGTACCGTTGGACCGTACCCAACGTACCAGGGCGCCACCATCTTATTTAAAAGACTTCTTGTGTGACTTGGTCGACATGCACAGTATTCTGTAGCATGGCGACATTCACAAAGGAGTCTGGGGGAGCGAGGTAATTGATAGCAGGCGACCCAGTGGCGGATTGAATAGGTCAGCCGGGGGTCAGCAGAGCGTAGCCAAATCACAGCGTATAGGGTGTTACATAAGCACTCTAGCTGTGAGCGCTCTTTTCAATTACAGCTAGCAAACAGGCAGCACGTCTTTTGCAATAAATAATTTGGCTATCTACGAGCCCTAAGAAAGCAGCAGCATCATTATGTCTAATGCAGCAACTGTTTTGGGGGGTAAGTCTACTAGAAATTCTATAATAATTAATTAGAATTTATTCTGGTAGCGACAGCAGTCTCACTTTGTCATAATGATAAAGTTGAAACTCCTGACAGCGAATGATATTGATAATTAGAGTGAGACAGTCGACTCAGCTGATTACACGATCAGTGAGTGACAGTGAGACTCGATTATTTAATATTGTTTGGAACGGGAGTCCCACGCATAGAGTGTAATTAAATTTAAATACTCTTGCAGGTGAGACTGAGCCTGTATCCGACGAGATACAGGCATTACTTGACACGCCTACGACTAACTGGGACAGCATGTCAGAAGCAGGGGTAGACATGCTGTCCGATATACATTTAGCAACATTTACGGACTCCCCGACACACACTGCGATGCAAATTGATACCAACGACTTGACTGATGACTTGACTGTAGCCAAGGACACTACTCTAGCACTACCAAGAGCCTTACTGGGACGGACTAACTGGACGACTCGACGGACTCGAACATTGATAGAAGCAATAGTAGGGACGGACGACAATAGACAATGCACTGAATGTAGAAGAATACTATCGACTACTAGGAGACTGAGAATACACGTTCCACAACACTTTACTGTGACTTTCTGTCCCTGCGGAGTTCACCACTTCTGCAGGGACACGATACTGAGACACCAACGAACTAGAGACTGTTACGTAGGGCACTTGTATGAAGTCGACGCAGACTCTTACACGGAGTTCCGGGACCTAATACTACCCCACGTGACTGACCCGGACCGACGACAGACTCTCCTGGACCACTTCCCCGCTACCCGACCTACAGTAGAGAGTGACTCTGATGCAGACCCCCAACCCTCCGAAACAACGACTACCTACCCTCCAGACGTAACCACCCAACCTCTACGCGTTGTAGTAACTCGTGCTGGACGCGCTGTGACGAAGGACTCACAACCCCCAACGACGACAATCTCCTATGTACCCCGACACACCCATAAGAAGAAGAGGGGTGCTAGCAACACACCCCGAGATGACAGCGACCCTGACCAATCCCTACTAGCCGACATTAGGAAAGTGCAACGGCGTATGGCTCGCCTCAGTAACGAACAGAAGCGAGCAACCACCGAGCTGGCTAAGTTGCAGACCCGACTAGAGAAACGGCTGGCGAAGAAGTGCTAGAGGTGCGGCCACCTACACATGTACCCCCCCCTCCTGGCTAGTCAAGCAGTGTAAATAAGTGTTATGGACTACGGCGTGAAGACTCATTTATTATACTTATGTTATCTACTCTGTATATATATTTTCTCTTGTTCAATTGTACCCCCAGTTTTGTAAAGCACTATGTTACCCTCATTATTATTCGTGTGTTACTGTCATGTAAATATTAAGTCTAGAGAGTACTTTTCGATAGGCGAGGAGAGTGTGATAGATTTTAGTGGTGCAAGTATTATGGTATTAATCGAAAAGGTTTACTCTATATTGTTTTATGTATCTTGTGAGTTCGACACTGTCGGAGTGTAACTATGGACAGTAGTGGCACCATTAGTAGCCACCAATCAGGACAGTGACACTAATTGATAGCAGGTGGAGCTAGCTACTCGTAGTTGCAGTGCGCTGAGTAGCTAGCCGGCAGAGCAGCTTGGGACTTCATTTAGAGCAGTTGTGTATTAAAGCTCACTAATTATGTAATCGTTTTCTATTCATGCTAGCAGTAAATAACGTTCTTGTATTTGTGTAAATAATAAAGTATCTTATCGTAAACAACCTGTCGCAGTGGCTTTGTTTAAGTAGACCCACACATAATAATAGTGAACTGGCAAAATTCACTACAATATAGCAAACCAGGCAAGCAAAGCAATTCAAATAAAAGAAATTAAAGATATGAACCTTGAGATGTCCACAAAAATATTGAAAATTTAAATGGTGCAGTAAAATACTTTCCATATACAAATCATGCCAATAAAATTACACAACTAAAGCACAGTATGATGAGATTTTCAGTAATATAATATATTAGCTGATGTACATATTATGTACATATGCTATTCTACTATAATTTTTATAATATGTACATATACAGTATATACATACCTGTTTGGTAGAGTAGTGAGTTCACACCAGCTGATATCCAACTCTCTCAGTGATTGTAAAGATGTGAACATATCATCTGGTAGATTATCAGACAGTCTATTCCATGACATATCCAGTATTTGAAGATTTCTCAGTTGAGATATGCTGTAATATAACACAGAAGTATATAATTTCTTCTACTGTTACAACATGACAGTATATTGAACATATCAGTACACTGAGTAATTAAGAGTAATCATTATACTGTTAACAACTCACTAACTCATGTAATGGAAAAGGCCACAGCTCTACTATAGCTGTAATTCTATTGCTACATCTTAGCCATGAACCAGTTAGTAATTTAATAAAAAGCACACAAACCACCCATAGAGCGCATTCTTTAAAGAACCAAGGTCATAATTTGAAGAAGAGAATTACCTTTTTCATGCTATTATATATATAATTAATATATTATGTATATTATATACTGCAGTACATATACCTGTTTGGTAGAGTACTGAGTCCACAGTGACTTATATTCAACTCTCTCAGTGATTGTAAAGATGTGAACATATCATCTGGTAGATTACCAAACAGGATATTCCTTGACATATCCAGTGTTTGAAGATTACTCAGTTGAGATATGCTGTAATATAACAGACATGTATATAATTCTATCTACTAACATAATATAATTAATATGCAGTATAAGTACACGTATTAGTATAATTAAGTATACATATAAATTTGATGAGTAATTCTTCTATTATACTATAGTATAGCAAACCAGGCAAGCAAAGCAATTCAAATGAAAAAAATTAAAGATATATGCCTTGAGATGTCCACAAAAATAATGACAGTTTGAATGGTATAGTAGAATATTTTCCATATACAAAAAAAATACTAAGATGTAATCTTAACATTTTATCTGACGATTGTGTACATTCAATGCACATGAAACTATTAGTACCTAATAAAGTGTTTTAAATCAAATTTTATAACCGTTCATTACTTTTATTTATATATATGTATATATATATATATATATATATATATATATATATATATATATATATATATATATATATATTCATGACAAAACTAGAACAGAAAGTATTACCAAAATTGAATTCAATGTCACCTTGGGTGAGATACATAGATGACACATTTGCAACAATAGACCCTGATTATATTAACACAACACTCAACACACTTAATAATTTTCATCCTAACATAAAATTTACACACGAACTAGAAACCAATAAATCACTTTCTTTTCTGGATGTTACAGTTTTGCGACACAATAGCTCAGTGGAAACCACAGTATTCCGCAAGCCAACACATAACGATACATATTTACATTGGAACTCTTTCTCACTAAAAACGTGGAAGCTAAGCACACTCAAGTCACTAGTATTAAGGGCTAATAAAATCTGTTCTACTCCAGCACTTAAGACCCAAGAACTTAACTATATTCGAAATGTTTTTGAACATAAAAATGGTTACCCTAAATATGTAATAGAGAAAACTATTAACAACATTGGTGACGGACTACTTAGTGAAAAAGACAACAGGAAACACATTTTACTTCAGCTGCCTTATAAAGGAGTAACAGGAGAAAAACTAATCCGCTCCCTCAATAAATTAATTACAGACTCTTTTTCAAATGAACTCAATGCCCGGATTTTATTTAAAGGAACCCCCTTAAGTTCACATTTTAATCTCAAAGATAAAACCAATAAAGAACACATTCACAACCTAGTCTACAAAACAACCTGCCCTGAAGCTACCTGTCAACAAACATATGTAGGCGAAACCGGACGTCGCCTATCACACAGGATACATGAACACTGCAATGACATCAATTCCAAAATTTATCAACACATCTCTACCACTAATCATGGAAACATATCAATAGACAATGTAACAGTTTTAAATCATTCATTTAAAGGAATCCACCATCGAAAAGTAGCCGAAGCTCTCTACATTAAACAAATAAAACCGCAACTCAATAAACAAAATTACTCCATACCACTAAAACTATATCAATAGCTCCACACTACTCAACTCTCGCATAGTTTCACTAATTCTTGCCATTTTTATACTTGGATATCTATATTTTTTTTGTCAACTCTAATTTATTTTTTATGCAAAACAATCAGTATAATTTTTGACCTGCGTAATATATAAAATAAGATTATCTCCCTAAGTTTCAATAATTTACAATAACTGCCACTCTCTACTCTTTGTGTCATGCATAACGTCTAACGTAACATAATAATTTTTGAATTTCATTCATTGCTACTCTGAAGATGGGTACAGTGGTACCCGAAATATTAGTAGAATTATTTTACCTAATAAAGTAATAAATCAACAATGTTTCTCGTATACCTATTTATATATATATATATACATATATATATATATATATATATATATATATATATATATATATATATATATATATATATATATATATATATATATATATATATATATATATATATATATATATATATATATATATATATATATATATATATATATATATACACTATAGATACTATATATACTATATAACATATTATACTACATGCTATAGAAGTTAGAGCACTCCAACATGTGTCACATCACCTTCTATAGCCAGCAGAGGACGGCACTTCCTTCACCACCAGGTGAGTGAGATGAGGGAACAGAATGTGAATATCTGGAGGAATGTCATTCCTCAGTATAACATGAGTCACAGTATGACGTCTACTTTCATGTCTCAACTCATCTATGGTATAGTCTTTATCTGGAGTAATCTTCTTCCATTCTCTATCAGACTCATCTATACTGGCAGTGTTGAACCATATTCTATATCTTCTATCTACAAATCACATATATAATAAATAAAAATACTATCTTCTATTTACAATAGCCAGATATAGCATTTATTAAACCAACAATTAGAACTCTTTTATATTATATTTCCAATCATGTAAATAATATGTATCTGGCCAAGTGAGAATAAAAGCTGGTTGATAAAGAGGGTTATATGATTCTCAATTAGAATATTGCAAATGCTAGTTTTAAAAATAAACCAAATGCATATAGATTTTTGATAAAAAGAATCACAGAAAAAGTATCTCAGCTGTTTCTTGATTGTGTGTGTTTTGCATTTGAACTTTAGGCATTCTATGTAATACATGAGGGTAAGATGTTAGAGAGATATTAGGATTGGTATACACCTCAAACTATGATTACAGGAACTGATTACTAAGTTATATATACATGGTTTATTAAAACTGACTTACCTTTAGCCATCTTGTGAAATCAGCCAATAGCAGACAACACAGCTTCACATCAGCCAATCAGAATCTTCGTATCTAGTGATAACATGTTCCCTCTTATCTGTTACAAACAGACATGAGTATTGGTAGGGGTAACGGGGGCACAACGGTCATAGGGGTACAAAAAGCCGGCCAAATTGTGAGAGAACTTATTGACTTAGAGTTGTGATTTTTTTTTCATAAAAAGATATTGACATAATTATTCAGCCTCTGCATGTAGTTTCAACACTTGGGGAACATTCGTGTTGAAAAAGCGAGTAAAAAACTGTTTTTACCTACTTTTTGTAAATTTCTTAGGATGTCGTTGAAGCCTTATAACTTTTTACACTCAAATGCAAGAAGCCTAAATTTTACTAATATTGTTGCCATTGCTTGTCTCTGCAATGCTTAACTAGTATAACAGCAAACACTGAAATAAATTTTCCTTGAGGCACATTTATTTTCGATTTGGCCACACGGGGCACAATGGGCCACGCTGACCGGGGCACAATGGGCCACCTGATTATTGCACCCTGATCACTGTTATTAGTTTGTTTGCCCAAAAAGTTGGTTGAACTGTTACTAAAATTTATAAATATAGCCATTTCTGACCTTTTTGTAAAATATCAAAGACATCATGGTAAGACTACAAAACTACAAGTTGAAGCTCCCCTAATACATACATCTGGTAAGGTTAAAGCTTTGCCATTTTATACATAATACAAAACACTCTGCTGTTGCTACTAGTAGATAGTCATGATAATCATTATATATTACACCATTGAGGGAATATACATGCATTTGACTGAAATAAATTGTGATTTGCTAATTTGCTCCCCCCTCTCCCTTCCGTACTCCAGTCACAAACCTCAGCCATGCATGCACCTTAGCTACAGTTCATTGAAAAAGTTCACTCAGAACTTTATAGTACATTTTAGTAAAGTTTTTTTTAATAAACGTTGCTCTGAAGTGAAAATAACAAAACATTTTTAGTTCTAAACAGTAATGATAATGGCACTGCAGAACTGAGTGACGTGCGTTTGATTTTGCCTTCCTCTGCTATCCGTAGTGGCACAAACTGTACAGCTAAAACATGAATTTTGCTGTAGATCTGAAAGAGTATCTTTATTTATTTGTAATATTAAATAAATAAAGATCAGATGTAACAAAATCTGCAAAGTTTCAATATATTTGTTGCGTTCCACCCAGTGGCCCATTGTACCCCGGTACCGGGGCACAATGGGCCAATTTTTTCGTCATGAAAATTTCATTATTCTGAAAGTTGTGAAAGAGATAAAAACAACAAACTGGTACCTGTAATAGACAACAGATGTAGCATTAAGACTAGAAATTATTGAACTAGTAACTTGAAAAACAGACGAATGAGAGCAACAAATGCAAAATTCGGCCCGTTGTGCCCCCGTTACCCCTATAATACAATCAGTATAATATAGCTAGAAGGTAAATAAACAGCTGTCATTATTATACTAACAAAATACTGGAAAGGCATAAATAATCACAATTCTAACAAGGTATGAGCTGGACTTTCATTTATGATTTCAAGTAACTTGAAAATACTGAAATACTAAAAGGAAAATATTAAAGGTAACCAATTCACATTAACATTAGAGATATATAAACTTCCTAGCTACTGCTTATCTGCTAGACTTGCACCTTAAACCGTAAACCTAGCTTCATAAATAGTGATCTAAGGCTACCCTCCAGCTTTAGTTATACCTTTACACAGACAGTCAAGTTGATACTGGTGTAAACCTGTTGAACAATCTATAGGAGATTTGAGTTTAAAAAATAATGTTATGTCACAAACTTGGTGATTATAGAAGTAGGGTATGTTTATGACAAAAAGATATCAAAGTGTTAGACAAAATATACTACATGCTGTTGTATGTGAACTAACCCACAATAGTCTCATGAAAAAATTAGTGAAATAAGGACTACAAAATGTATGCCCATGTATTAATATAAAATGCCATCAACAAAATTGCACTTGTTTGCTAGACCTGACAGATATTATAGTAACACAGAAGTATACAAGCTGATTTCTAGTAACATTAAAGAGAAAATATTGTAAGAGTTTCACTATTATGACTTGGTGCAGTCTCGGTTTCGTTCAGTTAGTAAAGAATATCAAATCCAGAAAAATGTCGCCTGTCTGCTTTTTATAAAATCTAAACAATAATTTAGTTTAGATTGCAATAGAATGTTACTAACTACATGCACACAACCCACCTTATTATAAGTATAGGTACAACAGTGTATAACCTTGAAATAGCTTAGACTTTAGAGTGTTAGGTTATACCTTACTACTTTAACATAACTCTGTACAATAAATTCCCCATTGCAAAGTAAAAAGTGATGATCCAAAGATTTTAAATATTGGTGCCTAAAACCATTGGTATGATTTTCTTCATTAGCACTCAACACTCATTTGTCCTACTTTCTTTTTATAGTGTCACTCTTACTCACCTCATGGTGTTTCAAACATAAAGTGCTAAACATAATATGATATCTCTCTTATATATAGCACATATCTTACCAGAATAAGAGAGATAGAATATAATAGTGAGTAATTACCTGCATCTACAGTAATGAATGTTCTTCCCATCCACATCTCTTCAATATAATATTCTGAGTGGTACTGGATATAGGGCGTTGCTAGCTTCACTACAGTTATCATGTGACCATTTATAGCTTGTAGTAATAAAGCATAGCAGTAAAGTAACTTTATCAACAATGTCGCTATCCTTAGCTGTTGAGTATGTGTACTCTGTTATCCTGGGACTGAGGCTACACACTTCTTACAATCTTATCACTATGCTGAACACTCCAACAGCTTAAGAGCTGATAAATTGTGAAAAGCAAATATATAACTGGAATGGTATGCACTCAGTAACATCAATAAGTATCTTTAAATTTTATATGGGTTGGAGATCTCAATAGTGAAAATTGCAGTTGTAAGTTTAATGGCTGGAAATAGAAAGGTTCTCACACAGCCAAGTATAACACAGACAAGAACCTGTACAATAACCAGCTGTCTGTTAAGTGATATTACTAATTGTCTGCCCTTGTCGGCTCTGTCTCCCTAAACTAGAATGATTTAGTTCACAGTGTTTTGAATTGTGCAAAGAGTTTATTACCACAATGCTTAGTGAGACATTTGTATACGGCTAATTATTATTTAATTATTAGTTGATAAACGTAGTGAAGTAAAGGCAGTCTTTATCTACACCTAATTTACACTTAGTAAGGATTAGGACGGTGAAAATATCAGAGATTTTACTAATAAAAACAAATGCATGAAAAAATAACGCAGCTGCAAGTGAGGAGTATTATAACAAGCAGTTTTTCTGTACAAGCAGTGCTAAGAATGCTTCTTAGTTGATTTCCATAGGCTAATAACCTTATCACGCTGTAAGTGTACGGGAAGGGGGGGGGTAGAATTTTCCCTGATATTATCTTAAGTTTTCGGTTGCTATATTTGCATTGTTTGTCAAGCTAAATTAATTTCTTCTAGAGGGCTTATTTATTCAAGTATGTAGTGTTGCTAGGAAAGCTCTCTGTTGCTATGCATTGGCAAGCAATGTACTAAAGCCATGGGGTAACTACTTTTCACCAGTCCTAAGTAGTTATTTTTAATGAAGAAAAGGTCCTAATAAACTTCAGATTATTTTATAGGCTATAATTATTAACTAACTCTTCCTATCTGAATGTTAATGTTGACTATAGACTCATTATGTGAGGGCATCAACTTGAACACAAAATAGACCATATTGAATTATATTATATATTGTGTTATGACTAAATGTATTCAGTTCTGTATAGTTAGTTTATATTATACAGGAACTTGTAGAAATGTCATGGATATAGAATTGTGTTGTTAGCTCAACATGCATGCATTAGATAATTATAACACTGTGTTTATTTTTTTACTCTTCAACAAATATTTTATGTGCTTTTTGCAATATACTAGTGAATAAACTTGCATATATGATGTTAATATCATGACCTATATTGTAATACGGAGTAGTTAGTGGTTGTGAAGCAAGGACTATTCTGCTAGAAGATAGCAAAGTGTGAGACGGGGAACTCTGAAGCAGCAGAGTATGGAAAGCTGGGAGATACATATTCTAAATAATAATGTAAGAAATTCTACTTTGATCAGCACAATGTCACTGCATCAATAATCCGTGATGTGGTGAACACAGAAAACCTTCAGGTGTGGAAAGAAAGATATAATCAAACCAGTAGAATGTTTCTAGTTTATTGTTGAGTTCAAAAAGACTATTGTTTCATTATATAAATTCAAGAAGTTAAAATTTCATTTACAAACAGCTGAAAGTTTTATCGGGTGAACTAGCATTGCAAGTGATGGGAAACTGTCTTTTTTTAAGCAAAAGTATAAAAAAAGAATATATTTATGACAAATTACATAAAATGGGACATAATTTACAAATACCGAGGGAGACAACTTACAAATATTGTAAACATAATTGTTTAATTTTTTGTTAGTTAAAAACACAGGAGTGTTACTCATGAAACAAAATTAAATTCAATGTGCTAGGAGACGGTCAATATCTCGTGAGAAACTGTTAAACAATTGGAACACAATTCACAAAGTAGGATTAAAGCTTGCTTATGCAGAAATAGAGAAGTTCAAACGTTTTCGGACAGCCAATCAACATGGTTCTAGTTACACCACATTCAGACACATAAATACGAGAAGATAACTCTAAAACATCATTACTCTCTATTCATAAACTCCAGTCACTAGATGGAGCTAGTTAGCTGTTTTTCACCGTCTTTGTTGGATCATATTTAAATGTCTTCACAATTTTAGCTCTTCCCGCCTCGTGGAACGCTTTGGCGTTTATACTCTCTGCGTCGCTGATGGTGGCTTTGATTCGTTTCTCTTTGTAAGCTGAAAGTAAATAACAGGAATACGACCTTGACACGAGTATAAAGAACTCGGAGAGAATGACAGCAGTTTCCGTCTAGCTAGAGGCTGTGTCTATTCTATTTGAGTAAACTATTATACTGAATTGACTTCCAGAAGTTGGAAAGTTACACACGCCATGAGACTATCTGACAATGGAGGAGGTCGTTACTCTAGTGAAGGACAGAGTGATGAGAGAGACGTGGTGCTAAGTGACTTCCTGTCACATGGGATATAGTGACAAGTAAGATATCTCAGACTAAACTGAGAAGGTAACTGCTACTTTACACTACACAATGACAGAGGAAATGTGGAGCATGCTCACTGGAGGTTATTGTGGACAATACGCTATCTTTCCGCGACTCCTTTGAGAATTTAGTCTCTGTTTTCACGGCGTAGTCGGGAATCTGAAGACGGGTTTTGATGGTGGGAATCTTGAGGATGTTGATAACAATGACGGCCATGATGTTAGAGGTGAGCCAGTAGACACCGAGGGCCTGTGAAGATACAATGTTACTACTATACAGTGTACATATACAATGTTACTACTATACAGTGTACAGATACAGTGTTACTACTATACAGTGTACATATACAATGTTACTACTATACAGTGTACATATACAGTGTTACTACTATACAGTGTACATATGCAGTGTTACTACTATACAGTGTACATATACAATGTTACTACTATACAGTGTGCATATACAGTGTTACTACTATACAGTGTACAGATACAATGTTACTACTATACAGTGTACAGATACAGTGTTACTACTATACAGTGTACAGATACAACGCTACTACTATACGGTGTGCAGATACAGTGTACAGGTACAGTGTACAGATACAGTGTTACTACTATACAGTGTGCAGATACAACGCTACTACTACTATACAGTGTGCAGATACAATGTTACTACTATACAGTGTGCATATACAGTGTTACTACTATACAGTGTACATATACAATGTTACTACTATACGGTGTACATATACAATGTTACTACTATACGGTGTGCAGCTACAGTGTTACTACTATACAGTGTACAGATACAACGCTACTACTATACGGTGTGCAGATACAGTGTACAGATACAGTGTACAGATACAGTGTTACTACTATACAGTGTGCAGATACAACGCTACTACTACTATACAGTGTACATATACAATGTTACTACTATACGGTGTACATATACAATGTTACTACTATACAGTGTACATATACAATGTTACTACTATACAGTGTACATATACAATGTTACTACTATACGGTGTGCAGCTACAACGCCATACCGAGGGGGAGAAGGACATCATCACGGGAACACCCAACCCAATCATTCCCCGAGTTATCCACTTGGTTTTAGAAGGCAGACTCTTTGCTCTCATTCCGTCAGCTCCGAGCTGTACAAACAGGAAACAGGAAATACCTCACAGCAACAACAAACTCAATCAGCGACTTGAAGAAACCACTCTAATACTCAATTGGAAAAGGGTATAAATAGTGCACTTCATAGCAAAGTATATAAACACACATCTTAACATCTATATATACCATGTTCTAATATATTTCTACCACAAGAAGATTCTGCTAATATCAGCACTAGTTTACTCTGAGCTGAAGTAACACAGAAACACGTCTGCGCGACGTCACGTCATCTACTAAGCTGGCTGACAGTACCTCGACATTAGCCAATAGCGTCGCTGCCGTCAATATTGGCAGCGCGAAGTAGGGGTCAGGGACTGTGAGGTCAGGGAACCAGTAGAGCCCGCCGGTCGTCATACTCTGCACAGGAAGTGAGGACATCCCCCGGATACCGGCCAACACGGAGAGGAATATCGGCACCTGGAGACGGGAGACGGAGAGGAAATACTCTTATATTGTAGATAAATGGCCGTCATAATAGTAACAGACAGACGGTAAGTAGTATAGGTGAGAGTAGTATAGGTGAGAGTAGTATAGGTGAGAGTAGTATAGGTGAGAGTAGTATAGGTGAGAGTAGTATAGGTGAGAGTAGTGTAGGTGAGAGTAGTATAGGTGAGAGTAGTATAGGTGAGAGTAGTATAGGTGAGAGTAGTACAGGTGAGAGTAGTATAGGTGAGAGTAGTATAGGTGAGAGTAGTACAGGTGAGAGTAGTACAGGTGAGAGTAGTACAGGTGAGAGTAGTAAAGGTGAGAGTAGTATAGGTGAGAGTAGTAAAGGTGAGAGTAGTATAGGTGAGAGTAGTATAGGTGAGAGTAGTATAGGTGAGAGTAGTGTAGGTGAGAGTAGTGTAGGTGAGAGTAGTGTAGGTGAGAGTAGTGTAGGTGAGAGTAGTATAGGTGAGAGTAGTGTAGGTGAGAGTAGTATAGGTGAGAGTAGTATAGGTGAGAGTAGTACAGGTGAGAGTAGTACAGGTGAGAGTAGTATAGGTGAGAGTAGTATAGGTGAGAGTAGTGTAGGTGAGAGTAGTGTAGGTGAGAGTAGTGTAGGTGAGAGTAGTATAGGTGAGAGTAGTACAGGTGAGAGTAGTATAGGTGAGAGTAGTATAGGTGATAGTAGTACAGGTGAGAGTAGTGTAGGTGAGAGTAGTGTAGGTGAGAGTAGTACAGGTGAGAGTATATTGTGTACACATGAGACGTGACCTGACTGAATGCTACGTGAGGCTGACTGCAGACACAGAGTACAGACGTACCTGGTAGAAGAGAGATCCAACTCCCTTGAATACGCTGGGTTTGTGTGTATTCATGTGATGCTGTAGTTTACCAGAGAATAGGAGGGCTGAAGGAAACCAACACAATATATAGTGTATATATAAGTTATATAATATACTATTACACTGTATATTATACTATTACACTGTATAATATACTATTACACTGTATAATATACTATTACACTGTATATAATATACTATTACACTGTATATAATATACTATTACACTGTATATAATATACTATTACACTGTATAATATACTATTACACTGTATAATATACTATTACACTGTATAATATACTATTACACTGTATATAATATACTATTACACTGTATATAATATACTATTACACTGTATAATATACTATTACACTGTATATAATATACTATTACACTATATAATATACTATTACACTGTATAATATACTATTACACTGTATAATATAATAATATATAAAATAACCTGTCTGAACATCCTTCAGCTCCGTTGCCCTCGCAATCTTCTCCTGATACTTGGTCACGGTGGGCATATGATTCTGGTAGTGGATGGAGGCCCTCATGGTGTACACTTGCAGTGGTATGATCACCATTCTGAACGCAACGGCAACTGGAAATATAATTAGCAGTCTCTCTCAATACCACTCCCACCTCTTACTAAATAACTTACTCTACACAGTGTACACTTACTCTACACCGTATATACTTACTCTACACAGTATATACTTACTATACACGGTATATACTTACTCTACACAGTATATACTTACTCTACACAGTATATACTTACTATACACGGTATATACTTACTCTACACGGTATATACTTACTCTACACAGTATATACTTACTCTACACAGTATATACTTACTCTACACAGTATATACTTACTCTACACAGTATATACTTACTCTACACAGTATATACTTACTCTACACAGTGTACACTTACTCTACACGGTATATACTTACTCTACACGGTATATACTTACTCTACACAGTGTATACTTACTCTACACAGTATATACTTACTCTACACGGTATATACCTACTCTACACAGTGAATACTTACAAGCGGTAAGGGTGGCCCACCACGGCATGTCTCCATATATATGCATACATTCCAGAATCTTTTGCACCCCACCCGCAGGAGTGTAGTTACACAACCCCAGACTAGATAATGTGGGCTCCGCCAACCCCGATAGCTGTTCGTATGCATCCGTCACTGGGGTGGGTGGTTCTGGGATATATTCGACCTGAGGAACACTCGACTGCAACAGAATAGAGAACATATGGCGTAGAGGTCTTTGCTGATATATCAGAATGCACCAATAAAACACTTTCATATCAGCCTCATAGTTCTAGCTGGGTAATTTTACGTCAGGATATAAACCAACGGAAATAAAGTGAAAATGGCAATCAATTAAAACATTGAAGACAAGTGAACTGTTGATTCAAATGAGTTGTTGAGTCTCACCTGAACTGGTGGAGCAGTAGATTTGTATCTTCTAGAATAGAGAGTTGAATTATTAGTTCTCACTGTTTGAGTGAACAAATTGCTGTGTCCAGTTAGTAGACGTGGAAAGTGGGTAGACAGGCTACGTTTAGACTGAGTTCTTCTGTCACAGTGAGTAGCTGTTGATGAACAGGTGATGTAGCTGGGCGTCTGTATCACACATAAGTAACTTTGAACATAAGAATTGTTACACATCCTGAGGGTTGCATTGTAAATACATGGTTTCCAGAGAGCAAAATTTAGTAGTTTTGGTTCTTAGTACAGTTCAATTGCCAAAGATACAAAGTGAAACTTACAAGCTAAATCAAAAAGCACTATCAATATTCTACTAGCATTAAAAGAAACAGAATTCTAAACTCTACTTACCAACAAATGCTTGCAGTAGAGTCTGTTTACAAACAACTTGTGTTTTGAGTGAATTAATGTCTGTTGATTGAGCAAGCAAACAAAACTGTGTTTGGCTGCCATTTTGTTTATTTGCGTTGATTTGCTTCTGTCACAACAATAACCAGTCTACAACTACAAGCAATCAAATTCACTAACATTCTTAAAGTAGATTGACATACATGTTGACAGATAGAAAAACTAGTCTATAACAAGAACTCATTTGATTCACCAATGACAAAACAGGCACAAACCTGTCACCCTCAAAGAAATATGCTAAAAGGACACTTAGGCATTTGTTAGTGTCAGTGCATACACGATAACTATTACTTTAATACTATTCGTATTAGTAATTCTAATAGTAATATGAATATTGCTTTTGGATTTTATCTTATTTTAATTTTGTTATATTTACTATAACATTAAGTTTAACTATAAGTATAAGTATTTTAGTTATAACTGATAAGTCATAAGACATAAGTGATAAGTACATAGGTACTGATACTCATAGTGATAGTTAACTATGAATACGCAATAATTACTATTAGTATCATTGTGATTGTAATTACCAATAGAAATTACTATTAGTATCAGTATTATTATTAGTATTTGTAACTCTTTAAGTCTAAGTGTAACTATAGGAGTTAGACATAGTGATAGTGATACTCATACTGGTAAAGCAAGACATAAAAAGTGATAAACATTTACAATGTCAGTGTGATTGTTATTAAGATTAGAACTAGGACTCACAGTAGCCGTAGGAGTAAGAGTAAGAGCAAAATAAAAATTTGCAGTTAAATAATCGGGTCATAAAAGCAAGCCATGATTAAAATACAATCAGCATACTAAGAAGTATCAGTATGAATATTAAACTAAAGCCATACTTTAGTGGGTTTGCCTACTACTTATTACTTATTAGTATTACTATGCACGCGAGATGTGGTATATATTTGCCAAAATTTGGTCAGGCTGAGAAAATTTGACTTACGGCAAGTTTACTTAGTTCGTGTTCTAATCTCACGCAAAACAGAGCTGGCGACTCTGTTGATCCACCCGCATTTTAGTATTTGCCTCAAATTGCAAAAAGTCCTTGACATATCTCACGTATCCGTTTTATTGCTTTTTCTCTTATATTTTGTTGCTTATAGGTAGGATAACTCCGTCATTTAATGCATGCAATAAAATAATAATATTTATTATAATAATATTACATCTTTTGTTACATAATACATGCTATGTTTAGACTGCCAGTTTCTTTTTCTATTTTGAAACTTATATAAATGCAAAATTGATTTTACGACGCAACACAATGACATACAAGAAGTCTAAAACATTTTGCATAAATGTGCACTGCTATGTCCCTGCGATTTAACTTAGCCAACATTGACAATGTAGTTTCCATATTATGTTTTCTCTATATTTTTGCCCACGGATAATTGACAGATTATAAAGCATGCAGTCATTATAAAAGGCAAGGTAACTATAATCTTTTTTTAGAAGATAAAATAAATAATAATTTGCAATTAATACTCAATTAGGGAAAACAGGCTGCAATTTTGTACAATTATAGCTAATTATTCCTCTTTCAAAACTAACTAATTTGTTGTATTAAAATGAATTTGGTAATTTAATTACATGTATAACCTGCTAAGGGTAGTAACAATTTGTTAATTTCGCCAAAATTTCAATATCATTGAATAAATTATACCTGCATGTTTATGATGCTTATGCAAATGACTTTGCATGTTTTAGGGTCATGTAGCCATCAGTATAATGATATGTTATATATACATAGTATACTACATATTATATTATATAGTATATAATGCATATAAACCTAAGATATAACGTAGCTAATGCGTCATGGAGTGTTTATAATGTGTCAAAGTGAAAGGCAGTGACTGCAGTTTATTATATTATATGTTTTCTGTCAGCGAATATAATGTATATACAACTGCCATTCTTCATTCATTAGACCTGATCATCAAATATACATGAATATTAATTCAGTAATTAAACATGGTAATTTAGTTGAAGAATTAGCTGACACATAATAAAAAGTTATATTAGACAAGATAATTTAAGCAAATATGTGCCAATATTAGTGTTTTTGGAATGAGGAATTAAACAGCTGCCTATTACTCACTAGTTTTTACATGTATCTATTCATAGGTCACGCAGACGATAGATTTTCAATAGCAAATAATAAAGTCTCACTCCGCTCATGAATAAATTATTTTCAACATACACCTGCCTGTTTGCTTCAAAACTTCACATACAATTATTGTGCAATTATAAACATAATATTTCATCTGTTTAGTAAAAACAATTTAATTTCTTAGACATTAAATCATTAGCATATAATTATACTTTGCCTTATTTTTATGATAAATTATCATATCAGTAGAACTAATGATATGCGGTGGCTAATTGTCTTTTACAATGAATAATAGCATATTGTTTAGCTAAGGTCATTGTTATGATGCGTCTAACAGATGTCATTGCAACTCTGTAGCCATACACAGGTATATTATAGGCACTTCAAATAGCAATAACAACCAAGTTTAACTATATTATGCCTTACTATAATTGTAAGTATTAGTATGAGTGTAAATCTTATTGAAAGTGGAATGTCATTTTGTAAGTGTAATCACCATGTAAGTGTAATCACCATGTGAGTGTAATTACAATGTAAGTATAATCACAATGTAAGTGTTTGACATAAAGGCCAGCTTCCAACATGGCAACCATTAAGTACTCCGAGAACATAACTCAGTTAGTTACTTGTATGGAGTAATATGGCCTGAAACAATAACAAAGTGAACTACTGCAGGCTTGCCTGGTACCAAATGGTATTTATGTTAATTAGTGGCCATCTCACTTGCCAAGACAACCAATTTCTCCCACACGTGTTGACGTAACCAATCAAATCTTGAGCCAACTTCTTGTTGTATAACCAATAATACGACTAGAACCAAAGCAGCTGTTGATTGGCCAGCTGTCACGTATATCTAGGAGATAATCTCCTCCTCTCCCCCAGTTTACCTTCTCCCACTCAAAGGTGTTCAGCGGAAGAAACAAGATGGAGTCCTTGTTGAAGTTAGTCACACTACTTGCTTTCTTAGGTGAGTTTAAGGATGTAGACCAGCGTCTAACAAACACATGTAGAATGTATTACATCAACAGATCGTGGCTCTACATAGCCATACTAGACAGTGCTAGGTTCAAACTCTTATCACAGTTTATACATACTAATTACAAGTCTAATGAAAGCATCTTTCTAATTAGCTCACCAAACCATCTGTGTACTATAGCATAACCTAGTGAGTTGAGGTTTTACAGGTACTTCAACTTCTTACTGGTGAAAGTTTGACAGAATTTTTTAATCAAAAGTGACTGTTTCAAAATATTAGTTTAAAATATCTTTAAAATTATAGGCCAATTATATGTGTCTCTCGCCATGCAGAACTCTCAAACCAGCTGGACACGGAACTCCATTCTATGCATATAATAATATATTTCCAATATTTGAACTGTGATATTAATGGTTACATATAGTGGCTTATCATATTATAGTGTGTGATGTGTGTTCATAATGGACAGGTTATGTGAAAGCATTGCTCTGTAACTGTTTCTATAACTTGTTGTAGGCATCACCATGGCCTACCCTTTCTATGTCGACTACATTCCTAATGGGTACAAGGTGCCCCACCCGACACAACCTGGTCAGTTCTGGAGAGGAGTTGGTCATGTTGACGAAGCTGGCAGTGGTCCAAGAAATCTATTTGGTGCAGACTTTGAAGCTTTATCTCAAATGGTAGAATCATGATACTTTGCTGTTAGAAAGTGAATTAGCTATATTTTCTGCTGCGTGTGACCATATAGTGTTTATTTATTTTATTTCTTACAGCTTCTGGCACATCTTACGACTCACCACAAGTTATTGTATCAGCAGTTAATCTAACTCCGCTAAGCGTAGCAATGTTTTACCTCGTCCACTAGTTGAGTACCATATGTACTACTTAAATTTACTTTTTCTGCTATATTTAAAGATCTTCTCTGCTACTCAATTGGCTTATTTGCTACTTGAACGCCATCTGCCCTACTTGAACTTACAGAGTATACAGTATGCTACTTAAACTATATTATATCTAGCTATATATCTATAGCTATATATTTAGCTAAACATATATAGCTATATATTTAGCTATATATTTAGCTATATATTTAGAAGAATATTATGTGCTGCTTATTTATGGCACATATACATACATAATGGACTTTCTTGTAACTTTCTTCAGCTGCAGCACAAAACAACTCAATTTATATAAACGTCATATGCTCTATATTAAAATATTATATTACTTTTATATTACTACTAGTTGAGCTCTTAGCTGGAATCAGTCAACAGCATATTGTATAACTATCATAAGATACCATCAGATAAGAGACTACAGCTCTGTACCTAGTCATATTGTGAACAAACAGGTGTTGTTAAACATCTGAAACCTCTCCCAGGTGGGAGATGTTATCAGTTGTGCCATGACCTTGAAAGATGTAAACTCACAGAGATATTATTAGTAGCTGTAGCAGTCAAATATTGCAAGTCATCTACATTTATCTTAGACTTATACAATACTGATTAGCAAACTACAATCGTTATGATGTGACATATAGTTAGTATAATATAGTGATCATGTGACTATAGTGTATAGTGATCATGTGACTATAGTGTAGAGTGATCATGTGACCAGTGTATAGTGATCATGTGACCAGTAAATGTTGTGACTATCATTTGCAGCACAACATTGAGGACAACTTCTGGAAGAAGCATCTGTGTGCGAAGGACTCAGATGGCGACGGATTGACCAATGGGCAGGAGCTTGGTGACCCGAACTGCAAATGGACGAAAGGGTCACAGCCTGCTTCGGCTGCTCAGTCACATCCCGGGTTTGCTTAGAGTGCTGCATGATCTCTACAGCCAAACTTAGTAGAAGTTATTGCACTATATGAATCCTGAACTTTATATCTCTGTGAATGAATATTAATCAACATTATATCGGCTGCTCTACATGTAGCGTTATGATATCCAAATTCCACAGAAAATATATTTTATTTGGTAATCATTTATAATAAAAATTCTTATATGTTCATCAACACAAATATAATATAATATAGTGTATTTTTTACATAAGTATATTATGCAAAATAAAATATAAGATCTTGTTATATTCATTTCATAAATTTAATTAGAAGTTTTTGTGTCCAAAGACCACGCATTTTTTCACTACCATTTATAACATTTTACTATATTATGTATATTTTGACATTTTAGTTAATGCCATACTGCATACTATAGTATATCATATAAGAATAGGCTGGTGTGTTGTGTGTGTGTGTGTGTGTGCGTGCGTGCGTGTGTGCGTGCGTGCGTGCGTGCGTGCGTGCGTGCGTGCGTGTGTGTGTGTGTTTGTCTTGAAAAGAAAACAGATTATACATATAATTCAAAACTGAGCCAGTAAATAAAATGCGGAGCTCTAAACAAACATATTTTATGTATTATGTGGTGTAAAGAAACATACTGTATTGTAGTAAATTTAACAGCTTCTTCATATGTCAGTAATACACGGGATTTATCAGTCCTTGTGGGAGTCCTGATATTAATAGTTGGTAAGCTCTAAAGGGTTGTCGCTCTGGCCATACTGGCAACTCATTCAAAATGGAAGGATGACTACAGACCTCTGACTAGGATTTGAACCCATGACCTCATGCATCACGCTCCTAATAGGTCCTGATTCTCTTTCACTCAGCTTTCTATTTATAGCTTCACTATTTCACTGAGACGTTTCTGTGTAGAGCTGATACTAGTATCACGCTATTTGTAACGAGAGCTGAAATGACCACATTGCAGCACGGTTTGCTGGTGTGCACACGTGCCTAGTAGGTGTCTGGTATTGGGGACATGATTAATTGTGGTCAACTGCACATAGCATATACTAATTATACTGTAATCTATAGGAAGTAAGCTAGAACAGTTTTAATATATTCATATACCCTCGGAAACCTGTCTGAAACAACAATATTGTCTTAGTTTCATATATTATGTCTAACAAATACCAAAGCTTATCATAAAATATAATTTACAGAAATTGACAGAAATCTCAGGCAAAATATATTCACAGATATGACATTTAATCATGTTGATGCAAATGATTAATAAAATTTTACACAATGGTTTGTTGTGTTTATGCTTTCAAAATACTGTTGACAGTGCCACCATAAATCAAACCTCTATAGAAAATTGATAATTACAGAAATATATGTATCATGTTTTTCAATAGCCAGATCTTTAAATTTATTTGTCATGAATAATGAGGGTCTACATTCTACAAGGTATTCGTAATGTTAATTAAACAGAATAATCTGTTGCATTTGCCGTACATCTAAATTCTAAAACGACCGACGTGCTGGGAAATCCGTATACGAAAAACGTAGGGAAATTCCAATTGCAATTCGCTTTAGTCGGAAACAGCGAGACTTAGCCTAATATCTTAGCTATAAGCACATGCGTTACCGTCACCAACAGTCCCAATTGTTTTATGAAAGTTAGAGAAAAAAGTTAATTTGAGAACTTTGGTTTGGAGGAATTAAGTAGTAGCGCTACTGGTTTCTGTTTTATTTTTATTTTTATTGGCTGCAACTAAACCAGAAGCTTATAACCACAGATATTTAATATTGTTTTTATACTCCTATTGTAATAGTTTCTGGTGATTGATTTTGAGCTATTAGTATCATAGGGTAACACGTAGAATAGCCTTGGTTAAAACTATATTGCAGTTTGAGTTTCATTTTTAATTTTTTTGTGTGGCTCAAAATCAAATTGAATTAAAGTGAAACTTTTGAAATTGATCATGATGAGTTAACATTAAATTAAGTAGCTGTAAGTGCAAGCAAGTCGAAGCTACTATATCAAGTCTGAAAAGCGAAGGTTATAGCCAAGTTCTAGACCAGGCTAAAGCATAGGTAAGTCTTAAGTTTAGTGTAGCACCAAGTTTAATATGTAAATTTAATTGAGTGAAAAACATTAATGATTAAGTTGAATTGAAAGTATAAGTATAACTTACACCCTCTGATTTTGCTCTTTAGGTTTATAAATTACCATTACGATTATACTCATAGTTTACAATTTTTGGTGTAATCATGATTAATACTTATACTATGCTATGATCATCATATTTATAATAGTCTCGATGTTCACCCCGAGGTTTGGAGTTTGTGGCTTAAACTTAGAGCTAACTTTAATCAAATAGTATTTCTGAATTGCTATTAGGGATAGTCATACTCATAGTATAGTGTACTAGTGATACGTACTGTCACTAGTATTGACTGAAGAGAACTATATGACTCAACTAAGAAAATAATAAAGTCGCTAGGGTCGAAATCATGACTGTGAACCTAAAGTCAAAGTATAAGGTTTAGGTCATATTTTTGTACCTAGTTTCATTTTGACTACTTGTTAGACTAATTGTTCCTCACTAATCTTACGTATACTTTCCAAAGTGGCACTCGATCTGAATTTATGTTCAATCAATTCTATACTTTATCTCAAGATAAAATTTTTATTGAAAGTTGAAGTAGTCAGTTCAGTTATGTAACTCAAATGTTTAGTTGGCTTTCAATTTGGCTCTGCCTCTTTCAAGTTTATTTATCATGCTTGTCTACTCATACTATCTGTTGTATATTTTAGTTTGAGTGTTCAACTTTGAATCAAAATGGAGTCCACTGAAGTTAGCAGACTGAGCTCTCCTAACTGGGAAGTGGTGGATGGGAGAATGATGGATGGGAGTGGGCAGCATGAGGAGACCCAGCAGTATGTCGCTGGTTTCCTGTTGCAGACTCATCGTAACCGCATGTTGAGGAGGGAAGTCAACGATGATGGCTGGGAGGTCGGCCCTCTGCCGGTTGAACTAGATGCTATTCTGCCCCCTATCCCCCTCTCTGAACCCACCCCTGTCATTCACCCTGAGAGACCAGAAACTCCTAGCAACAGAAGGTATTGCTAAATTGCATTCTCTACTGGAAGTACTGATATATATGCTGAGGTCTGAAGGAGTGCTGTAACTGCTGCTGTTTATTGTTCTAGTCACATTAAATGATAGAAAACTCAAAGAGATCTTCTTTATAAAGAAAGCAAAAATCAAAATATCTTTTTAAGTTTCACTTAGTAGAGGGCTTTTCGTTTGTATATTTTTGGTAATTGGTAAGAGTATTAGATGCTTGCCCTCCTGTTATAGTCATACTCATGTGGGTGGATATTTACCCTCCTCTTGTAGTCATTCTCACATAAATACAAACCTTCTCTTGTAGGACATATGTTGTTTATGGACAGCAAATTGCTGATTATGCTGCGGAATTTGATGACCTGTACGGAAATCGTATACAGCGCATGGTGAAACACGGGTTCAATGTCAATGAAAACACCACAATGCATGATTTTAAAGACATGGTTTCAGGAATGGCTAGGGGGTAGGTGTAGAACTCATTGTAGATATGTTTCACATTTCTGTATGACTAATCACCATTATAATGTGGTCAATATTTCATGAATTCGCTACCTCATGATGTCCAATCACAGTGCTCATCCCCAGAAGAATAGTTTTACCTCCCGTGGTTGGTTCGCAGAAAGATGGCCATTTGCACGTGGAATGTCTACTTACTCATATATTTTCAGTGTGTTCCAATCTGGCTGCTCCATATCTAAGATCTCCATGTTTCTACAAACTGTCTACGAAATGACTCTGCAACTTATAAATAGACACTTGGGACCGAATATAATCGCCCTCGTCAGGATCGTAGTCTGGTATGATTTATCAATTCTGTTATATGCTACAATTTATAACAATCCCTGTCATTTGATGAGTAGTAATGTAGTTATGAGGTTGCATTGCTATTAACACATCCGTTGTTTATTAAATAACATCTCATGGTGTGGGATAATCGACATGATTATGGTCAGCCCAGATTATTTCTACAGTCAATTCACTTTCTATCTAATAATATTTTGAACGGTTGATAATTAAACTTGGACCTAAAATCTCTGCACAGGTTTTGGAGGAAAGCAATTGACTTTTACCAGCTGTTGTGTGCATTGCTTTAAAGTCAGTTTTTGAGTTTCACACTACAAACTTCGAATATCCTATAATTTATTTATATTTTATAGTCACAATATTTGGGAATTCCCCGCACATTATCCAGTCAGACTGTTTGGAAATTCCCATGTATTCATGAGTGAATTATTTTCCAGTTTCTCTATTAAATTATTATCTCCAATCTCAATAATGAATCTACTTTCACGCTAGTCCATACCATGTACCAGCAGGTGGAATAAACAAAGAAATCTATCTTTAGTTCTGGAAAATCTCCAATGCTGTTGTTTATTTTAGGAATATTCATAACCTGCGGATAGTTACTGATCAACAGACAGGGGAGAGGCTGACAATTGCCGATTGGATCATCAAGGCAGGAGGGATGTACAGCTTGCTAACTGCTGTCAGACAGTATATCGTGCCCTCGGTGACCTGGAGAGACGCGGCTGTCATAGTTAGTGGTAACCTCCTCATGATCGGAGCGTTGTGGTGGCTCAAGCATTGATTTCCCTCATATTCATAGCAAAACTTTTCAATTTAATTTAGAATTGCTCAGATGATGTGGCAAAGAAATAATTTATCATTTTCCTAGTACAGTCATTTTTACTTCGTTAGCTTTATTACTATTAGTGGAACTCCATTTACTTCTACCACCTGTTACTCCAATCAACCAGTGGTGCTGTCATATACAAGTTCTATTTACATTCAAAGCCTCTGGAAAATATTTATATTAAATCCGTTCCAATTTTTATACTTAATAGCTAATTTTACAGATTATTTACCCTCTCTTATGTCTATTACTCTGGGAAATTATTGTGTATTGATTTTATTGATTTGCTCTTAAAGTCCTCGGCTATGATGGTTGCTTGTGATTTCTGAGAATATATAATTCACCAAGAATTATGCTAAAACCATTTGTTTCTACATGTATTGGTTATTTCATTTACAGTTTTATTTTATCTATCAATATAGTTTATTATCAATAAAGGATCAAACCAGTATAAATACGATTAGTTGAAGTGGTAGACTATGACGCTAGGTGATTATATTAACTCCAAGTGCGACTTTGGGGAGTAACTATAAGAGGAAGGAAGTGTAATGTGAAGTTAGGAAACCACTTCCTGTTGCAGTTTGCTACTTGGTCTTCCACATCCTCTGCGTTTAACCAACCACCGCACCGGGAAGGTATAACAGTAATAATTGATAGCACAACTAGTGATATGTTGTTACAGTATGATCCATGTCGCATAGATACTGTATAGCAACAATGAAATAACGTGACATTTTTAAGATTCGCTGAATATATTTTAAAATTTATTTGGATATAAATAAAGTGAATTAAGTACTGTTATAGTGGACAGAGAGAATAGTATATAACTTAGTTTTATATATATTGGCAGGGAATTTGTATGATTCATCAACTCTAAATGCGTAAAATAATTCTAGACAGTAACCTAAAAACTCATGATATGATGTAGTCTACCGAAACTGGCGGGCAGACAGTCAAGTGGCTTGAGAAAGAAACAAAATAGAAGTAGTGATAACGTGACTCGCTATATAAAACATTAAGTAAAAAGAGTCACAGGTTATTCGAGGATTTGAGCCGTGGGAGCCCATCTTGCACAACCTCCGTCAAAACAACTCACAAGAAACACAAACTAAATAATTATCTAACAATTCCAACTACGAGCACCAGAAGTTGAACTTCTCCAGTATCAGGCAGATGAGGGGGGGGGGAGGTGAGCAACCGCCCCCACTGCACCTGTTATCTGTGTCTAAAATAGTAGGCTATGCCGATCAATGACACACAGACGACTCCGAAAGCTGCTACCATGTAGACAGAGGAGTCCGTCAGCGTGCTGCCGATGTCTGTGAGCGTCTCGGCAGCTGCCTGCCACCCGCCGCGACTCGCTATCCACTCGGCGATAGACTGGTAGGTGTGACTGGCAACATTCTTGATCTTCTCTACGGCTATGAATCTGAAACAAGCAGAGTATAGACATATAACTATATAATAGATAGTAGAGTATAGACATATAACTATATTATAGATAGTAGAGTATAGACATGTAACTATATAATAGATAGTAGAGTATAGACATGTAACTATATAATAGATAGTAGAGTATAGACATATAACTATATTATAGATAGTAAAGTATAGACATATAACTATATAATAGATAGTAGAGTATAGACATGTAACTATATAATAGATAGTAGAGTATAGATATATAACTATATTATAGATAGTAGAGTATAGATATATAACTATATAATAGATAGTAGAGTATAGACATATAACTATATAATAGATAGTAGAGTAGAGACATATAACTATATAATAGATAGTAGAGTATAGACATATAACTATATGACATATAGTAGAGTATAGACATGTAACTATATGACAGATAGTAGAGTATAGACATATAACTATATTATAGAGAGTAGAGTATAGACATATAACTATATGACATATAGTAGAGTATAGACATATAACTATATTATAGAGAGTAGAGTATAGGCATATAACTATATAATAGATAGTAGAGTATAGATATATAACTATACTATAGATAGTAGAGTATAGACATATAACTATATTATAGAGAGTAGAGTATAGACATATAACTATATAATAGATAGTAGAGTATAGATATATAACTATATAATAGATAGTAGAGTATAGACGGCACCTGATTAGCCACTTGATGATGTCAGACATGAAATCGCCGATTCCTTTACTCAGCACGTCCATTGCCAGACGATAACCAAACTGTAAGAGAGCCACTATCTTCCCCATAGACATGACCCCTTGTTGAAACAGCCTACATGGGGCAGCATATACTAGTATAAGAATATTATATGAATAGCATATATAAATAGTATATAACTAGTAATAACTAATACAGTGGTGTAGGGTAGCAATGTAATGATTCCCCCCTCGACAACTAACCTCATGGCTACGCCCCTGAAAGCATCATACGCCTCCTCCATGGCCCCCTGGGTTATGTTGAGAGATCTTGTCATCTGAGCAAACTCCCGGGAATATCTGGCGTCTATTTCGTCTCCGATGGTGGCCAACCTTCTGCCTATGGCTGAGATGTTACTACAAGTTGTGTGTAATATGTTATATACTATAGTGTATAATAAAGTACAGAGTATATTATATGGTACAGGGTATGTAATATACTGCAGAGTATATAGTATACTAGAGAGTATATAATATATTACAGAGTATATAGTATACTACAGAGTATATAATATACTAGAGAGTATATAGTATACTAGAGAGTATATAATATACTAGAGAGTATATAGTATACTAGAGAGTATATAGTATACTAGAGAGTATATAGAATACTAGAGAGTATATAGTATACTACAGAGTATATAGTATACTACAGAGTATATAGTAGACTAGAGAGTATATAGTATACTAGAGAGTATATAATATATTACAGAGTATATAGTATACTACAGAGTATATAGTATACTACAGAGTATATAGTATACTACAGAGTATATAGTATACTAGAGAGTATATAGTAGACTACAGAGTATATAATATACTAGAGAGTATATAGTATACTACAGAGTATATAGTATACTACAGAGTATATAGTAGACTAGAGAGTAGATAGTATACTAGAGAGTATATAGTATACTAGAGAGTAGATAGTATACTACAGAGTATATAGTAGACTAGAGAGTAGATAGTATACTAGAGAGTATATAGTAGACTAAAGAGTATATAGTATACTAAGTAAGCTCTGTGACGCACGTTGTAGGAGACGGAGAGAAATTCTCAATCACGCCGGGAGATCTCGGTAAAGTGAAAGACTTCTCTGGAGACCTCATGTCCCGGTTGTATCTCTCAAACATGAAATTCTGCATGATCTCTTCGCTCTGGTCAACGACCTCTTGTGAACTCTCACTCAGACTCTCATCATCCTGTAGAGAGAGAGAACCAGAGAGATCACGTGCCGAGTTATCCCGACACACAATAAACACCAACTACAGAGAGCAATGTGAAGACAACTACCGTGAAACTCTCCCTGTCGCTGACTTCCCTCCTCCTCCTCTGGAGCTGCAGCTGGATGCTGCCGGAGCCGCCAGAGAGCCGTCTGAACCGACCAGAGCCTCTCTTCTGTAGATGACGTCTGTCACTCACCGGCCTCGGCGTCGTCTTCGGACGAGTTCCGGTCTCGGAGCTACTTCCTTGAGGTGTCGAACTTCCCCCACTTCCTGCTCCACCTGAATATATCATGTGACTTACCAGAGTGTATGGAGTAGTCATGTGACCTACCAGAGTGTATGGAATAGTCATGTGACCTACCAGAGTGTATGGAATAGTCATGTGACCTACCAGAGTGTATGGAATAGTCATGTGACCTACCAGAGTGTATGAAGTAGTCATGTGACCTACCAGAGTGTATGGAATAGTCATGTGACCCACCAGAGTGTATGAAATAGTCATGTGACCTACCAGAGTGTATGGAATAGTCATGTGACCTACCAGAGTGTATGAAATAGTCATGTGACCTACCAGAGTGTATGGAATAGTCATGTGACCTACCAGAGTGTATGGAATAGTCATGTGACCTACCAGAGTGTATGGAATAGTCATGTGACCTACCAGAGTGTATGGAATAGTCACTGACGCTGGTGGTTGGCAAACCACCATGCCGAGGCGATACTTCTGGAGGTAACACAAAGACTCTGTCTCCTAGGAAACCGGGACTCAACCCGGGAGATCTGTTGGGTGAATTCTCTCTCGACTTTGTAGATTCTATGATTATACCTGAGTTATATATAGTATACATTCTATACCTGAGTTATATATAGTATACATTCTACACCTGAGTTATATATAGTATACATTCTACACCTGAGTTATATATAGTATACATTATACCTGAGTTATATATAGTATACATTCTATACCTGAGTTATATGTAGTATACATTCTATACCTGAGTTATATATAGTATACATTCTACACCTGAGTTATATATAGTATACACTCTACACACTGATACTAGTCACTGACAGTTACTCTAAAGTTCAAGGACAAACTCACCACGTACGCCAGGCGGGTTTCCTGACAGATGTTTCTTTCGACCGGGATCAATGGGGGAGGGTTTAGGAGTGGATTGACTGCGGGGTCTTTCTTGTTCTGCAGGAGAAGAAGGTATGGAGGGTATGGAATATTCTAGAATATTACGAGTTAGAGTGGTTATATATTATACTGAATCCGTACCTGGATAGGCTGAGGGTTTCTGGGACGGGTCTACGCCGATAGAGAAGTGGGGTGGAGATGATGATTGTCTGACCTGAGGGGGGAGGGGGGCTTGAGAGGGACTAGAGGTAGAGCTGTCAGTTGCTGACTTCTGACTCTTAGCTGCCGCAGACGGCCGGTCGACATCTGCCTGAGCAGCTTCACAGAGTCTATTAGCTGATTGGTCAGTTGGCAAGTTGAGTGTGTCGGCTGATTGGTCTAATGTATCAGCTAATGTGGAATCAGATGTGGGCGTGTCTCTAGTCACAATGGTATCTGTGTCAGTAGGCGGAGCTACTACTGTATTGTTCTCATCTACAGTAAGAATGGGGGGGGGGGGGGGAGTGAATAGACTATATGAACAGACTGTGCAAACAGACTAAACCAGATTAGGATATCAACACTCAGGAAAGATTCTGACAAAAACCAACCGAACAATTTTCAAAAAATGTTGGTAATAAATATGCATCAATTTCTTTAGTTGAGAAAAGTTGGTAAACTAAATTAAAGAGGCACAACTCCAACCATTGCCTAAATAATTGTCCCACTACTTGAAGAGGACAGAGGGAGCGTAAGGGAGGAATGCTTTAATAATTATATATGACGGGTTTTTGATTGAGTGATAAATTAAACAAGGATGTGACAGCTATGTGGTTACACTGAACACAAACTGGAATTTCCAAAAGACAATACCTAAAAATAAACGAGTGACTTCCTATACAAACAAAAGAACTATTGACTCCCACAAAACCAACACATATTAACATACCAGATGGGGGTGGTACAGTCTCGCCCTGTAGCTGTTGAGAACTAGACTGAGGTCCACCATTTGGTGAGTCACCTATTCGCAGTTGAAAGAATGTCAAGAATAAAATCATCTAGCCACATCAATATCCACAGCAATTATCTTGGCAACAGAACATGTTATGCAACCTTTGAGTTGACTGAGTTCATCTAGCACAGTGAGGGCGGGTTGCACACCTTCCTGTCATACGTTTTGATATCTAAGGCTATTTCTACCCTAGAGCCAAGTTGGACCATGTGTTCACAGCTAGTGACCTGCATTTCATCTCATGCCAAAGTTATTTACATGTTTTTGCCTTAAAGTTATCAGGCAAGCTTATTATATTTTAATCTAGACATGACCTGCACTTTATTTAACCTCATTACCTAAATAAAGCTCAGTAAGTACTACATATAAACAAATGTTGTAACTTGTACATCATATGACAAATAAACATTTGAACTGATATGCCACATAGATTAGAGTTAGGTAAAATAATTCGTATTTATGCTAAATGGCATACCTATGTGTTCTGTATTTTCATTGGTTACTAGAGTTATGTATTCTACACTTTCATTGGCTGCTGCACTAGTGTCTGCAAAATTCTCATCACCTTTGTGTGTAGTCTGAGCAGTAGCATAAGTAGCTGTGGGAGAACATGAAACAACTACCAATCATGAAACATAATCCCACAAAATATCAGCTAAGAATCAGTGAATAAGTTCATAAAGAAATTATTATACATGTTTCCATTTTTTCTAAAACACTTTAGGCTTGCGAATTTTCACCTACTATTTCAATAAAGTGATGTGAATGTTGATAAATATATTAACACATTTCTAATTTTGAATAAAACTCACAGTCATCTGAGATGGAATCTTCAGTCAGACTGAAGGCTCCAGTGTCACCATCCATGTTTAAATCAATTCACTATTAAATACAAAAGATAATAAATTTGCCAAACCAATCAAACTGAAAGGGTTCGGTCCAACTATCCGTAAGAATTTGAATGAATTATACAAAAGCCATTATAAATATCATATGTTCATAAATGTAACAATTTTACAACAGTTTCAATTTTTCATGTAGTATAATAATTAAAATAAATATAAATAATTTAATTCTATCAACTTTAAGATTATCATTATGGTTTTAGTAAATATATATATTTACACGGATTATAATCATAATATAATTATTAGCACAATTATTAAATTTAAAATATGATTTTTTATACTTATCACCAACTTAATCTTATGCATAAGCTTTAAGCTTATGGTAATCATATTGCTAATATTAATACTAATGATAAATCTAAAAAAAAAACTAAAACTAAAACTAAAAGTAAATGTTTCAAATAAAATTAAATAATAATAAAAAATGTAAAAATAAATTCAAATTGAATTATCAGCTTAGTTATAAGTATTACACTTTGACTTTCAAATGCACAGCTTCAGTTTCACTGTTAGTGCCAAAAATCTAAGCAAAACTTCAAGTTAAACACATAAAACAGTGTTTTGAGTTAAACTTGATTGATTTATAATTTTTTCATTTTGATTTTATTTTTTTTGGTCAATTTTTAGGTTAACTTACAGATCGTGCAACACCAACGATTTGGAGTTTCCAGCAATTAATACATTTAATTTAAAAACAAGCTTTTTAATTGACACACTATAGATGCAATTACAGTTAAATTCTGAACTTCCACTGAATCTAATGACTAATCGGAATGCAAACCGATGCCAAAATATTAATCATGAAAATACCGGATGCGTAATTTAACAAACAAGATTGACTCACTAAAATTTAGTTAGTTTCTATTTAATAAAAAGATGGAGGAAAAGCCAGTTTTCACCTGAGTATACTCGATAAAGTTTTTTACAAGCAGTTATAAATCATGCTCTTAGGCAATTATTAGTTTCCGGTTTGCAGTGCAATATTGCTAGTCTTCAACTTCAAGTCTAGTGACTCCTAGTTATACTTATACTATAACTTATAGTCACACTCATAATGATAGTTATTTCTCTTGTATTTTCGCTGTTTAGCAACGATTTTATAAAAATATCTTTTGTAAAAGCTGTTGGTTTTAAAAATCGAGATAGTATAGCTGTATACCAATTTAAATTTATTTAATTTGTTGTAAAATAAAAATGACATTCACATTTTCATTGTGACACTCACACTGATTGTCAATAATTGTGATATAATGATATTAATATTGATTGAGTGATTCACACTAATTGTCATTGTGATACTGATTGTAATTGTGATTGAGCCATTTCTTTGACTATCATAATCATTTGAGTATCAGTATCACTGACTTTGAGTTATTGACAATGACATAATCATAAACTTAATGATAAGGACAATTACTATGACAATCAGATGTAAAATTAAATATAAAGTTTAATATCAATTTAAAATTTTTAGTTTTGACCAGCATGCCTATAAGATTAAGTGTAACTTATTAAATTTATTATTTGTTAAATGTGAAAAAATAACTTCACAAATACAATCACAATGGATTAAATACTAATAAAATTGAATGTATGGTAGGATAAACCCATTAGTTATTTTGCTTTTAGTCTTAGTATTATTTATATTATAAATTGATTTAAACTTGATGTTTTGGAAATAGCTATAAGTACAAGTATAATTGAAAGTTTATTGTAAAATTTATTTATTAAATAATAAAAAAATTGTTGATGTAAGTTAAACTACAAATTGTTTTTATTAGAAGCAACAATCATTGTAATACTAATTGTAGCTAGTATCGTCACCGTCTGTCTTGCTTCTATTCCTAAAGTTAAAATTCCAATTAAACTTTCAATCATTGTGGAAGGCTATGTTGATTTCCATAAATATTTTTTCGTTTAGTCTATGAAATTAGTTTATTTTTTATTTTGTAACAATTATAACTTCTTTAGTTTAATTTACCAGTCAGTTTAAGTCAAGACTAGATTGATATTTTGTGTTGAATGTATTCATTTGAGTTTACAATTGATTTGTACCCTACTGTGCCAGCAAATCAACATGCCGAATCCCATTCTGTGAGAAGAAACAATGCAGAGTGAAGAGCAGAAGTTAGCCTTGAGTGACTCAAAGTACAGAAGTTATGTCAATGTTATGGACAAAGCTCTTCGGGCGTTTGAGTCGACCAATGAGTGGGCAGATCTCATCAGTGCTTTAGCTAAAGTCATCAAGGCAACTCAACTTTCTATCTTCTTTGAATTAACTAAAACTTGTTTCCTGTATGGGGCTAAGAAAATGCAACTATTATGTTATTGTTCTTCGTCATACATCGCATGAGTAATTACAAACTTTTCGTGGGAAATTATCACCCCAATATTTGCACTCTATGTTTTTAAATGGTTTTTATTTTTTCTGTTGCAGGTAATATCAAACAATAAATCCTACACATATTTGCCCAAGAAGATAACGATAGGTAAGCGGTTGGCACAATGTCTACACCCAGCTTTACCTGCAGGAGTGCACATTAAAGCTCTTGAACTGTATGAGGTCATATTCAAGGTCATCGGGCCAACTCTGTTAGCTAAAGACTTTCCTATATACAGGTACGGGAGGATGCATTGCCACCCTTCTCTGTTTCCTCATGCTACTAGCTTGTTGTATACATAGTCTGTACTCAGGTTATTTCTACTATGTGACGCTTTTGCTCCAGTTTCTCTTTGCATTAATACACTTCAGACCGATATTAACAATACAATATCCTAACTGATACTATACAATATCCTAACTGATACAATATAATATCCTAACTGATACTATATAATAACCTAACTGATACAATATAATAACCTAACTGATACTATATAATAACCTAACTGATACTATATAATAACCTAACTGATACTATATAATATCCTAACTGATACTATATAATATCCTAACTGATACTATATAATAACCTAACTGATACTATATAATAACCCAACTGATACTATATAATAACCTAACTGATACTATATAATAACCTAACTGATACTATATAATAACCTAACTGATACTATATAATAACCTAACTGATACTATATAATATCCTAACTGATACTATATAATATCCTAACTGATACTATATAATATCCTAACTGATACTATATAATAACCTAACTGATACTATATAATAACCCAACTGATACTATATAATAACCCAACTGATACTATATAATAACCTAACTGATACTATATAATAACCTAACTGATACTATATAATAACCTAACTGATACTATATAATAACCTAACTGATACTATATAATAACCTAACTGATACTATATAATAACCTAACTGATACTATGTAATAAGGTAACATGTGTAATGTATGACTCATTCAGCTCCGGACTCCTCCCTCTGCTAAGCCACGCCTCCATGACCGTGAAGCCGGTCTTACTCAACCTCTACGAAACGTTTGTCTTGCCTCTCAGCCTCTCCATCAAATCAGCGGCATCTGGGCTCATACTTGGCATTCTGCCAGGTCTGGAGGAAGGGTCAGAGTTCAACGAAAGGTCAGCATTTCATTGGTTAAAGTTAGAGATACGGGAATTCTTGTCATTAATGTCTCTTCCTTCTAGATTCTTCTATTTAGTAGAAATATACAAATACTGATCTCCCTGTATTTATCTTCTTTACTTTTTTGTCTCTTTCCAGAACAAACCTGCTACTGGAGAGTTTCTGCAAGTCTTTAGGCTCTGAACATTTCTACACCAACGTATGGGGTTGTCTCCACTCTAGTCCCAGTGTAAGACTCGCAGGTACATCTTACTTACTCTCTCATATAGACAAGACTAGGAGTATGGAGGATCAGCTCTACCTGCTAGGCAACGATCTCGGGCTACTGGTACGTACATACACTACGCTATAGCTCAATATACTATCTTATTCTACGTATTATATATATATATATATAATGTAATATATATATATATATATATATATATATATATAATCTCTCTGTCTGTCTGTCCAGGTTTTAGCTCTCCGGGGTTGTCTGGAGGACTCGGCTGTCCTGGTACAGAGAAACACTCTGGACATATTAGCAGTTGCCTTCCCCTTCCACGGCAGTCAACTCAGCAGACCCGACCAATCAGACGTGATCGAGTCTGCTCTGCTGGTCTTGTTGAGACGGGATATGTCCTTGAACAGGAGACTCTACGGGTGGCTGCTGGGGGTCACCGCAACTGGTAAGCTGTTGTTCTACTTATTACCTTAGCAGTCTTCCTTTTACAGCAGTGGGATACAAGTGACTGTCAGTGTCAGTTTATCCAATCATCTCATAGCAACACAGTAGTGTGTCATCCTCGACTCTCTCTTCTCCAGATGTTCTGTACAATATTCTATTGCTTGTGTATTGTGTACATGTGTGTGGTGTGTATTGTGAAGGGGGTAGGATGGTAAAGAAAGCGAGGAACGACTCCGAAACTGAGCGACAGCGAAACGACAGCGGTAGCAGCTCTGCGAGTGAACCGGAGTTGGAGTACTTCAACGTACACTCTAGAAAGTAAGTGTAACTTACCTTTTCAACGTGCAGTTTGGTATATAGATGTCTCTTAGCTTTACTTCTAATGTATGTTCATACTGTAGATTCCTGGTACTCAGTCTAATGTATGTTCATACTGTAGACTACTGGTATAGAGTCTAATGTATGTTCATATTGTAGGCTACTGGTACAGAGTCTAATGTATGTTCATATTGTAGGCTACTGGTACAGAGTCTAAGGTCACATCTCCACAGCATGTCTACAGACTCCTACGAGATGATGAAACCTCTGCGAGTAATAATCAGTCTCCTGGATAGAGTAGAGATAGGTTCTGTGATTCTGGAGGACATTCTAGTCAATGTGTTCAGGTTCGTGCGGAGGTTCTACTCTCTGCACACAGAGAAACAGCTTCTCTCCAGTCCAGACCTGTGTACCTGCAGTATAGCCGAGTCACTTAACATTGACCTGAACTTATTCTCCACATCACCTACCAGGTACCTCTACTCACTATCCAATCTGTTTTATTTAATTTCTCAATCAGGACTCATGCAGTTATTTTAAAACTCCTTTTGACACATCTTTAGCACGACAGAACTCGCCCCAAAACTCTTCTCGGAGTTGCTGAAGACGTGTAACCTCCTCTTCGCCACTCTGGAACCTCATTTCCTGTGGGAGTTTCTTGCAGACGTTTATGAGAAGGTGCTCTGGCCTAGTGAGGTCCGTCAGGACACCTGTCTGGACATGTCAGAGTATTGTGACATTGCCAATATGCTCCTCTCTATTGTTCCACTGGTGAGTAACCGTATGACAGGACACCTGTCTGGAAATGTCAACTACTAAAGTACCTACTACCTTTGTATGTATCATAATAACCTACTCATTAGGTTTCACACCAACTTAGATCTCTATCGATGCATTGAATGTGACATTGCAGCAATACAGGTGTGAGCTCAGTTATAGTATCTTCTCATTACTCTTCATGTCTGCAACTTGAAACTAATCCACCCATTCTTGAGCTTCTCTATATATAGCCTGTGTTTTAATAAACAGTTGACCCCCCCTCGGGCCAATGTGTAATATGGATAGTAAAGATGTATTTGCTTCTGTTTTATGATGACATTGGAAAGTTTCAACTTTGCCCCAATGAATAGCACCTGAGACTAGGTTGATGATTGCGTGCGTGTCTGCCGTGTTACAGGAGAGTTATGTAGAGACACAGACAGTGCATCTTCCCAGACTACTGTACAACCTGCTGACCATGCTGAAGGAGAACATAGCCAACACAAGTCTGGGTGATATGACGCACGTACTCATGCTGTGCAGACGTCTAGTTAGCGTCGCCTTGCCACGGGACACTCACTCAGCAGACGAAGGTTCATAACACATTACCATAGTGTACTACAGTGTACTACAGTACTCACTACAGTGTACTACAGTACTCACTACAGTGTACTACAGTACTCACTACAGTGTACTACAGTACTCACTACAGTGTACTTCAGTACTCACTACAGTGTACTACAGTACTCACTACAGTGTACTACAGTGTACTACAGTACTCACTACAGTGTATACAGTATTCACTACAGTGTATACAGTACTCACTACAGTATGCTGAATTACAGGCACTGCTGAGGTCACCGTACAGGATAGTGTCCCTTCCTTACAAGAAATTCTCTGCTCGTCTATTCTCTCTGTCGACTCTAAAGAGGAAATGGATGAAGAGAACAGGAAGTATGCTCTGCTGTCTTGCTGTTTCCTGCTCATAGAAATCTCCAGTTTTCCCGTTTGTTCTCCCAAATCATCAGTTCCTGCAGGTATCTGTATCTACATATTCTAAGGTGTAGGTATCTATATCTACATATTCTAAGGTGTAGGTATCTATATCTACATATTCTAAGGTATCTATATCTACATATTCTAAAGTGTCTATATCTACATATTCTAAGGTATCTGTATTTACATATTCTAAGGTATCTATATCTACATATTCTAAGGTATCTATATCTACATATTCTAAAGTGTCTATATCTACATATTCTAAGGTATCTGTATTTACATATTCTAAGGTATCTATATCTACATATTCTAAGGTATCTATATCTACATATTCTAAAGTGTCTATATCTACATATTCTAAGGTATCTGTATTTACATATTCTAAGGTATCTATATCTACATATTCTAAGGTGTCTATATCTACATATTCTAAGATGTCTATATCTACATATTCTAAGATCTAGGTATCTATATGTAGAACCTCCAGACGGTGTTCCAGAATGGATCCAGCTACTGTCCGATACAGCGGTCGGTAAAAGAGTCAGCAATATGCAGACAAAGCTCATTAGCACAGCATTCCTGATTGACCTAGTTAGACTGGCCAACCTATCAGGCGAGGAGAAGGAATATAGGTCACACAGAGGAAGTGTGTCGCCATCTATAGACAGTTTCTCGCTCACTGATCACCGGCCCGTGTTGAGGATAAGTCCCGTGGTTGACAGTTCCATCTCACTGTATATACTCTCTCATCTCTCTGTGAGTTACCGTTTCTCTGTAATACTTCTTCTGTGACCCATTACAAAGTATAAACACTCTCTGTTTATTATCTCCCCTGTTTGTAGGATTTGTTTGCCCATGTCTGGTCTCATATGGATATCAAAGAGTTGGCGTTCAGCAGAGAATCTAGTCTGCTCCTATCCGCCCTTCTCTTCACCAGTTCTGCTCATTCTGATTCTGATGACGCGAAGAGGGAATCTTTACAGACTATAATGATTAGAGATCTGATTCATAAGAATATGGGTGTGTCTGTCTATTCATAGACCAGCTGTCTGTCTATTAATAGACTAGCTGTCTGTCTATTCATAGACTAGCTGTCTGTGTATTCATAGACTAGGTGTATATTAATAGACCAGCTGCATATTAATATACTTATTGTCTAACTGTGATAAACTCATAATAACATCTGACTATAATAAGAAGCATTGTGAAAACATTTGTAGCGCTTTTGCTAAAGATTGTTTGAATAATTGAAAGGCTTAGTCATTTTAAAATATATCTAAGAACATTACTATATGTCCTGTGCATACTTAGATATATGTTATCATAACTTTACACTCATACTTCTCTTCATTCTGCTGCAGACGTCAGACTCGAGGCTTACAGGAAGTTCACGTATTTCTGGCACCAAACTCGAGACTCGCAAACAGACTATGCCTTTACACAGCAAGTTCTCATGGTAACATAACTCCTAATTCATTAAAATATATTACTAGTAACTCAGTATATATTACTAGTAACTCAGTATATATTACTAGTAACACAGTATGTATTACTAGTAACTCAGTATATATTACTAGTAACACAGTATGTATTACTAGTAACACAGTATATATATTACTAGTAACACAGTATATATATTACTAGTAACTCAGTATATATTACTAGTAACTCAGTATATATTACTAGTAGCTCAGTATATATTACTAGTAACACAGTATATATTACTAGTAACACAGTATATATATTACTAGTAACTCAGTATATATTACTAGTAACTCAGTATATATTACTAGTAACTCAGTATATATTACTAGTAACTCAGTATATATTACTAGTAACTCAGTATATATTACTAGTAACTCAGTATATATTACTAGTAACTCAGTATATATTACTAGTAGCTCAGTATATATTACTAGTAACACAGTATATATTACTAGTAACACAGTATATATTACTAGTAACTCAGTATATATTACTAGTAACACAGTATATATTACTAGTAACACAGTATATATTACTAGTAACTCAGTATATATTACTAGTAACACAATATATATTACTAGTAACTCAGTATATATTACTAGCAACTCAGTATATATTACTAGCAACTCAGTATATATTACTGGTAACTCAGTATATATTACTAGTAACTCAGTATATATTACTAGCAACTCAGTATATATTACTAGCAACTCAGTATATATTACTAGTAACTCAGTATATATTACTGGTAACTCAGTATATATTACTAGTAACTCAGTATATATTACTAGGTGGCCCTCTCTGCTTTAATGGGGGAGGCGGAGATTATACAGGAAGTGGTTCGTGATTGGATAGTTCACTGCGTACAGTGTGATGACATCAGCAGAGTGCTGGAGCCGCTCCTTTTACACCTCCTCGAGTCAGACACGAGCCGTATCAGTGTTCAACACCGCAGTTAGTATCTACTAGTATCTACTGAGACTTGAGTTAGTAATAACTGGTATCTACTGCAACTAGTATTGTATGTTCACAGACAGAAAGACAGAAGAGCCGACACCCACCAAGGAAGATTTACTCGCACAGTCTCTTGAGACGGCCCAGAAGAGCATACAGTCTATTAGCAGTGATGGCAGGGTGTCTCGGAAAACTGGTACGGTTTATATAACACTATATGGTTTATATAACACTGTATGGTGAACATTCCATCATAAGTAGTATAATAGCCTGCAGTTAACATGTCTTCTCATCTCCCACATCAATATTTGCGTAATTTTTATGTATACACAGATTGTCAGTTGTTTACTTATAGTCAGTTTATTATCAAGTTGTGTATAATATGGCAGCTCTCTGTAATTAAACTGTTCAAGTGTTAAACAGCTGTTAGCAATTGCCTTCTCTCTCACATGACGCATACAAGTATTCACCAGGTGGCAGCAAGACAGGACCAGTTCGACCAATCACGCAGTCTGTAGTAACCAAGGAAGGTCACGTGACTCCTTCACAGCTGGTGACGGAGCCCTTAGACTGTGAGAATGTCACTCAGTATCGGAGTGCCGGACTTGCCCTCAACCCTTTCGGTAACTCCAGTGATTTGGATCATCTGATTTTTGAGGGCTTCACACCTCACGAGATTCTGAAGAGCAGATGGTGAGTCATGTTGTCTTCTGCTTCTTGTCTTCTGCTTCCTGTCATTTGCTTCCTGTCGTCTGCTTCCTGTCTTCTGCTTCCTGTCGTCTGCTTCCTGTCTTCTGCTTCCTGTCTTCTGCTTCCTGTCGTCTGCTTCCTGTCTTCTGCTTCCTGTCTTCTGCTTCCTGTCGTCTGCTTCCTGTCGTCTGCTTCCTGTCATCTGCTTCCTGTCGTCTGCTTCTTGTCATCTGCTTCTTCTAAGTTCTCATAAATACTCTACTTTAACATCAGCTTTTACTTTCTTTTATTTTTGAAATTGAAACTTGTTGAATGGGAAGTGGTTGTGAAACATGCAGAAAGAAGAAGAAATTGGTTAGCCATTTTATCTAAATAATTGCATATGACTATGATCACCTTGAATGTTGGCTGCTACTAACTTTAGTTAATTCTCCTAAATATTTCTAGCCTCAGCTCCTTCGAACAGTTTGATTGATACTTTTCAAACTATTTTTTTTTGTTTTCAATCTGAGTTCACTTTGTTTCAAGTGTCACAATGTTGTTCTGCCGTTCAAACTCTTACCTTCTGTAATGAACAGGTCTACAGCTGTCTCTAATAAAGGGGAGAGCTACCAGTCTATAGTCTCCAAGGCCAAGAGATTGGATAAAGAGACGTGTAAACAAGAAGGCATCGTGTTTGGAGCGGAAACACCCTCTGACTCTTCCCAAAATACTTCAGACAAGATGGCCACACCACCTGACCGCTGCCCGGTGGTGCCTGATGGCACAGGAAACGATGTCAGCAGTAAATCTAATGATGTAGATCAAAGTTCTAGTCAAAGGAAGTCTGTGGACGAATCTAATGAAGCCCCGCCTGCTCAGCCGCCAGTCAAACCGAAGAGAAAGTCTAAAGTGAAGCGTTTGACCTCCAAAGATGACACTGAGTCAGCAAATAATGAAGACGTGAAGGCGACTTCGCTGCCGTGTGCCAGCACAGCCATTCCGCTGCCGGACACCAACATGCCTCACCGGGTGGTGGAGCAGCCACCCCCTCTGGTGGAGGACACTGGTTGTCTTCCGGAAGGTGCTGTGGTGGCAGACGACACGGATACAGCTGAAGAATTGGTAGCTGAAAGGTCAGAGGTGAAAGAGAATGCTCTAGAAGGTCGTCGCGGTAGTGGCCTGTCTTCTGCTAACAGCACAGAGTCTACTGCTTCCTCTGGTGACAGACAACAACAGGTGCTATTCTGCTCTGCGTGTTCTGATGATGTCATCACTACGCGTGTACCTCACTATTATTTTATCACTGTCTCTTTGATGTGTGTTGTAGTCTGAAGCTGTGGCTGCTGATAGCCCGAGTGAAGGTACTGCAGGTATCCTGGGCTTTATTCTCATATATGACCAGTGCTATGATACGGAGCGTGTGCTGTTTGCCTTCAGTATTATTCAGGTATAGTTATTAGAACTTGCACTATAGTATATACAGTATATAGTATAGTATATACAGTGTACAGTACTGCATAGTACATAGTATAGTATAGTATATACAGTGTACAGTACTGTATAGTATATAGTATGTATAGTATATACAGTGTACAGTACTGTATAGTATATAGTATGTATAGTATATACAGTGTACAGTACTGTATAGTATATAGTATGTATAGTATATACAGTGTACAGTACTGTATAGTATATAGTATGTATAGTTTATACAGTGTACAGTACTGTATAGTATATAGTATGTATAGTTTATACAGTGTACAGTACTATATAGTATGTATAGTATATACAGTGTACAGTACTGTATAGTATATAGTATGTATAGTATATACAGTGTACAGTACTGTATAGTATATAGTATGTATAGTATATACAGTGTACAGTACTGTATAGTATATAGTATGTATAGTATATACAGTGTACAGTACTGTATAGTATATAGTATAGTATGTATGGTGCATACAGTATACAGTATAGTATATAGTATATACAGTGTACAGTACTGTATGTTATGTGTAATATATATTATAATATTTTGTAGAAAATAATACAAGTAGAGCCTAGCCTTGTTCTCTCCAAACTCACCACCTCCACCTGCTCTGATAACAAGGTGCTCAGTCTACTAGCTAGACACACTCGATCTCTAGAGGGACACAACTTCTACAGTGACCTCTCCCAGGAGGATCTCGTATCTCTGAGGAACGTTAGACTGCTAGAGATCATTGTTACTCTCTGTCTCTACTTCTGGAGAAGGTAATACTCTGCGTAGTCGACTACGTCCATATCTTAGTAGTTGTCTGTCCTCTTTACAGTTACCATGGCAACTGTGTATTCAAGAGGGGAGAGATAACTCTATCTATATCTTAGTATTTGTTGTATTGCAGTTACCATAGCAACACCATAGACAAGAGAGGCGACAACTCCATCTCACGGAATAGTCAAGTGCAACTCAAGTCGGTGCATCTCTTGTCAGCGCTGACCTTTGACCTCTGTCACATCCTCGCTGACTCCCCCAAGGGGTTCCCCTCCTACCTCGTGGATATCCTACACAAGTACAAAGTTGTCAAGACTTGCGTCTTTCACCTCCAGAGTTTGATGGAGGAGAGAGCTGAGCGTCTGCAGGGTTTAGGTGAGGATAACAGGAGTTGTCTGCACTATACTGATACAGGAGTTGTCTGTACTATACTGATACAGGAGTTGTCTCTACTATACTGTTACAGGAGTTGTCTGTACTATACTGTTACAGGAGTTGTCTCTACTATACTGATACAGGAGTTGTCCCTACTATACTGATACAGGAGTTGTCTCTACTATACTGTTACAGGAGTTGTCTCTACTATACTGTTACAGGAGTTGTCTCTACTATACTGTTACAGGAGTTGTCTGTACTATACTGTTACAGGAGTTGTCTGTACTATACTGTTACAGGAGTTGTCTGTACTATACTGTTACAGGAGTTGTCTCTACTGTTACAGGAGTTGTCTGTACTATACTGTTACAGGAGTTGTCTGTACTATACTGTTACAGGAGTTGTCTGTACTCTACTGTTACAGGAGTTGTCTGTACTCTACTGTTACAGGAGTTGTCTACTCTACTGATACAGGAGTTGTCTGTACTATACTGTTACAGGAGTTGTCTGTACTACACTGTTACAGGAGTTGTCTGTACTATACTGTTACAGGAGTTGCTTACTCTACTGTTACAGGAGTTGCTTACTCTACTGTTACAGGAGTACTACATGATCCGACCGCAAACGTCTCACTCTTCAGACAGTGTCTGCTGCTCACCGAGGGTCTCATCCTCTTGGAGTCTAAACTGCAGACGGTTCACGAGGGACAGAGTGCTGCCAACAAAGGTTCGCCTTTCTGTCCTCCATCTCTTCGTGACTTCAATATTGTTTATTACATGACAATGGTACTTCTGTAATACTGTATTATACTATTCTATTACTGTATTATACTCTGTTATCACTGTATTATACTCTGCTATTACCGTATTATACTCTTCTATTACTGTATTATACTCTTCTATTACTGTATTATACTATTCTATTACTGTATTATACTATTCTATTACTGTATTATACTATTCTATTACTGTATTATACTATTCTATTACTGTATTATACTCTGCTATTACTGCATTATACTATTCTATTACTGTATTATACTATTCTATTACTGTATTATACTATTCTATTACTGTATTATACTATTCTATTGCTGTACTATACTCTGCTATGTATGCAGTATACTCTGTTATGTATGCAGTATACTCTGCTATGTCTACAGTATACTGCTGTAATACTGTACTGTTCTAACTACTGACTGTAGGCTTAGCTCCCCACCTGTTCAAAAGGCGGATGTTCTCCCACCCCTCCCTTCTCTCTAGTATAACAGCACACCTCTCTGAGGACAAACTGGCAGCTGTACATCACCACTGGCTCTCCGTTATCAACAACTCTCTCCCCCACGTCATCTCTCAGCCAATCACAGCCAACTTCCTGCAGTCAGTCGTCTCCTCCGTCTGCAGCATCTTCGACAGAATTTGTGCCAACTTTGACAATCCGTTTGTGATGTGAGTGAGAGTGACTACATTGTGGTGTGACAGTGAGAGTGACTACATTGTGGTGTGACAGTGAGAGTGACTACATTGTGGTGTGAGTGAGAGTGACTATATTGTGATGTGACAGTGAGAGTGACTATATTGTGATGTGACAGTGAGAGTGACTACATTGTGATGTGACAGTGAGAGTGACTACATTGTGATGTGACAGTGAGAGTGACTACATTGTGATGTGACAGTGAGAGTGACTACATTGTGATGTGACTACTTTAGTTGTGATGTGACAGTGAGAGTGACTACATTGTGATGTGAGTGAGAGTGACTACATTGTGATGTGACAGTGAGAGTGACTACATTGTGATGTGACAGTGAGAGTGACTACATTGTGATGTGACAGTGAGAGTGACTACATTGTGATGTGAATTGATAAAGCAAACATGTTCCTGTCCCATACTTTATTTATAAATATGATTCAACTGCCTTGCCTATTTTCACCCAAATTACTATCAAAGTGAAATCTCAAGCAATTACCTAACCACACCTTTAATCCACACCTGTTTGTTGATTTTACTCTCTAAACTTCAGCTACCATAATATCACAGGAGCGTGTTGCCCCCGGACTACGTGCCGCAGATCCTAGAAGACTTCACCATGATCTGTCACCTCTGCTTCATGGAGGTGTCTGCCTCCCAGTCTCTGGAGGACTCCAAACCCCCTGGAATCAGCACCGGTCAGATCTTCTCTAACCTGGTCAGCGTCTTCAACCCCCTCACCAGAAAGGGGGGCAACCCGAGTGCGGACCATGACGCCGCAGGTATACCTGTTAGTAGGCCGTGTTTCTTAGCTTTTAACTTTGTTACTGCACATGATATAAGGTATTGTATTTCATTATACTTTACCAAACATACATGTCTTATACTGTAATACATGCACTGTATCGCACAGGTAAGGTGTACTATGACCCCAGAGTAAAGTGCATGTCTTATACTGTAATACATGCACTGTATCGCACAGGTAAGGTCTACTATGACCCCAGAGTAAAGTGCATGTCTTATACTGTAATACATGCACTGTATCGCACAGGTAAGGTCTACTATGACCCCAGAGTAGTATACATGTATTATACTGTAATACATGCACTGTATCGCACAGGTAAGGTCTACTATGACCCCAGAGTAAAGTGCACGTATTATACTGTAATACATGCACTGTATCGCACAGGTAAGGTCTACTATGACCCCAGAGTAGTATACATGTATTATACTGTAATACATGCACTGTATCGCACAGGTAAGGTCTACTATGACCCCAGAGTAGTATACATGTCTTATACTGTAATACATGCACTGTATCGCACAGGTAAGGTGTACTATGACCCCAGAGTAGTATACATGTCTTATACTGTAATACATGCACTGTATCGCACAGGTAAGGTGTACTATGACCCCAGAGTAGTATACATGTCTTATACTGTAATACATGCACTGTATCGCACAGGTAAGGTCTACTATGACCCCAGAGTAAAGTGCAGGGACAGCCTCCTCAGTATTCTGCCGAAGATCCTCGCCAGCGTCAGCAACCTCTGGAGGGTCTACCAACGGGCTGACAACTCCAAAGTAATTTTCATCTTTGTCCTTACAGGCAGTTCTGTTGTGGGGTTGGCTGTGTGTTGTAGGTGTGGCGGTGGGCGTGGCTGTGGGCGTGGCTGTGTGTTGTGGGCGTGGTGGTGGGCGTGGCTCTGTGCTGTGGGTGTGGCTGTGTTGTGTACCAGTAGTTATGCTCACAGCAGAGTTTCTGAATCTTAATCGTTTTATGAACAGCCATGAGTTAGTGCAATAGTATATTAGGTACGCAGAACTGGGCGGGGCTTACAGCAGGGCGGGGCTTACAGCAGGGCGGGGCTTACAGCACCATAGTTACTCATAGTCTCTGCTCCCCTTGCAGGTGGTACAGTTGGTCAACGAGTACTTCAGTCCCATCCTACACAACTACGCGGAGGAGCTGCTTGGGTCTGTCTCAGTGGTCTGGAGTGACAGGTTTGTCTTCTCTTACATTCTCTCACTGTTTCTAGATCTTCCATTTTGCTCAGTAGTACCCTCTTGGTAACTTTGGTTTATCCTTTCTATATATTGTAGCATGGAGCCCAGACAGTTATTGAATAATTCCCTTGTTTTTACCTCCTTGTAGTCCATCTTTCTATCACCACTGTATTGTAAGCCCCTTATGTAGCTGTGTTAACCATAGTATGTCTGTACGTCTGTATATCTTTCTGTTGTATTCATTAGCTATAGACTAGTCTGGTGAGTTTAACCTCTTTTACCTGCGGTCACCTTTTTTACCTGCATTCACCTCTTGTTCTATTTACCTGTTACAGCATTGTATTAACTAATTACCCAGTGTTGCCTTTACCTGTATGTCTTTACCTTGACTACAGTGTTACCTTTACCTGTATGTCTTTACATTGACTACAGTGCTACCTTTACCTGTATGTCTTTACATTAACTACAGTGCTACCTTTACCTGTATGTCTTTATCTTGACTACAGTGTTACCTTTACCTGTATGTCTTTACATTGACTACAGTGCTACCTTTACCTGTATGTCTTTACATTAACTACAGTGCTACCTTTACCTGTATGTCTTTATCTTGACTACAGTGCTACCTTTACCTGTATGTCTTTACCTTGACTCATATACATCTAAAGCTCCTTACTACTTCCTGTACTGTAAATCTGCTTCCTACCTTCACCAGCTTATGTTTCACAGACACTTCCGTTAAAATTCTTGACTCTTAAATCTTTCTATGACAAACAAAACAAAAAGTTGTCAGTCTTAAAATTCTCTGTATTTGAAATCAATGACGTTGTTGGTTTTGCACTGATATCAAAATTCTACACAACTTCCAACTGTTGCAATTTGTACAGTGAGATTACTGTTTCTGTGTTAAGGAAATATGATATAAGGCTATTTGCGTGTAATGCTTGCAAACAAATTTTCAGTAATAAAATTCACACTCTCAGCCAAATCTTTCACACCTGCATGTTTTAACAGTGACAGCTCTTACCTCAGTGTACTGCTGTAATAGTGCTCTTACCTCAGTGTACTGCTGTAATAGTGCTCTTATCTCAGTGCACTGCTGTAGTAGTGCTCTTACCTCAGTGTACTGCTGTAATAGTGCTCTTATCTTAGTGTACTGCTGTAATAGTACTCTTATTAATTTTATTTGCTAGAAATCCATTACTTTGTTATTATTCATGTTGGTTTCGTAAATCTCTGAAGTTATATCTTTGATGCCTTTTAATGAATTGCTTTGTTTTTGCTATAACCACAGCTAAAAAATGTAAATTATATGGAAAATATATTAGTATAACTTGATAGCTGTTTATTCATTGCTTGCCTAATAAGTCACTACTCAGTTTTCTCAGATATTCATATATATTCAGCCAAGCCTATACCCACTTGTTACCTTTTTAATCCCTAACTCTTTTCAAATAACAGTGCTTGCCAGCAACTTTAAATATCACTCTAAACCTAAATGCTTTAGGCTTTGACAATTTGACTTTGCAACTTCTTTACATTTCGTAGCAAAAGGTTAGCTAATTTCTGTCTAGATTTTTCTGAGAACTTCTCAACATACACAACAGCAGGTTGGACTAGACACAGTCTCACCTATATTACTATCCATGATGTTTCAGTCAGGATGTGATAAAATCAGCCCACCTCACTCAATCTACTCTGGTAGACCTGCTGATATCCATTAAAGCCTTGCCCATGGACACTATAGTGGACAAACTGGCTGTTGTCATGAAGAAACCACCTGCCACTGATCATCAGACTAATACCAGGGTGAGTGACAGGTGTCTGGTTATTCAGTTAGCAAGTGATTGATGGTGTCAGGTAGCTGTTGGATGCTTGTCACTAGTGTGTGTGTCATGTGACATCTGTCAGTTATGACAGGTGTGACATCTGTCAGTTATATCAAATGTCACACCTGTCAGTAATGTCAGATGTCACACCTGTCAGTTATATCAAATGTCACACCTGTCAGTAATGTCAAATGTGACACCTGTCAGTAATGTCAAATGTCACACCTGTCAGTAATGTCAGATGTCACACCTGTCAGTAATGTCAAATGTCACACCTGTCAGTAATGTCAAATGTCACACCTGCCAGTTATGACAAGACGCTAAAAGTGGGTGTCATAGTAAATAAACTGAATCTGTCAGATGGTGCAGGTTTGTAAATGAACATGGATTATGCAGTAGCCAATTTTCATTAGTTTAATTTTATTTAAGAGTTTTAGACTTTAGGTTTGCAAATATGAAAATATGTTAATTAAGAGTTGTCTTTCCTAACAGTTGGTTGCCGTAGCAACTGCTCTCACTACATGTTGTAAGACACCTGAATGTACTTGTAACTCTTTGTTTGTAAAATACCAGGATGAGCTTGCTGTCGTATCTATATTTTACCTTCTCTGTTATCTCCACTTGATATATTTGGAGCAAACTTTAATTAAATGCTTTAGTTTAGTACTGGAAAGGATAATCAATCTCTCATGCTGGTATTCTGCACTCAGAAATTGAGTAGAATGTGTCTATGTAACTGTTTGTATGCACTATAGGCAATTAAGAGGATAAATCCTAGATATAATGAGAAGATAACTCTTAGATGTAATAAGAGAATAACTCCTAGATATAGTAAAAGGATAACTTCTAAATATTTTGAGAGGGTAACTCCCAGATATAATAAGAAGATAACTTCTAGATATAATGAGAGAATAATGAAAAGATAACTCCTGAATATGAGACCAGTAGTTGAACTACATGGTTTTTCCTAATATACAATTCTGTTGCAGGGTTCAAAAGTAAATATGTAAACCAATCAAATAGTGACACATCACTGGCTGTTGTAAGAAATGGGTTTAACTAACCACAGCTGAGAGTGACTTTTCTACGATGTGTTTCTAATGTATTGGTGTGGATTGGGAAACGTTGCTATAATATGTTTTCCACTTAAAATCTGCCTAACAAATTTAATTTCTATTGAGCTACGCTTTCATCTGTAGCTGTTCAGAAAATGTGTTTTCATATTGACTAAATATTATTTTGTTGAAAAAAAACTTTTGAAATTTAGAAAAGTAAGAATCTTTGTAAAGTCGCTGTCAGTATACTGCCTACTCACCCATGTTACTTCTTATCTGGTGAACGCTGCCACTGTACAGCTTCATGTGCTGCCATAATAACATCATGCTACATTGTGACGTAATAGCTGTGACGTAATGTTGTTATACTGTATCTAACAGCTCCATCTTGTCTACACTAACTGCCTCTCGCAGACGGATCAGGTAAATCCACCACTTCCTGTAGAGAGACACTGCGCAAGCATTTCCTGTGCCACATTACCAAGTTAATTGCAGAGAACTACTGAGCTGCACATTTAACACACTTTAGAATATTCCTCAACAGCTTTGACTACAATTTTAATCTACTTTCAAGATTTTTCAAACAAGACCAAATGACATCTTTTATTATCATACGATTTCACTCAGAAACTAACATCTATACCATCTAAAGATGAGAGTTATATAATTCTGTGTTAGTGGAGAGATAATGCCAGGGTTGGCTCAGTTTCTCTCTATACGCATGCTTTGGTTATGAGCTTGTTGACACCTGCATGTCATGTATTTAAACGTCTAGTAGCAGTGAACTCTACAGTACCTTTGTAAGTCATGGAATTCCCAAGTTACCTCCTCTCTCTGTGTTGAGGAGTTGTCTACCAGATTGCCTGCAGCTAGTACATCATGTGACTTACTTAATAACAATATATGTCATGCGTATCTTCAACTCTCTAATTCTAGTGTCTATATTTAACCAATCAAATTTGCTGATACATGAAATTGGCAAAGTTAATAATCCTTTATAGTTTCATATTATGTAAATATTTAGTCTACCTGTTACCTTATCCCCTGTTCACCTGCACATAGCTTAGTCATGTTACCAGCAGTTGTCTGCTCCCGTCATGCCACGTCTGCAGTTGTCCGTCTGCTAAGTCACTGCATGTGGAACCAACTCAGTCTACTGAACCCGTCTCAGTTGTGTAGAGTGTATGGATTACAGGAGATATGTTTGTAGTTTGTGTTCCCTTCGTAGCATTAGCTTCCTCTTTCTGATCCTACAGGTTATTCTCCAACTCAGTTGTCTCAAGTTTCTCAAAGGCTACATCGTCAAGACGGGTTCTATAGCTAAGAATAGCCTCAGTTCTGTGTGCGTGCTGCTCAAGCATTGTTTGCAGCTCGGACTACCCGCCCCTGGAATATTGCTACTCTTAGAGTAAGTTACTGACCAACTTCAACTCATCCTGTGTTCTGTTTGTACTAGAACTGTACAATATATTCTTCCTTCTGTCTCTTTTAGGACGGTGACGGAGTTCGTACATAAACTCGGAAATCTTGACGACAAGAAAGTCATCAAGGATCTGCAGGTAAAATCTTTGTTGGTAAATTCTACCAAGTTAAAGCCTTAGGCTTTGGTCTGCTGTCATTACTATGACACATTTATTGGGTTACCGCCATCAGTAACTTTAGGACTGGGTTATGAGATAATAGCATCACTCAGTCACTTACTCAACCTTCAATCTACTCACTGAATATTACTGAAATTCCATTTTATCATTCTCTTGGTGTCAGGTGTTTGATTTAGATGTCCAATTCTTCACCAAAGTACAGTATTCTGTATACAAATGTTTTCAGGAGATCGTAGGGAAGGTTCTGGAAGCCTGCTGTCAAATTGTCTCGTCGCAACTGGAGGCCAGCTCTTGGACAATCAGAAAGAATTACACGGTGAAGGTGGGTATAGTATGATATACACAGTGTGTCTAGTATGTTATACACAGTGTGTCTAGTATGATATACACAGTGTGTCTAGTATGTTACACAGTGTGTCTAGTATGTTATACACATCTCCTCAGTACTCTGTAGAACTCATGTTTATTCCAGAAAGTTTTCTATCCTATGTCTCAGTATCAATATCGTGTTGAAGTTTCTCTGCTTGAGATGCACTATGAGTTTGTTTCCAGTGTTTTATATTCACCCTTCTTTACTTTGTCCTCAACTCATATGGTGAGAGGCACAGTTGCAGTCTTAAAGGTCGTGGCTTACAACTCTAACCACATGATATTTTTCATATCATCAGGTCAAAGCACCGTCATCAGATTCTAGCAATGAGCTCTACAACATGGCATCAGACTCAATGAGTTCTACTGCACCCGGGATATCAGTTGATGAGACTTCAACTGAGGAGCACGAGTCAGAGTACACTTCACACGCTCTAGCTCTGCTGGCCGAGGTAACTGTAAGAGTAAACCTCTGCTGGCTAGGGTAACTGTAAGAGTAAACCTGTGCTGGCTAGGGTAACTGTAAGAGTAAACCTGTGCTGGCTAGGGTAACTGTAAGAGTAAACCTCTGCTAGTTAGGGTAACTGTAAGAGTAAACCTGGTCTAGCTAGGGTAATTGTAAGAGTAAACCTGTGCTAGCTAGGGTAGCTGTAAGAGTAAACTTGTGCTAGCTAGAGCAACTGTAAGAGTAAACCTGTGCTAGTTAGGGTAACTGTAAGAGTAAGATTATGTTATTGTGTTGCTAGGTAACAGCTGGTCTACTGGACGTAGTTTATCCGAGTGAAGATAAAGACAAAGTAACATCTCTACTGAACAATATTCTTAGTAGAGTATTTCCTTACCTCAGAAACCACAGGTAATAACTCTAGACTGCTATAGCTACTAGATGTAGTACCTTAGTTTAGAATATTACTGTCACTTTATTTTAGTTAAGAAGTTGTGTCTCATACCATTAATATTTTCAGAGACTTTGTGTAAATTCTACACAGTGGGATGGAATATTACTTTAGAAAATATTTATTTTAATAGCAGCACTTTTATTAGGGCTTAAATAAATATTTCAAACAATTTGTATGATGACTTTAAAAAGAAAGTCAATTTGATACTTTCTCCCCTTGTATACATGCCAGCCCACAACTGTTAACTCACCCCATTGTATGTTTCAGCTTACTAAACATGTCCTGCTTCCAGTCAAGCTCTAAGTTACTAGCTAGCATCAGTTCCTACCAGTACACGAGACGCACATGGAGACGGGACGTGTATGACATCTTACTCTCTGCTGACTTCTTTAAGATGGATACTCAGTCTCTGCAGTTCTGGAAGGTTCTCACAGACAACCTGGTGACTCATGAGAAGGCCATGCTGAAAGACCTCCTGGGTAGGCTGTGCACTACAACCCTCTGCTTTATCACTCACTGTGAGAGCAGAAGTGAGCTGTTATGTTGGCTCTCTGTTCTTTGTCCAGCGGGGAGACAACCAAAACCTCCACTTTGGAATTTCCCGGATTGGAATTCCCCTTGTCTTGGAATTCCCCACTGTCTTGGAATTTCCTCTTGTCTTGGAATTTCCCACTGTCTTGGATGTGCAGCAGTTTTCTTTGGTTAACTGATAGTACACTAATGGAAGTATTTAGTTACTGTTGTACTCTGCCATAACCAGGACTATCTGAGGCATATACTCAGGCTATATTCAAATAAGGACCATTAATAGGTTGAAGGACAATGTGACCAACTGAAATAATTAAGAATATTTTAATGCTTTGCTCTGCAGTATTTATGAAGCACGCAATATGACACGAATCTCTCACTTCCTTTGTAGCCAAGTTCATGCTGGCGGGGAACGCAGCCATGCAGCTGTTTGGTAACAAAGACTTGGAGTTTGTGCAGAGAGCTCACAATCTGAAGAAGTTGTCTTTCCTTATTTATTGTGGGGATCTGGACTACTATAAAAACTACATGCCAGATATACAGGGTAAGTGACTTGAGTACTCGTGTAGAGATATACAGGGTAAGTGACTTGAGTACTTGAGTAGAGATATACAGGGTAAGTGACTTGAGTACTTGAGTAGAGATATACAGGGTAAGTGACTCCTGTAGAGATACACAGGGTAAATGACTTGACAATTGAGAAGAGAGTTTTGAGTAGAGACTTAAGTACTTGAGTAGAGACTTGAGTACTTGAGTAGAGACTTGACTGCTGTTGTAGAGAGACTTGCGGAGAACTTGAGACTCAACCAGTCACCCGCCGTGCTGACTCAAGTCTTCCTCTGCTTCCGGGTTCTGCTCCTCAGGATGTCCCCGAGTGCCCTCACCTCTCTCTGGCCCACCATCGTCACCGAGCTGGTGAGTTGCTCTGCTCCAACAGACTAGTTTAATCTACCTGCAGCAGTTAGCTTCAGCTGTAATACTATGTTATTGGAGTTGTGTTCTCAGAGCTGATTATACACTGCTGGGTCAAGGTTGAGTTTATTTCACATCTAACTGAAAGACCAGAGTGACAATACACGTATAGCTTACCGTACTCTTTGTAACCTCACACTGAATAATGTACTGCCTGTTACTGACTAGTATATTCTGTTGCTTTCAGGTGAACGTGATGGTGTACATAGAAGATGAGCTGGTGTTATCTGATGATGATGAGTGAGTATCCACCACTAGAATGTACCCCCTGACAGTATGACTACATACATCCACCACTGGACTGTGTACCCCCCTGACAGTATGACTACATACATCCACCACTAGACTGTACCCCCTGACTGTATGACTAAATACATCCACCACTAGACTGTACCCCTCACAGTATTACTACATACATCCACCACTAGACTGTACCCCCTCACAGTATGACTACATACATCCACCACTAGACTGTACCCCCTGACAGTATTACTACATACATCCACCACAATACTGTACTTCTCTACAATATAATTATGTCATTACTGTATATTCTATACCATATTACTGTATATTCTATACCATATTACTGTATATTCTATACCGTATTACTGTATATTCTATACCGTATTACTGTATATTCTATACCGTATTACTGTATATTCTATACCGTATTACTGTATATTCTATACCGTATTACTGTATATTCTATACCGTATTACTGTATACTCTATACCGTATTACTGTATATTCTAGACTACAGTTGAGCCGAGTCAGCGAATTAGACTCATTCTCTCACCCGACTGACGTCAACGTCCACCAGTCTGCCTCCTGGCTCACCCTCTACCTCGCTGCCTGTAAGCTCCTTGACCTCGTCACCTTCCTGCCAGCTCACCTGGTGCCAGACTTTCAGCAGTGAGTTTCATAATAGATATGAATTGCTGTGTTATCTTTTATGAATTTATATTACATTTACCTCTATACCTTCTCTTATAGTTACCTGTATACCTTCTCTTCTAGTTACCTCTATACCTTCTCTTCTAGTTACCTCTATACCTTCTCTTCTAGTTACCTCTATACCTTCTCTTGTAGTTACCTTCTCTTCTAGTTACCTGTATACCTTCTCTTCTAGTTACCTCTATACCTTCTCTTATAGTTACCTCTATACCTTCTCTTATAGTTACCTCTATACCTTCTCTTGTAGTTATGTTTGGATGTTCTGTGGCGTGGACGATACCAACCTGGAATTTGCTCGACCAATCAATGGCCATCACCAAACTCGACCAGCCAATAAGAAAGAGCCTACTGTCAATGATGAGGTTTCTGTAGCCAATGGAGAGACTCTTGTTAAATTTTCTGCTCATGTGCCTAACATCTGCCAGCGAATGTCATTTAAGGTAAAGTTGTTTACGCAGTTTGTCTATCTCTACCATCTGTACACTACATTATCATCTTCTCTGTATATTTGATATATTATCCTAGTGCTGCATTCAACACAGAGGAACTGAGGTTATTCTTTCATGTTTACTTGTAGTTTGGAAACCACAGATTTCCAGCCAATCAGAATGCAGCTCTCTTACTGCAGCAACAGACCATCTCTTCCCTGCGAGACCTTCAGCCATTTTTCTCTAGAATTTCAGCCAATCATCGAAGAGCTCAGTCATGTGATCATCTTAAGGAAGCTAATTCGGTACTGGACAACGACATCATTGAGCCCGTGCTGTGATGTTCTTCGGTGTGGATATTCACGTTCCTCTAATCTCTATTTTCAGTTATAGCATCAGTATTGCTGTGCCACATGCATCTAGCTGTTACTGTGTAGTCACATGTCTTAGCAGTATGGTAGAACTGCTACTGTGTAGTCACTTAATTCAGCGATATGGTAAAACTGGTAGTGTTTAGTCACATGTCTCCGTGATTTTATAGAACTATTACTGTGTAATCATGTATCTTAACGATATGGTAGAACTGTTACTGTGTGGTTACAAGTTACTGTGATTGTTTTGTGGGTTTTTAAATTATTAGTTTTACTTTGTAATAAACTGTAAAGCTGATCCTTGTGGTGGGAGGGGGGTTTGTTATGTAATACTAATATTATATTCCTGTCTACTACAATCTCGTCTGTGATTTATTTCTGTTTATTACTTTCCAGCTTGAGAATTCAGCTAAGATGTAAATTATTTTTAAAATCAGTATTAATAGTTGAAGTGTCTATATTTTGTAGGGAAGTATGTTGGTCAGAGTTTTAGCTATAAATAACTTTAACAAAAAAGGTGCTTGCAAGTCATATTATTTTTATGCATGTGGGGGGGGGTAGCGGCACCCATCCTAACTAATATGGTTATGTAGTTACGTACTTATTTACTTTTATATTTATAGATAGCAGGTGGTGAATTTGTCTGGTTGTATCATGTCAAATAAATTCTTTATACAATCCAACCACATGTCTTTCAACTCTTCTTATTTCACTGGCCAAGTTCTGCCAACATTTTGATTTCAGCAAATTCAAGTTACAAAAATATTTATAACAGCCTGCTAAACATGATTCTAACAATCAAACCTCTCTACTAATGATAAGAAACTTAAGCTATCTGTTGCCCTCATAAGCTGCTGGTGTAAACACCTCAGCTATTGAGTTACATATCGGCCCAACATGGAAAGTTTGACCGGCAACATCAATAACGAGTACGAGATATACTAAAATTCGGTTTAGTTAGACTTTTAGCTCAATAAATTAATGTGGAATTAATAGGAATTCTAAAAGCACGGCTTGCACAAAGTTAGCATTGAGGTAGTTAGAAGTAGCAGAAGTTGTATCATGACTGTACTTACTGTAGATAATAGTTTTAGCACATCGGAAAGTCATGAATTTATAGCACTTATATTTGTATTCTGATACCACCTTTGTTAAGACTATCTATTTGTCACAGTTTAGCTTCAGTAAACAAAGCACACACCACCCATATATCAAGCATATGAGAGAACTGAGACTACAATAACATCTGAGTTTGCACTTTCCCTTCAACGGCAACTCCGTAAATCAATGTTCTAAAATAGATAAGAGCTGAAAAAGTACTTATAGGTACTCAATTTGATTAAACCCATCCTTGAAAAGTTTGAAGCAGACCCAAAGCAGCAAATGGAAATACTTCAACTCATTGTGATAAAAACACCTTTATATGCACATGTCAATTCAATCTGTATTTAACAAGAAATCACATGTGAATATGTGAAACTCATAAAACAAAATTGCCATTACTTGTTGTTTTCCCCACTCCAACTTAAATCCCTATCAAACTTCTTTTTATCATTATAAGTCTTGGTTCTCAAATATTGAGTATACAATCACCTTCTGCTTATGAAACGTCACCTCGGGTTCATCGGTTTCTTTGCATTATTTACAAGGTTTAAAATTTCAAATTCTAGTTATTATATTATTGATTCATTGCTTCCTCATAGTTACAGGAAGTAAGATTTGTTAAGATAAATAAAAATATTTGCTATTTGAATCACATATTTCTAAATGTAGAAAATCGACATTGAAAATTTACATACAAAAAAATTACCTATTTTAAAGCGCAAAAAGTAATAGAAAGCATTGTTTCCAAACTTTGTAAAAATTTAAACATTGCAAAATGTACTTCAGTTCAGACATAATTACAAGTTATGCAAGAGTCAAGTTAGAAAATTAAGCATATCTCTTCGAACTCAACTTTGTGTTTCTAAAATGTAACTAATGCTTTGTACATTCACATTCAATCTGTTCAAGTGTGTGAACCTAGTGGGACACTGATTTCCAGCACCTACCTATATTACCAATAATAATGCAGCATAGCACTAGTGCCACAGACTGCACCAAGAAAAGTGCATCATTGCTTATTTTGTTATTTCAGTTGCTAAATGTCGAATTATTTACAAAAGTACTGCTAAATTATTTTTATACATGAATAGACTGTCTATTAAAAAACAGATGTGACAGTGGAGTTTTTATTCAAAACAATCATAATTACTTAAATTATTGTTATCATGTGCCCATTTTGAGATTCTGAATTAAGTATGTCCCTAGCTGTCAGCTATATACTGCATAAAGTAATATTATAAACTGCCACATTTTTTCCAAACATCAATGCCAAATAAGCAAAAAATTGTCGGTCCATCAAGTATAATGTATCGCAAATAGTAAAAAAAGTAAAAAAACTAAAGCACTTATTTCTGCATCATCTTAATTTGCTTCTCCTCTCAGGTTGAGAGCTTAGCACAACACTGCTCTGTACGCCTGCATTAGCCATTTGTTTGAAAACTTTGGTATTATCAATTTAACAAATACACTGGCAAAGGCAATTTATAGAATTATACTGACCCCGGACTCGTTTTCTGCACCGATGAGTCTAGGATACTAGACATATCTCTCCCCACCCACATAGCATTCAGGTGACATGTCTAGCTAATAATGTCACCTACCTGCGGAATTCAGCTGGACACGCATCGTATTGTTATGTATAACTGCATGTGAACCCCATTTAACATGAGTAACTGTAGATTCCACCAGCGGAGTAAGTTAAACAGCCTCAGAACATTGTCAAGAGGGTGATTACAAGAGATGGAGACTAAGCAAACAGATACACAGGTACAGATACACGATGAAGGACAAGGAGGAGAAAAGAGAAATAAAAATACACAGCGGCCAGAGTTGAAGAAGAGTTTGAGCACAGTGATCAAAGAATTCTCAGCGTCTACTAGCGCTCATGGACCACCCAAGGTATGAGTCGACCACCCACAGTGTAAGCAGAGTACCCAAGGCATGGGTAGTCACTTCAGCTACACATTTTAATGTCAATATCTAAAGCAGCAAGCAGCAAACACTCTAAAAATAATGTGCTTTCTAAAAAACCAAACATTCCTATACATTAACAAGCGACTCATAGGTCAAAAAACTGCTGTCATATTATAGTGCATTGTGTAGTGACTGTAGTCTATATACTGCCAACCTATTCCTAATATTCAAGATAGAATTCGTATCTGTTATCAGTTTACCAAAATCTGATTTTATTGTTGAATGAAAAAAAGAATGTTTATAAAGTTTCATTGCATTTCCATATTTATCTCGAGGATTAAATTGCTTCTTGTAACTCAATTATTTTCCTTCCGCCATACAAAACTTTATTATTTTGTTATCAAAGCTTGTTTGTAGATTTTTCTGCTTTGGTGTCTTCTGCAAGGATCAACCAATAAGTAACATGCTATAATTCCATTTTATAAATTTAAAACTTTGTAAAAAATTAGTGTTTGAGGTGAGTGTAAAATCAAATTTGCAGATTGCGGGACACAGATTTGTGGCTGGAAAGTTGTTCTGGGTAATTCTATTTCTCACAGGTGTTTGTGTATTCGGATACTTCAGTTATGAGTTGATAATACAATACAGGAAGCATGAAACCACAACTGATGTACAGGTGAGAAACAATATAAAAGTTTAAACAGTTGTGCCTTTTTTTACAATTTCTGCCTGTTAACACTAATGGTTTTCAATTTAAAACTTATTAAAAATTTATATGGCAGTAACTTTTTATATCTAAGTTTTCATGGTTCCACATTGCCTCTTCACTTGAACTAGTCAAGTTTGACTGGGTTCCACGCATTGTATATCAAAAGCATAACCTTAATGCCAGAGTGATTGGTAGTGTCAGGGAGAGTATTCAAAAATAACTGTTTCTGTGATGCAGTAAAGGACCTCAAACCACATTAACATTAACATTATTGTCAGAACAGTGAAGTCAGAGTCTTTAGTCCACTTAACATTTTTCTCACCATTAAGAGTTTTAACAGAAATAGAAAAAAAAAACCAAAAACATGTTCCTACGGCTGTTGAAACTTGCTGGCAGCTACCCGTTTTGCCCAATTTCGGGAATTTTGAATTTTTACACAATTCTGTTCTTTTAGATAAAATTCAATGCCATAGACTTTCCGGCGGTTACTTTTTGTAATCTGAACCCATTCCAAATTGACAAGATTGATGAAATCATTCAGGAGTACATTGTAGCCCTGAGCTCTCAACTGCATTATAGTGTGGATGAGAATACTGGCTATAATAATGGTAGGTTGTAGGCTATGTTTCTATAAGGTTACGAGACGTTTTCACACACTCCCTGTAAGTTTACCAGATGTGTCCACATACTCCTTAGCTTGTGATTGTGAAATACTTATGCCTATGCAGCTGCTTCAATCTGTTTTTGATTTTATGCTGTGAAAAAAACAGCCATCAATATTACTCAAAATAACTCATTTATGCTATGCCAATGTGACTGTTGCCCGCTTGCAATTGGCCCGAAACCTCTCTCTATACTATTTCTATTCTCTATACTATTTCTACTCTCTATACTATTTCTACTCTCTATACTTATTCTATTCTCTATAATATTTCTACTCTCTATACTATTTCTATTCTCTATACTATTTCTACTCTCTATATACTATTTCTACACTCTATACTATTTCTATTCTCTATACTATTTCTATTCTCTATACTATTTCTATTCTCTATACTATTTCTACTTTCTATACTATTTCTATTCTCTATACTATTTCTACACTCTATACTATTTCTACTCTCTATAATATTTCTACTCTCTATACTATCTCTATTCTCTATACTATTTCTATTCTCCATACTATTTCTACTCTTTATACTATTTCTATTCTCTATATTCTATTTCTACACTCTATACTATTTCTATTCTCTATACTATTTCTATTCTCTAAACTATTTCTACTCTATATACTATTTCTATTCTCTATACTATTTCTATTCTCTAAACTATTTCTACTCTATATACTATTTCTATTCTCTATACTATTTCTATTCTCTATACTATTTCTACTTTCTATACTATTTCTACTCTCTCTACTATTTCTATTCTCTAAACTATTTCTACTCTATATACTATTTCTACTCAATAGAGACAACCACTCAGTCATTCGAAACAACCAAAGCTCCAGACCCGTTTTTTACCGGAGAAGTCTCCAGCCTTCTGGGTACTGGTTCAGAAAAGAAAGTTGAGGCTATTGAGCGTCTGGTACACCACCCGTTATGATATTATTACATGCATTGCTTTTGCTTCTCAGCTATATGTTTCAATATCTAACATTTCCAGTGACATAGCATTGATATTTATTGGCTCCTTAAGCTTGTATTAGGTTGGTAGTTTCTGTTTTTAGATTTTTGTTTATTCATGTTTCATTTTTCTATATTTTAGCTTTAAATTTCAACGGGCATTGCATTCATTTTATTTTGTGTTTTAAATTAAATTTAGAGAAGGCTTTATGATCAGCCGGAATTGTCAGTTGAAGAAAAGAGGTACTGGAAGATGCATAAAAACAATGCCTACTTTGAATTGGCTTCTATGAATTTTCTGGCATTAATACCGAACATTGGTGAAGAGGCCTTAAAGAGTAAGTTAATCGTATAAATGAAACCGGATATAAAGCAAAATCTAGATTTTTCAAGTTCCAGATTCTAAAAACATTTCCAAACTTTTTAAAGAACAATTTTGAATTATAAGTGAGCTATACAAACTATCCAACTGCACCGCATATAAGTACTATGCAGTACTGCTGAGTGAAGTGGTTGCAATGACTTCTACTTGATATTAGTATGCAGTGACATATGCGTAGAGGTAATTATGCACATGAACAACCTAGCACGCTAGAGCACAACACCTAATATCTGCTAGGCCTATAATAGTAAATGCCTGTGAAACAGTTTATTACCTCAACTCATAGAAACCTACACATTTTGAAGTCTTCCTGCTTTATTTATAAAAAAAGCAATTTCAAAGCAGTACATGGAGAGCACTTGTAATCTTGTGCTGTAATTCAAAGAATTTTTGTGGCTAAATCTTAAAATATTTATTATTTTGAAAATTGCTTTAAGCTGGAAATTTTGTCATTTGCCTAGGATTGATGGCAATAAAATTTCACCAAAAGTTTTGTTTATTTTGTGTAGTGAAATTAAATAAAAGTTTATTCTTTACAGATGCTGCATACAAGCTGACAGAGATGATGCAAGGCTGCATGTTCAACAACAGAGTTTGTAATCCCAGGTGCTTCACTTCCCTAACTTACTCTCCAAATGCTTTCAGATAGAATACCAGCAGAAACTAGAGATGCATTGTTTCTACATGATATAAGTAGAGTGATGCATAGCTTAAGATCATAGTAATCACCAACAGTGGCATGTCTATCTAAGCTGTTCATAAGCTTGTGTGTGGGTGTGTTCATGTGTGCGTGTGCGTGTGTGTGTTCATGTGTGCGTGTGCGTGTGTGTGTTCATGTGTGCGTGTGCGTGTGCGTGTGCGTGTGTGTGTGTGTGTGTGTGTGTGTGTGTGTGTGTGTGTGTGCGAACGTGCGTGTGTGTGTTTTGAGTAAACTGCAATAGATAATTTGTTGTCATCTCTATGTTATTTGTACAGTGACTTCTACCGGTTCTACGACAGGAAATATGGCAACTGTTTTACTTTCAACAGTGGACTGAACAACAGCTATGCTAAGGCACGAGTTGCAGGTCGACAACATGGTGAGTAGCCAATCAGCATGCAGTTGACATGGTGAGTAGCCAATCAGCGCACAGTTGACATGGTAAGTAGCCAATCAGCACGCAGTTGACATGGTAAGTATTCAATCAGTGCTTAACAAACATGGTGAGTAGCTAATGGGAACAACAAACACGGCAATTCGTCCGCTTTGAGCAAGCTATTTCTGTGAATAAGTTTTGTTTATACGTTACAGAACTGAATTAACCTACCAGGTTGCAGTCAATTATCAAGTCACTAATAGTACAAATATCAAACTTGTATACTGGTTAAACAGTTGTTTACAATGTAATTTCAGGTTTGTTTATGACTCTGTTTGTGAACCAGAATCAGTACATACCTGGTCTAGGTAACCAGGCAGGTATTAGGGTTCTCGTACACAGACAAGGTGAACTTCCTAATATGGACAAAGGATTTAACGTACCTCCAGGACTAAGGAGCTCTGTAGCTCTCAGTTATGTACGTCTATAGATTGTGATTCTATTTGATGATGTTAAATTCAGCTCTGGAAACATTCATATCTATTGATAGACACTTATTGGAAGTTACAGCCATATGTATTGTATTTATATAGTAAATTAATATCTCTTCATTGTATGTGCTGCACTTACAATAGTCTGAAGTGAACAGACTGCAGGGTGAACATTACAGTAACTGTACTAATGAAGAAGATTATACTCCTGAGAATCCAGACTTTGCTATTCCTGGGCTATACACATTGCAGGTAGTACTTGTTACTATGAAACTATACACTCTGCAGGTAATATTTATTACTATGAAACTATACACACTGCAGGTAGTACTTGTTACTATGAGACTACACTCTGCAGGTAATATACCATACTAAGATGTTAAGTTGTGTTCTCTTAATCTAGGGGTGCTACGACATGTGTGTACAGGAGCTGATCTATCAAAGCTGTGGATGTTCAAGTGCCATGCTCACCCAAGTTCCTGGATACAGAGCGTGTAGAAACAATTGGGAGGGTATGCAACGCATCCCTAATGTAATGTGCGAGTATTTAGACCTTAGGCAATGCATCCCTCAAGTAATGTGCGAGTATTTAGACCTTAGGCAATGCATCCCTAATGTAATGTGCGAGTATTTAGACCTTAGGCAATGCATCCCTCAAGTAATGTGCGAGTATTTAGACCTTAGGCAATGCATCCCTCAAGTAATGTGCGAGTATTTAGACCTTAGGCAATGCATCCCTCAAGTAATGTGCGAGTATTTAGACCTTAGGCAATGCATCCCTAATGTAATGTGCGAGTATTTAGACCTTAGACAATGCATCCCTCAAGTAATGTGCGAGTATTTAGACCTTAGGCAATGCATCCCTCAAGTAATGTGCGAGTATTTAGACCTTAGGCAATGCATCCCTCAAGTAATGTGCAAGTATTTAGACCTTAGGCAATGCATCCCTCAAGTAATGTGCGAGTATTTAGACCTTAGGCAATGCATCCCTCAAGTAATGTGCGAGTATTTAGACCTTAGGCAATGCATCCCTCAAGTAATGTGCGAGTATTAGCACCTTAGTACCAGAGTTGTGCTACAGCCATTTGCTATTCTGCTCTGATTAAAACTATCTGTTGAACTGATAGTCAATAATAATGTCTGCTTATTCAGCTAATTTATGAATAACTGAGGTTAAGCAGTGTATGGTAAGAGTTGTTGTACTAATGGTGATACTATTAAGCATTTCATACAAACAGGATATTGTGCCATGACAGTACAATATGATATTGTGTACAGAGTTAACTGCTCCTGCCCTCTACCCTGCAAGGAGCTCGAGTATTCCACCAGCTTGTCATTTAGTGATTGGCCAGCTGCCAAGTACGAGGTGAGTTCAAGTATGTGAGCCAAGCTCAACAATTAAATCTGTGTGTTGTGTTACATTTATAGTTGCAACAAAATAAGTTAATCAGTCACATGACAGTCACATGACTATTTCAGGCGACCTTGACTCCTTATATGAAAGAGAGGTTACCAACACTACAAAATGTATCAGAGTAAGTATAACAGGGTTGATTGGAAATATTTAAAATTTTTGAGTTAAATATGCTCTAAAATTAAAAGAATTAATACTTTTGCTATTTTTTACTTCTAAAATCTGCATAATGTGTAGTTTTGAATACAAACATCTCTAAAACTGTCTAAAAGTTTTTAAAAGTAAAATTTTCATAACTTCCATTAAATCATTCAATTGGTAAAATTAATTTGATTGAGTCATCTGATCCTCTAACTAGTATGTGGTAAATGAAATTTAAAACAATTATATTGTGTTTCTTAGCCTGAAGAATGAGTTTGTCAGCATTGAGGTGTATTTTGAGAGTCTGAAATACACGGTGTTCACAGAAAGAGCCAGCATGAAGGTAAGTAGCTGAATAAGTGTTCTTTTTGTATTTTGTTGGAAACTAAAACTAAAATTAGTTACCGACTTAAATATGCTAAAGAAAAATACATTTCAATTTATTTCCTATTTGCATAAAAAATACATGTTACAATGCTAACTTTGAGTTTTATTATTTAACATTGGGGTAGTCTGTTTTAGTTTGAGGATTTGGTTGGCAGTATTGGCGGCCATCTTGGATTGTGGATAGGAATGTCTGTGATATCTTTTCTGGAGATATTCGAACTCTTTGTGGGGCTGTTTGGCACTTGTGGAAAGTTTGTCTACAAAAGAAGGAAAAGCAAAACTAAAATTAAGGATCTAGAACAATCTTGAACAATAGAGACCAATCTGGGCAGCACAGAACAGTATATAAACAGTTTAGAAGGAAACAGTAAACGCTGGCAAATTGTAAATCAGTTCCGGTAATGTAATGTAATAAAATAATATTTTTATAGTATAAAGATACAAATTACTTATGTAATTGCGCGTTATTCTTTTCATGTCACAAACACTTAACATTTATTTTAATTACATATTTTTTGCTAGATTTCTGCTAGAATTAGGTTGTGATTCAAATTGTAATTTTTCTAATTTAATTATTGAGTCAAACATAAACAACTTACTTGTTGATGTAGATTCATTGCCTATTTTTATTAGTAGAATATATTGAATGATATTATTATATTAATATGGTACATGTGCTATATGACATGTACAACAATATTAAATGTATTGCTACATCAATACAAAAATATATTGTTATAATATTATATTGATTAGTACTTCTTCACTTCATTGCATATCAGTTGCCTAGAAAATAGACGTTACAAAATAAATAAACTGAGTCCGGTTGCACATATAGATTCCGCTAATGAGAGATACTGTTAGTCTAAAGAGTTGTTACATTCATTATATTCAGAATTACCTCGATGTACCAGCATCTTATCCTGTCTATATACTTACAACATCCTGACACAGCAGTTTAAATATTATTCATCTCTACTTCATCTGCTGGATAACAACATATAACATGAAGGAGCAAAAACAGAAGCAGCTGAAGATTCAAACGTCAAAACAAGAAAAGCTTGATAGAATACAGCAGAATGGACATTGTAGAAAACGTTTAAAGAGACACCGACCAGAACTGAAACAAAAATTGAGTTCAGTGGTTAAAGATTTTTCTGAGTCTACGAGTGCTCACGGACCACCAAAGGTAAGATTTTCATACTCAGATTTCTTGTTCAAAAGTTGTCTTGCTATTGTTCAGATAAAGTTTTTTTACCAATTTAGTGTTTGACTCAAAACACACTCAGTGAATAGAAACAAAACATTGGTGAGTCGATAGACTGCATAAAAATATGTCAACTGAACAAGAATATTGTTTAAGAGCTTCTAAAAAATAAAAATATTTATAAGTTTTAAACTTGCAGCAAAAATATTATAGTTTTGGAGTAATTGTATTCAGCTATTCACCAAGGCATAGCCTGCAACTGCAACTATAGCTTCACTGTAGAACAAAAACAACTTTAACAGTAATAAAGACAGACAACTAGACTAACAGACAGACAACTAGACACACAGACAGACAACTAGACACACAGACAGACAACTAGACACACAGACAGACAACATAGACAAGCAGACAGACAACATAGACAAGCAGACAGACAACTAGACACACAGACAGACACAAAGTGTAGCAATCTTGCTCTGTAATCAAAATCAAGCTGTATAAATAATAATTTCTCTTTGAATAGTTATGCTGAAATAAAACAATTATATCACGGCTTACTTTAAAGTAATACCGAAGCAAGTGAAATAGTATCAGAGCATATACAGTATGTTATATGTGATTTTTATATAACATACTGTGTGATATACTATATGTAATATATTATGTAATATTGTATATGGTACATTATATGATATAAATAACATGTTTAAACTTTATCTAATCTAAATTTTCATGACAAGAAGCATTAAATTAATTTATTTACCCAACTATAACACTTGTAGATTGTGGGACACAGATATGTAGCTGGAAAAGTATTCTGGGTAATTCTTTTTCTCACTGGTATTTGTGTATTTGGATACTTCAGTTATGAGTTGATAATACAATATAGGAAGCATGAAACCACAACTGATGTACAGGTGAGAAAATCAATACAATATTTTATAAAACAGTTATATGCCTCTCTTGTTTTCTCTGCTTGTTAACACTAATGATTTTCAATATGAAAATTATTAAAAATTTGCATGATATCAACTTCTGATATTTAGGTATTCGTAGTTCACCATTGTCTCTTTACCTGAACTGCACAAGTCATGACTGGTTTCCACACATTGTATACATTCATTGCTTTAAAAATGTATAGCTTATAATGGCAAAGTTGTTGAAAGGAAGAACATTCGAAAATAATTGTCTCTGTGATAGAGTGAAAGTCTTAAGACGACATTGTCAGAATATAGTGAGACAGAGTGCTTAGTTTGCTGATTAAACTTTTCTCACCATTAAGAGTTCTCACAGAGATAAAAAATTTAAACCAACATAAGTGTTCTTGCGGCTAATGAAACTTGCTAGCACCTATAAGTCATTTTGCCCAATTTAGTGACTTTTGCATTCTTTACACATGTATAACCTTTTAGATAAAATTCGATGCCATAGACTTTCCGGCGGTTACTTTCTGTAATTTGAACCCCTTCCAAACTGATAAGACTGACAAGGTCATTCAGGACTATCTTCTATACTTGAGCTTTCAGCTACATAGTGGGAATGAGAATACTGGTTATAATAACGGTAGGTTGTAGGCTATGTTTCTATAAGGTTACGAGACGTTTTCACACACTCCCTGTAAGTTTACCAGATGTGTTCACATACTCCTTAGCTTGTGATAGTGAAATACTTATGCCTATGCAGCTGCTTCAATCTGCTTTTAATTTTATGCTGTGAAAAAGCAGCCATCTTTTCTTCAAAATAACTTAACAGTGTTATGTCTCTGTTGCTATTGCTTGTTTGCAACTGGCCCAACTCTTCTACTCTCTATACTGTCTCTACTCCCTGTATACTATTTCTACTCACTATACTATATCTACTCTCTATACTGTCTCTACTCTCTCTATACTATATCTACTCACTATACTATTTCTACTCACTATACTATATCTACTCTCTATACTGTCTCTACTCTCTCTATACTATATCTACTCACTATACTATTTCTACTCACTATACTATATCTACTCTCTATACTGTCTCTACTCTCTCTATACTATATCTACTCACTATACTATATCTACTCAATAGAGACAACCACTCAGTCGTTCCAGGCAACCGAAGCTCCAGAGCCGTTTTTTTCCGGGGAAGTCTCCAGCCTTCTGAGTGATGCTTCAGAAACGAAAGTTGAAGCTATTGAACGTCTGGTATGCCACCCATTATAATTACAGGCTGTGCTTTTAGTCCGCAGATATATGCCTGTTTATGTTTCAATATATAGTATGTTCAGTGACAAAGAACTAACATTTAATTCTTCTTTAAAGTTGTATCAAGTTGTGATTTTTTGAGTTATGTTTATTTGTATTTTTTTCTGTTTTAGCCTTAGATTTCAATTGAAACTGCATTAATTTTATCCTGTGTTTTCAATTAAATTTAGAGACAACTTTATGATCAACCAGAACTCTCTGCTGAGGAACTGAACTACTGGAGAAAGTATCAAGACAACGCCCTATTTGAATTGGCTTCTTTAAATTTTTTGGCATTAATACCGGACATTGATGAAGAAGCCTTAAAGAGTAAGTTAGCCATCTAGATAAAACAACATATAAAGCAAAATATAAATTCTTTAAATTTCAGAAGCATTTCAAAGCTTTTTAAAGATCAATTTTGATATAAAATTTATTAAGCTGGTATGTGAGGTTATCAATGAACTATAGAAACTATTCAACTGCACTGCATAATATCGCATAGTACTGTATAGTACTGCATAGTACTGTATAGTACTGCATAGTACTGTATAGTACTGCATAGTACTGTATAGTACTGCATAGTACTACATAGTACTATACATAGTACTGCATATTACTGCATAGTACTGCGAAGTACTGCATATTACTGTATAGTACTGCATAGTACTGTATATAGTACTGTATATTACTGCATAGTACTGCATAGTACTGTATAGTACTGCATAGTGCTGCATAGTACTGTATAGTACTGCATAGTACTGCTGAGTACTGCTGAGTACTGCTGAGTAAAAGCGATTTCAATGACTTCAACAAAGCAGCAGCATGCTGTGACAAGTGTGTGTAAAGGTAAGTGTGTGTAGAGGTAAGTGTGTGTAGAGGTAAGTGTGTGTAGAGGTAACTGTGTAAATTGACTTAGCACACTAGCTATAAAAGCTGATATCTCTAAGGCCTTGTAATTAATACATGCTGCGAAGAATTTTATCATACCTCAACTCATAGAAACTTATACATTTTGAAATCTTCTTGCTCTATTCACAGAGAAAGTAATTGTTGAGTAGTACATAGAGAGTCCTTGTAATCTTGCTGTAATTCACAAAATTTCTAGGGCCAATATCTAAAATATTTACTATTTTGAGAAATGCTCAAGTAGGAAACTCTTTATTTGCTTAAACTTAATGACAATAAAATTTCAACAGAAGCTTTCTTTATGTTGTGCAATAAAAGTTAAATAAAATTTGGTTGTTGCAGGTGCTGCATACAAGCTGACAGAGATGATGCAAGGATGCACATTCAACAGCAGATTCTGTAACCCCAGGTGCTCCATTTCCCTGACTCATTCTCAGAAGGCTTTCAGATAGAATACCAGTAGAAACTAGATATACATTGTTTCTATATGATAGCCTAAGATCATAGTAATCACCAGCAGTAGCAAATCGATCCAAACTCCTCTTAGGCTAAAGTAGTGAATTATTAGTATCTAGCTGTAAGAAAACACCCCAAATATTTTAACTACACATTACCATAGTGTGTGTTTCATTGCCAATACGTAACCTATTTAGTATTAATATTAGCATAGCTTTTTGTTAATTATTGTAGCATAATACTGATGTTTCTCTACTATAAATTATTTTATTGATATAGATTTTATGATAACAGCAATTTCATATTAAGTATTGAAAATCTGCTTAATATCCAATATTATTTATTATACTTTTGAGTAAGCTGGAATAGAGTAATGCAATAGCATGTCATCTCTGTGTTATTTATACAGTGACTTCTACCGGTTCTACGACAGGAAATATGGCAACTGTTTTACTTTCAACAGTGGACTAAACAACAGCTATGCTAAGGCACGAGTTGCAGGTCGACAACATGGTGAGTAGCCAATTAGCATGCAGTCAACACGGTGAGTAGCCAATCAGCATGCAGTCAACACGGTGAGTAGCCAATCAGCATGCAGTAAACACGGTGAGTAGCCAATCAGCACACAATCAAAATGGCGAGTAGCAAATCAGCACCCAATATACACTGTAATTAGTCGCTTTAAACAAAGTTTTCTGTGAATAACTTTGATGTACAAGTTTAAGTTTGAATCAACTATAACCTATCAAATAACAATAAATTTCTACTTAATTGACCTAAAAAAATTTAATAATATCTAATGTCCAATTTTATGTATCAGTATCTTTTAAATATCAAATAAATAATATGAAAGATATCAAACTTCTATACCAGTTGAAAAGTTGTTTACAATGTAATTTCAGGTTTGTCTATGACTCTGTTTGTAAACCAGAAGCAGTACATACCTGGTCTAGGTAATCAGGCAGGTATTAGGGTTCTCGTACACAGACAAGGTGAACTTCCTAATATGGAAAAAGGATTTAACGTACCTCCAGGACTAAGGAGCTCGGTAGCTCTCAGTTATGTACGTCAAAATTTTAATTCTAAATATTTGTTAAATTTCAGCTAAATTTATTTATTTTTAATTTATAATAATAATTACTATATAGGAGATGTTTTCATGGCCTACATACACTTATTACCACATGTTCACAAAACGTTAATGTTTGTAGTGACAGGTACTTGATTAAAGCATTTCTGTATTTACAAAAACTTACTTTTCTAATTTAATACCTGCATGATGTAATTTGAAGTTCTGGAAACAATAAATTTGATTTATTCATAGGACAAAATTCCCATATAAAAACATGTATTGCAAATTACAGCCATATACATGTATTGTATTGACATAGTAGATGAACATCTCTTTATTTTATGTGCTGCACTTACAATAGTCTGAAGTGAACAGACTGCAGGGTAAACATTACAGTAACTGTACTAATGAAGAAGAATATAGTCCTGAGAACCCAGACTTTGCTATTCCAGGGCTATACACACTGCAGGTAATATTTGTTACTAAAAGACTATACACCCTGCAGGTAATATTTATTATTATAAGACTATGTTATACACACTGCAGGTAATATTTGTTATTATGAAACCATATACACACTGCAGGTAATATTTGTTACTATAAGACTATACACACTCTGCGGGTAATATACCATATACTAAGAGGTTAAGTTGTGTTCTCTTGGTCTAGGGGTGCTACGACATGTGTGTACAGGAGCTGATCTATCAAAGCTGCGGATGTTCAAGTGCCATGCTCACCCAAGTTCCTGGATACAGAGTCTGTACAAGTGATGATGAGGGTATGCAATGCATTTCATAAATAATATGCAAGTATTACTAGGATCTTAGGCTTGCACTCATTTATCAGTCTGTTCTGATTGAAACCATCTATTGAACTTTCTTAGTGATAGTGATAGTGATAGTGATAGTGATAGTGATACTGATAGTACTAGATTTGTGTACTGCACTCATTTACTATTTTGTTCTTATTGAAGCTCTCAGTGTCGAAACTTCGTTGGTGATAGTAAATAACTTGTACCTAATTGACTATTTGGTGAATAACTGAGATTGAGCAGTGTATGCTAGGAGTTGTCGTACTAATGCCAATACTATTATGCATTTCATACAAACAGGATTGTGCAGCTTGAGAGTGCAATATGATATTGTGTACGGAGTTAACTGCTCTTGCCCTCTGCCGTGCAAGGAGCTCGAGTATTCCACCAGCTTGTCATTCAGTGATTGGCCAGCTGCCAAGTACGAGGTAAGTTCAAATATGTGCGAGCCAAGCTCAACAATTAAATCCGTGTGTTGTCTTACATTTATAGTTGCAACAAAATAAGTTAATCACTCACATGACTGTCACATGACTGTTTCAGGCGACCTGGACTCCTTATATGAAAGAAAGAGTACCAACATTACAAAATGTATCAGAGTAAGTATAACAGGGTTGATTGAAAATATTTAAGATTTTGGAGTTATATATTATGCTCTAAAATTAAAAGAAATTAATACTTTTGCCATTTTTTACTTCAAAAATCTGCATAATGTGTAGTTTTGTATACAAACATTTCTAAAATCATCCAAAAGTTTTGAAAAGTAAAATTTTCCTAACCTCCATTAAATCATTTAATTGGTAAAATTAATTTGATCGAGTCATATGATCCTCCAACTAGTATGTGGTGAATGAGATTTAAAACAATTATATCTTGTTTTTTAGCATAAAGAATGAGTTTGTCAGCATTGAGGTGTACTTTGAGAGTCTAAAATACACGGTGTTCACAGAAAGAGCCAGCATGAAGGTAAGTAGCTGAATAAGTGTTCTTTTTGTATTTTGTTATACAAACTAAAACTAAAATTAATTACCGACTTAAATATGCTAAGCAAATATATTTCAATTTATTTTATATTAGCATACAAAATTTATGTTACAATGCTAACTTTGAGTTTTATTATTCAACATTAGGGTTGTCTGTTTTAGCTTGAGGATTTGGTTGGCAGTATTGGCGGCCATCTTGGATTGTGGATAGGAATGTCTGTGATATCTTTTCTGGAGATATTCGAACTGATTGCTGGTCTATTCAGTGTTTGTGGAAAGTTTGTATACAAAAGAAGAAAAAACAAAACTAAAAATAAAGATTTAGAGCAATCTTGAGCAATAGAAACCAATCTAAACAATATGAAACAGTTTAAACAGCTACATAGAACAGTATAGAGGGCAACATTGAATGCATACAAATCAGTTCCTGTAAACAAACTTGAGTTGAAAAAATATTTAAACAAAGTTGCCTCTTTTTGAGTTACAGAGTTGCAGTAAATATTTTCAGCGTGGAAAATTATCTGCTTGTACAATAATGCTTCAGATCGAACCAAAAACTCTAGCCTAAACTCAGAAACTCAAGTTAAGCAATAATTTAAATTTCTGCACAGCAGTGCAGCAAACAGAAAACAAATTCTCTTAGAAGTTATTTTATGCAAGTTTAAAGTAACTTTATTCATTAACTTGTGACAGAAGTTTTAGTAGTTTGTCTTCTGTAACTTTTTGCCTATTATCTAGTATATTTAATATGTATGAAATTGTAGATGCTTATTCTAATTCTATACATTCTTTTAGACAAAGCCAGTTTTCATATTTTTGTTATATTTTATATTCATATATCATAATATAATTAGCTTGCAATTGGCTTCTGTTATATTTTAATAATATAATAAAAAATACGATTATAGTAGGCTATAAGGATAATAATTATTTATTTGTAGTTGCACTAAATTATTATTTTCATGTGACAAGCAATTCGCATTTATAAGAAGCGCTATTCTAATCATATAATTTTTGTGAAATCAAATTGGGATTCAAATTGAAAGTTTTTTATTTAATTAATGAGTCCTACACAAACAACTTATATAATTTGTGCCCATTTTTCATTAGTAGAATATATTTAATGATAATAATATATAATAATATATTATGCGCAATAATTGCCTATATAAAATAATATGTATATATTGATATATTACTGTTTCAATACAATATTACGTCACTACAATATTGACATAATGGTGATTGCTTTTTTAATTTACTGCAAATCATTACACCATAAGTAAATGCACATTCCAGGGACAGGTATAGATTTCGCTAATAAGATATACTGGAGTAAAGGAATGTTTTCCGGTCATATGCTAGGCTAAAGAATTGTTACATTCATTATATTAAGAATTACCTCGATGTACCAGCATCTTATCCTGTCTATATACTTACAACATCCTGACACAGCAGCTCAAATATTATTCACATCTACTTCATCTGCTGGATAACAACATATAACGTACTGTCTACACGAATCTGAAACATGAAGGAGCAAAAACAGGAGCAGCTGAAAGTTCAAAAGCCAAAGCAAGAAAAGCTTGATAGCATGCAGCGGAATGGACATTGTGGAGAGCATTTAAAGAGACAACGACCAGAACTGAAACGAAAATTGAGTTCAGTGGTTAAAGATTTCTCTGAGTCTACGAGTGCTCACGGACCACCAAAGGTGAGAGTTTCATAGACTCAGATTTCTAGTCCAGTCACTTAAAGTTTTCTTGCTATTGTTTAGATAAAGTTTTTACGAACTTAGTGTTTGACTCACAGCACATTCAGTGAATATATAGAAACGAAACATTGGTGAGTCCATCAACTGCATGAACAAGAAATATTCATAATTATTACACTTTTATCCCAAATATAGCTACATGAAGTGATATTTTTGAGCTATTTTCAACAAAGTATAACCTGATTATGCTAACTCTTTGAATGTACTAGTTTCACTGTAAGAAGAAAAACCAGTGTCTTAACACTTAATTTTGCAACATGTTTTCATACCTGTGACATGTAATAAACCAATCAATCAATCAATCAATTAATTAATTGATGTTGTGGTATGTGCAGCACAACTCTAACAGTAATAAATTTTAGATAAATGTTTTGAGCTTGTATCCTGTTGTTTCATGAAATGACAGACACACAGACAGACAACTAGACTAACAGACAGACAACTAGACACACAGACAGACAACTAGACACACAGACAGACAACTAGACACACAGACAGACAACATAGACAAGCAGACAGACAACTAGACACACAGACAGACACAAAGTGTAGCAATCTTGCTCTGTAATCAAAATCAAGCTGTATAAATAGTAACTTCTCTTCATATGGTGGTGCTGAATCAAAAAAATTATATTTCGACTTATACTTTGAAGGCAAGTTGAATAGTACTAGAGCATAATATTATATATTGTGTAATATACTGTGTAATGTATTATATAACATATTATATGATATACTATATGTAATATGATATAATATTGTATAACATATTATGCAATGTATTATGTAATATATTATGTGATACCTTATATGTCATATTATGTGTTATATCAATAGTGATATCTTTATATGACGTATTATATGATACATTATATGATATATGGATAACATGGATTAAACTTCAGTTAATCAAATTCTTAATGACAAGAAGCATTAAATAAATTTATTTACCAGACTCTAACACTTGTAGATTGTGGGACACAGATTTGTAGCTGGAAAAGTATTCTGGGTAATTCTATTTCTCACAGGTGTTTGTGTATTTGGTTACTTCAGTTATGAGTTGATAATACAATACAGGAAATATGAGACCACAACTGACGTGCAGGTGAGAATGTCGTTCTCTTAACAGTTGTAACTTTCACTGAGCAGTTATGGCTACAAAAATTTTTTAAGTATATCAGAAACTGAGAGATGCTGTGCTAGCCACAGAGTCACGCCATTAGTCTTAAAGCATTTTCTTCTTAATAACCACTGAGTTAATAATTTTTGTAAGAGCATGAGTCTGTTTAAAGAAGATTGATTGACTTTATAATGTTCAACTTTTTTTTACCTGAGAGTGTGAACTAGCAACAAGCTTTTTTATGTTTTATAGGATTATAAAAAATACTGTTCAGATAAACTTTGCAAGTGCGATGAAATCTTTATAAACTATTTAGTGTGTATTGCACTTTTCATGACGGTATTTGCATATACTACTAGTATACTAACTTTACAGTATAAACTCTTCTCTACAAACAAGTACACATACACACTTTTACCAGTAAATTCCAACATGTGGTTCGAAATATATTTTTCCAGATAAAATTTGATGCAATTGACTTTCCCGCTGTAACCTTCTGCAATCTGAACCCTTTTCAAGTTGACAAAGTGGAACCTCTGGTCCTGTCCTATGTTAAAATAATATCTGACTACGCCCACAGAAAGAACCCTGACTATGTCAACAGAAAGAGTTCTGACTATCCTGGGCAAGGTAAGCTAATCGACATTTAAAGCAATATTCACAAAGTATTAAGATGTGTTCTACCACTTACTTCTGATGTCATTAGAAAAGTTGAAATTTGGTGAACCTTTTCAACAAAAAGATTTTAAATGCATCCGAAAACATTTTAAAAGAAACGGTTTTGTGTTGATAAGTATAATATGTACTGCTCTGCTAAACTCATATACAAATCTTCCAACAATATACACATGTATTGTTTGAGGATTCCCTACACTCTATCTTACTGCGAACACTCTTATATCTTACCGTCGATAGAGACAACCACCGAATCCTTCTTTGGAATTAACTCCCCTGAAAGACTGGTCTCCAGTGCTTCTGCAGCTCTAAGAGTCAATATTCCAGATGATAAACTAAATCTCATCAATCGATTAGTAAGACAACTTCAAATTAACTTAAAAGTAAACTGTGTTTGTTTTAGGAGGTTGTAAAGGTTTGTTCTAAATCAGCAGCAACAGTTTGCTTTATTTGGGTTAAATTAATATATTATTTTAAATGACAGCTAAATATTCTCTTTTTAATTGAAGATTCTTTATCTGCTTTATTCACAAAATTTTGCTGCTCAATTTATGCTTTTTTTTTATTTGAAGATAATTATGATTTATGGAGCATCTAAGCTTTGGTACTTCCATTTGTGACTCTATTTCGACAGCTGCATCAGCAATCGGTACATTAAAATGCTTATTTCTATACCATAAACTTCATTAGTGAAGCTATTTACTGCTGAAATTTAGATTGTGACAAAGCATTAAGCATTTGGCATTAAGCCAAAATATATAGTATAATGTTGTTTCTAGAAACATCTTTATGACCAGCCAACTCTGTCTTCCAAGACTGAGAGTTACTGGAAGAGACACAGACTCAATGCTTTCTATGAGTTGGCAGTTTTACATGTGCTTTCAGTCGCGTCTGATATAGATCACGAGAAACTGAAAGGTAAGGGGCATGAGTCATACCTGAGTCATACTTCTAATCATTTAGAACTTAAATTCAAAACGTATTTTCTCAACTGATTTTAGGAAATATTTATGAAATACATACTACATATATCCAACATGGCTTACCTAGATTTAGTTTAACCTATAGCAGTCTGCAGTCATCTATTATTGTTTGCTAGTGCAACTGCACTCAACTGTTGGTCAATTTTTGACTAAAATTCATCAAGTGACATATAATTGCAATTTTAATTTTCAGAACTAAAACAGCAATCAAGACTTTCTTTGTAGATTTAAAACAATCTTTTTCCCAGAATATTCAAGTTTTTGTATGTAAAAAAAGGAAACTTTCAATCTATAGTCGAAAACAAATTTGTATTTATATTATTCATTTTTGTATTTAAAAAACCCAACCCATCATTACCTTGCATGCAGTTATGCAAAGCATTCACAGCCCACATTACATGAATAAACGGCTATCAAGTAACTTTATGCTGGTAGAAATAATTCTTAGACTACTGACTAATTTAGGTCAAAGTGAATTAGCTGCCTAAGTGATCTACTTATTATTTATCTTGTATGGTCTTTAGGTAAGACTATACACATATACTATGGGCAGAGGATTAACATTCTGATTTAGTAAATATTGACTCATGCAAATACAACAGCTGAAACAACTTGTATCACCAATATAAGTCTCACTAATATAACAAACATTAATTGACATTACAACTATGGCCGTCATATAATTTCAGATGCTGCGTATGACATCACAGATATGCTACAAGGGTGTACCTTCAACAACGAGATTTGTCATCCAACGTACGTATCCACTACAACTATTTATTCCACCATAAACTGAGTGGATACAAGTTTGATTATCTTTTATTAGTCTGCAGTTATATTTCTGTTCTCATTACCATTGTACTGGCAGAGATTTCTACAAGTATTTTGATGGAAAGTATGGTAACTGCTTTACATTCAACAGTGGACTGAATGGGAGTTACGCCACGTCACTGGTTGCAGGTCCAATGTATGGTAAGATAACTCTTACTCAGTCTATACTAGTTTTACTTCAGCCTAAAAAGTACTTTACTTATCAGCTTACAAATAGGCAAAGTCTATGTTTTGAAGTACAAACAACCCAATTTTTTCTTTGTATAAATGAAAAATTCATAAAAAGCATTTTTATCCAAAATTATTTAGATTTGAATTTTAAAAATGTGAAAAAGTTCAATTTCGTATAAAATCTTGCTTGTATAAAATTATGAGTACTTTTTCAGGTTTGTCTATGACTCTGTTTGTGAACCAGAAGCAGTACATACCTGGTCTAGGTAACCAGGCAGGTATTAGGGTTCTGGTACACAGACAAGGTGAACTTCCTAATATGGACAAAGGATTTAACGTACCTCCAGGACTAAGGAGCTCTGTAGCTCTCAGTTATGTACGTCTAGTTATATATAGTCATATTATTCTCAGCTAGATAAACTGTATTATTGCTCATATACTACCAGAAACACAAACATTTCCATATATGGTAATGGTTGTATGACACTTCACACATAGTGTGCTACATTCAAAAGCACCTGCTGCATGTACAACAGTGATCAACTCTTGAACACAGCTAACACAAATGTCTGAAACTTGCATTTTTATGATTTCTAACAGAGTTCATGGTTCCAGAGAGTGAAATTAATAAATTTACTAAAATATACTCAAAACGCTTTCACACTTTGTAAGATTTCTTGTATGTATACTTTGTACAGTATGAAATAGAAAGGCTAAAAGGAGAGTACTACAGCAACTGTACTAGTGGAGTGGAGTTTACTCCCCATGGCAACTTTTCTGACTTCGTTATACCGGGAACTTACTCACTGCAGGTGCTGCTAGCATTGCTAAGCAATTTCAATTATTAAAATCAATTAATAATTACTTTAAAATGCTTTTTTATTCCGATTTTTCTTTTTAAATTCAAGTACGATTGTTAAAAGAAAATTTAGCTTGCTTAAAAAGACCAGCTAAGTCTCAAATAAAAGCTGTAACAGCAGAACCATTAGAATACTTAACTTGCTGTTTGTATTGTGCTGTAATTATAAGAGCTATAATAGTACAAACTATCAACTATATCTTTAGATAGGTTTAAGTTTCTGGCAGTGCTGTTGATGTCTTATTGTGATTCAGGGATGTTATGAGATGTGCATACAACTCCTAACTTACAAGAGATGTGGCTGTCTGAATTCACTCCTAACTCCAGTTGCTGGCTACAATATCTGTATGGCTGAAAATGGCAAGTCATACTGTAATATAATATAATATGTATAATATAGCATAATATAATATAATATAATATGTATAATGTAACATAATATAATATAATATGTATATAATGTAATATAATATATTATTTATAATATAATATGATATAACATAGTATAGTATTTATAAGGTAATATAATATAATGTGTGCAATATAATATAGAATGTGTGGTGTAATATAATACAATATAGTATAATATGTATAATATAATTGTATAATATAAACTTGCTATAATATATGTTTAGAATGTTTGCTAAAAATCAATAAGTAAGCTGCATAAATATAGCCTAATAGTAAAAAGTTATATTATATTTAAGTCATTTTGAATTTACAAAGTTATGTTTGAATTTAATTATTTTCTTTGCCAAAGAAAACCCTAGACTTCATGTTTAATTTGGACAAAATCACAACATAAAAAATAATTTTCTAAATTTAATGGTAATTTTTCTAATCACTTTGAATATTTCTAACATTCAGCTGGAATATGCGCTGCCAGCGTACAGTTCAACATGATGTATAAGGAAGACTGTTCCTGTCAGCTGCCGTGTAAAGAGGCAAAGTATCGGCCTACGGTGTCTTTCAGTGATTGGCCATCAGCGGTGTACGAGGTAAACAGGTGAATGAGTGCCTTCTGGTGATTGGCTGTTTGCTTGCTACCTGGCTGGTGATTGGCTGTTTGCATGCTACCTGGCTGGTGATTGGCTGTCTTAGTTGCTACTTCAATAAATTTGTACTGTATAAATCAAATAGATAAGCTATAATAGTATTTCATTATGTTTTGTTTTAGTTTAAAACAGTCCTTTTAAAATTGTTAAATTACTTGCTTATTATAATTAGAAGCTCATCTACACTAATAATTCAAATCGTGTTTTCAATATCCTGGCATTATACAAATTTCAGCCATCTTGGACAAGCTACATGAAAGACAGACTATCCATACTTATAGATGATTCTGGACAGAATATCTCAAGGTGAGAGCACAACTACTAAAGTATCCTAATTGTTTGTGACTGCTATGCTGCTTTTACTCTATAGTTCTGATATACAGTTTTGTACCGATTATATCATAAAATCATGTAAGATATCTTATATAATCTGATATATAACTGCATATAAAATAATTATATTATTATATAATATATACATATTCATACAATATAACGTATATAGTACATAGTACCATATACATATATATTCATATATAATAGTTATAATACGATTTATTTGTTTTGCCTCAGTGACCAGAATATAAAGAATGAATTCGTGGATATCAACATGTACTTTGACAGTTTGGAGTACCATGTGTTCAGGGAGAGAGCGGCCATGACGGTACGTGTATATGTTACAAATCAGTCGCTAAGTTGCTGGTAGTTATAGCTACATTTAGCTGTTTATGTGTTGATTTTTCCAATATACTTGTATCTACAGAAGCAATCTTACATCTAGCAAATATTAATAAAATTATCTACCAACACCGTTATTGAAATTTAAGGCTTATGTGAATGATTAGTTTTAAAATTTATATTTTAAAATTTTTGTTACTTATTTATTATTTGTTAATTTGTTTCTTTGCTCAACATGCCTGTGATAAGTTGATAGAATGTTCATAAAAGTATAGTTCAGTTCTTACTGGTCCATATTTTAGTTTGAAGACTTGGTTGGTAGTATTGGCGGCCATCTTGGATTGTGGATAGGAATGTCTGTGATATCTTTTCTGGAGATATTCGAATTGATTGCTGGACTATTTGGTGTTTGTGGAAAATTTGTATACAAAAAAAGAAAAGATAAAACCATAAGGAAAACGACAGAAAGCGAAGAAGATTAATGCTCAGTTGGCTTGAGATCTACACAGCAATCCAGTTAAGTCTTCGACTATAATATATTTTAATACTGCTTTACTCTACTCTGTGGCATGTTTTATAATACCGTTTTAATTCATTAGTTTGAAGAGTAAAACAATTAAATTGTCTCATATGAACAATGAAAATGCATTCAGTTATAATAAGCTTGTATTAGGGAGCTACTAATTTTATTACTAGTAACAATAACTGGGGTTGTCTGCTTTTCTGGTTCAGTTATGATTCATCATGCAAATATGTTGTTAGATTACAGTGTAAAAACTTCTCTGTAACTTCTGATTTACATATAAACAGTTGTTTGGCTCTAACAGCAGCATTATGATGTACGCAATTTATAAATATTCACACTATGAAGTTGAAGGCAAATAATTTTTGAAAAACATTTATTGGTCAAATTTTTAACAAGTAAAAGAGACAGTTTTTTAGAAAAGCATTAGTTAGCAAACTTTATGTTAATACAATTAGTGTTTAGAAAAAGTAAATTAACAGTTTACAGCAGTAATTAAGGTTTAGGGTAGAAATATTCTGTAACAGTTCTATGTGAACTGAAATCAGCAAGGTTGGGAACATTATTTAGCAAACTTTGTGTTAATGCAATTAGTGTTTAGAAAAAGTAAATAAACAGTGTTCAATGGCAATTGAAATCAAGATAGAAATATTTTGTAACAGTTCTATGTGAACTGAAATCGCCAGGTTGGGAGGTTGTACTGCAGCCTCTTAATATGGAATACAGCAGCAATCAGATCTCAGTTTAAACCATCTCCATTGGAATCCCAAAGGCCATCTCCAGATGAGGAATCTAACATATCTATATTGTGGGACACATCTACCATTCCACCACAAGTTACCAGAGAGCTGCAATACAAACACACACACTTAGTTGGAGATACACACATGCATACAGTAGTTTAATGTAGTATATTATATTATATTACTATATTACTATTATATTATAATCCCATATTACTATTTATACACTTATACTACTACTTACTATCCATGCACAACTTGTTACTTACTATTCGCTATATTTATCATTTACTACTTACTAGTTACTACTTACTATATTCACTGTTTACTTAATCAATACTAACTACTCACTATAACTTACTGCTTACTATCACATTACTATTTATTTACTTATACTACTACTTACTGATCGGCCTGAACATTGTGTTTGGTGACACCAGCAGTGATGGAAAAACTGGTAAAAGTAGAAAGGTCTGAAGTGGACGATGTGCCACCAGTGTCCTACATGGAAGATAGCTTTTGGGTACCAGAAGAAACAGGACTTCTGGCATGATGTTTCCCATTTTCCGCTGCTAATTCTAAATAGTTAACAGAGACTTACTGGTTAGCCTATGTCTGGCATATCCATTTTAGCTGAGTCTCATTGAAACAACAAAACTGATGTTAATTTAAAATGATTAAATTTTGAAATGCAGTTTGTAGGAGCTGGTTTTTGAAAAATAATAAAAAATGAACAGCACCAATGACTTTCCTTGTAATGTTGTACATATTGTATACAAAGAGTAGGTGTGTGAAAACAGGCATTATTCAATATGCTAACAGGAAATAGCTCTAAACGGTAAAAACTTACAGGTAATAGTTAAGCTATACTTTCTTTGCAAATGTTGTTATGTGATTATTAATTCTATATTTGTCCATATTTGAAAATATTTCTGAGACTAGAAAAACATTTAATATTTTTCTCACAGTGATGCCTGGTTTGATCTATATTCTCCGGCCATGTTTGCCATTCCACGTTCAAGAGCTCTGTATTCATCCTCTCTTTGACCCAAATCTGTCTGATTCGTGAATTTTCTTTCGGCTGCACGTTGCATAGCAGTTTCATCAGTGCTGGAACTAAATGCATCCAGAATAAAGTAATTATTACAGCCAATTTAAGCATTTCTACAATGCTATTTTATCTACACAAGTCAAAGGTAATCAGATGTTCCTGTAACTGTATGTAGTTAGACTACAACATCTAGCTTTGTAAAAAGGGGCGTGGCCTATTAGTATGTATTTTGTATTCATAGTGAGCACAACTCTCTAGCTACAATATAGATATAAAGTCTGTTTACATACTTATGAGACCTAGACTGACTACTAAACACAACATAGTATATATTTACTAGTTGGGGAAATGAGCCATTAAATTATCACATTCTAAGATACCATAGTTGTCTTCTCATGTGACTACTGAGTCAACACTATGAACTCAACTACATGGTGAAGCTGACCTACTAAGTATAATAAAAGAATCACTCTCCTGCTAGTCTATATATTTACTCACTTAAAAGTTCCCCGAGGAAGTTTACTCAGATCTGAGCAGAGCACTCCTTCTTCAGTGCAATCATCAGGACTTGTCTCCCCATGATCTCCTTGGGGCTGCTCTGTAGTGCGGCGCTCTGTAGTGGGACGCTCTGTAGTACGGCGCTCTGTAGTGGGGCGCTCTGTAGTACGGCGCTCTGTAGTACGGCGCTCTATAGTGGGACGCTCTGTAGTACGGCGCTCTGTAGTGGGGCGCTCTGTAGTACGGCGCTCTGTAGTACGGCGCTCTATAGTACGGCGTTGAGCAGAAACCAGGGCTAGCAACAGCGTCACAAGCTAAAAGATGACATATAAAATAATTTATCAACATAGTTTACATGTAGAAACATAATCACTAACTTTATCATTGAGTGGAGTCTTGCATTCAAATCTATTATATATAGTTACCAAACTATAAGAGGTTTATGCGTAAGGTTTGTATACATTTTGATATTTGATTAAATGTTATCAACAACATTTCACTAAACTTGCTGCACATTGTGATGTTGAACAAATATAATATACGTGACAATAACTTAGTGTGCAGGCATATAATAATAATTTAGTAGCAGCCTTAAAAAATAATATAACATACTTTATTTGATTTATTTTATTTAGTTATTAGTAGCAACTCTACAACATAATATTTTTGTTTATCTATGTGATTTATTTTATACAGTATAAGAATTTATGATTTACATTTTTACAATTAACAAAATTGAAATAAGTGAAATTCATTTTCACCAACTCTTTCATCTAACAATATGTTCGAAGACGATAACTTCAATTAATAAGTCAGTATATAATAACCATGATTGCTATGTAGAATTAAACACAGACGTGTGCTTACAGCTATACTATTTGTATAACCATGTATAAAAGATAAACTATACTTACCACAAAATACTTCATATTGTTGGAGGATGAGATGAGGCTCCAGTGAATGAGTGACAACTGAAGATAAAGTTCTCCCTTTTATACCAAACCACCTGTTGGCACCTGCCAAATATTTTTTGCGAAATACCATATACCATAGAATTTATTACCTGCTGTATCCAATAAGATACTTGTATACTAATATAGTTGGGTGTAACTAATTAGGCATCAAATGGTGTGTATAGCTTCAGTAGATACAATCTTCACAGTAGACCAATCACTGAAGGTTATTATACTCGTATATATCTATATATTCTCATTTGTTGGCAGCCTCCCTCAGATAGATACGATATGTTATAGAAAAATAGAACGAATCAATATATAAATTATTATGTAAATAACTCAAAGAAATAATATAATTCAGAGGAGCTTTTCCTCAAACACTAAAGTTTATTGATGAGTAAAGCTAGACGTTCAGTGAATTCTGAGCTGCCATTTTCAGCAGCCTTAATAAGTTATCAGACGACACTTTAACTGTTACGTAGTGTCATATCAAGGCAGCTTTTCTCAATAATTTCTCATTGCACGTTCTTCTCCTTATTGTCTCAATGTTTTTATCTGTATAATAAAAAGTATATATGAAGGGTTATTCCTGTAGCTTGTTGGTAATTTATATTTTCAAAGTCATCTATCTCACTTTAAATATTTAATTTTTAAACATATTTTAAACTATATTTAATGACTTTATACATTAATCTACCAAAACAAGCAAACCGCTACAAAATTTCCCAGCACAATATAAAGTATAAATGTGAATTGGTATAGTATCAAAAAGCACCAGGTGGAATAGTCAAACTTAATCCTAAATAGTTTAACCTAAATAAGGAAGTGCTCACATCAGCATGAAAGTAAACTAATTATAAAATGGATTAAAAAACCAAATTTACTTTTCATTCCCATTAAGAAATTCTGTAACACTTATTCTACTTTGAAACTGAGGGTTGATTATATATAGTAATTTATCAACATGCTATTTTATAATGTTATGCATATTTTACTGTAAAACTGAAGTTTACCTGGTAATTAATGAAGAATTTGTAATGAAAGAGTGTTGCCAATAAAATAATAATATATTATACTAGAATATAATAACAGAAATTGATAAAATTATAATTTACTAATATATTATGTAATAATTTACATTAATTAATAAAAATGTTATAATAATGCAATATAACACAATAACATAACTATACATTCAGGGATGTAGTGGCAAAAATATTCTAGGCCATACTCTCAGGCCGGGGGTCCAGGGGGCCGCCCAGGCCCCCGGCGGGGTCCGGGGCAGCGCCCCGGCCGCCGAAGCCCTCAGAGCGCTTCTGATGCAAATTTATGCAATTTAAAGCCATTGTGAATTCTAATTCTTCTGAAAAAAATCTGTGTTGAAATGTGCACCTCACTATTATTTTCATACCATACCAGCTACGTGACAACTGGGCATTGCTGCAAACTGTATAAATATTCAGTATTGTCCCATACTTGTTGGCTGTAATTTTAAATGTAGTCTTACTCAACTGCAGTTAGGTTTGTTCTGACATGCACCAAGTCCAAACTGTACAGAAAAATTACTGAAGATCTCAAAAAGATGGAAGGATAGAGGCAGGTAACAAGTGCTCTCCAAATGCAACCTGATTACTTTATTAATAACTAATAGACTGACGTGCCTAGAAAAAGAATAATAGATCAGAAGAGAGGCAGATTGCAAATCAGAAAATGTGCGTTTGTTATTTATAAAGAGCAATTTGAATTGGTAACTCATTGGCAAGCAGAAATTGGTTAAAAACCTAATTGGAGTTTATTAGAGTATTAGTCTAAACCATAAGGAGATACCACCACACCTTCTAACGCACAATAAAGCACACCCAAGAAGAGTATGTTAACTTGGTTTTAAAATAAAACCCCTGAACTTTCACTAGACACATCAAGGAAACATACCCCAAATAAAAAAAGTTGACAGGTTTAATATGTGTTAACCTAGAAGATGATTAAATATAAAGCCAGATGTTAGTTAGTACAATCAAACATAAACGGTTACTTATGGTGGTGTACAGTTTGCAAAACCTCATTGCATTGATATAATTAACATGCAATAACGCTAGGTTTTTGAGCAAAATGTGGACATAGTACCTGTAGACCTCAGTGATAAATTTTCGTTAACCTCTCCTACACACCTGGTACTGTTTCCTGAAGACATTTTGATTTTATTTCTGGATTTCATGTTGGTTTTTTTCCAAATTTCATTGCTTATTGACAAAATCCAAGTCCACACAAGATAAATAATGGCAACTTTCTAGCTGACACTGCCTTGCTGAGGCCACATTATTGGTATATTATAATAATTCAGTCCAGCCAAATAAAACCATACTTAATTGTGCTAGAATTAAAATTTAAAAACTATGTTTTAGACCTTCCTGTTCCTCAGAGCACCTGATTTTTCGAATTTTCAATATTTTTTTTGCAAGGTTATAGACAAAAATCTACTATTTTGGCCAATTTTACCTGAAAAGTTTATTTTTCAAACCCTGCCAAATATCTCAGCAGGAAAGCATAGTATTCGAATAAAACAAACACTGTCGAAAACCTGAGAAATTTATGCATAGCAAACTTTTTTATCTTTTCAATAGCCTTCATAGATTTTCTACAAATTAGTGATTTATACACTGAAAATGAAATATTTTTTCCTTAGTAATCACTAATGCGCAGCACTTCGCGCTTCAGTGAATACGTAGAGATGAGAAGATGGAATGTTGATAGCTGCTTATTATTCATAGTGTAATCTCAGGCTAAACAATCACAAGTAGGCAACACGCATGCCACCCACATAGCATTAACATAACAAGAACTTAAACTAGATTGTGAGCGAAATTTATGATGTTCTCAATGAGGATGCCTTAACTATCCTGTGCACTAATCAGTAACACTTTCAAAAAATATATGCCCATACGGGCGTATGGCCAAGAACAGCCTATTTTCTTCTAGGCCATACGGCGTATGGGACCGTATGGGTACCACTACATCCCTGTATACATTATGTTGGCACATTAGGGTGAACATGACTTTAAGATTGAGTAAACTGTTTTATACTCAATGGGAAGTGGTTTGAGAGTGAGTGTTATTCATATACAGAGTCCAGTTTTCTTTTAGTATATATATACTGGAAGTAACTGATATATTCTCCTATATATAATGTCAGTTTCATAACCATAATATATTACTAGAATGTTCTCTCTTAACATAGGCAGATCACAGAACTATAAATTTAATATATTATATGGGATAACATATATGTGGAGGCTATAATTCCCATATATATTGCTGCTACATACAATGCAATGCAACAGCTTATGGTGAATCATTCCACAACTTAAACCAGCTTTCAATTCTCTCTGCTTTACTCAAATGTAACCTGGATTTTTAAAGATTTCGCAAACCTTTGGTTTGGTGCAAAAGTATATAGTGCCAGCTTTGTACAAAGCATTAGCTGCAGTTCTCATGCGATGCAGGTATTTAGGATTTCGTAATTCATTCTCCAGTAAAAAAGAAGACATTCTGTACGTGATGATTTCACGCTCCATTACTAAACAAACATATAATAATTATGACTTTAAGGCTGAGCTAGAAAGTGTCAGGTTTTTACCCAATCAGAACTCACTAAGTTAAACGACTCATCTCTCTGTCTCTTTTTTCAAAGCATAGTAATCTAAGATTGTCTGTTTATGTTATTATAGTAATTACAAAAAGTCAGCCAATCAAATCATTTGTTGCATATGATTGGCTGAGAGTTGAATAGCAGTTAAGAGAGGGTTACCATTACCTGGATTCGATTCATTAGTCAACCATTAACTTTGTAAGTTATATTGATGAGATTACGATGATTTCAAGGTCGTTTATTGATCCAATACTTCACTTAGTATGGGTTATGCTTTTAAGAAATACTTAATAAACAAATAAATAAATAATTTAAACACACTTCTTGCATGATTTTTAAAATTATATATTTTATGTAAATTTTATCACTAATTACAAGTTTGTTTCATCTTTATGAAGCTATATAATTCCATCACACAGCTGCAAGCTTCATTACAGAGAGCTTCAATGGATCAAGAAAACTATTTTATCATAATATTGTTTTAAAAGGGAAGAATTTATGTAAAAATAAAAAATAAAACAGATTAGCTGTTTTAACTATTTCTATGTTTTTAATTAGGTTCAGTAAGTTAAAATTCTCAGCAACACATGTGATGCTGCCCTACCTTAGCTATAATAATATACTGTATATATTAATATAAATACTACTTTGTAAATAAAGAGTTCCTGCACACTTTTGAAAATAAATAAAGTTATGTTGAATAATGTGATGTAATTATTCTAAATTGGTCAATGTAAATATCAGAAGAACCGCTTTATATTGTATCAACTAATGAAACAGCAGCAAGTTTCAATAATTGTGTAGCCATCTGCAGGTGTAATTCTGACATAATTAATAATCAAGCGCATTCAATATCCCAACCTCATGATTAATAACATATTAAATATTTGAATTAAGTGATAGTTTGGACAACTAAAAATATTCGTAAAATAACACTGTGTTTGTTATTATATTATATAAAAAATTATTAAATGACATATTGTGCTATATTATACATTGTATGATTTTATAATATATTGTATTATATTTGCATTATATTATGCTTTAATTATATTTTCAGTTGCAAATTTCAACAATAGTGGTAAACAGCGTTATTGAGAATTTTTGTTTACATTCTGTAAAAACTTAGACATATAAGTTATAAAGAGCAGAACAATTGATTGTAAAATCTACTATAATCTGTTATTTCCTTGAAAGGTGGTATTAGTTTGATCCAGGAAGTGTTTTGATATACTATAATTAGGAAGGCTTAACGCTATAATCCTATGCATAATATTACAGAACTGCAAGCTGACAAAGTATTATATATTCACCTTTCAATTTCAAAGTAGACGGAATAAATAATGTCTTAAAGGAAATAGGAACTAAATTTTATTTTTAATCTGACATTATTGAATTAATTTACCTTTGTGGAAATATTAGCAATTCCTTATGTTGAAACCACAAGGCAAATTAGTTAAGGTTAAAAAAACCAATCCAACCAGATGCTTTTAGAAATATTATTGTCTCAAATGTGCTCAACTTTGAAAACAGCGTAATGCCATTTACTATTTGCTATTGTTTTTGTAAAATACAGTCAATACAGAAGGTATAATTTAGAGCGACTATAAGATAACAGAATTGAAGTTTGAGTTTTGTATATACATTGTAAGAAGCTAGTAAGCTATAGCGACAGATTAAAAATGTTAAGAGTTTTAATTTGCTTCAATTATCAGCAAGCTGAGGAACACAGTATGGCGCAGTCTTACAGTCATATTATTATATGTTTGTTTAGTAATGGATTGTCAGGTAAACAGAATTATATTTAGTATGTAAAATCCAATACGACTAGACTCAGTATATAAATAACACCATCTCTCTCTATGCAGTGATAAAAGTACATATAATGTACTTATTTGACAATAATATTTTACTTTCAAACCACTTATCATATTAATTATGTTTAGTTATATCATTGTGTTATATTACATCATTGCCTAATAGTGTATTATATTACATATTATTGCATTCTAATTTTGTTAAATTCTAATACCATATTTTAGCATGTTGTATTATTATACTATTGGCAACACTCTTTCATCATTAATTACCAAGCATCAATTTCTCTTGTGTATTATAATAGAATGGCAGACTGACAAAGTGCGTTATTTATACATTTTGACCTTTAGTTTTAAAGTAAATAAAGTATTACACAATGTCTAAGAGGAAATATAAACTCGATTTTATTTTTAAATCTATATTATTGAATTAATTTATGCTTTCACAAAAGTTAACACACTTCCCTATGTTGTAGCAACAGGGTAAATTAATTAGGATTAAAAGTAACAGTGTAACCTGCTTTTTGAGAAATTGTGCTTCAAATCAACTAATTGACTGTGAAAACAGTTTTCATCCGCTTTTGTAAAGTATACTAAAATTAATAAAAATAGTTGGACATATGTTCGATTAATAAAACATTTAAAACATGATAGATAGTTGTTAATATAAATAAAAATTATCAACAAACTGCAACAGAAAAGAATTTCATTGTATAAATCAGAAACACTAATATGGTATGAAGACAGTTGTGAGACATTATTGGAAGAGCTGCCTATAGACAATTGACGTTACATAACCTTGACAGTAGGTTACATAACAGTTAAAATCTCGTCTGAAAAACTTATAGAAACTGCTGCAAATGACAGCTCAGAATTCACTGTATGTTTAGCTTGACTTGTCAATCAAATTTACTGCTTGAGAAAAAGTTTCTTTTGAATTATATTATTCCTTTGAATTATGTGCATAACACTTTAAATATTTATTTTACTGAATTTACTATTGAATGTCGTTTATATCTAATGCAGACTGCCAACAAATCAAAATATAGATATATAAGAGTACAATAACCTTCAGTGATTGGTCCACTGTGAAGATTGTATCTACTGAAGCTATTGTAGTGAATTTTGCCAGTTCACTATTATTATTTGTGGGTCTACTTAATCAAAGCCACTGCGACAGGTTGTTTACGATAAGATACTTTATTATTTACACAAATACAAGAAGGTTATTTACTGCTAGCATGAATAGAAAACGATTACATAATTAGTGAGCTTTAATACACAACTGTTCTAAATGAAGTCCCAAGCTGCTCTGCCGGCTAGCTACTCAGCGCACTGCAACTACGAGTAGCTAGCTCCACCTGCTATCAATTAATGTCATTGTCCTGATTGGTGGCTACTAATGGTGCCACTACTGCCCATAGCTACACTCCGACAGTGTCGAACTCACAAGATACATAAAACAATATAGAGTAAACCTTTTCGATTAATACCATAATACTTGCACTACTAAAATCTATCACACTCTCCTCACCTATCGAAAAGTACTCTCTAGACTTAATATTTACATGACAGTAACACACGAATAATAATGAAGGTAACATAGTGCTTTACAAAACTAGGGTACAATTGAACAAGAGAAAATATATATACAGAGTAGATAACATAAGTATAATAAATGAGTCTTCACGCCGTAGTCCATAACACTTATTTACACTGCTTGACTAGCCGGGAGGGGGGGGGTACATGTGTAGGTGGCCGCACCTCTAGCACTTCTTTGCCAGCCGTTTCTCTAGTCGGGTCTGCAACTTAGCCAGCTCGGTGGTTGCTCGCTTCTGTTCCTTACTGAGGCGAGCCATACGCCGTTGTACTTTCCTAATGTCGGCTAGTAGGGATTGGTCAGGGTCGCTGTCATCTCGGGGTGTGTTGCTAGCACCCCTCTTCTTCTTATGGGTGTGTCGGGGTACATAGGAGATTGTCGTCGTTGGGGGTTGTGAGTCCTTCGTCACAGCGCGTCCAGCACGGGTTACTACGACGCGTAGAGGTTGGGTGGTTACGTCTGGAGGGTAGGTAGTCGTTGTTTCGGAGGGTTGGGGGTCTGCATCAGAGTCACTCTCTACTGTAGGTCGGGTAGCGGGGAAGTGGTCCAGGAGAGTCTGCCGTCGGTCCGGGTCAGTCACGTGGGGTAGTATTAGGTCCCGGAACTCCGTGTAAGAGTCTGCGTCGACTTCATACAAGTGCCCTACGTAACAGTCTCTAGTTCGTTGGTGTCTCAGTATCGTGTCCCTGCAGAAGTGGTGAACTCCGCAGGGACAGAAAGTCACAGTAAAGTGTTGTGGAACGTGTATTCTCAGTCTCCTAGTAGTCGATAGTATTCTTCTACATTCAGTGCATTGTCTATTGTCGTCCGTCCCTACTATTGCTTCTATCAATGTTCGAGTCCGTCGAGTCGTCCAGTTAGTCCGTCCCAGTAAGGCTCTTGGTAGTGCTAGAGTAGTGTCCTTGGCTACAGTCAAGTCATCAGTCAAGTCGTTGGTATCAATTTGCATCGCAGTGTGTGTCGGGGAGTCCGTAAATGTTGCTAAATGTATGTCGGACAGCATGTCTACCCCTGCTTCTGACATGCTGTCCCAGTTAGTCGTAGGCGTGTCAAGTAATGCCTGTATCTCGTCGGATACAGGCTCAGTCTCACCTGCAATAGAGTATTTAAATTTAATTACACTCTATGCGTGGGACTCCCGTTCCAAACAATATTAAATAATCGAGTCTCACTGTCACTCACTGATCGTGTAATCAGCTGAGTTGACTGTCCCACTCTAATTATCAATATCATTCGCTGTCAGGAGTTTCAACTTTATCATTATGACAAAGTGAGACTGCTGTCGCTACCAGAATAAATTCTAATTAATTATTATAGAATTTCTAGTAGACTTACCCCCCAAAACAGTTGCTGCATTAGACATAATGATGCTGCTGCTTTCTTAGGGCTCGTAGATAGCCAAATTATTTATTGCAAAAGACGTGCTGCCTGTTTGCTAGCTGTAATTGAAAAGAGCGCTCACAGCTAGAGTGCTTATGTAACACCCTATACGCTGTGATTTGGCTACGCTCTGCTGACCCCCGGCTGACCTATTCAATCCGCCACTGGGTCGCCTGCTATCAATTACCTCGCCCCCCAGACTTCTTTTGTACTTGTCGACACGCTACAAGATACGGTACGTGTCGACCAAGTCGCACAAGAAGTCTCTCAAATAAGATGGTGGCGCCCTGGTACGTTGGCTACGTTCCAACGGTACTGGGGAATTTGCTGCGACTGGTGACTCTTCCACCAAAGGTGGTGTCACTAGTACGGGGGGGTCCACCAGTACGGGTGACCCTCCCCCAGCTGCCTCTCCCTCAGTATCCTGAGGAATTTCCATCTCATCTGGAACGATGGGCCTGTCGACCGGCTCCACAGGTAGTGGGGCCGGCTCCGACAGGTCTTCAGGTGTGTCGACCTCCTCTTCCTGGGGTGGAGGAGGTTGGGGCTGGTCGGCTGGCGCATCAGCCGCCCCGTCCTGGTCTGGCAGTATCTCCTCAATCTCTCGATATGCCATGGGTCGCCCTCTCATAGAAAGGCGCCTAGCTGGCTCTAAGAGAGGAGGTGCCTGACCTGCCGCCTCAGGACTTGCCCAGTGAGGTTTTAGCCGTGCCTCGTTCTGGACCGACACTTGTCCAGACCGTTCCACTTTGTATGTATGATTTGGCATTACCTCAATTACGCAGTAGGGACCTACGAACTTCGGCTGCAACTTGGCTGCCTGTCCGCGCCTGCGGCGATGACTGGTCATCCAGACCCAGTCCCCCACCTTGTATAAAGGTGGGTCGTCAGAGTCACCACTCCTGACCTGCCACTGCTGCTCACGTAGCACCTCGTGAGCCGTCCCCATGCGTTTTACGAGCTTGTCCACGTAGTCGTGGACATTGCTCTCTGGATTCGGAACATGATAGGTTACGTGCTCAGGAACCCTTGTTTCTCTCCCCAGCATGAGAAAATTAGGGGTCTCCAGTGTACTGGAGTAAGGGGTACTACGGTACGCTCGCATGATCTGCGGCAACACCAAGTCCCACTCTTCCTGGCTCCTACCGATAAGCAGGCTTCTCAGAGAGTCCCCTAGCATTCGGTTGTTCCGCTCCACGACCCCGTTCTCTTGCGGGTGATACGGGGTCGTCCGACTCTGGTTTACCCCCCACATTCTACAGAGATCGCTCATAAGTTGCGACTGAAACTGGGCGCCCTGGTCAGAGTGTATCTGCTCCGGCAAGCCGAAATAGCAGAACACCTGTTGATCCAGAGCTCTGGCCACCGAGGGGGCCGACGCATCTGGAATAGCCAGTGCATCAGACCACCGCATGAAATGGTCAGTTAATACCAGTATCCAGTTATTACCTCTCGCTGTAGTGGGCATGGGGCCTACCAGATCGACAGCAACCACCTGCCACGGACGACCGGCATGGAGGCGACGCCTCCCTGCGGTCTCAGTGGGGCGGCCATGCTTGCTAGCTTGGCACACCTCGCACTTCCGCACCCGGAGTCGGACATCCCGGGTCATACCGGGCCAAAACCACTGGAGTTGAAGACACCTGATCACCCGGCTAGCTCCTGCGTGAGCTTGCTTATGGGTGTCCCAGATCAACTCCCGCCGCAGAGCTGACGGGCAGACTACCCTCTCTCGTTCACTGCGATTGGTGCCGACTGCCAACGTGATCGTTAGCAGCCCATTGCTGTTGAACCTTAGGGAGTCCCAGCGGTCACAGAAGTACTTAAACTCAGTACTCTTCACTCGCTGTTCGGCCTCACTCGGCCGCCGTCCCTCCTTCTTGGCCCGGACTAGGTCAGCTACCACTCCTGGTAGCGTGGACTGGAGCCGACATAGCTCCCTGACGTTCCGAAGCAACGTGGGGTTTGCGTGAAGGTTGTTAACAGCTTTGTTGGGTGATTCGGACAGGAGTTGCCCTTCTTCCCAGCTGTACACACCCGCTTTCCCCAACTGCGCTTCGACGTCCGAGCGAGGGGGTCCACCGTCCCTGCGCTCGATATTCTGGCATTGCTTACACCCATCTGCCTGGCGGCGGCTGAGTCCATCTGCATTACCGTGTTTCTTACCGGGTCGATGCTCGATCCGATAAGAAAACTCTGCCAGGATCTCTAGCCAGCGCGCCACTTGGCTTGATGGTTCTGCCCGTCGACACAGCCATATCAGAGACGCATGATCCGTCCGAAGCCGGAATGTGCGCCCATATAGATATGGTCTAAAGTGTTTGACCGCCTTGACTACTGCCAAGAGTTCCCTCCTGGTTGTACAGTAGTTCTTCTCAGGCGCCGACAGGGCCTTGCTATAGTAAGCCACCACCACCTCGCGACCATCTTGGACCTGCGATAGCACCGCCCCCACATTATGGTTACTGGCATCAGTATCCAAAATGTACTCCTTCGCAGGGTCAGGATACGCCAAGATGGGTGCCTCCACCAGGCGATCCTTCAGGTGGTCAAATGCCTTTTGCTCAGCCTGCGTCCACTGCCATCGCACCCCCTTCGCGGTCAGCCGATTTAACGGCTGTGCAATTCCTGCGAAGTCTGGTATGTACTGACGATAGTACCCAACCAGCCCCAGGAACGCCCGCAATTCAGAGAGGTCGACAGGAACGGCCCAGTCCCTCACGGCCCGTACCTTCTCGGGGTCGGTGGCGACCCCGTCTCGACCAACTACATGGCCCAGGTACTTGACCTCGCGTTGTAGTAATGCACACTTCGAGGGCTTCAGCTTCAGGTTAGCAGCTCGGAGTCTGTCGAACACCTCCCTGAGTCGACTGACATGTGTGTCGAAGTCGGGGGAGATGACGATGACATCATCGAGATATATGAGCAAGGTCTTCCAGTGCAGTCCACTCAGGACCTGCTCCATGAGTCGCTGGAAGGTGGCTGGTGCGGACGTAAGTCCGAATGGCAACACCTTCCATTTCCAGAGCCCATCCCGCATTATAAACGCGGCCTTGTCCTGTGCTTCAGGACTCAGGGGCACCTGCCAATACTCGCTTAACAAGTCCAACGTGCTGAAGAACTTGCTACCAGCTAAGGCATCGAGCGACTCATCGATCCTCGGGAGAGGGTAAGCGTCCTGGATGGTCACGCTGTTCAGCCTGCGATAGTCAACGCAAAAAACCTCCAGCTACCATCCTTTTTCCGAACCAGGACGACTGGAGAACTCCAGGCCCCATGGCCTGGCTCAATCAGGTCCCGGTTCAGAAGGTCTTGCACCTGACGGCTCACTTCTCTCTCCTTCTCAGGACCTAACCGGCGGGTCGGCTGCCGAATCGGCACCGTCCCCGCCGCCAGGGGTATCTCATGACGAACCGTCTCAGTCAGACCCATGTCATGGTCGCCGCAACTGAACACGTCCTTGTACTCAGAGAGTAGCCGCGCCATCTCCAGGCGTTCTCGCTTGCTCTCACAGCCATCACAGGCATCCTCGTACAACTCTGCTACGTGTTCAGGCACCGGCCCCCTGCCGTCTCTAGTGGGTACTCCCCGGGCACCGTCCGCTGTTTCCAGCGCGGGCCCTACATCCTCCTCTTGCACGGAGTGGAACTTCCCTACTAGAGACCCAGCCGGTAATTCTACCGGCTCCGTGAAAGGGTTTACGCACTGGACCAGGAACTCCCTCCGCTCATCCAGTCTATTCAGACTGTTAGCGAGCTGGACGCCCCCCAGTGCACCTTCCACCACTCCGAGCTCGGAGATCTCCCTACCGTTCACTCTGCAGCGAACTGTAGCCCGGGAGCGCCCAGGTACAGTACAGCGCTGTACCACCTGCACTCCCCCCACCAAGGGTCGGCCAAATCGGTCGACACAGGCCAGCTCACGCCCCGCCATCACTACTGCCGACTTGCTAAAGTCGATGTAGCACCTGTGTCGCTTCAGAAATGGCATGCCCAAGATGGCATCCTCCTTGAGTTGACTGACGATGAAGGTCTCACTGATCATCTGATCACGGACTCTACCAGTCAACTGAATTACCCCATAGAAAGGAATACACGACCCGTCCGCCAACGTGCCGTGTTCCCCCTCATATGGTTCTAGGCTAGCCCTGTCCTTGGCACTGAGAGTGTCGAAGAGACGTCGACTCAGTAGATTTGTGGTACACCCAGTATCCAACAGGAATGTGGCAGCTTTACCAGCAACTTTGCCGGGGAGGAAATAGCTGCTTCCATATGGCTGGGCGCTCACTGAGCGGTTTGTCTCTTGAGGCGACACCTCATGTGCATGGAATTGGGGATGCACCTGTGCTTTTCGGTTGCGAGGGGGTCGTCGACGTTGCATGGGCGGGCAGGGTACGTCTCGGTCTCGCTCACACACGGGCGGCCGAGTGAATTCTCGGACTGATGCTCGTGTGGGCAACCGAGGAAAATCCTTGTTGTGCTCCCATTCGTCGTTCACTCCCTCATCAAGCAAACCTTCAAAGCGGTTTTTGAGTGCCCAAGCCGGAGGTATTGGTGGGCCTTGCGGCCGACTCACTCTCCTTGGGGCTTGCCACTCTGGCGAAGGCGGCCTCCTCACCCGATGGGGTGGGGGCCGTAGCCTTTGCCTTGGGGGGTTAAACTGGGGCCCACGGTAGGCGGAAGTTACCGTGGGCCGTCGCTGTTTAACCGCCTCCCACTGCCGCGGGGGCAACTTCGTAGGAAGTGCCCACCACTACCACAGCCCCAGCATACGGGGCCGCGCCTGTCGTCGACAGCTACCGACGACCTCTTGGGTCTCTCGGCTGTCGCCTGCTGGCGCAGTTGCCTGATCTCGGCGAGCAGTTCTCGAATCAAGCTCGTGGTTAAGTTAGATTCGTCTGCTGCTGCCGCTGCGACCTGTACAGCTGTCTTCGTTGGCGACGTCGACACGTCGTCTGCCTCGACTTGCTGTACTGTCGCGCCAGGTCGACTTGCACTGTCGGCTTGGAAATAGGCATTCCCAAGCCTTAGAGCTCTCTCCATAGTCTCAACTTCGGCCACCAGCAGGTGCTGTTTAAGACCGAGGTTGTTAATAGACTGGAGGAATGCATCCAGTGCTAGGCTCTGTCGACCATCGGCAGGCAAGTCGCTGTAAGCAACTTGTGCCAGTCGTTCGACTACGGTAGCGTGCTCTCGCAGATTGGTCTTAGGATTTCTCCTAAGACTCTGCAGTTGCACGCGAGCATCTCGAGCGGTTAATCCAAACCTAGCTCGTATTGCTTCAAATATGTCACCGACATTCTGGCTTATCCCATAGGGTTTAGCCGGCCCTGTCAGACACAACCGCAGCTGGATCAGAGTAACCCTGTTCGGCCATCCGCAGATGTCCGCCACATCACTGAACTCAGTGATGAATTGCTCCACATCTTCTTCTCCAGAGAAGGTGGGAGCCCGCAAGTGGTACCTGTCCATAGGCAGCGCTGGGCCGCCTATGTGATCCTCCTCCATTGCTGCTGGCTCCTGTCGGGGCGCGTCGACGACTTCGTCGGCCATCTTACTCCCTGGCTAGGGGCATTTGTATTAAGTGAGATCCCACTGCTGCCACCAGTGTAGTGAATTTTGCCAGTTCACTATTATTATTTGTGGGTCTACTTAATCAAAGCCACTGCGACAGGTTGTTTACGATAAGATACTTTATTATTTACACAAATACAAGAAGGTTATTTACTGCTAGCATGAATAGAAAACGATTACATAATTAGTGAGCTTTAATACACAACTGTTCTAAATGAAGTCCCAAGCTGCTCTGCCGGCTAGCTACTCAGCGCACTGCAACTACGAGTAGCTAGCTCCACCTGCTATCAATTAATGTCATTGTCCTGATTGGTGGCTACTAATGGTGCCACTACTGCCCATAGCTACACTCCGACAGTGTCGAACTCACAAGATACATAAAACAATATAGAGTAAACCTTTTCGATTAATACCATAATACTTGCACTACTAAAATCTATCACACTATACCCACACGATTAGATACCTAATTAGTTACACCCAACTATATCAGTATACAAGTATCTTATTGGATGCAGCAGGTAATAAATTCTATGGTATATGGTATTTCGCAATAAATATTTGGCAGGTGCCAACAGGTGGTTCGGTATAAAAGGGAGAACTTTATCTTCAGTTGTCACTCATTCACTGGAGCCTCATCTCATCTTTCAACAATATGAAGTATTTTGTGGTAAGTATAGTTTATCTTTTATACATGGTTATTCAAATAATATAGCTGTAAGCACACATCTGTGTTTAATTCTAAATAGCAATCATGGTTATATATACTGACTTATCAATTGAAGTTATTGTCTTCGAACATATTGTTAGATGGAAAAGAGTTATTGAAAATAAATTTCTCTTATTTCAATTTTGTTAAATGTAAAAAATTTATACCACAAATTCTTATACTGTATAAAATAAATCACATAGATAAACAATAAATATTATGTAATTGCAGAGTTACTACTAATATAACTAATTAACACAAAAGAAAAATAAAGTATGTCATTATTTTTTAACGTTGCTTATACTATAAATGATATATGCATGCAGACTAGCAGTTATTGTCACACATTCTACTTGTTCAACATGAAGATCTGCAGCAGTTTTGGTGAATTGTTGTTGATAACATTTTATCAAATATCGACGTATGTATACAAACCTTATAACCTGTAGTTTGGTATAACTATATTATATAACAGATTTGAATGCAAGACTCCACTCAATGATACAGGCAGTGACTATGTTTCTACATACAAACCCTGTTGATAAATTATTTCATATGTCATGTTTTAGCTTGTGACCCTGTTGCTAGCCCTGGTTTCCGCTCAACGCCGTACTACAGAGCCCCGTACTACAGAGCGCCGTACTACAGAGCGCCGCACTACAGAGCGTCGCACTACAGAGCAGCCCCAAGGAGATCATGGGGAGACAAGTCCTGATGATTGCACTGAAGAAGGAGTGCTCTGCTCAGATCTGAGTAAACTTCCTCGGGGAACTTTTAAGTGAGTAAATATATAGACTAGCAGGAGAGTGATTCTTTTAATATACTTAGTAGGTCAGCTTCACCATGTGGTTGAGTTCATAGTGTTGACTCAGTAGTCACATGAGAAGACAACTCTGGTATCTTAGAATGTGATAATTTAATGGCTCATTTCCCCAACTTATAGTAAATATATACTATGTTGTGTTTAGCAGTCAGTCTGAGTCTCATAAGTATGTAAACAGACTTTATATCTGAATTGTAGCTAGAGAGTTGTGCTCACTATGAATACAAAATACATACTAATAGACCACGCCCCTTTTTACAAAGGTAGATGTTGTAGTATAACTACATACAGTTACAGGAACATCTGATCACCTTTGACTGGTGTAGATAGAATAGCGTATTGTACAAATGCTTAGATTGAATGTAATACTTACTTTATTCTTGATGCCTTTAGTTCCCGCAACAGCAACGAAGCTGCTATGCAACGTGCAGCCAGAGCAAAATTCACAAATGAGACAGATTTGGGTAATAGTGAGGATGAACACGGAGCTCTTGAACGTGGAATGACAAACATGGCCAGAGAATTTAGATCGAACCAGGCATCACTGTGAGAAAAATATTAAATGTTTTTTTATTCTCAGAAATATTTTCAAATATGGACAAATAGAATTAATCACATATAATAATATTTGCAAAGAAAGTATAGATTAACTATTACCTGTAAGTTTTTACCGCGTAGAGCTATTTCCTGCTAGCATATTGAATAATGCCTGTTTTCACACACCTACTCATTGTATACAATATGTACAACATTATAAGGAAAGTCATTGGTGCTGTTCATTTTTTATTATTTTTCAAAAACGAGCTTCTAAAAACTGCATTTCAAAATTTAATCATTTTAAATTCACATTAATTTTGTTGTTTCAATAAGACTCAGCTAGAATGGGTATGCCAGACATAGGCTAACCAGTAAGTCTCTGTTAATTATTTAGAATTAGCAGCGGAAAATGGGAAACATCATGCCAGAAGTCCTGTTTCTTCTGGTACCCAAAAGCTATCTTCCATGCAGGACACTGGTGGCACATCGTCCACTTCAGACCTTTCTACTTTTACCAGTTCTTCCATCACTGCTGGTGTCACCAAACGCAATGTTCAGGCCGATCAGTAAGTAGTAGCATAAGTAAATGAATAGTAATATAGGATTATAATATAATAGTAATACAGTAACAAAATAGCAATATGGTAATATAATAATATAATATAATATACTACATTAAACTACTGTATGCATGTGTGTATCTCCAACTAAGTGTGTGTGTTTGTATTGCAGCTCTCTGGTAACTTGTGGTGGAATGGTAGATGTGTTCCGCAGTATAGATATGTCAGATTTCTCATTTGGAGATGGCCTGGGGGATTCCAATGGAGATGGTTTAAACTGAGATCTGATTGCTGCTGTATTCCATATTAAGGAGCTACAGTACAACCTCCCAACCTGGCGATTTCAGTTCACTAGAACTGTTACAAAATATTTTTATCTTGATTTTAATTGCCATTGAACACTGTTAATTCACTTTTTCTAAACACTAATTGCATCAACATGAAGTTTGCTAACTAATGTTCTTTTCTATAAGAAATCGTGTTTTGTCATTGCTAAAAATTTGATCAATAAATTTGTTTCAAAAAGTATTTACCTTCAACTTCGTAGTCTGAACATTTGATTTTGTACATCATCATGCTGTTGTTGAAGCTAAACAACTGTTTATATGTAAATTAAAAGTTACAAATAAGTTTTTACTCTGCAATCTAACAACATTATAATAATATTATGTGCATATTGAACCATAACTGAACTAGAAAAGCAGACAACTTCTAATTACTGTCACCAGCAATAGTATTAGTAGCTCTTCACTATGAATTTACAATAACATTACTGAATTAGTTGGCTTTTTTCACATGAGAAAAGACAACTACTAGTAAATAGATTCACACCACAAATAATATTATACTAAATTAGCATAATGAACTTTAATTTTTTTAAGGTTTGCGATAGCCTATGTAATATAGCTGCAGTGTTTCAATTTAAAGCTCACCATTTCAAGTCTGTTAGATATTCATTCTGATAGTAAATGCATTAAATAAAACTTTAGAATATTTTATATTGCTTAAATAACAATTAAATTGATAAGATTTTCAAATGACGAAGTTTATTGAATTATTAAAAAGTTTATAATAGAATACCACAAACTTGATTTGAGTAATGATGAAAAATATATAATTCAACAAAAATTTCATTACAGTTATCTATCTAAATGTGAGAAGTTTTGTGAGGAGAACTAATTTTCTAAATTTTTGAGCATTTAACATATTATAACACAGTAGTACTATGGCCATGGAATGTAATCAATTCACCCATGCGCAGATAACAGATTGAAAATAGAACAAATATAAAAGTGGTTATGTTAATGAATAATAGAACATTTTTATGGCAATTCTGATTTCATGATGAGAATTAATGTAAAGGAAGACAATAATTAAATGGTGTACAAAAATAAAGTTAGCTACCATTTGAGCATAGAGTATACAAAATCATAAGGAGGTAATGAGTGAGTCTATCAAATTGACAAAATTAAACTGTGAACTAGTGCAACTTGTAGAGAAGAAATGGCCAACTCTGAACTTGCAGGAGAGTGAATTTCAAACAAATAAACTGTTTTTTATTTCATGGAGTAGAGAAAAACGACTAGCAGGTAACATAGAATGGGATCTGCAGGTTGTTCTAGGGCTATACCAACTATCTAAGTTATTCTGAGCAGGTATTTTAGTTCCTGTATGAGCGAGTTCACACAGTTTACATGCAGTCTTTTTATACATACTACCACTAGTTTCCACTTTATAACTAGCTCTCCACTCATGATATTTGTTGTATGCTGTGTCATTCGTCATCAACATTTTTAAATATCTGCCGAGGTGGTCGAGAGAGGTAAAGTTATACGCGTGAATGTAGGAGTTGGGAGGAGCTACATTATCGTATTCTTGTTGTGAGAGACCTCCGATAGCTACAGGAAGTACGTGAGTACTCAACTGTAGTCTGAGCCAAAACTTTTCTGTTATGTAGTCTTTACACAGAGAGTTCTCAAAACTCAGGTAGAATCGGTACTGCGTCTGCTTTCTCTTCTCGCAGCCAACATCTAACCAATTACAAGGGTGCCTACCCACACATGAACCAAATATATCAATTTGAATATATCGTCTTAGGTATTGGATAGCCTCCAATCTATCATACTTGTAGCTGTGACAGTTAGAGACGTAAACGTAGGCCCCTTTAGTTTTACCTGAAGCGTAGTTATAGGTTGATTTTGAGGCCAATTTTGCTGGCAACTTTTTCGCTTTGCCATAAGGGTTGGAAATAAACGAGTCGCGTCTGTACGTTATAGTAAAGTTGAATATGCCGTTGACGTCATGAGACCAAGTGTCGAAAGGTTTGTTGGGAGACTCTTTTGTGATCAGCACCCAATACTGATGCTGCCGAATGCTCCACGGTACATCCGGGTAAATCAAATTCGGTTTATGCTTGAATAGAATAACATCAGCCTTTTCTATGTATTCAAAACTAGTGCTAGCCTGCATAATACAATCAGAAACTTGACAGGAACTGAATTCAAAGACTTTCCAAAGGCCGGATGGGATTGTTGCCCCGTATATAACCCTGGGGTGGGAGGACAGCTTAGCACCAGCGGGCGGTAACAACCGAAGTGAGTCATGACTAAGCTGAGGTTCGATTTGCGCAGGTTGAAGCAAGACTTTTAGGTGCCTATACAGCAATATACCACCTCCAATAAGCACCAAGAACATAAATCTGAACTTCCAAGACCGCAACGTCCATCTCATCCTACTAAAAACAATTGTTACCAGTATCGCATTAGAAAGCAACTCATGATTTAAAACACTAAAAAATAAAAAAATCAATAACTATATTTAAAATGGCAAACCGTTAAAACAAAATAGAAAAAAGTAATTAATGTGGAAGTTATGATGAGACCGTACTTTTCTAATGCAATAAGAGGAATATCAGAGTCGTTTTAACTTCTAAGGTATCAACTTTTGCAATCTAACATCTCCAATTTTGTTTTCTTTTCTCAGATTCAACCATATCTAATCGTTAGAGTCGCAAGACAGCCTATCGGAATACCCATCTAAATAATAAATGCAACTAAAATTAAATAACTTTACACAAATTTAAGTCATCATTCTATTAAGTTTCAGACTGAAATCCCTGGAGTCCGAATAATTTAATATTTCACAATAACTTACAACCTGTTGTTTAATTCAAACAAACAAGCTAATAAGATGTTATTTAATCTCAATACCTGCTCACAGTGACTAGCCTACATTAATTGATAACTAAAAATGCACTGCCACTGGTGTAAAAAAGTGAACAACTTAAATCCAAATCATAATCTTTAAAATGAAACACTTCAACACCAAACAATAGCTCTAAGAGCCTAACTCAAAAGTCAATCCAGAATTGAACTTTGTTTTGTTCCTTTAAGTTTAAGTTTAGGTCAACTTAAATTTCCATGTGCATTTAACTGTAAATCTAAGGTGATGATAATCATGGCACCCAAGCCGAAGGCTATGGACTATGGAGTATCATACTCGGTATGATGATGGTCACCAGGCCAAGTTGAAGTTAATTTAAATTTATCTCATTAGCACTTTATGAATCCGTATTGGAAATCATCATCATGACTACATTAAATCTTTTATTTGTTAATTATTATTATGATCAATAATGAAGTACAACTATTAGTATTACTATTACTAAATATAAGTATACTAATAGTAATACCAACACTAACAGTAATACTAATACTAATAGCATTAGTAATACTAATGGTGAATAATGCTAATGCTAATAAACGGAAAGCCTTAACAAGAAACTTGTTAGTAGTAGTCTTCGTGCGGAATAAAAGAATTCGAATTAAAAATTGTACAAGCAACATTTGAAGCTGAGGGTTTCAAATTAAAATGAAAAATTATTTAAATATAATTTAACAAACAATTTTAGTTATTACATTTTAAATCAATTAGAGTGAATAAGTTTATGTCGTGATCAGTGCATTAAAGAAAATAACTCCTAATAACTGAAGCCTAGAATATTATGAATTTCTAACTATACATTCCCTTTATCAATCTAGTCATTACTTCCGATATCTGGAATTTGTACAATATTTATGCATAGTTCTTGGATTCATTACTGCTGGTATGATGTGTATAATATTTATTTTAATTGAGCTTTAGTGTGAATAAATTGCCAGTATAAGTTTAGAAAAGCATATGGCTGTAAATCATTCATATACAATTTGCATGACTTGCTACCATTTCCACACTAGATTGCTTCTTGGATAGTTTGTCAGTTTATATTAAAATATGACACTATAACTGCTTTATTATTTAATCTGAAATTTTCTAATTTTATAGATATTTGAGATTTTAATGAAATAGTGTAATAGAATACAAGTCAAAGTTATAGACAAACAGGGCTATAAAATGCCAAAATAAATTTAATTTATACAAACATAAATAATAATATCTTACTAAACAATACTTTCAGTGAGGAATATAGAACTACATTTTTATCCTATATATAAAGACGGTTCCTAATTTCATTAAGGATTGAAAAACGACTAGCAGGTAACATAGAATGAAATCTGCAGGTTGTTCTAGGGCTATACCAACTATCTAAGTTATTCTGAGCAGGTATTTTAGTTCCTGTATGAGCGAGTTCACACAGTTTACATGCAGTCTTTTTATACATACGGCCGCCAGTCTCTACTCTATAACTAGCTCTCCACTCATGATATTTGTGGTATGCTGTGTCATTCGTCATCAACATTTTTAAATATCTGCCGAGATGGCCGAGAGAGGTAAAGTTATACGCGTGAATGTAGGAGTTGGGAGGAGCTACATCATCGTATTCTTGCTGTGAAAGACCTCCGATGGCTACAGGAAGTAGGTGACTGTCGGAAGCAAACCGAGCCCAGAACTTCTCTGTTATGTAGTCTTTGCAAAGTGAATTCTCAAAGCTGAGGTAGAACCTATACTTAGAATGTAGAACTTTCTCACATGTGTAATTCATACGAGGACATGGTTTGTTTCCCACACAGTAACCAAATAAATCTACATCGATATATTTCTTTAGATAATTTATTGCTTTAATTCTGTCATATTTAAAGCTATAGCAGTTTGAGACGTATACGTAAGCACCTTTAGTTTTGCCAGAAGAGTAATTGAAACTTAGCCTAGAATTCAATATGTACGAGGAAGCTTGACTGTCTTCCCATAAGGTTCATGTATCCCTGAGTCACGTCTATAAGTCACAGTAAAATTAAACTTTCCATTCACCGCCTCCTGCCATGTGTTATACGGAGTTTTTGGCGCTTCTTTGGTAAAAAGCACCCAATACTGGTGTTGCCTAATTCCCCGGGGCACCAGTGGATAAAGGATATCTGGTTGGTACTCGAATAAGACAACATCAGCTCTTTCAATATACCTAAACTCCCCACTTGACTGCAGCTTGCACTTTGAGAATGAACAACCTTGGAAAGACAATCTATTCCAGGAGCCATATGAGCCTGTGGCCGCATAGACTATCCTGATGTCTGACTGGGTTTTATTCCCAGCAAAGGGTATCAACTGCAAGGTGTTGGGATCCAGGCGGGTTATGGAGTGTGGAGGAGAGTAGAGGTGAGTTAAAATGTAAGTTGCAACTACAACAAGTCCAAAGAGAGCTATAAACCGGGCCTTGGTTCTATTCATTCTACAAGTAAATGTAAGTGAGTCACTTAGCAACTGCAGTCAGCTTCTGCTTTGGGTTATTTCAGGCGGCTAATTTATTACGAGTAATAAATAAACAGTAAATAATATTTTAATACTAATTTAATACTGAGTATAAAGTGCATTATTTTAATAAGAATAAGTATTAACAATATTTATTACATGCATGAATTCCTGGTTATATAAAATTTTAACACAAAAGTATATTATATTGTAAACTATAATCATATAATATTCAGGTTATAATAATTTTTCTAGAATAATAATTGTTAAAAATATTATACTAGCTTCACATATTATTCTGAAACCACACATTAATGTATTTGAGACTATTCAGTGCTCTACACTATATATTGTTGAGTCAGTATATAATATATTATTTATGGACATGTGTCAACAGATGATAGTTTTTGCAAACCTATACATTTAGGTTTTATAACCACATAGCCCTAAGAGGGCTTGCAGCGTCAAAGATTCTGGGCTAGTTTCTCACTTTTATCTCAAACTTATATCTTACAGCAGCAGTATGGTCAGATGTTATCCCTGACAGCAGTAACTGTTGATGAAACACAACACAAACACTTTAACAGAGTCAGCTATAGGATTCAGTGCATTAGTCAAAACAATACTAGGCCAGTTTCTTTAACTACTCAGTTAGCCTATGTAGTGGGTGAGGGCGTTAGAGAATTGGAGAGAGAAGGGGGTTTGGGGTTTCACATGAACATAACACCTTCTGTGAGATATTTCACCTGAACCACAGAGTTTTGGAATTTCTCCAACACTATACCTACCTTCAATAATCACTGAACACAATACGCTTGATCATACCTGCAGTGTAAACCTTACTAAACTAGATTATACAATTATATTCATATTGGTTCCAAAAACTCAGAAAACTGCAAGGAATTATCTTTCCTTGCTCCTCAGCTTAAAACATGTTATAGTTGAATGCACAAACATCCTGAATGCAGTAGAGCCAGAGGCAATCCTATTATTCGAAACAGAAGAAACCCTCCGAGATAAACTTAATTTTAAAACTAGCTTTATTTTCACTGCAAACCGTATTCAAATATAAAGCTATTACTTACTACTAGTGCGTGAATTCAGCTCTGTATAGACAGATCTCATCTGTAACTACTACGTACTAGTATGATGCTCTGCTAGAAGTGCACTGATTGCTGCAAACACGTTTTATCGAATAGATTGGCATCTCATTACATTATTGACTAATTATACCAAGAATGCAATGACTAGATGCCAAAGGAATCGCTAGAGACAGCACAGCATCTGAGGGTCATTGAGTACAATGTTTGTATGGCCGTCGGTTCAAACGCTTGCTCTAAACTAAATATCCTAACCGCTGCACTCAGTAACTCCTATTTTTGCGCTGTCTCAAGCGATTCTCGAAAGTGAAGAGACGCTTTCATTTCCACTATAACAATACAGCTGGCATAACATATTTCAACATAGTACAACCCTGTCAAGCTGAGTGATTCATGCACATGATGTGTTTATATGTCGTACAAGATAAGTTAATGAGAAATTAAGCGGTGAAATGTTGATTAAATGCAATGCATTAGCATAGGAATAAGCTAATTTAGACGTACTGTAGAAATTTACAAGTTTGTGTAGCTTAGGTTCTATCCCTGTATCATATATACCATATTATATGCTGCATCATTATTTTAGTTTATACTGAGTACATAATATTATCACAGCCACAGTTCAACTAAGTGGCACTGCCATAGTTTGCAATAATATAAAAGTTACAGTTTATAGTGTTAGGGTATGCACCAATGTGATGTTATATATGATATTCATGATCTTACATATAAATAACTAAATAGTACCTGAGAAATCTCACTCTGAGTAGATGACATATTCTTAAACCAACTTTCATAACTTAGTTGGTAGTAATTCTTTTAGTTACTTGCCAGATGAAAAGAGAGTTGTTTGTTATAACATTATATTACTAATTTGTATTATATATAACATAGATCATCTGCATGCAGGATTATTCTATACAGTATGCATAAAGTATATAAAACCAGTATATCTATTCTTCTACTGGACATTTTAAATCCTATCACGGCTCGTCTGGAGTCGTTGCGTTGCCATGGTCACCCATGTTTACCTGCTCAGGTCAGCTGATTAGTACAGATTCGATTGGCTGCACGTGATAACCTGTTCAATTCAATTGGTTAAAAGGTTGCTAGTAGCTTGACACGCCAATAACAACTAGTGGTGGATACAGAGGGGGGTTGATGCCTATACACATATTTTTAGCAGCAATATGTATTCAAAAGTGCAATTCTTTAACTACATAGTTCATATACTTTAATATCAAAAAGATAATACTAAAAGTTTTTGGCTTAGATATTTTCTTTTTTATAAATTAAAATGCATTGACTTGAAAACAATCCACCCTTTGTAGACTTCGCACCAGCTTTTCACAATTACAACTATAATGAGTAAGTAGGAATTTAGTCTTACAAACTCAATTAAAAATAGTTGTCATCTCAATGTTGCACCTCATAAAGTTACTTTTATATTCTGGAAAGTTATGTGCACTGATATAAAACGCCCAAATTTATATTTTATTATAATGTTATTTATTTATATTAAATATATTACATATATTAATATATTTTTATTTGTATAATAATATATATATATATACAATAATATATATATATATATATATATTATAATAAATTATATATATTGTTCATTTTATATATTTTATATATTGTTCATTTATATATCATAAATATTATTTATGTATTATATTGTATTTATATATTATATATTTTTATAATTGGATATAATTTTATTTAATAATATTGATTTAAGTATATATTTTTAGATTGCGTTTTATCCATTATTTTTATCGTTTATTTTTCTTGCGAGATGTACGTATAAAAAGACGTAGTTTTGTAACGGGTTGATCAAACTTGTAAATAATTATGTATAATTATTATTTACTCGAACTCGCAGTTCACTTCATAGGCAAATAGCGCATGTTTTTTAAGAGTTGTCTATTCGATACATATAAAAGTTTCCAAAAGTATTGTGAGAAAAGTGAAAACGAAATTAACTATTAAAAAACTTTTTGTCAATAAAAATTGACTATGATAGAAACTCTATTAGTATTTGATTTGTCACATAAAGCCCATTAATATTAATTTTCAACCTAATCTTTTTAAAACTTGAATCAGAGTATCGAAATATTCTATTTTGGGTTTGAAATATTATATTAATTGTAGGCATCCGCTACTCAAAATAATACAGGACCCAATTTGAAAAATTGAAAATCCTTCACATTCATGTAATTTGTACCAGTTTTTCACAATCATCAGACTTGGCGAGCAAATAAATTAAATGAAGAGATGTTTTTGCCAATCATTGAAACTTAAATTAGGTAAGTTTTTATAGCATTCTAACTATTGGTGACTCTGGTTTATGACTATTTACTTTTAGTTTTACTTTTACTTTTAGTATAACTATTTTAGTATTTATTCATACATATACTATTAAATATAACTAATACTAATAGTGATCAGTGATCACTAGCACTAATACTAGTAGTAATACTATTACATAATAATGGTGATCAAGTTCAAAATTTTAATAATAGTATTACTATTAGTATTACTATGTCTATTGTTGTGTTTTGCTCTTGTGGGGTTTCAGTGTATAATCAATTTAGCACATTGTTTGTAATCCAAATCAACTTCACAATTGCTGTTACGGGATAATAGATAATTATATTTATACAAATAGATACAATAGTAAAACTTCACATTTACTCTGACAATTCACAACAACTTAGTCAAGTGCTTACAGTTCGCCTGCCTACTAACAACTAACTACTGCCCGGGAAGACACTGTCCTCAATACATAATCTATGACTGTTTCTATTGGAGGGTTCGTCCTGATCAGGTCTTCTTTTTGTACAGTCTGTTTAGAAGGGAATTAACGCTTTCCCCTTTTCTATTGTAATAGTAATCTATCTACTTTCTGATAATAGTATTCATACAATAACAGTAACAGAAAAAGAACAGATACATACTACATGACATACATAAGATAGCAATAATAAGAAATAACCACAAAAATACAATACACGGCCAGATATACAGAGAGAAGTACTACCAGCTATGTCGGTAACTAGCGGGAGAGGAAAGGGTAGGGCATCTACAAGACCACAGAGAATTCCCAGGAAGGATAAGACTCGCAGATAGTTCCTTTCTTTCTGTAAGGTTGTCGTCATTACTTTGGGAATCGATGTTTAGCCTGACGGGCGCGTAGTCTTCTCTTTATCCGCCCTACGGAGTCCTTAAGTTGATACAGCCCAGTGGTTGTGTTAAGTAAGTCCGGGGCCAATCGGAGTAAAATTGGCCTGTAGTCGTAGAAGTCGCTCCTTTACTGTGGCCAGACAAGTCGGTCTTTCCGGGGCTGGGGTCGTGGGCCTTCTGTGAGGTGATTCTACCTCTTCCTCTATCTCCGCTGGAGTCGGTTCCTCTGGGATGGATACAGCTTCGGGCTTATCAGATACCATAGGGAATTGTTACTGGGCGTATTTTAACACGTTTTGAAATCTAGAGGTCAGAATGGCTAGCACCAAGGCCTTCTTAAACAGTGGTCGTATCACTGCTAAGAACTCAGGATACATGTCAGCGTCTACAACGTCGTTTTCTCCGGGGTAGCACCAGGTAGCTCTGTGTACGATGACTGGGTAGGGATAGACGTCGTGATGCCCACACAGACAAAAGGCTAATAAGAAATGTGCATTCACATGTAGTCTTAAGGAACGATGGGATGGACGGTTCTCGTGACATATCTGGCATTGGGTGCTTCCTTTCGGCTCCCAGGCGGCCTCTGTTTTCCTTTCCGTAGTAGCCCTGGTAATCCCCCTTCTACTTCTTTCATAGGTAAGGGAGGAAGCGGTTAGTCCCGTAACCTGGTGGTAGCAGGTCGAGTGTAACCTGAAAGAGTTCAACAGTGTTAGTGATATACTCTGAAGTGCCGCCGGCGTTCCCTGTTCAGTTAGACACTCGCGAGATCTATACTAGCGAATAGTTGGTTGAGAACACACACTGCAATGGGAGATCGCTAGGATCTCCAAGTCAGTCTGTGTCCCCGCCACTGACTTTCGCTAGCCTTATCTCCAGTTCAGTTAACTCAGTCGAGTCAGAGCCGAGTGATGCAATTTAGTTTCCATACCAGATGAATATAGTTAACTCACCCCTCGATCCGGTATGGTAAGACATACTGAATTTTAGAATAGTTTTTTTTACTAGTGACTAATGGTACAGCTGCTCTTAACTGCATCAGCATAAGAAAAGACTGGGCAACGCGATTGTGGTGCATGACTATGGCTTCTCACACCCGGCGGATGAATTTCATTTGTAGTTCCGCCCGTGTAAAAGTCAGTTTTTACGTGGGGCTCACAACTCCCACAATTAACTGATGGTTTGTCCGTACGGCCCCCTGCTGGACTTACATACTTGCCGCTTTGAACGCAGTCACATATGAAGTCTTTTAAATATGCTGAGGGTTGTCTGGTACGCTGTCCTCGTTCCAGAGCAGGTGGTGCACTCACCGGTGGACTATCAAGTTCCACTGGCGGAGCTTCCGGCTTCCTAGTAACTATTTCTTCTCTGATTTCTCCGGATGAAGCCCCTCCCTCCGTGGGGGTTTGCACTTCCAGATCCGGCTCGGGTTCCGGAAGTGATGATGTCAGGCCTGGCGCTGGAGGTGACGGTTGCACTTCTGTCGGTAGAAGCGATCGCTCGTCTCTTGCGAGGTCCTCTTCCCGCGGCACGACCACCTCATACTCAGGTCCATGTTGCCATCGCCCATGCATTGTTGTTTGCCTCCGGGCCTCCAACAACGGGGGGGGGGGCTTCTTCCACCGCGTCAGGGCTAGCTCAATACAGCTTCAAGCGAGCCTCATTCTGGATAGACACCTGTCCTGAGCGCTCGATCTTGTAGGTATGGTTGGGCATCGCCTCGACTACTACGTAGGGTCCCACGAACTTAGGCTATAACTTAGCCGCTTGCTTCGGCGCCTACGGTAATTTACCATCTCCACCCAGTCCCCCATCTGATAGAGGGGTGGCTCATCGGAGTCTTCACGCCGCACCTGCCACTGCCTTTCCCGCAGCATTTCGTGTTCGACCTTCATCTGCTCTACCAGTTCACTGGCCTACTCGTGAGCTGAGCTATCCTGCTCGGGAACATGGTAGGTAAGGTGGTCAGGAACCCGAGTCTCTCGATCGAGCATCAGGAGGTTGGGAATTTCACCAGTGCTGGTGTGTGGCGTGCTGCGGTAAACGCGCATGACCTGCGGCAGTACCGTATCCCATTCCTCCTGGCTACGCTCAAGGAGCAGACTCCGGAGCACATCACCTAACAACCCATTGTTGCGCTCCACCACATTGTTAGCTTGGGGGTGGTAGGGGGTGGTGGAGCGTATCCCTTTCTATGTATGCATCCCATCCATAGAAAGGGATGCACGACCCGTCTGCCAGGGTGCCACACTCTCCGTCGTATGGTTCCATCTCACTCGCTGAGTGTCAAAGAGCTGGCGACTTATGAGGTTCGTAGTGCTGCCTGATTCGAGCAGAAAGGTAACAGCTTTACCCGCTATCTTGCCGGGTAAGAAGTAGCTGTTCCCATGAGGCTGCACCCGTACTCGCTCTTCCTGCCGTACTCTTGCAGGGGACACCTCTCTCGCTGTGGCTACTAGTCTTTGTAGGCCACTAGATATTAGTTCTTGCTGTTGCTATTATTCTAGATTAGCAAACTGGTAGCACTAGCCGTATAAGTATTACTTTTACTCAATTTATGTAATATAACATGTATTAACAATAAAATTAGAATTAATTGCAATAATAATCATATTAACATTATATAATCACTCAATTATAGAAGTTAAACTAAATTATAAGCGAATCAATTTAATATAAAGATAGGCTGAGATGTTTTGCAAACTATATAGGCTTTGTAATTTTTATAAAGATGCGATGTTTATTTTAGGTGTTGTGGCAAGTACTAAGCATAACAGACAAAGATAGTTTCAAGAATTTTGCTGAAATAACTTATGACAATGTGAGAAAATAAAAAAAAATTCTTTGTTTGTATGAATTGCAGTTGTAATTTTCAAGTTGTTAATATATACTATCAATTGTTATAATCTGATGTTGTCCAAAATAAAGTATATTCTGCTAATAAAAGTAGCCCGTGATATATTCATGCAACCTATGTACTTCTAAATAGTGTATATAGTATAGCATCAATAAAATGTGTATATAGACAACACCACGCTATAAACTGAGTTTGAGACTTTGAGTCATCTTTCTGTTCTGAGCATAACCTTGTAGCTATTACATAATCATGTTAACAGTCTAATGCTATTGTTCATTTAATATAATGCTATATTATATACATTATATACTATATACAGATATTATACTGAAATCACTAGATTGTAGCATCACATACTGATGATGGTGCCTCAAACTGTTGGACAGACGCACACCTGATTTCAATTATATGCAATTTTTCTGATATAATATATAAGTTGGCAACTACATTATAGTAATATTATACTGAATACTGCAAGTCCCATGATTAGAACAGTGGTAGAGAATGAACAGCTTTATGCACTTACAATTTGAAGTTGTCTCACTATTCCTTTCTTTCTGGAGATGATATTATTTAAGTTACTTACGTATATAATACAAACAAGCGCATTCTATCTACATAACATATACATAATACCATTTACATAATAAAGTTAAATATAGTTGAATCCTAATTTGACTTTGTCTGAACATTTGAATTGTACAGGAGTTGTGTTCTCTGGAAAATATAACCACCAACAAAATAATATGATGATCTAAGACCCTGTAGGTATGATTGGGATACAATGCCAAAACTGTGATGGTGAAGGACATAATGCACTACATATATATCTCAATCCCCATACTTGTGCGTGCTGCAACACAGTGGAATCATATAAGACAGCTGTGTCATTCATAGTTACACTCGCTGACAGCTGCTTATAAGTTGTAACCGATATGGGTGTAATAATGAATGCAATAACTTTTTAATTAGTTTTAATTTATCATGTTAATTATAATTATATATATATTTTTTCATTACAAAACTCACATTATGTTTATGTTGATACTATATTAGTATATAGTATATAATTCAAATTGTTTAGAAAGGAAAATCTTTTCAACAAACCTTTTCATATTTTTTGCATTGAATTTTTACTTCTTGGTTAAATTGTAGCAGTCACACGTACTATAATAGTATTACTATAATACTTGTAAATTTAAAAACCTTTATTATTTTTATTTTAAACTTTGAAAGTTATAACTAGTCGTCTGCATTGAACTGTTTTATTTAAAGATTTGTCCCCTCTATATCATTAGTCTCGCAAAATGGCCACGGACAAATTTCGTGATGGACTTTTCTGTAAAGGAACCAATTACAGGTTTGGTTACAAAAGTCAACCAATAGATGTACAGCGTGCTGTAAACAATTTGTAATGTCGACGAAAGGGGCCAGAAGTTTATGCACGTGCTACTCCAACCTATGCCCTCACTACGTTCTAATTGTAAATAAATGTAGCAAGTGTTAATAGTAATACTAATAGTAATAGTGTGTTTGTAAAATTAACAACATTGCGTGTGTATTACGGTTACCTCTGGGAATGTAGTAAACATGCAACTTTTGAAAGCATAAAATTAATTTTAAATTTAACTGACTAAATCCGATCATTAACGTGCTAGAGTCCCTGCAATAAAACAGTACAAACTTAAACTACAAGTATAACTGTTAGTATTAGTATTACTAAAAGTAACAGTAACTACAAGTAAAACTGAAACTCGAGAGCCAAAACCAAGACGTTCAAAGTCAAAGTAAAAGTCAGTTAAAATTGGAGTCAAATAGTTAAGCTTAAAGTTAAAGTCAAAGCAAAATTCTTGAGACAGAAGGAGAATACCGATACGTCCATTTCAACTTCTAGTGAGTAGGCCTACTACTACTAGTACTAGTAGTAGTAGTTATTATAATTATTTACAAAATACTATTTATATTAATTCTTAGTCTAATAGTAATACTAAAAGTAAGAGTAAAACTATTAGTATTAGTATTACTATTTTAATATTTATATTACTATTACTATTAGTATTAGTGACTATTACCATTACTATTACTATTACTATTAGTATTATTGTGGGTTATAGTAACACACAATAGCAAGTGTTGATGTAATCCAACTACTACTAGTACCTGCTCTAACTTCTAAGGCTAGAAGTAGATTAATGCTATAAAATTAAATGTGACTACAACTATTAAATCTACTGGTTTGGTTTTACAATGAGTCGTGGTGATAGTTGGAGTATGTCTGCTAGTAGTGGTAGTACTAGTACTAGTAGTAGTAAAGTAGGAGTGTAGTACCGCTAGTATGTTTTCTAAACACACTTTCAGTAAAACTTAATGCAATGCTAGTACTATGGGTATGTCTACTAGTTCCACTTCATAATCATCATGTTTTTTATTATTCTTGCATGGATTATTAATAATTTATTCAAAAGTATAGAATACCAGTTCTCTGGTACAACAAGATGGCTGTCGCTGCTTGCAGCTCAGAATTATCTCTTGCATGTTTCAGGTTTTGAAGACACTCAAAGGAGTTTAGCAAAGAGCCACACATAACTTGATGAGTATAAGATTTTCGTGTTGAAGAAAGGCTTTTATCAGCTGCTGTCATCTCATGCTGGAGATATCTAAAAGTTGAAATTGCCTTCACCTGACATGGCAGCGAAGGAAGAAGTGAACCCAGTGATTCACCTGGTTGCCGGAGGGTACGCCTCCAATACCTCCCAATATTTAGTTTCTTGCCAAATTGCTTCTGTGAAGTGAAAATCACACAAATTTTGTGGGGATTTTACCATTGAATACAAATAATAACAAGCTTTTTCCACAGTGTCAAGTTCCTTTCTATTTCTATTCAATTCAATGTGTACAGTCTTTAGGTTAACAAACTGTACAGGTGTATACGTGTATTCTAGAATATAGCTATAGTGTTAGCCAGTACTCTTTACTCACTGATCACCAGTCTTTTAGGTTTGCCACTAAATAGACCTAAATCTATGTCTATCTAGCAAACAACTCATTCTAGTTTAGTGTTAGAAGGATGCTTCCTGTATTATTAAAGTGCTTCAGACTCACTGGTTTGCTTATGGTTGAAGTGATTCTACTATCTAAAAATATCAAATGTTGTAAAATTGTGACGCAGTAAACTATTCAGTTGATACACCCGGTCTCTATGCTAGTATGCTGTAAATCTAAGGTGCTGTAATGATCAGAGTTGGGAGTGGAAAATCTGTAGAGTTAAAAAGGTCTGTTTCTATGAACCTAAACTACAATCCTACTGTAGAGGTTATGTATAGATCTAGGGCTTCACAGTATTGTGTGTTGTGTGTAGAGTTGGTGGTACAGTTGGTGCTATAGTCACCTCCCCCCTGGATGTGGTTAAGACACGCCTCCAGTCAAGCTGCGCCAGTTGGAAATCGGAGTCGATGAAGAAGTTGTCCTCCCCGTTAGTGTGCCCCAACACAGGGCGCCCTATCAACCCCAACAGGAAGGTCTTCTTCGCCACTCGACTAAATGTGAGCAACTATAGCACCGGACCTCTTGCATCTCAGTCTACACCCCTCCACCGTCTCACTCTACTACAGTGTCTCAGGTAAGGAGTGTAGTGTACCTACCCCCTCACTATACTACAGTGTCTCAGGTAAGGAGTGTAGTGTACCCCCTCACTATACTACAGTGTCTCAGGTAAGGAGTGTAGTGTACCCCCTCACTCTACTACAGTGTCTCAGGTAAGGAGTGTAGTGTACCTACCCCCTCACTCTACTACAGTGTCTCAGGTAAGGAGTGTAGTGTACCCCCTCACTCTACTACAGTGTCTCAGGTAAGGAGTGTAGTGTACCTACCCCCTCACTATACTACAGTGTCTTAGGTAAGGAGTGTAGTGTACCCCCTCACTCTACTACAGTGTCTCAGGTAAGGAGTGTAGTATACCCCCTCACTATACTACAGTGTCTCAGGTAAGGTTGTTTCAAGTCCCTCCACCCCTGTTTACTCTAGTCTATAACAACACGCTCTGCAATCTGCATAGAGATATTTATCTGGTAAAGTTAACAATACTTGTTGAATATGTTATTAGTTATCTTAACTTCATCAATAATCATAATATTTACTATAAACTATACTCTATACTCTACACTCTATAATATAAACTATATACCATATAATCTATACATTAGTTGAAGTCTGTTGAATTTATTATACATTTTGTGTGCAGCTAATGATCAAGATTATTTACTCTACTAAATACCAAATATTGCCAGCTCTACCTTCACCTAGTTATACAGTTTAGTCTGACAAGTAGACAGTCCTGAACTTAGACTATCAATTCATAGCCCATACAATCAATTTAGTTGATTAGCATTTTCCATCTGTCATGCCACAAAATAATGGGCAATGTTTTGAGTATGTAAATGAATTTAATGAGAGACGATAAAAGCAACATTCAGATTTACTAAGTAAGATGACTGTAGAGTGTGCTGTGGGCACATGTAATAGTAGTATTACTACTTTGTAGGCACATGTAATAGTAGTATTGCTACTTAGTAGGCACATGTAATAGTAGTATTGCTACTTTGTAGGCACATCTACAGAACAGAGGGAGTTGCCGGATGGTACAGAGGTCTGGGTTCTAACCTCATTGGTGTCACTCCATCCAGGTGTGTATCCCACAATGCATCTCTGCTTTCCGGCAGATCATCTCACTTTGATAACAAATGGCCATACATGTAATCAATGCTATAGTTAACTTCATAGTCATCTCTCCCTAACCAACACACTGTACGGTTGCAGAGCCATATACTTCGCGGCGTACGCCACCAGCAAGGATCTCTACTCCAGGTCCGTCCACCTGTCATCTAGCAGCTCATTGGTCCATCTCCTCTCAGCCGGCACTGCGGGTTTCATCTGCTCCACCGTGACTAACCCCATCTGGTTCGTCAAGACGAGACTGCAACTTGACCAAACGTAAGTTCCGGTCTTAGCTAGGGTTCTTGTCACGGAGGTTGGGGCGGTATTCCTAGTCTCCGAAAGCTAAAATTGGAAAATTGTTAATGAGACAAAATGATATCTAAATATTTCTTGTTGGTACATTGGGAGGTCATTGACAGTGTGCATAGCTGATGAATACCAGTATTCCATTAGCTCATCTATTATAAAGTTCTCAGTTATTGTTACTCAATATTCTACATGTTATTGTTATGCTGTCATTGAGTCTCAATGTCTGGTATTTCCATGCTTCACTGGAAAGGTTATTCACTCCAGCTCTAATGTTGATGGGGAAGTCATCTCTGCAGTCTGAAAGAATCAGCACAGTTGAACTGCTGACCTTAGCTGCTGTCTTGAGTTATTTTATTAGTTGTTAGCTGAACTTATGCTGCTTTCTCCAATGTTGTAACTCTTAGGTACCATGTCTAAAATTCAGACATTTGCGCGGTATTGTGTTTGTACAGCTTCCCTTTGATAGAATACAGTTATTTAGTTACTTTCATCACTTCATTGAGGGATTCCCAGTTCAGCAAGGGATGCTAAAATCTCCAGGGGTGTTTCAGGGGTTACTAGGGGTGTTGTAGAGTGTGCTAGGGGTACTTTGTACACGTGTGTTATTTCTCAAGATTGTTATATCACCCACTAAGCTATGTACAATATTGTAGGACTATGTGTATAAATACAGTAAAGTTACTTGAAACTAACTAGGTGGGACAAGTAGCAACTGTTAGAAGAAGAGAAATTTACTTTTCTTGCTATAGTGAAGTGCAGTCAGTGTCCACAACACGTGTTTGTAGACATCATGTTGACACTAGAGTTACTAAACACTGGGAATATTCGAGAGTATAAATATTCCATCAGCTATACTTACTGCTTCAGTTATTCATTACAAGCCAATACCTTTCAACAATACAGCAATGTTTTCCTTTGAATAGAGTGAGCAGTGCCAATTAATAACAAACTCGTATCATGCCCTCGATGCGTGATCCATTGCAGTTATGCAAGCAACAATTAATAGCAAATAATATTGAGAGTTATTCTTGAATAGAGCTGCCAAAATCTGCAACCTCGAGAATGTTGAGTTAGGTTAGCTAGCTTCAAGGCATCTCACCCCTGACTGAGTGCCAACTCGACCTTAGTACTAGCAGTAGTAGTAGTGATAGTAACTGGTAGTAGTACTAGTACTATTAGTTACTACTTCTACTACTACTACTACTAGTAGTAGTAGTAGTTGTAGTACTGATAACTGGTAGTAGTACTAGTACTGATGATAACTTATAGTAGTTAGTAGTACGTAGTGCTAATAGTAGTAGTAACCATTATCTATATTCATTGAGTTCGCTGGGGGTAAACATTGGCACTAGGCCAAGTAGATATGACGGTAATAGAGTTATACAACCGGCAGTCTACCAGGCAATGGCAAATATTTGAACAACTATCCTGGTATACGGGCTCAGTGGGCCCAGTTTCATAATAAAAAGTTATTACAGCTCCTGGGTAAGCATGGTAACATATAGCCTCAGTGCCAAGTAGGTGAGACATATAGCCCCAGTACCAAGTAGGTAGGATTGAGCAGGTCTTGTGGCTATTTAATGCTCTTTATGTTACAGGAAAGGAGATGGGAAACTAACTATTACCAAGTGTGTGAGGAGTGTATACAGGAAGGAGGGGGTGAAGGGGTTCTACAAGGGTCTCACAGCCTCCTACATGGGTATCTCCGAGACGGTCCTGCATTTCGTTATCTACGAGAAGTTGAAGGAGAAGATTCTCTCTCGCAGTGTCAACGCTAGGGGCGTAGGGGTGGAGAGCGACAAGTCCCCCCTGGACTTTGCAGAGTTTATGATAGCAGGGGGGATGAGCAAGACCCTGGCGTGCATCACCTTCTATCCTCACGGTGAGGCTCTAATTCTGGCAGCTACTTCTGGCAGCTACTTCTGGCAGCTATTTCTGGCAGCTATTTCTGGCAGCTATTTCTGGCAGCTATTTCTGGCAGCTATTTCTGGCAGCTTCAGTAACATTGTTTGTGTTGATGTGAATTTTAAGGTTTCGTCGAAATATGCAGTACAATTCAGAAAGGGGGGACTCAGTAATATATTACATAAGGGGGAGGGGGTAATCTGTGATATATTACATAGGGGGGAGGGGGGACTCTGTAATAAAGTGCACAGCTTTGAATACAGTATAGTGAACACTAGTGGTGAGAGAAATATGAATACTCTATACTCTATAATCTATACTCTATATAATATACTATTACATAGCATTCACTATCTGACACGCACCAAGTACTGTAAACATGTTATTGTTATGAACTAACACCAGCCCTGCAGGCCATGATAACATCCAGGGTTGTTTTACTACTATTACTACTATAGCTGCTGCTGTTTGTTCTATGCTGCCTGTATACTGACTATATGCTGACTGTATACTATCAATTATTGCTGTAACGAAGAAATAGTTCTAAAAATATTATTTGCATTGGTTACTGGAGTTGTCACATCGATGAACTCGAACTATCAATCACTTGTGGAAACACAACTCCTGTGTCCCCAGCATGAGCTCAGTTTCTACCCACCCACAACTATGTGTGGCAGTTATGTGTGACAGTTGTGTGTGACAGCTATACGTGACATCTATGTGTATTACAGTTGTGTGTGTAGTACCTCTGTGGTTTCTTTTCAACTCATGGTTAGAACTTGTACCAACGTTTAAAATTTGAAATAAAGTTTTCTCTATATTCAATAATTTTTGGATGCATTTTATTATTTTATAATGATATAGATTGACTTGCATCCAACTTCAGCAGTTGACCACATTGCCTTTCTTATTCATCATTTTTATTGACTCAATAATGATTTGGATATTTCACATAGTGGGAGTTATCATCTCACATAATTCTCTGTACTGTAGAGGTTGCCAGGACCAGAATGAGAGAGGAGGGAGACAAGTATAGAAGGTTCTGGCAGACTCTCTCCAGAGTGGTGGTAGAGAGTGGATGGCGTGGTCTCTACGGTGGACTGTCTGCTCAACTGTTGAGGGCCGTACCCAACACCGCCCTTATCCTGTTGACCTATGAGCTCACAGTCTACACTCTGACTCCACATAGTGATAGACATAGGGAGTAGTCTGCTCTCTCTGCTATGCTGCCAAGCACTGACTCATATGTAGCAATACCTGTAGCATATACACTGTATCATAGGACTATGAGTTGATCAGTAATTCCTCACTCCTTCTGGAGTTCCCCCCCCCCTTTAAATAGTTTATTCCCTGTTATACAATAAAGCAATAATTCTAGATTGTACAAACACTGTAACTGGTGCTTACATAAACAATCATCTAACTAGTTGATCACACTTATTATCACTGACTAGAGTCCTAGAGTTTAATTTTGCTTCATTTTGTTGCCAGATTTAGGTTTTTCCTTGTAAATAGTTTTTTTTTGCAGTTTTCTTGTGAATGATTCTGCCCAATTTCTATATGTAGTTGTCCAATACACTCTATAGTACGATGTTGATAGTGTCTTAAATAAAAATCCAATAAACTCAAATTGATTGTTGCCTTCTCTCTTATATATGCTGTCCTGAGACAATAAAAGTTAAAATTTTGATAGTATAAGTATTTTGAATAGGTGATTAGAATAAGTTTTTCAGTTAAATCTGTGAATACATGTTCACCTAATTAGCATAACTTCACTGAAAGGAAATAACACAATTTTATTTTGTAATAATAACTAATATTATACTCAGTTTTTCGACTCTGAATACAAATGAAATAAAAAAGTACGTTATTAAAGAGTTTTCCTACCTTGGTTTTGAACAATTCGCAGTCCGCTTAGTAATGTAATATCGGCTCCAAGTATGTGGCGTATTATCGAACAATATTTGGGCTCTACGTCAAGATCTATAAACTAAAAACCTCAGATGTGTAAAAAAATAGTTGTGGGACTGCATTCTAACAACCCGACAATATCAAACCATGTTCTGCTAATAAACTGGAAGCAAAAACAATCAACAGGTGGGGAATCTGTGTCAATTTCTTAACACATTGACATTGACATTCGCATTATGATTATGATTATTCATGTCACAATAATATTATTTTCATTATGTGGAGCTGCCTACGGAGTTGAAGACTAATATCTGAATAAATAAAGTGATTAAGGTAAGAGTTATTGAACTTAGTAATCATCAGCTTGGGAATAAGTGTTAAATTTTGATTTTGCAATTACTGGATTGTCAGGATTGGTCACTAGGTCAGACTCAGTGTAATACTAATAGTAATAGTAATAGTAATACTAGTACTACTAGTAATAGTTATAGTAATACTAATAGTAATAGTGATACTAATACTAATAATAATAGTCATACATTACATTACTCATTAGTCATTATGATGATTATTACATTTACTATTACTATTAGTATTAGTATTAGTATTAGTATTATAATTATTAATACTAAAAGTAAATCTAATACTAATAGTATTACTCATAGTAATACTAATACTAATTACTATCACAGTAATACTATTAGTATAACTATAAGTATTATTATAGTATTAGTATTAGTATTACTATTAGTATTACTATTAGTAATAATATTTATATTACTATAACTATTAGTATTACTATTACTAATTAGTAATTAGCATTACATTTACTTACTTATAGTGATTTTTACAGTGATACTTTTTAAATTAGTCAAAATTTACAACTACTGAAACACATGAATTAACTATTTGAATACCCTTGCTAATAGTAATACTAATATTAATACTAATACTAATAGTAATACTTTAATTAATATTATTAGTATTACCATAACAATAGCTTCAACTGTTACTATAAGTTTGACCATCAATACCAGTGTGATTATTACTATAGCTGTTAGATTAGGCTTAGCCTTAGGCTATTAATAATACTAATACTAATAGTAATAATATTACTAATAGTAATACTAATAGTATTAGTATTAGTATTATTATTAGTATTGCTCATAAGTATTACTATTAGTATTACTATTAGAATAACTCATAAGTCATTCGCTATATAATTATAGTAATATTGAACGTATGAATATAATTTGATATGTGTAACCTTCATAGTCATACTCATTCTGATTCTTGTACTCGTACTTGCACTGTGAAATTAAAACTGATGCTAAATGAGTATATGTAGCTGTAAGACTAAATGTGTTTAGTAATTTTCGACTCTATACAGTCCTGCTTTTCTAGTAGACTGTAAGTTAGTGTATTCCAGCAAGTTTAAGTAATTGTTAACATTTTGATTTAGTTTAATTTTCTATAATGTGCTGTTTGATTGTTTAGAATTACTATTAGTATTAGTGTTGCACCAATGGAAGTTGAGTTCTTAGTTAATATAATAGTTTGTTTCAACTTTTGAAGAAGGTTTATTAACGTCTTTGTCAGATGAATTATTTTATATATTTACTTTCACCCTCTTTTAATTTGGGTTTAGGTTTGCTCGCAACTTTGACTCTTCTTTTCGTATTACTTGTCAATCAATCTGGGAGATTTAAATGAAAAACTTTATCCTGCAATTATTATCTATTAGCTTATATATTTCTAAATGCTAATGCTATGGGGATTCTTCTATTACAGTATTTCATATACATACTTCATGACTCTGTTTCTACACAATTTGGTTATCAGATTGAAATTGAAAAAACCTATTTAACATGATTTGTGGTAGTGGATACTTTAACTAAATTGAGGGCAAGTTTAGCTCTTCCCTCTTTTTTAGCCCTCCCTCCTTTATACTTACAGAGGAGGGAGGGCTAAGAAGAAGGATTCTTCTACCATGCACGTAGCAAACATTTTCAGGCAATGTATACATTCAATATTATTTCTCGTTTCTAATGTTTTAGTTGATTGGCAGCTACTCTTAGCTTGGTCATTACTTAAAGTTAGTAACACCAGAGTGCTTAGAAGGATTTGTAGCTCATAGTCACTCATAGTTCATAGCTGTGGAGTCCTTCAGACTAACTCAAGAGGTGTAGAGCTATAAGTAGTATTAGGATGTCCATTTGTCTCTATTAGTTCATATACACGTTGCTGTTTGCATGCAGGGTCTCTATTCTGTACTGCCAGATTTCTCTCTCAACATCACTGTCTGATTTTATTTTGTCTTGAATTATGATAAACTAACGTATTGTTCATTTGTATTCTTAACCCTTTTACCACTGGTGATACGTTACCATGTGCAGTCAACCAGTTCTTATACTCAGTAACTACCAGGTTTTGTGCTGTAATGCTAGAAACTCAAAGCAGTGAATTGGGGTCATTAGACTTGGTATTTCACTTTGATGTTGTCTACCAGCTGTATTTCGTCTTCTTCTCTCCCTCAGCCTAGTAGAGCATCAGAATTTACTGTCATATTCAGCTGCTTTATTTGTCAGACAGGCTGTGAATTTGGGACATAAATTGAAGTTCGTTGTTTATATGTTTTTACTAGTTTTTCACATGCATGCAGGTGAAAAACTAGTAAAAATACACTAACAACCAACTTTAATTCTGGTGTCCTAAATTCACAGCCTGTTCGTATTATAATATTATTTCTGTAGATGAAAATAGATTAATTAATTGCTTCTCATTAATCACTGGTAGAGGTTTCACCATTTCTTCAATACTCTCCTCTGCATACTCTCCCGGCATACTCTGCATACTAAAACATCACCGACATCACGTGACAAGTGGCTAACCACCTCAGCCTGACAGCTAATTAATTTATTACCAAACTTGTGTCTTGTGCTGTAAAACTAGTCCTGAGTTCTCACTCAAAATGATACCCAAGTTCTGCTCCCCTCCTGGCAAAGTTCGGCAGCAAAGTTTTGCAGTGTGTGAGATGAGTGATTTATGAGTCAATTTATTGCTGACCAACTCTCACTCGTTTGTTTTGGTTTGTTTTGTCTTAAAGAACATCAGTTTTTCCCTAAAAATAAGTTGAATTATCTAAACTATTAGTTGAACTATCATTAGTGCAGCCATTACTCTTATAATTAATATTCTATAAAATAGTTTTCCCTTTCTTGCTTGGGTAAAAGCATTTATTAAATTGTTCATCACGACAGCGCCTTTGATTTCCAGTCAGATTATAGTTTTCATGTATGGGCCAATAACAAAACAGCACTAAATCTGTTATTAAATGCATATCTTCTATTAAATGTAAAGTTTGTAAGAATCTAAATACTGCAGTTAATTAAAGGACTGAAGCATTGTATAATAGGAATTGACCTGTGGTAAACATTGCATCTTGATTGCAGAATTTTCAGCATTTTGTCCTCTTCCCAAATGAGGTATACTTGGGTCATCTTTTACTCAAGTCCTTATGTGTATACTCATGCAACAAGATATGTAACAAGTCATCGTATAATATTGTAATATACCCTTTCGGTGTAGAGTCAGTAGACAGCCATGATATGACTAGTTTGTGCTAAAAGAGACACTAGCTATTCTCTAAGTGTAAGTATTTCTCTGCTACTGACTGCACTCAGTGGAGTAATATGCTGGCTTTCATCTATCTATTCTATCTATCTATTTAAGTATTATATATTATGTTCTACTCAGCATGGAGAAGAATTCAGGTCACGTTTAATGCCTTTACACATGATTGAGTATGTATAGGGTTGCTGGTACGAGTTGAATCAGTGATCATATGGTACTTTGAGTTGGCAGGCTGCGGTAGTGTATGGATTAGTTGTTAGAGGTCTTCTTATATCCCTTTACTTCAGGTATTTATTACAGGTAACTAATACAGGTAACTGTTACAGGTAACTAATACAGGTAACTATTACATGTGACTTATAAATAGCTATTACAGGTATTTAGTACAAGTAACTAGTAGAGGTAACTATGACAGATAACTATGACAGGTAGCTAGCTATACAGCGGTTTTTTCTTGCAGTAGTATTTTATCTAATTTAGATAATTCTTTCTAATACTCTTCAAGTTAGCCTAATATAGTAGATTATGTTGAAGTTAAATTGAATAATGAATAATAAAAACTCAGTATTATAAACCTTTGTTATACATTCAATACTGTTATTACATGATGTTGTTATGTTTAACCAAATTTTTATGTTAGTTGTTCAGCTGGGGGAGTAAAACCACATGCATATTAGCTTCCAGTATAACGTAGATATAGAAAAATAGTATACACTGTCATATATTACAGTGTATATATAACATATAATATATGTTACGTATACCTCCTTATCTTCACCTAGTCATATGTTGCTATAAATATAGCTGTTATTCCTAACTTATGCGGGTCAGGTAAAATCTGATAAGGTATATAGAATAGTTGTGTACCTGGTAAAGGTAGGGGTAGAGGTACAGGGTAGACTTAGCTCCTTACCAGACACCTGCAACCACATGCAGATACCTGCAACCACCTGTTCCTTAACATGAAGTTACATATCCATTAGATATGAAAGGCTTTTGTATAGGGGGACAAAAGCGTTTCATGAATGCATTATGTGAGGTTAAATGATGAACAATTTTGTGGATATGCACCAGATATCTTTTTATTCTACCTTCTACACAAGTATTTCAAGTGTGACTTAAGATAGTTCAAGTTTTCTGTCACTTCTTGCATTCCTGGACATCTTGAGATTTACTCTACTTCTAATAGAAGTTTATGTACTTCTGAAAATACATTCTATAGAATGGCAGTACATTATTTGATTGCGAATTATACCTCATCTAAACCTTTGTAGTCATTTCTATTTCTCTATGCAGTGTATGTATTGTATAGTTTACAGAATATTATACTAGTTAGAGTAAGTTATTTGATGATGTAACTTAGTTGTAGTATATATCTTAGCTATTTCTCATCTAGTCTATCTACACAACTGTCTCAATCCATACATCCTATAAGATTTCAGTGATTCAGTCTTACCTCATCCTCAACTCATAGTCTGTGCTCTGGGTAACATGTAGAATTATTTAGTAAGATAAATGATGTGGTAGGGCCACCACCCATACCGGTACAGATATTCATGGGACTCAGTCTATTTATTGTCTTGCAGATTCCACACTAATCCATCTCGGAATAATTAATGGTGTTATTTATGTTGGTAGATTCTGTTTATTACTAGAAGTCACATGGTTAACTGAAAGTATTTCAAATGACTTGCTGATATAGAGATGCTTGTTTACCTTCAGAGACGTCATGGTTGACTTTGACCTTGACCTGAGTTTCCTGTCGATAGAAGAGCGGCAGACGATACTCGCCGTGCTGAAGAGAGACGAGGAACTCCGCCAAGCTGAACAGAACCGTAAAAAGTGGGTTTATTTTCTGACGTTTGGGTCTTGTGCTACGTTAGCTGGTAGAAGTTTAGCCGTGAGATATTGTTATGCCATTATAATATCTGTGTGCAAATGGAAATTGTATTCCATTTAGATGTTGGATTTTGTTAACTACTAAAAGAAAAAGAGAAAGTGGGCAAAAGGTAGCTGCCTATCTTTATAAATCATATATTTGGTTTGACTGGCAGCGTTTTGTTTCATCACAGAGCCTTGAAGAATGAAATCAGTCAGCTGAGACAGCAGTCAGCCATCCGTGTGGACACTGAGCAGAAGCGCCGACAATGTGCCAGATGCCACAAGGAGCTCGGGCTAATATTCAACAAGGGGGAGTTGTGTGCGAAGTGCAAGCACCGGGTGTGTCCCAACTGTAGGGTGACGTGTAGCGAGTCATCCGCCTTCTCCTGGCTCTGTAGCCTCTGCTACAAGCAAAGGTTAGCCTTGGCTCCATCTCTATACTTGTTGGTTACTGTGTAGAGTTACTAGTTATAGTGTAGAGTTACTAGTTATAGAGTAGAGTTACTAGTTATAGTGTAGAGTTACTAGTTACAGTGTAGAGTTACTAGTTACAGTGTGGAGTTACTAGTTACAGAGTAGAGTTACTAGTTACAGAGTAGAGTTACTAGTTACAGTGTAGAGTTACTAGTTATAGTGTAGAGTTACTAGTTATGAAACCAATGACACACATTTACCAGTATTTCACTATTTTACTCTCACATTCTATAGAACATTCTAGAGAAAATTCCTACACTGAGATGTCACATTATGATACATTTTATTACTAACAATAGAAATACATTCCTCTTGTACCATGACTGGCAGCATTATAATGCTGCCAGTCATGGTACGCACTAAGTAGCACCTGTTGATAGAAGATAGTCTGAGTAACACTCAGCCCCGTGTAGTCTGAGAGACATGCAGGTATACATTCACTGTTGTAGATTGTTACCTGCGGTGGCCGGCGACTGGTTCTATGAGAAGCTGGATGAGAAGTATAAACATGACATGAGCTCCGCCTACGGCAGCGCTGTTGTGAGGTCATCCATCAGGAGGTCCGCTGCCCCTTTCAGTAACGGTACGTTGTCACTCTCCCCCCTCCCCTCTACCATATTGTTGTAGCTTTAGTTCTGTTCTGTGCTAACGGTTATAATTCTAGAAACCTGGGCTATGGTAATATCACATTAGAGGGGGCCATGCAGGGGTGGATAAGTACCAACTGCTGATTGTATAGTTATATGCTGATAGTTTGGAGTTGTATGCCCCTTACATAGCGATATAGTCCAGCTGATGGGATGCATATTCAAAGTAGTGACATAAGAATGCACTGCTTCATCTACTTTTCTTGTATCATTTCAATTACTTACATGTGTCCAGACTCTAGTTGAATAAACTTCTGTCTTCATATTCAAAGAGTTGGTAACTTCAAGTCATTGTTTATTCTAATTAAAGGGGTGAGCTCTCAGGAGTCTGGCACCAGAAGTAACCCTTTTACAGAGTCCACGGCGTCTTCTGAGGTTTGTAAGTCCCTCGTGATGTCATCACTTTACTCTCTTGTGATGTCATCACTTTACTCCCTCGTGATGTCATCACTCTACTCTTAAGTGGGGTCGCTAATTCATTTTCATTACTTTCCAGTTTTCTAGTTTGAACTATCCACATGGTGTGTCTCCTTTAACTTCTCCATGTGACTTGATCGTGTGACTTGGTCATGTGACCTGCCCATGTGACTTTTCCCTACCTTTTTTATTTGATCATATTTCCTCTCAGGTTGTTGAAAAGCAGCAGCGCAGCAGACATTTGAAGCTGCATATTACACCTTTGGTAATGAGTCACTAGTTAACAGTCACTAGTTAACAGTCACTAGTTATCAGTCACTAGTTATCACTCACTAGTTAACAGTCACTAGTTATTACTCTTCTACTAAGCCGTTTGCTACTGTCTCTCTTTTGATTCTCTGCACACACTCTTGAGTTATCTATTAACTTCTAGATTTCTAAACCCAACTTTCCTCATTTTATGATAACCACTCACTTACTATAGAGGAGTTGGAGTTGCCCTCACATTTTCTTGGAGACAATCTCCAATTAACTGGGAATACTCTTTTCACTTCACTGCTAACTTCTTTCTTCTAACCATTATTCAACTAACAAATATTAATATAATACATATACTATGAATATAATACATATGCTATAACAACAATACATATATAATATAATACAGTATAATATATAATCATATTATTTTTTGTTTCAGAAATCTTCAACTGAGGCACTGGACGTCTCCCCCCACCACACGGTGCGTAAAGTAACTAATCGGCAGCGAAGCAGTAGCGGCAGCAGCTCTGACGAGGACACAGTTAGCAGATCGTCTGCCCACGCATCTACTCTACCAGGTACTACGATATACTACTGTGTCAAGGTCACTACCACAATGCTGTCTCCTAACACTCTCTCTAACTGGTTTCACGTTTCTCTTCCCGTGCTTATTCGTTGTGTCAGCCATTCAGTCACCACTGGAGACGGCAAACCTTGTTTCTCTTACGTAACGCTCAGCTTGTTGCTTGTTCTAAACATTGTCTGGGGAACTGCTAGACGTATATTGTGAACCTGTACGCCTACTCACTCTCACACACTGGTGGTGGGTGGTGCTCATTGCGTTTAGGTGTGTCCAGCCAACTCGGTGAACCCGGTGAAGCGGGCATCAAGGTTGACGAGGAGATCCCGGCAGATGACGAGGAATCTCTACCTCCAGCAGCACGAGAGCTCAGGGGAAGCAACTCTTCATCTGAACTGGTTTTACCTACTGAAGTTGTCTCCTCTCACGAGCGGCTGACTAGCGAGAAATCTGTGGAGTCAGCTGACCTCCTGACCTCCCCTGACCAGAGATACAGGTCAGTCTCCCCCTTTGCTGTCTAATTTGCTGTCTGTCTGACCTATGGAGACGCAGTCTGTGATACAGTCTGGGCCGTCTGTAGCATCAGAGTGTTTTTACTTATGGTCACTGTTTGAGTTGAATATGACTCTATTTACCATCAAATATAGAAGAGCGTGGGGCGGGGATAGCTCTTTGCGACACACTTGTAAATACTTTATATGATCTTTTGTTTTAAATAATTCAACAGAGTTCTGACTTTTTTCCCAATTTTGTTCATGCCTACTTATATTATAGCCAGTATTTACACTGAATTCGTAACGTGTTGGCATGTCTGTGATATATGCAATCAATCTATGGAACGCTTTGTTCGCCTGTAAATAAACTCATCTCCATTTATTCAAACCATCTCCTATATTTATTGATTGTAGCTCGACCAGCGAGACAGGAAGTCTCCAGCCCGAATCTAATCCGGCAGCAGACGGCTCCGACTTCACCGTGGAGCAGCTGACGCAGATTAAGTTTAGACGCTGCTCAGTGCTTGCACCTAACGACCAGCCTTCAGCTAAACTAGGTGTGCTGCTTTTCTCTAACCAGTCGCTGACTTTACCACTTCTAATACTCTTTTTCCTAGCTAATATCGCTGCTCTATATAATATCAACTCTAAACACTGACATATTTTTGAGTTGAATCAAATTTTTCAAATGAGTCTTTTTTATTCAACTCGTTGACGCTATGTACTTTCTTGTCTTTTTATAACTATTAGTATAATACTTGTTTCACAAGACTTTTTTAAATAACTAAATTTTGTTGAAAGACTTGTGTGAAATAAAGCTGATTCCACATATTTTTTCTTCTCAGTGTTCTAAGGAATGGTTAAGAATTCAGCCTTCGTCTGTGGACTCACCCATAGTGCATTGCAATAGCTTAGCTCAATCTAAACTTATGCCTTGCCTTCTGTGTTATACCCCACCCCTCTGTGTCTACATTGTTTGGTTTGGTAGGCTACAATTTAGCTTTACTGCTTTCAACCTGTTTGTGTTTAGTTGGCTCACTGCCTCTATCCTCTCAATACAATGTTTATTACAAGTAGTTTTACCAAGCCACTTTAACCTGTTCTTTCATGTCCTGTAGCAAGTCATCCTAATCCAATGTTATCTATCAACCTTCACCAGCTCCTGTAATAATCCACTCTAACCTCTTCTGAGATAATTAATATATTTATGTATTTTTAATCATTGACATATTTTTCGTGTATTTTCTCTAGAGTTAATTCCCTTCAGTCACTGAAAGTTTATCATACTACTTTGTCGATTACTTGTGATTCTAATTGTAGAGCTTTGTAGAATTGTGTTCTCTTGCCTTCCCCTCTCAAATCCCTATTATAATTTCCTGCCACCCCTCTCTGCATAAAACTGTATGAATTTTGTTCCAATCTCCATTTTGTTTTCCAATCTTTCATCAATATCGAATATTTGTAATCTTGTTGACAGATCCAGATGTCCACGCAGCCGCTGGCAGCCAATCAGCACCCTGTAATGTATCTGGTAGTTCCCGTTTAAGTATTGGCGCTCCGTCTAGTGTAGCTTCCTTGTCCAACAACTCTCTCGATCAGGTTGACAATTTCTCTCTCAACTCTGAGCTCAGCTTTGACTCTCTCGCTAACCCCTCGCTCAACGGCACCCACGATGACCTAGTCTCACCTTCAATGCGGAGAAGAATCCCTCTCACGCCTGAACTGGACAGGAAGTCGCCAATGATTGGCCGACGATCAATTGACATCTCCGAAAAGTTCCTGAAGGATTTCAGTGACTCATCCGAAGAGAGCGATGTGAGTTTAGACGAGGAGCTGTTGGAACCTGCAGACGTGCCCCTCCAGTCTAGTGTCGCGCCAGCCCGCTACAACCCCTCCCCTCGTCTCAGCGTCATCCGGGAGGTCTCAGTGGAAGATCTCTCCGTTACTCCCGCCAAGCTAGAGGAGAGGAAGGCGCTGAAGCTGGTAATCAGACCTGACACCGTCGACACACAACTCATCACGCCGATGGAGGGCGACACTCCAGTCACTCCTGAGAAGTACAAGAAGAACTGGGACTCCTTCACCCGGTACTCTCAGCCTGAGGTGTCGGCACCAGGCAGCATGTCTATGTGGAACTCCGACATGAGTCTGAAGGAGGCCATAGAGGGAGCTCTGCACGATGCGTCGTCTGCCGAGGAACTCAACTTTTCAGGTCACTTTCACTCGCTCAATCTCCTCTCTCCTAAACTGACGACCAAAAGAATAAATTGGCACTCGAGATCAAAGAAGAAGTCGTCACATACTAACCCATCTCACCGTCCCACCTCTAAATTCTCTTCCCTTCCACCTTTACCGTCTAACTCCACTCCTCCCGTGTCTAACACTGGGTGCCTCTCCCTCTCCACCTCTCATTCTTGCGCTAATAACCCCGGGTCGCTGGTGCTGCCCCCTCTGCTTTCTGCTGGTGTCGGTGGTTTTTCCTTCCCCCTTTCTAATAACTTTCAAAGTGACAATCTACTGACTGACTCTGTAAGTGACAAGCATGATGACAATGGGCACAGATATGGCAGCATGCATTTGCAGCTAGGTAGAGAATGTTTCGGTTCTTTCTTCTTGTCCGTGGAGACTTTACTTAGCTCTAGAAATACATTGTGTCATCTCTAGCTAGAAGTATATTGTGTCATCACTAGGTAGAAGTATATTGTGTCATCTCTAACTAGACGTATATTGTGTCATCTCTAACTAGAAGTATATTGTGTCATCTCTAACTAGACGTATATTGTGTCATCTGTAACTAGAAGTATATTATGTCATCACTAGCTAGAAGTATATTGTGTCATCACTAGCTAGAAGTATATTGTGTCATCTCTAACTAGAAGTACATTGTGTCATCACTAGCTAGAAGTATATTGTGTCATCTCTAGCTAGAAGTATATTGTGTCATCTGTAACTAGAAGTATATTGTGTCATCTCTAGCTAGAAGTATATTGTGTCATCTCTAACTAGAAGTACATTGTGTCATCACTAGCTAGAAGTATATTGTGTCATCACTAGCTAGAAGTATATTGTGTCATCACTAGCTAGAAGTATATTGTGTCATCACTAACTAGAAGTACATTGTGTCATCTCTAGCTAGAAGTATATTGTGTCATCACTAGCTAGAAGTATATTGTGTCATCACTAGCTAGAAGTATATTGTGTCATCTCTAACTAGAAGTACATTGTGTCATCACTAGCTAGAAGTATATTGTGTCATCACTAGCTAGAAGTATATATTTGTCTAGTTCACTTTAACTAATGGCTCTTAGAATTGATTAGATTTGTTACAGTGTTTTATTAATTCTCCACCTCCCATATGCAAGAACTAGTTCATGTTTAGACATCTGTCAATCTGTGTTGTTCTCAAACAGACTGTTTATTCTACATAACATCTCCTTTCCATCCAGTCTCCTATCTCATTCAACTGTAGATGTATGACTGACTGTTAAATGGATTCACTTTTCTCATTCATTGGTTAAAATTATGCGATTCAAATGGAAAGAGATTGGATTCATAGCTGTTTGAGTTTAGCATCAGTTCTCTCATACTTTTCAGCCGTGAATGAAACTGACGAAACTGACCACAGACTATCTCCAGACGGATGTTCAGGTAAAGGTGACGCCCAGACGTCTGAGCCCTACTCCAATGTGGTGAAGCAAGTGCCTTCTCTATCCGTCACTGACGACACTGATAGCGCTACTTATGCTACTATTGACCCAGATCACGAGGTATAGACCAATGGGCTTCTCTGTTACATATATTCTCTCGTAAAATACTCTGTGATTCAATTAATTGTTTTTTAACACTATTAGCCCGAGGGGTTTGCAGTACGTATTGAGTTGACAGTAACTTTGTGCTCTTGTAAGTTACTCCTTAAATTAAACCCAGCACTCAATAAAATCCTCGGTGACTAATATATCACACTTATTATATTTAAGCTATCAGCAATGTGTTAATTCAGCTGACTCTACATTACAGGAAGTAACTGCTATGACATCACATCCCGCCGTGTCACATTCTGCTACCAGCACCCTGGACAAGAAAGGAGGGAGCGTAACTCCAACTTCTGACGTATTCGAAGAAGAAGATATTGACAATATCTTCAGACAAGCTAAGAAGGACACTCTATCTCCCAGGATGGGAGGTCATTTGTCTGTATGTTGCTATATCTACTGAGTATAACTACTGAGTATATAGCAGACGTATAACTACTGAGTATATATCAGACGTATAGCTACTGAGTATATAGCAGACGTATATCTACTGAGTATATAGCAGACGTATAACTACTGAGTATATAGCGGACGTATATCTACTGAGTATATAGCAGACGTATAACTACTGAGTATATAGCAGACGTATTACTACTGAGTATATAACTACTGAGTATGTAGCAGACGTATAACTACTGAGTATATAGCAGACGTATTACTACTGAGTATATAACTACTGAGTATGTAGCAGACGTATAACTACTGAGTATATAGCGGACGTATATCTACTGAGTATATAGCAGACGTATATCTACTGAGTATATAACTACTGAGTATATAGCAGACGTATATCTACTGAGTATATAGCAGACGTATAACTACTGAGTATATAGCAGACGTATATCTACTGAGTATATAGCAGACGTATAACTACTGAGTATATAGCAGACGTATATCTACTGAGTATATAGCAGACGTATAACTACTGAGTATATAGCAGACGTATAACTACTGAGTATATATCACACGTATATCTACTGAGTATATAGCAGACGTATAACTACTGAGTATAGTTGCAGCTGATTGGCTACTCTATCCATAATAATAGTAACTGTTTGCATATTTAGCACACGATACAGACACAGGTAAGGGTGTTGCATGAAGCCATTAGTTAGATTAGCTTGAGTCCCACTATTCCAATAGCTTTAGATCTTTAGATGTCTTTTTGAATCCACTTATGGGAAACCAACCAATCTGATCACACTGACATCAGGGTGCTGCTGATTGGTTCTCTTGCTGACTTAAAGCCGGCAGCAACTGCACGTCTTGCTACTTCTTGCAGCTGTGAGAAGGAGTTATAGAAACTCAGTAAATACACTTTGTGTAGCACATTTAACACTAACTGCTACAGCTGGCAGCAAGCCAGAACCTTGCTGCCTCTGTCAGCTGTATGCCCCCAACCCCTCTTTAGTTGCTGTCTGACGTGGTTGCTTCTTGTTGTATAACTCTTAGACTTAGTTCTTGGTGTGTTTAACCATCAGCTAGCTGTGTAGTGTGCCACCCCCCCCTCTCCTAGTGTGCGTTCTACTTGATGTCTACTAGCACTTTGTCTTGTAGGTTAGTACAGATAGTCTACACAGCTCTTTCACTGAAGCTGATTACTACAAACACGAGATAGCTGGAGAGATTCAGGTATGTTATATGTATTAACTAACCATAGTAAGGATGCCAGTACTGTATATACTAGTCCTTTGCCTTATCATTTAACATCAGATGGTTTTACAGCCAGTAATAATTGTTAGCCTATTATGTAAAAGATGCCTTGTTATTTAAAATACTGATGAGTAAAATATATTAATAGTTTATCCTACATGTATTATATATCCTCCTCCTTGAATTCATAAATGGTAGAAGAGAGGCTGGGTGCATTAACAACCTCCCTCAGGGGTGGATACAACCTCCCTCAGAGGTGGATAAGTAGTGTATACTGCTGACTAAGGGGGTGTATAATAGGTGTATATAGCTCTAAGGGGGTGTACAGTGGCGTATACAGCCAGTATTATACTCTGTTCACAGTTCAGTCTGGGGTACGAGAAAAAGACGGGGGTTCTGACCATCACAGTAAACCAGTGTCGGGGACTGACCGCTGCCAATAAAAAGAAAAACACGTCAGATCCGTAAGTATGCTGCTAGGGTGAGCAGTACCGCACTGAATGTACAGAGTTATATATAACGGTCCCGCACTGATTTTATGTGCCATTGTCGTATGCACTCCTCTACTGCCCCTCTACCCACCATTAATGCAAAGAGTGTAAAATGCAAAAGTTAGATTCACCTTTTTGTTAAAAACCCATAGTGTATGACTTGGTTTTCTGACAGAAACTTGTATGAAGTGTTCATCATATCACTACTTTGTGTGTTTATGTTCCCAGGCTACTGAATGGTAAGCTTTTGCTGTTACTCGAGATGTTAGCTTCCTGGGGGCGTGTCTTATCAGCTTCTACTTGGCATACGCCCACTTTTGTTATAGCAGAAATGTCCTATTATCTAATCACACATTAAGTTGAGTTTTATTCCCTCCCAGAGTTCAAAAATATCTAAAATTTCATTTATAACACATTCTATTCAGTATAAGGCAACTTTCATAGGCCACACCCCTTAGTACATAGGACACACCCACTTAGTGTATAGGACACGCCCCTTAGTAAATTGTTAAATGTCTTATTGAATATTGTTTGAATATTTGTTGGAAGTTTCATGTTGTGACTATTATTTTGCATCTCAGTGTTGTACAATTTGTCTGTTAGAGTTATCTGCTCGATTCTTTCCCTCATGTTGTGAATAGATGTTATGTTTTGTTCTGCATATTTTGTGAACTCGCCCACAAGTAGCGGTCAAAAGAGGATTTCTCCAAATCTATTCAAGTTTCTTCTTTAAAATTGTTGAACATGTAGTTTGTTTTTGATTACTCAAATTATTTCACACATTTTGAATAGATTATTTTGCTGATAGTTTCAGATTACTGTGCGGACTGACCGGTTCAAGGTCGATTGGGGGTCACGCTAAAGCTGCACAACGAGTAGTGTATGCTTGATCTTCTAAATTCTTTTGAATTACTCCACATAATTTAGTTTGTGATTCAGTGATTTTCTTTATATATTTGCTTTCTGTTTTCTAGGCTCTAGAAGTAGCTTAACGTGTGATTTATCTGTCATATGAAAAGTCTACTAGGAGTTGTAATATCTTGCAAATTAATTCCTAAATGATGATTAAGAAAGTAAATTCTGAACCTGCTGCCTACACAACTTATTAAAACTAGTTCACTGTTTCCCCCGGAAACTATGACGGTATTTTAATCATCTACGAGTACCAACAAGTTTCCAACACTCATTAATAAGTGTTGTCTTCTCCTGTTTAATTTATGCAATCAGATTTCGAATTGAAAGAGCCAAGTTGGCTTCAGTTCCAAGCCACTTTGTACCCCATTTCCCTCTTCGCTGCGTTTTATTTCTTCTACTTTGATTGATTTATGCGTGTTGTTGAGTTTATTACTTTATTTTACCTGCTCATTCCCCGCCATCCTTCTGCACTTGTTCTTCATAATTTGGCTTCTTTAAATGAAACAAGATACATTTTAGATTTGTGAACTTTAATATATAATTTGTATTACATTTCGTTGTTGTTTGTTTCTGGTGTCAAAATTTAACTATTTATTCAACATGCTCATTATGTTAGTAAGTCCATTGTATTTCTTATATATAATATAGTTGCTAAATTAATCATAATTATTTAATATTTTTTATAATTTATTTATTCAACGTTTAAAGCTGCACCCTGTACTTGATTTGATTTTTATAGTTACTAAATTGATCATGTTTGATGTTTGTTATAGTCATGTAGTTGATAGAATCTGATGTATTTATTGCAGTTACGTGAAATGTTACCTCGTATCTGGCACTCAAAAAGTCAGCAAAAGGAAGACAAAGGTCGTGAAGTCATCTCTCGACCCCGAGTTCAACGAGACTTTCAGATATACTCTCAGTGAGACTCAGTTACTCTTCCGAACTCTTCAGGTGAGTGACAGTGACTCAGTACTCACAGTGACTATGTACTCACAGTGACTCAGTACTGTATACTCACAGTGACTATGTACTCACAGTGACTCAGTACTGTGTACTCACAGTGACTATATTATACTCACAGTGACTATATACTCACAGTGACTATGTACTCACAGTGACTATGTACTCACAGTGACTATGTACACCAGTGACTATGTACTCACAGTGACTATATACTCACAGTGACTATGTACTCACAGTGACTATATACTCACAGTGACTATGTACACCAGTGACTATGTACTCACAGTGACCATGTACTCACAGTGACTATGTACACCAGTGCAACTCCTGCTATTTTTCTAGATATCTGTGTGGAGTGTGCATAGAATGGGAACTAACGACTTCCTCGGGGAGGTGAACGTAACTCTCGATTCATTCATTTTCCATGAAGATGGTGAAGAAGCTAAGTGGTACCCGCTAGGAAACAAGGCAAGTGTTATTAAATTCAGTTCTGTGTTTGTAAGCTCTTCCCTCTTTATATAATGTGTGTTAGAGAAGTTTAGTTCCTCTCCAGTTTACTGACTTGGCAGCAATTTTAGCAGCAGGCTGAGTAATATGCAACTCTTCCGTGAAATATCACGTTGTGGTAATCGTCAGCTTCTCTCAACATTCTCAACATATTTACAGATACTGAAGGTGCCCGAGTCTCCAAGGATGCAACTGCCCACAGAATTGTCGGTGGCTCTACGCTGCGTCCCCTCCAAGAAGGCGACTAAAACTGAGAAAGCTAAGAAGGCTGAGGTTGAGGTCAAAGTACTGACTGCGAAGAATCTGCCGTACAAGAAAAATGGAACACGAGACTCATTCGTCAAGTGGTACGTCAAGTTATTTATAAGTACCGATATATTAAGTCATATGTTAAGTCATATATCACGTAAGATGTTAAGTCATACGTCAAATAGTATATTGAGTTATTTTTAAGTAATATGTTACATATTTTTGAATGTCAATAGGAAGCTGTGATTCAGTTTTATTCAGAATTTGATTCATTTTTGCTGTAAATCCAGAAATGTAAACTTTTCCTTCCTTGTATTTTGACTATTAATTTATAATGCCACGCGTTGTATTTTGTTCACGATGTGGACAGACAATTCCCCATACTACAAGAGTTATGTAAGAGTATGTAGTCCTCTCTGTGTGCTACTAGTTGTGTCTGTTGCAGTGTGCTACTAGTTGTGTCTGTTTCAGTGTGCTACTCCCTGATAAACAGAAGCACAAGACACAAATCATCAAAGACTCTCTCAACCCTTACTGGGGGGACATGTTCACTTTTACTAAGGTACCGCCCGCATTATATCTTCCACATTGTCTAAGGAATTCAGTCTAAACTCTAAGAAATAATACTGTATAGTAAGTACTGTATAGTAAGTACTGTATAGTAAGTACTGTATAGTACGTACTGTATAGTAAGTACTGTAAAGTAAGTACTGTATAGTAAGTACTGTACAGTAAGTACTGTATAGTAAGTACTGTATAGTAAGTACTGTATAGTAAGTATAGTATATTAAGTACTGTATAGTAAGTACTGTATAGTAAGTACTGTATAGTAAGTACTGTATAGTAAGTACTGTATAGTAAGTACTGTATAGTAAGTATTGTATAGTAAGTACTGTATAGTAAGTACAGTATAGTAAGTATGGTATATTAAGTACTGCATACTGTAAACACTTACAGAAAACTACCGAGGATTTAGACGAATGTGCTCTGGAACTGACCATCTGGGATCACGATAGACTGGGAAACCACGATCTTCTCGGGGCACTCAGGTTCAGCAAGGGTACAGGTGAGCGTCTAGTAAACTCTGAGGCTAAGATAGTAAGCTCCTAGGCTATGGGCACACAACTCCTAATTTCCCGGATTCCCTAAGGTCAAAGGTCGCTGAGTAAAACTTGGTTTCATTTTCCTTATTCATAAAATCAAACTGTTCCACCTCATTTCGTTATAGGAACTCATGCTATAATAAGTATAGGAACTCATGCTATAATAAGTATAGGAACTCACGCTATAATAAGTATAGGAACTCATGCTATAATAAGTATAGGAACTCACGCTATAATAAGTATAAGAACTCATGATGCAATAAACTTGTATAGGTGTTTATGATAGGTCCACTCGCTCTCTGAATTTATTACGACTTCACTTTATACCTCAATCCCGTGTCTTTCAACTTGAGCCAAAATATAGGAAAAAATATGTATTTTAATGTTTAAAGTTTGTAATTTACGAACAGTACAATAAAGATTCACTTATTTATCTGATTTTGTTGTGTTATACCATAGCTCAACTACTATTTGATTCTAATTAGTTTCCGGTAGCCCTTCTCTGTCATCTGAAACACTTTCTCTTTCAATGCATGTTGTATTCTGTACCTCCAGTTTGTTTACACCGTCACCATGGTCACCACTAACCTACTCATTTCTGTAAACTCTCTGCTAATTGGCCGCATGAATCCACCTTTTCCAAGCCTAACTGGGTTTAGTGGTCTATAAATTGTGAATCAATGACAGTCAGTGTGTTCAGTGACACCCTTGTTTGTGTGACCAAGGCAGCGTTTAGCTGTCAGCAAACCAACACACTTGTAATCTTGTATTGAACTGCTGTTTTAGATGAAGACTCGACTGTATACCGTAAGTATGAGTAAATAGTGACCACTAGCTGCAGATTTGTGTGCGTTTTGTTCTCTTACGGCACTAATATAATATATCGGGTGGTTTACTGCACAGCGCAACCCTTCCTGCCTCAAATGTTGATAGGAACCTTTGCTAAGTGTAGTTTGCCAGTCCTCTGCTCAGCTGCAAATAGTAACTCGAAATCAGAATGATTATCTCAAACTGAAGCTTCTTTATTTATAATTCCAGCATGGCGGAAGTTTTGAATTTAATAACTGAACTATTTTAAATGCTCAAAATTAAATTAACCAAAACCTATCATTTATTTGCTAATTGATGTGCAGACTGCGTTTCAAGAGCTGATGGTTTGCTTTCCCCGGCTAGCTATGTTGTGGCGTGTTCTGAGGTCATGACCTTCACTGTCGTGTTTAGGTACGAGCTACAAGAAGAGCGTAGAGTGGATGGATGCTTCCGGAAGACAGAAGGAATTCTGGGAGAGGATGCTGGCTGATCCATACAAGTGGGTGGAGCAAAGCTTCGTTATTAGGAAACATGTCGCTACCGACTTTCCCGATCTGAAGGAAGTTGTGCGAAAACTTCATAACATCGACGCGGAATAGACCCGAATTTTAGCTGATCCACTTTATCCTTTTCTGTTAACATTAGTGCCAGTTCTTCTATGTTCAGTACTGCAAGCAATGAATTAGTTTTTTTAAGCTAACGTAAATTTTTCTATAACTTTAAAATCTCTAACTTGTCTCGCACTGCCCTAGCTGACTCACAATGCAATGTGTCTTAGAGCTTTGACTATGTGTTGGTTAGTAAATATTAATGTGGAAGTTGTCATCACTTTGAATATATCTAGTTACTGTCTTGTGTCGGCATTTCAAAGAGTTTTCTTTCCATGACTCAACTCTTGTGTTGAGATTTACTCTTATATTATCGCAGCATAACAATGCGCTAGTTGTGATAATTAGTAGTGCTTACTAAAGTCATTTTCTTATTCTATTTTGGGCGGACATAGTATTTATTTTACAATAAAGTTATTCTAAGTATTTAATTAATTCTTATTGCCTCGTTTACAACAGAAATGCACCAACCATGCTACTAGCTGCTGCAGTCTATTGTTACGAGATAATCTATGCCGCTACTGCCACCTGTATGTTGACAGATAAACCGCGGCTCTTTTATACAGAAGGATGGTTTACTGGTCTAATTAGCTCCCTGCGTCTAGACATTATTTCCTCTCGTCACCAAACTAATCGCTGACAACTTAATGTATATCAAACTCTCACAAAAAGTCAACACCAACAAATCATCAACATGTTTAGTATATAATAAAGTTTTTATTGTAGAATACTGACCCCAGGTTAGCAATAGTATTGTAAAGATTCGTTTAGAATAAATATTTCACAGTATGTTATGTGAAAGTGTTTTTACTCTGTAGTATATTATGTGAAAGTGTTTTTACTCTGTAGTATATTATGTGAAAGTGTTCATATACTGTAGTAATTGCCATGTATTGAATACGGAACCCGCACTTTTTCCGGAACATACGCTCTTGCAAGTTCCTGGAAGGTTTTCCCGTCAAGTACCAACAGGAAGTCACGCTTGCTGGGGTCCACGTCGCACACGGAGGCCAGTACCACACCTGTAACGATTCGACAGCAACTTTTAGCTGACAATATAGACGTTGACAGAGAGGGGCACTGTAAGGTGGTGTGTAAAGCTATGTGGTAGGGCACTGCAAAGGAGAATTGTGGGGTGGATGCTGTGAGAAGGAGTGGATACGGTTAGGGGCACTCGTCTGTTGAGTTGAATCTAGGTAAAGCATGCTCAGTAAAAGCATGACACAGCGTAATGTATGTATAGTATGCAGAGTATACTACGATGTGTAACTTTACCATCATCTTCTAAAGTTGCTTCCGGATGAGGGACGAAGACAGGTTCAGATGGGTATTGGCTAGCACTTCCTTTCCATCTCACACTGCTCTTCGTAACTACGTCTACTTTGCCTAACTAAAGAGATAGTGTAACTGCTGTAATACATGCATGTCATCAGTCAGATGTTACATATAGTAGTTTTCTCCTCCTGCTGAATTGCATTAATTAAGGGCGCTTTTGGATTCCCTATGTGTAGGGAATCCAATAGCGTCCTAAACCTTTCGCCTTCAATATAATATGCTCTTTGTAGAAGATTATATATACATGTCAACCAATGGTAAAGCCTACTAGCTTTGTGAATTTAGTTTTAAAGTAGGAAGATATTTAAGTAGTCAGTAAACTACTACGTTTCATTTAGGTATCAATATTCTATAGTTTACAATATTATAATATAATAATATTATATTAAATATTATAATATTCATATGTCAAAATTGTTCAATTAAATGTATTATAAGTCGCCATACTAGCTATTATATTATTTATTATAGTTACTGCGATACTATATTTAATATAAAGATATCAAAATACAATTGTAAAGTTAAACTTACAGCGTTGGCAAAATATTGATTTACAATGAGCCCTGTTCCATAGAAATATCTGTATTTCCTTCCATTACATTTGGCGTAATTTATCTGTGGAATATCTATACGGTCTTCACCTGAAACATTTCACATCTGTCATACTGCCAGTATCAAAACTTGTAGTGATTCATGAAACATTAAGTATAGTGAGTATATAATTACCTGAGAGTTACTCGAAGTGTGTAGACGTGACATTGAAGTATTGAAAGAACAATAAAGTGGGGACTGGCCGGCCAGGGGAAATACAAGGACCAAAAGTATAGTACTGATTTATAATTATTTTATCACAAAGTCTATCGGCATGTTTCTCTACTGTAGGCTGACATCTTTTATCTCGTAGTCTCTCGTTCGTCGGTGACCCAATATGTATTTTAATAAACAAATGCACATGACATTATAACGTAGCATCTCGCTAGTCCGTAATTAGTGATAAACAAAAGACACATAATAATATAACATCTCCCTTCTTAAGCAGGTGACTTCCTTCTATAACATTGTGATTAAGGTTGCTGAGATTAATAATATGATACGAGTATACATGATTAATATGGATTGGGGATTAACAATGAAACTAAATAACTATGTACAGGGTGGGAAACGGCTAATAGCTTATCCCATGTGGAAGTCCTTGTATTTAGCGGGGAGGACTCCACGGTTGCTTCTGGGTTGACGCTCTGGTGGTGGTGCCGCGTTCCTGAGAGGTGTTGCAGGCAGGGTAGGCATGTGGGGGGATTCATTAGGAGCATCCCCAACATCAGAATCAGCAGCATCAGCGACACCAAGGGTCTGTGTGTTATCTGGTTTGAGGTGAACACGATTCCTACGCACTATAGACTGACCGTTGTCAACCAAGTAGGATCTGGGGGAGTCATGCTGCTCGACAATCATTCCTGGCGACCATTCTTTGTCAGTGCTTGACCTGATTAGTGCAGGAGTCCCAGGTTCCAGATCAGCCAACGGCCGTGCATGGCGGTCATGGTACTTCTTCTGCAAGTTTTGGTTGGCTATTAGTTGTTGGCTAGCCTCAATAACAACTGGTTTAAGCGACTCGGCAGTGATTGGCAAATCACTTCTTAGGGCTCTGTTGAACAGAAGCTCAGCTGGACTGAAAGCACAGCCAGTGATAGGAGATTGCCTGTATCTGAGTAGTGACCTGTATATATCCTCTCTTTCATCCTCACATTTTTTTAGAAAGGCTTTCATCGTTTGCACATAACGCTCAGCCATTCCATTGGACTTAGGGTAGTGCGGACTAGATGTTACAATGGTGAAGCACCAGCTTGATGCAAAAGTTTGCATGACTCTACTGCTGAAAGGCATGTTGTCCGCCAGAATGGACACTGGTACCCCGTGTACAGCAAATATGGATTTCAATGCCAAAACCACGTCTTCAGCAGTCTTTCTCCTGAGTAATCTCAGCTCGGGGAAGTGAGAGTAACAGTCCACAACTACCAAGTAATCATTATTCTTATAGGACAGTATATCCATAGCCACTTTATTCCATGGTAGACTTGGTAGCTTATGAGACATTAACGGCTCTTTCTGTTGACGGTTGGAAAACTTAGCGCAGGTGAGGCAACTTGACACTTCATTCCGTATATCAGCAGATAGCCCAGGCCAATAGAATGATTTCCTCGCAAGCTCTCTGCATTTCTCAACGCCCAGGTGGCCCATGTGTAGCGACTTTAGAATGTGCTTCCTCTGTGACTTCGGAACTATAAGCCGCTCTTCAACGTAAAGAAATCCATCCACATCATAGATGTCAGATCTAACATTCCAGTAGGGTTGGATTTCTGTGGGGGCCTGACTCCGTCTACTCCATGACCAACCATCTTGCAGTGCTTTTTTCAGACTGTCCATTGTCGGGTCTTCAGCATATGACTGTCTCATCTCATTCATGGTGCTATCATTGGTTTCTAAAGCATGAACCATTACAACTTCACCTTCGAGATCACACTGATCATTTGTAACGCGCTGAAGGTAGGCTCGGGATAGTGTGTCAGCAATATATAAATACTTGCCTGGAACATATGTGAACTCAGCTATCCGGTATCTTTGTAGTCGCAGAAGTAGTCTTTGCAGCCTTGGGGATGCCTTGTGCAACGACTTGTTCATTATCGGGATGAGAGGTTTATGATTCGTCTGTATGTGAACAGCACGTCCATAGAGGTAGCTGTGAAAGCGCTCACAGCCGAACACAACTGCTAGCAGCTCCTTATCTATTTGGGGATAGTTGCACTCAGTCTCAGTTAAGCTGCGTGAAGCATATGCAACAGGTTTACCTTCCTGTAGTAACACTGCACCAAGTCCCGACTTTGAAGCGTCAACTTGTAAATGCGCATCCTTGGTAACATCAAAATACTGCAAGACAGGTTCGGATGTAAGCAAGCGTTTAATTACCTGGAAGCTTTCCATTTGTTCTTTGGACCACACCCACTGACTATCACTCTTCAGTAGCACTCTCAAGGGCTCAGTACAGGCTGACATGTTGGGTATGTAGGCTCTTAGAAAATTGAGAGTACCAATCAGTCTTTGTACTCCCTCTCGGTCTGTTGGGTCAGGCATGGCCTCAATAGCAGCTATCTTGTCTGGGTCAGGACGCAGACCATCTTTCGATACTATATGGCCTAAATAGCGTACCTCCGTCTGATTCAACTGAATCTTCTTGCGATTAAACTTCACATTAGCCTCTTTGGCCTTTACCAATAGCTTTCTCAGATTGGCATCATGTTCCTGTTGTGTCTTTCCAGCTACAATGATGTCATCAAAATACACTGAGACACCAGGCAAGTCTCCAAATATTTGCTCCACCTTCTTCTCAAAGACTTCAGCACTTGAGTGAAGACCAAATGGAAGTCTATCAAAACAGTAGCGACCATATGGGGTGTTGAACGTTGTGAGCAGACTACTCTCTTGGGTCAAGGCTACATGCCAGTATCCATGTTTCATGTCCATGATAGTGTAGTATTGCATACCATTGAATCTGAAGGCAATGTCTTCTAATGTGGGTATCTTGTGATGTTCTCGTCTCACTGCTCTGTTCAGGTCTTTGGGGTCTAGGCATATACGAACCGACCCATCTTTCTTTTCAACGCATACCATACTACTCACCCAGTTGGTTGGTACGTCAACCTTAGATATGATTCCAGATGCCTCCATATCATCCAGCTCCTTTTTCACTTTGTCTAACATACTGAGTGGGACACGTCTTGGATGATGAACCACAGGCTTCACATTCTTGTCAACACATATCTCGTGCTCTCCATCAAGTCTGCCAACTCCTTCAAACACCTCAGGGAACTCCTGAAGTATCGAGGTTGACAACTGATCAACTCTGCGGATCAGACCAAAAGATTCAGCAGCCTCGAGGCCAAGTATGGGAGGAAGGTCCTCATCAACCACCTCAAAGTGGACACTCTGGCTATGCTCCTTGTGGTTCACGGTGAGTTGAACTGCACCCACATTCTTGACCTTGGTCTTATTATAGCCGTAAAGGCATACAGAAGTGGGCTTTAGAGTAGCACCAAGTGACTGAACGGTTCTTAGGTTGATGCAATTTGTTTCAGCTCCAGTATCAATCTTAAACTGAATATCATTGGCCTTTCCTTTGTCACTGACCTTCATCGGAAGAATCCAAGATTTCAATTTAGATTCATTAGAAAGAGCACCAACAGCACCTATGAACAAGCTATTCATTTGTTTCTCTCCAAGAGCTTTGCCTTTGCAGACTTTCTCAAAGTGATTTTTCTTCCCGCAGTTATGACATGTCTCGCCATAAGCAGGACATCTACCTTTGGCATGTGTATATCCACAAAATTTGCAATCTATGTTGTCCTTACGTGTGTTACTTCTGGTTTTATTTTGCGTAGCGCCAGACTGACTCTGCACAGTGCTGACTGCAGCATCATTTATCTCATTGACTGTCTTCATAGTAGTATCACCGGCAGCCATCCTTGACATCTGCTGTTTGGTAATCTCAGCAGCACGGATGTCATCTAAGGCACTCTCAAGTTTAACGTTTTTGTCACGGAGTAGCCGCTCCTTCAGCTTTCCATCGGTGAGTCCAAACACAATTCTGCAGAGAAGCATTCGGTCTCGCAATTCGCCAAAATCACATTTTGTAGCTTGAGTTTTTAGACGTTTCACAAAGGTGTCAATGGGCTCTCCATCACTCTGACTGAGAGACCAAAAAACAAACCATTCATACAACACGTTACGCCGGGGATTGCAATAGGCTTCAAACTGCTCCAAAACATCAGCCATAACATCCTTGCTTTTACCTGCGGGAAAGTCAAATTGACCATAAATCTCAGTAGCTTCCTCACCAGCCTGGTTCAGAAGTATAGCAACCTGACGTCTATTAATACCCGCATTCTCAGGAGGAGGCTCTTGGCCACTCTCTTGAGGCTTCAAAACCAAATCACTTGCAAGCAAATAATTTTCCAAGGCCCTTCTCCACTTCCTCCAATTGTCTGACACATTACCTTCAAATGATAATTCTCCAGGGGCCTTCAAACCTTCCATGACAGCTCCAAGGCAGACCAACACAGTCCACAACAACAAACAATTAAAAGCTAAACAATCACCACTCTAGTGGCAAAGTAGGGTGCGAGTACGATCTAGCTGCCACCATGAAACATTAAGTATAGTGAGTATATAATTACCTGAGAGTTACTCGAAGTATGTAGACGTGACATTGAAGTATTGAAAGAACAATAAAGTGGGGACTGGCCGGCCAGGGGAAATACAAGGACCAAAAGTATAGTACTGATTTATAATTATTTTATCACAAAGTCTATCGGCATGTTTCTCTACTGTAGGCTGACATCTTTTATCTCGTAGTCTCTCGTTCGTCGGTGACCCAATATGTATTTTAATAAACAAATGCACATGACATTATAACGTAGCATCTCGCTAGTCCGTAATTAGTGATAAACAAAAGACACATAATAATATAACAATTCAAGTTCCATACATGTCTGTCAGAAACATGTAAAAAAACAAAAAGAAGTGATACCAGAGTTGTCTCTTTTTCTCACCTTCTGGGAGCAGACGTTCCGACGTGACGTCAATAAGTAGGTCAGAAGATGAGTTCCTGTAGGCTGTACATGTGGTGTTCTTTAGTTTAACGAGGTTAGAGTTAGACGGTGCTTGTGGAATACTCAGAGGGAAAACTAATCTCAGAGGATAGTGTTTGTATGTAGACCACTGCTTCTTCCTCTTCCATTCATTGTTTTTGAACAGTTCTAGTGGCTGAGTAAACAGGTCTACAAAGTACAATATACTGTAGTACTAACCACACACTGTTGTTATAACAACACACACTGTAGTAGCAACAGCACACACTGTAGTAATAACAACACACACTGTAGTAGTATCTACACACTATATAGATTATAATACTAACACACTGTAGTAGTAACAACATATACTGTAGTAATATCGACATCCACTGTAATACTAACTACTTGTGCTATAGTTATTACCTGCTGTCTGCTATAGTTATTACCTGCTTATGCTATAGTTATTACCTGCTGTCTGAAAGTCTGAGAAGCTACACAGGTCAATGACAATGTGGTCCTCATCTTCATAGCTGTTGATGGTATGGAAGAAGAATAGACCAGGTATTTGGTACTTGGTAGGAAGCACTTCTCCAGTGGCTCTACTTATTATGTGGAACACAGCCTACAAGCAAAATCTATTCAAACAATTAGTGTAAAGAGCACAGGCTAAGAATCGGTTAGCAGAATATATTGCCAGCTTCAAGTGTCTGCTTAGATATTTCAGTTATGGTTTACTTCTAAGTGTTAAGTTTTTATGCATCAAAGTTTTAGAATTTTCTAACAGCCTAGTTAATTAAACTAAACTTTTAATTTCAAATTTTCTTTTTGTTTTGGAAATTTAGAATTTTCCAACTCTTGAAATAAGATAATCTTGATTCTGTTTGTTACATTTTTCAATCGTCTGCTTATTTTAAATGCTAAAAGATGTAATGAATAAAGCAAAATATTTTCTATAACAACTCAGGAGTTGCCCACTCTCTGAGCTCCAATAAAGGCTTAAGAAAAGAATTATACTAAATCATAGCAGTAGCCAATCACCATCTGCTGAGGGTCATATGAGAAAGCATCATTCACAGCTGCTCCAGTCAAAACTTTTCCAACAGTCTTGATCAAGTTCAATGAGACTGTAGTCTCGCAGTAAATGAAGTAGTTCTCCGTCATACCGAAGCTATGAGAATAACTTGGATTGAATATAGACTTTGACGGTATAGAACAGATAATCTCCGCCTTGGCTAAGCTTTCTCTAGGGTCGTCTGTCCCTGGAAGAATCACAGTATAGGATAATATCAAACTATGATAGCAAAATATTACTCCGAGTATATTCTTAGTGCCTCCAGTTTTGAGATAAAACTCAAACGAATATCAAAATTAGCTTGAATATAACTAATAACAACACCAAAGTGCTATGTATACATAGCATGCGCATAGCACTTTATCATAATATATGCATATGTAGTCAGCTTATAACTCATACAAGGTGGTCACCTGGTAACCAATGCTCCTTCCCTTTTCCTCCAAATTTACCTCAAGTAAAATGAATATAACAATCCAATATCACTTTAAAAAGTATAAATACAATATTTCACGCACACCTATCTGAGACAAACAAAAAATTGAGAGATTCAGAGCCTATAAAGTACTAGAGGTTAAAAACTGCAGCTTTCCTGATTAATATTTCTGAAATGTTTTGGAAAGGAGCTTTGTAGGACAGTTTGTACTTAAATATAGGGTAGTATAAGCATACAGCCTACCTGCTGCAGCACTACAAGGAGGAATCCTGACTATGTGGTGGTTGGGTCTCCCTTTGAAAGAGGATCCACTTATATATATGGAGTCGTCGTCTCCAAAGTGGGGGTGTGCTGTCGCCAAAGTCAGCGAGATTACTTCCGTCAAATCTACCTTTAGAGTAATACCCACACTATATCCACACCATATCTACACTGTATCCACACTGTATCTACACTGTATCCACACTATATCCATACTATACTCACACTATACTCACACTATATCCACACCATATCTACACTGTATCCACACTATATCCATACTATACTCACACTATACTCACACTATATCCACACTATATCCACACTATACCCATACTATATCCACACTGTATCCATACCATACTCACACTTCCAACTGTGCTCAAATCTTGGGTGACAGTCTGGAAAATGGGAGAATCAGTACAGGCAACTAGGAAGTCGCCATATTTGAAGATGTTTATATTTACATTGTCCCCTTTTGGGGGTAGCTGGAACCAGGACTTAAATCTGCAACATACACCACCATATACTGTACTAATAACAAATACTACCACATACTACCACATACTATCATATACTACCACATACTATCATATAATATAATATACTACCATATCCTACCATATACTAACATATACTACCGCATACTACCATATACTACCATATACTACCACATACTGTCATATACTACCATATACTACCATATACTATCATATACTACCATATACTATCATATACTGCCATATACTACCATATCCTACCATATACTATCACATACTGCCATATACTACCACATACTGTCATATACTACCATATACTACCATATACTACCATATACACCATATACTACCATATACTACCACATACTGACATAATATATACTACCACATACTACCATATACTACCATATACTACCATATACCAGTATACTACCAACTAAACCAGTCATGATACTATCTACTAATCTTCTTCTAGCCAAAACTATGCTTAACACTTTTATCAATATACTTGGCACTTTATCAACTATCAAGCCTATGAAAGTACAACCCAGACAGGCCTGGCTACTCCATTAGCAATATCCTTACTAAATCAGGCAGCATTTCCTGCCCTTATTTTCATAGGATCTAGACTAAGCTCTACCTTGCAAACTTAGAAGCACATGGGTCAGGGGTAATGGAAGTACCAAACTCTGCTACAGTTATTCTTTGTTGAGCTTTGTTGTTTTTGTATGCTTCACTTTCAATGAACCTACGAACAAGGTGATAGTATAGTATAGTACAGTGTAGAGACTGCATACTACTTACAGAAACTAGACAACGTAGCTCTTTTTAGTATACAATGTAATGGCTACTCATTCCAATTAAATTCTTACTTGCTCTGAAATGTAACCCTGCCTTCTGTTATACTGAATTTATGTAATATTCCCGCTCCGTCAAACCAGTGCTTAACTTCCTGCTCGCCATATTTAAATTTTCCAGGACCAACCCGTACAAGGCTTCCGGATACCCAGGGAGGAATAACTCCTGATCAATAGTAACATTTCTACGTCAGTCGAATGTATATATTAAGATACTACAGAGTAAATTGTGTCTGCGTATAAGATAAGATATTTCAGTATGACAGTATACCTTGCACGTCTGCAAACACACCAACTAGGCATTCTGGGAAACACTCGAATAAAGGGCTTATAGGGTACTCCTTTGAAGTCTCATTAATATTGTTGTTGAAGAGGTCTTTGCTGTCCATTGCTTTGCTGTGAAGTATCAAGAAACAAACTATACTCTTTAGAACCCCTTTCAGTCTGACCCTCTCCCCTATGTAAACAATCATATGTTTATATGAACGTGAACCTGACATGAGCAAAGTAGGACAAAACTTGGCTAGAACATTATGTTGTAAAGCTGACAAAGCTGCTTTCCACACCTCTAAGCACTCAAACGCTCTCTACTTATTAGATCTTTTGTTTTTAAACTCAACCAGTTGACAAACTTTACAAGTCTACCACACTAAACTGCTCCGGTGACTTTATTTAGCCTGAGGTTTGCGTTAGATTAAGTAGGGTGCTGCTTAGATTTTAAGCTATAATACAATTTTTGTAAATTTAAGATGAAATTATAATATATACTTGTAGATTGTTGCAGCTTTATCTGATATAAGCTATACGCTGATTCTACTAGAATTCCATTGAAAAATATATTATTTAAAAATGAAATTTAAAATTATACAAATATCTAAAAAAGAAGAAGGATGCAAATCAGGGTTTCAGTACAAAATTAATATGCTTGACAGCATTTATGTTAGCAAGCTAAACTAGCTATGGTGGTATACATTAGTTATAGCAAGCAGTAAATCTCCAATACTTACGAACTGTTGAGCCCTCTGAGTAAGTTTGCTGACTGATTGACCTACGGAATGACCTAAGTGCTGACCTACGTCATGCCCTATTCACCAGACAATGAAACTTGGCACTGTGATAGGTGCTGCATACTCTTACTACGTTTAATCTAGAGTATAGTCTATCAGTGAATTCCTGTAACACTGCAAGATAAATACAAGGGGGCAAAGTCTACTCCAGTCTGCACACGATTAGGTTCTATTAATATTCATACGTATGCTTGATAAGGAACATAGTTGTATGCTAGTCATATATCTTTAAACACACAAAACAAAGCAAGTTTTAGAGAAAAAGCTGTCAAAATGTGATAAGGCATGACCTAAAGGTCAAATATTCTCTAGGTCTTTATTCTAAACAGTGTAAAGAGCACACAGCCACATCAGATAACAAATATTTCAAATTTAGTTTATCCCTAGTAAAAGCAACTCATGTTCTAATATTGCAATGAGCTTTAAGTTGCCTTATAAAATACTAGAGATCTGGTTATTGTGGCATGAAGCTGTGGGAGTTGTTTCACTTTTGATGATACTAGCTCTTGAATGGGAATTCTGCTCAAAGAAGTGAAGAAATCAATGTGCGTCTGAATAAAATTACTGAGGTTAAATTGAAATAAATACAATGTATATGCTGTCGTGGCTGACAGCGGCTGATGCAGTTTTCATTAGATACCTTCTCATGACCCACCAACAGCTGTGCTATTTATAATGAATATGAACAAACAACCTGAAAATTGGACATCATCATGATATTAAGACTTGTCTTCTCATGCAATTCTGAAACTGGGTGAAGGTTATCATGAAAACTGTTTGTAAAAACATGTTCATGACAAGAATGCTGTCTTCTGCAGACTAAATATACGCAGCCTTATGATTTCTCATCACTACAGAAAACTTTATTTTGCCGACATATGAAAAACAAGTCATCAATTAATGCTCTTTATGGATGGAAATAGTAAGACACAAATAGTGCCACGAATAAAATAAAAAAACCATTAAATTAAAAAGAAAAGATGCAAAAGCTATAGCCACAGCTTTATGTTGACTAAAACAAGTTTAAACAATACTTACAGGTAAAAACAAAAGTGGACAGTTGCTCTATTAGCAACTAGCACATGACTTTATAACAAATTTACCAGTCACAATAACTAACAACATTCCAGCTTGTGATTAGTGACAGCTTCTTGTCAAACACTAAGAGGGTGCACAGTCTTTCAAGGGTTTCCAGCTGGAACCACTGCTGAGCTCTTCTTGAAGAGACTGGATATATGAAGCCGGTAACCGGGGGTCATCAGGATATACGCAATGACATTCAGAATACTGTAGAGCGACTGGTAAAAAACCATTATCCATCTGTTAACAGAAACTACATTCTGAGAAAGACCCTCCACTTGGTTGAAGATGACTGCTAAAATCGTCGGGATGTACGACAAGTAAAACAGCACAAATATCAACATAATATACTGTGCTGATCTTCTCACTGCCAGATCGTCTCCCCCGGTTGTATTCCTCCGCTCCATCTTCTTCAACTCTTTCCAGGCTTTAAGCGAGCACAAGATGCAAATGAAACAAGTAATGGTCATACACACACCAAACACTATGTCTAGTTGAGGGTTGAACTTTATTGGCATAACTCCAAACTCCCCGTAACAGTAATTCTCAGTACCAGTGGCAGTTGAAATAGCCATGAGGACACAACTGCCAACCCAAATTATAACAAAGCAGATTCCTAGATTGTTGAGCAGTTTGTTGGAGCTCACGGTAAATGGCAGACAAATAGAAATGTATCGTTCGTAGCTGGCAAGTGCGAAAATAAAATTCCGAGTCATAAAAGAAGTGAATGCGAGTATAAGAAGCACCACCTGATAAGTCTTTGCTGTAGCAAACGATAAGTTAACAACTTCCATGTTCAGCCAGCAGTTGAATACAAAGGCGAAGGCAATGCTAGCTGCAACGTCTGATATCATAATGTTCACTATTATCCAGAAATATGTGGTCCGCTTTGACTTCTCCAAGCTTTTCAACACAAACAAGTTTAGAATGTTAAAAACAATGCTGAAAATGTTGATGGACACAATGCCCGTCAATTTGGAGGAGTCCCCACAAAATTCTGTGATGTCATCACAAAAAATACTTTTATTCTCCATGTTCTACTTTGCTTTAGAAAACGAACTAAAATACCTGTACATGCAGCAAAACAGTTCTCTGCTGTAACTAAAACTTTAGAAAACGAACTAAATAATATCTGCATGTGCAGCAAGCAAAATTTTCTTCTGTAACTAAAACTTTCCTTTATCAACTTTCAAATCGATATTTTATACAACTGATGTTACAAGTGGCAGAAAATTGTGTTCACTTTTCAATCAGTTCCACATCCTCCTGTATATTATTTATCCGAATGTTGCCCTTTGAAATAATAGATCTGTGAAAATACAGTGATGATCTGAAGAAGAAATGTATCAACAGAACGCCGATTGTACGGAAATGTAACGGCATCATTTATAGAACTAGAAACACATTATAATTCCGTAGATGGTGTGAATTGATTTATTTGTAGCAAGTGAAATGTGTTGTTTATGGCAGCAGATTTCCAGCTAATAAAACTGTGCTGCAACAGTAGACACACATGCGAATCTATCCTATGAATTATAAAAAAAATCTTAGTCAGAAGTGAAATATTGTTATACGTTTACTAGGTAAATATTCAAAAGATTAATTGTAATATTATGTTTCAACTAATAAATTAAAAAGTGAAATACAGAATGTAATCATATAGTAAAATGAAATGCCTTATTTGTAAACTTGCTATACATTTTTTTACAATACCTTGATTTCCGAAGCATATAATATAATATGTGCTTTCATTTGAACTTTCTTTGGTTATATATGTGTGCATTTTGTTGGTTGAAACCTGATGTCATACTCTTACAACTGTTTCTGCAGGATATCAAGTACTCAATTACAGTGAGGAAATAACCATAAAGTTTTCCAACAAGATGAGGAGTTGTCCAACCCAATTACAAGTTATGTAAATTTTTAATTTAGTTTTCCAATAAAATTCTTTTGCTTGCAGTATATATAATGCTTATCTCCCTTTGCATTATGATCATGCTATAGTTATGTTATTATATTCTTTGTTTTACAAAAAGTCTGCACAGTGTGAACGGTTTCTATACAAATCATGGAATAATGTTACTCCCCATTAAAAGCCAACATATATACATGTATAAGCATGTCATGAGGTTTTAGTCAGCAAGTGTTGTGATGTATTTGAATGTTGCCATGGTAACATAAAACTTTATAGCATCCTGTTATTAACTTGATGATGTTCAACATTCACTTTTCTTCACTGTAAGACGTTATGAACTTAAGTTTATACTTTAAATAATTTTATTAATTATTAGATAATTGTCTTAATCAAATAGGTTTATTTATATATAGCATGATATTAAATAGTTTTATTTAAAGTTGTATTAATGACTGACTGACTCAAAATCTAATATTTCATAGTTTTATAAATACCCAGTAAACATCTGACATCTATCTTAGAAAAAATTTCTATAGACACATTTTAATTGGAAGAAAACAACAAACTGGGAACACAACTTCAATCTTATATAACTTTATTTAATATTCATATTCCAATCATTATATAGATAACACAGGGTATAGTTGGTATATATTGAGATCTACAGTTGAACTGCTCACATGCATAGAGTTTCTTCTTTTGTAGAGCTCATTGATCAATGTCTAATACAAACACACATCTGCCACCGCAGCGATTGAAGAAACACCTCATGTTTCTACTGCGACAGTCGCTGTCACCCGTACAACTATTGGGTCCGCTGGGAAGGCAACCACTAACTACAACATTAATAACTTACTGTGATTGGGCAATTGTAATAAAACAACAGAGATAGTAAATATCAACATTTACTACTAACCATATGAAAAAATTAAGTAAATTTACTATATAAATCGTGCAAGATTTCTATTTATAGATAATTATATTAGTCCATAGTATAAAACCTATCTTAACTGAAATTAAACTATAAGCCCTTATAGACGACATGCGTAAAGAAGTAAAATGCATGTTATATCGGTTGTAAGGAAGTTAGCGAGATAAAAGTAGTAATATCTAATAACACTCACGTCCTTCAATGTTATGAAGACAAACAAGTAGAAGGAAAGTTAAGACTAGCAATCTCATGCTTCTTCTCAGGAGATTATATTATAGTTATTATATACTGTATGTGAAAGCTGTATCAGTGAATGTTGCTTCTCACTTAAATACATCCCTTTTATTATGGGCAGGTGATTATACACGAGTAGCTATGAATAATCAATGCAAATGATATAGTTTTCGAAATTCTGTACCCGGAAACAGGTTTAATGAGATCTGAAGAGTTTCATACCCAATTCGCCGCATATCCTTGTTTTGTGTTGCTTAAGAAATGATTGTACTGCAGGTCTCAATTCATTCTGCATATAAGAACATAAATATACAAAACAGATGTACATGAACTCAATTTTGCAACTTAACCATAATATTGCGAAATAATGATACTCGTTGTGCTTCAATAATTACTACTATATTGTTTACTAAGTACTGTATGCATGATTACTACTATATTGTTTACTAAGTACTGTATGCATGATTACTACTATATTGTTTACTAAGTACTGTATGCATAATTACTACTATATTGTTTACTAAGTACTGTATATTTATATCTTCCTCGGCATGAAACTTTTCAGTAGCTTATATTTCTGCAAATTAATTATTCTAAAGCTGCTTAATTACAAAATCTATCTAAACTTTTCAGCGAGATAAAACTAATTTTAGCTGTCGTTTATTATGTGAAGATGAATATAAAAATACCAAAATAAATATTCCTAAACATGTTACTTGACTAAGCTCTGAAATAAGAATATGTACAATAGTGTTTGCATATATTATATGAAATTGACAATATGGAATAGAGTATGCTATGTGACAGGTTTATTCCTGTGAAAACTATATTTATTTGGGTGCTAGCTGTTGTATAATGACATTTTATTTGTGAATGTCCAAGTTTGGTTGTACTAAGGGCCGGTATCTTGCATTTTGGTAAACCTCAAAGTCATACATGCATGTTTAAGCTTGTCTAATTAAAGTTATCTTATCTATTTTCAGTTTGCTGGAAATCCTTAGAACTTATATATACCTATTATTTCCACAACTTAACATGATATATATCTATTGCAGCAATGTTGAATTTACAAACATCTCCGTATTCTTGTATATATGATAGCAATAGAGGTGGTGGAGGTATTGAATAATGCTACTTGATTGGTATCACATCTCACAAGGTTTTGGTCAGTGAGTATTGGGAGGCATATATACAGGATATCATGGTAACATATAACTTTATATAGTATCTCATTGTTGACCTGATGTGTCATAAATCATGAGCTATAATTGGCTAATCTATGTTTCTTTGTGCCTAGAGTACATTATATTATTTGTTATTATATTGTTAAAGAACCGCCTTTTTAATAATGTGTTATAGTGATATAAGTTCTAGTATATGCTCTCATTTCGTTGCAAGTTCCATACATAGAAAAGTTATAAAAAGTAAAAATTAGATCTATACCAAAGAATGAAACTGGTTTAAGGCTTCTTTACCTACTGTCATTACACCTTATAGAGTGCAATGGCTATAGCTATATAGCTGAAACTCCACTGAAATTATATACACATTATATTCATAGAAGATTAGGTCAATGTGAAAACTCTAGCAGCTTTGGTTTCATTTGTATAACTTTATTCGTTTATTCAGATAACGTAAAAAGAAACTGCTAATATTGAGCTCTACAGCTAGTATATGCTCATGAATACAGTTAATTTGTGTGATGAACTCATTCTTTGATGTCTGGTACATATACACATCTCCCACCACAAAGATTGAAGTAGCACCTCGTGTTCCTGGCAAGACATTCGCTGTCACTCGTGCAGCTGTTGGGTCCGCTAGGAGGGCAGCCGTGGATCCCGACTACAATATTAACAACTCACTGTGATTATTCAATTAAAATAAAATAATAAAACCAAAGAATATTAGCATATATTGCTCAAGGAAATTAAGTATCAATTTATTTACTTCATCAAACTGCACGTCATCAGTGCAGAGTTTCTAGTTATCAGTACAAGAATTACGGGAATATGTGATATAGCTGCTATATGCAGGCTGAGTTTAATGCATATACGGGTATAAAAACATGCTATTTTTAGTTTTAATTATGCAGCATTAAAAATATATGAATTTTTGAACAAGAACTAAAATGTATCTTCTGCAGTAAAAAAGTCAGCATATAAGACTAAAGAAACTATAAGTGATAACTTGTAATAATATACTTACGTCCTTCAATGTTATGAAGACAAACAAGTAGAAGGAAAGTAAAGACTATAAGAAATCTCATGTTTTGTTTTCTGAAATAAGTTGCTATATATACTGTATATATGAAGGCTGTTTCAGTGAATGTTGCTTTTCGTTAGAATACACCCCTTTTATATATGAAAATAATTATACACTTATAAGTAGCTATACATGAATAATCGGAACAAAAGAATAATACAGTTATTACAATTTCGTACCAGGAAACAGGTTAAATGAAACATACAGTATTTTACGCTCAGCTGGCTCTGTATCCTTGTTTTGTGTTGCTTAAGAAATGATTCTACAGCAGATTTCCGTTAAATCTGTATATAAAATAAATATACATAAAAGTTTGCAACTCTGCCATGTTGAGAAATAAACATATTCTTTGCGCTTCAATAATTACTAATTATAACTATAATGTCATATTATATATATAGTAACAATATTTTCCCAACATGAATCTTATGAGTATATTGCTTAATATTTCTACAAATTATTTGTTTTAAAGCTTTTAAACTATAGCATTATTCTATGAATTTATCAACTACATAGAAATACCAAAAACATATTCCTAAGTTACTTTATTGTACTTATAGTTGAGAAAATACAATCAAATTAGTATCAGTTATAAATTTGTTTTGAAATGCTAATTAGGCTTTATAACAGAAATGTTAAATCTTTTGAATGTGTTGATATTTGTTGATAATATTGTTACAGAAATTCTTTTAGTTAGGAGAATACTAAACATGCAGAGTTTGCTTGCAGATAATTTGTTTTGACAGAATTAACTGGTTCAGGTGGAGACAACTGACAACTATTCAGCTGTTTGACAGGTAAATCCGCAGCCATTGGAGCAGCATTTTTGACCGCTGCCACAACCATCATCTGAATCACACAACTGCACACAAATTCCTTGGCCACCAGGTTTAGGACACTTTCCAGACGCCCCTAAAGCAAAGCGGCTTATTCTTTTATTTACTTTTACTAATCTGAATGTGGAATAGTTCAATTCTAAATGTTTTGCAAGTTTTGTTTAGCTGAGAGCCAGTACTGAATGTTATTGTGTGGTAGTGTATTGCATTATTGCAATACAATACCACACAATACGATACAATACAATAAATTACAATACAACACAATACAATGCATTGAAGTACAATACGATGCAGTACAGTGAAATACAATGCAATTAATACAATACAATATGATAAATACAAGCTGATACGATGAAATGAAATACAACACAATAAGTACAATATACAATACAATAAATACATTGCTATACAATAAAATTCAATACAACACAGTACAATACAAGACTATAAAATACCATAAAATACAATTGTAAACAAAACACAATATAATGCAATGCATATGCAGTGCAATACTTTAAAGTAATTCATCAAATATTCACTGAATAATGAAAGACTTGCAGAGTGTCTGCCCATCTACCAACTGTCTCACCTGTTACTGTATTGCAGAGGCAAACCAAAGAAAACAGAACAATAGTCAACATAATAAACTTCATTGTTAGGTGTTGGAAAAAGTAGCTATAACAAATTCCTACTACTGCAACAACTATGCGTTCTCTTGCTTTGGCGCACCTTTTATACGTCTTCCAGTTCCTTGTAGCTTGATCTAATAAGAATGCAGTATACATGAACAATGTGTGTATAACCAAGTGTCTATAACCACATCTAGTGGAAGGGGGGGGGTGAGACAGCTTTCCTAAAGAAGTGTAGTAGATAAATAGACACACAGTTTAAAACAATTCTCAAAGAAATGTAGAAAGCTTTCTTACTGCTATCCAAAAGGCAACATAAGGCTAAATATAAACTGAAAAGCAAAACTGTCAGTTGAATCTATAAAGACTAAGCTGAGGAGGTTAAGTAAATTCACAAATATGGCTCCAATTATAAATTTATAGAATATCTGTATTATCAAAATGCATGAATCGTTGGCCACTCATACGTTAGCTGTTCAACATGCAAGAGTTTTGAGGAGTCAGAGAGGAAAGAAATAGCATGGTAGTAAAATGTTGATACAAAAAGTCCAACAGCTTATTTAAACTATCCAAATTCTTATTGAGCTATTATTGAGCTATGTAGCCTATATATTATATCATAACAACTTGTATTATTATATACTACACATATATAGTATGCTAGAAAGAGCTTTTAATATGCCACACTAGAAAAGCTCCTTAGAAAAATTTATTCTATCGGGGCTCCTTGAAAAATAGCGACTATAGGTATATAATTATTTAATTATTTACGTGAGGTTTTTATCCGTATATACTATGTCTAAGTATCGAAATGTGTGAACAAATCCTGTTAACAATAAGTAATGTTTTACATTTCCATGCGTCTTTTAAAGCCAAAGCTCTAGGTACAACTGCACTCAGCAAGTTCTGGTGCTCCCTAAGAACTAGTCTGCAAATTTTGAAGTGGTGCTCATATATATAGAACGTTTGTCAGCTGCATGTGTAATCAATTTACGACACTGTTTAGATATTTCACAATGCTGTGATGAGGATAAAGCATTGCAACATAAAGTAATTACAATATATCATATTTTAATAAACTATAACCTGCCATTGTTCTGTATAAATTTCAGACTATTATATGCCCACAACATTGTCAGTTGCCAACATCTTTGCAATTACTATTCAAGGTTAAAAATGGAAGATTTGTTTAGCAGGAGTTTATCATTTTTAATTTGGCAGATACATATAAGGTGAATAAAAATATGTTTCACAACTTTTAACAACATATAATCTACTAGAGCTTGCGCAAAAAAATTCAAAAACTGTTTCTCTGTACCAGCATTGCAAACTGCCAGGCACACTACATATACCTTTGTCAGATTTATATAAAAAAATGTTTTATAGGCTAATCAAATATCTTTCGATATTAAAATCCGAAATTTATGATTATATATCCATTAGATATTGAAATAAGTAGAACATTTATGAAATATTTCCAAATCAATTAACAGAATATTTATTAATGCAATCAAGCATTGACTATTGAATTAGTCAATAGAAAGTAAGAGGTTTAATAATATTAAGCGAAAGCTAATTCATCATCAGCTAATGAAATTGTCTCCCTCTGTTTAGCCATGCAGTATATACAAATGATTCAGAGTTTACAGATTATATGTTGTAGCGATTGCATTGACGTTAGGTATGGATGGTGTGAGGTTCAGGTGCTAGATAGGATTTAATAGTTTTAGCCAATCATATTTGAAGCTAACCTGGGCAATTTCCTTGTTGTATGTGTAATGTTGAAGGAACTTTCCCTGTGGGAGATGAAGCAATACCTTAGACTAGCATTAAGCCTCTAAAAATAAACTAACACTGTTTACAATAACAGCTTCTTTATTGAAATACAACCAATCAAATGTAAATTATTGTATCCATGCAAAGGTTGATTATTCATTTTAAAACTATAACCAGTCATGATTCAATTAACAAAAAAATAGTTCAACTAATTACTTGTTTTTACTCAAGAAAATACTTAACACTATATTATACAGTATATATAAGCCTTTCCAGATTGATTTAATGTTTTACAGAGTGTAGCATAGCCTGTTTAGGAACACTGATATACCACTATGGACATATTTATGTGGCAAAAAAGTTATTTTGACTCACAAAACTAACAAGCGATTACACATTGGCACTTTAATTTTAGACAAAGCACATAAATATAACTATAATTCCAACAATTGGTATACATTTATATAGCTTTGTTTATATAACAGTCAGTCAGTATTTAATATGATAATAGAAAGCATTGAAATATATTGACATTTTATGGCTGTTGCAGCAGCTTTGAGGATGAGCTGTTTCATGTTACTACAGAATTACTATTTAATAAGATAATGTGTATCCATTATTTATTTGATAGGAGTTGTCTTTTCTTTGCCTATATATGTATATTCATTAGGTATGATTTTTGGTAGTTGAATGACATCTTGCGCAATAATAATGAATAGTCAATCGAGGAATAATTAAATAAGTTGGAGAGGTCTTAGTTTGAATGATTTAAGAAAATTCTTTATCATTTTGACAAGTCCGACATTTGCTCCTATATGTTATATTTTTTTCATTATATTATTATATTATATTATATTAATTATACTATTATATTATATTATATTCATGATATTATTATATTATATTATATTCATTATATTATTATATTACATTATATTCATTATAATATTATGCTACATTATAGTCATTACAATATTATATTATATTTTATTCTTTATATTATATTATTATAATCATGTTTAAATATTGTTATTTTAGTACACAACAGCTGTGTGTGTTTTTATTGTAGAAAGTCAATACAAGTTCTCAAAATGAAGATATATTATCAGCACAACTCTTATACAAGTATAATAGTATACAATATGAGCATCTATTTAGCCTCAGCAGTCTATCCTTGCGATAGTTGGGGGCGCTCGCAACTGCTCCAGCAGCCACTTCTGCAGCAAATTTAATTTCCTGGGCAATCCAGGTCATCGTCACACGTTTCTGCACAAATCCCGTGCTGAGTAGGAGGGGGACAACCCTTTAATACTTCTAAAATTCAATTTATATTTCATAGACACATACAGAAGCACATGACATGAGTATCATTCTGTGTGTTATAGGTTACAGTTAGGTTAATTCAACAAAAATGAAAACCCAGCAACTTTTAGTTTTCTATCTGCATGGTGCTGCTTTTAGACAAAGTTTTAATTTCAATGGCGATGAATGACTGTCAAAATATTTAAGTAGATTGTTGAGCACTTTATATTATGAAAACATTTCAAAACACGTCTTAAGTTTTTTCTCAATTACTAATAGTAAGCATGCTATACTATAGCTGCAATAAAGTACAGATTTACTCAAACTACTAGCCAAAACAAATTAAAGTTAAACTAATGATGAACAGGTTATTTACCAATTGAGTGTTTAGTTTTGTGACTTAGATTTTATATTTAGCCTGAAGTCCTATGAGCTGCGTTACATATACTTACAGGACTCGGTGCCTTGAACCCAAAGGAAAGCAAGTAGAAACAAAGTAAAAGCGAAGAATTTCATTGTTGCAGTTGCTGTTGTATAAAGAGATCGAGTTTAACTAGCAGTGCTTCTGTATGTTCAACACAACTTTCACTACCTAAAGTTCACTACTTAATATGCTTAGATATATATAATCCCTTCCGTAGAACTTTATAAAGAGATTTTTCTATATGTGGGCATACATGAATATGCCAGACATTCCACAACCACCATTATACTAGATATGCAATCAGTAACTATGACAACCTTGTTACAACATACCTAATGATTGTACAAAGATGGTATGAGCCCATATTTTTTAATCCACACCCAAATGGTGATGCACTTTTCTTGTCAACAGGTTGGATGTACTTTTATAAGTATAATAATTAGTATGGTGCTCTGGGAGAGCTGATATATGTAACATGATGGCAGGATATATTTAGATACAGGCAGTTAGATGCCAAACTTTAGGTAAAAAAACTAAATAAAATTGTATAAGAATGTTATATGTAATGATTTCAATCATTTATATTGTGAAATCATGAAGTCTTGTACAACAGACATATATTTTATTTAATAGCTGTGAAACTTAATAATAAAAATTGATTTATTTCCCAAGAAACTAACTCTACAGAGAACTCCAAACTCGGTGGAGCAACTACTCTTGTCTCGTTTGCAATCAGAATCTTTGTGACATTTTCTCCCACAATTCTTGCAGAGTCTGCAAGGACTGATGGACAAGGTGTGGCTGTACCTGGAGTATGTAGGTTATAGAGTTTCAAAGGTAGTTATATTATTTGGACTTTCTGTAAATTAGGATTTCCTGAATAATTCATATGCCTGTTTGAGTTCTTGTCAGTGTAGCCTTAGCAAATGTCAACACTCAGACTATGAAGAGCCATAGCATGTGCTAGTTTGATTTCTACCCATCATGCAGCAGCATTGTGAATATTTGTCAATTAGTGGTTTCAACATATTACAGACAACTATTGTCTTGATGAGAGAGAATTAAATTGAATTAGTTATCAATTTGATTTAAATTATCCTGGCTACATAAAGCAGTTTTCTATGCTTTAATTGTTTCTGTAAGCACCATGCAGAGTATAATATATTGAATTGAATTTATTTATAGCTTTCGAACTTTGCAAAATATTGCTATTGCTTCAAAAAATTAATTTAATGAGCATACAATTTTTAAACACAATTAATAGCCGGGTGCCTTTATCTCTTATATATGGCGTCGGGAGGAGTGCATGTTCGCCCGCAACCGTTGTAGCAACATAGCTGTCCTCCACTACACTGAAGGTGACTTGTACATTCTTGCAGACAGATTCCAAAGTCACTAGATGGAGGGCAAACTCCAACCACACCTGAAATTACCAGCAGCTGTTATAACTTTTCCTTTTCATATTGTGGCTTAAAAGAGCTAATAAATGTGTCACTTGACAAAATTTGGTTATATGTGATCCCATGCATGCATGGCTGTTTGTATTTACATTATATAAAATAAAATCAAAATATATTTAAAAATAATTATTCCACTGCTGCATATAAAATTTTTAAAAGTTGGTCATTTTAAAAAATATTTGCTTGACTAATATCATTCTCTTAAAATAGAATATGACGACGGCCTTTATATTTTGTACAATTTCTTTTGTAAGATTTTATATAGACAGGTTCAGGATAAATAGGCACAATTTTGTGGTGAAAAAGGATAATGTACATAAAAACCTTAATTCTATTACACAATGTATTTCACTGTTGTGGATGTCTATATATGCAGAACAAATTATATGAGTTTAAAGCTTGCTAATGAAATGCTGTGACTGTGAATATCACACTTGAGCTATATTATATTCAAGTATTACATTTTATCTTAGAATAAATTAAAATTTATGGTTGACATTATACATAAACTTACCAGCCTCAGATGTGTAAAGACAAGCAAACGCAAAGACAAACAGAGTGAAGATTGTGAACTTCATTTTAATTCTTTCTGTATAACAGCTGATATTCAAACCACTTGTGTACTAGTAATGCTAGTGTATAGGCGAACCCTTTCTTTATATATATATATATTTGCTGCATGGTATACTAGCTATATACTACTATAAAAGGAAATGACATATTAATAAACATCTCGTTATAACAGTGTACCAGGAAATGCAGCGAGTGTATGTTGTGTTAGTACAATATGATTTAGCAGCCTTTTCCTTATTTCCTTCAATGAATACACGGCAAAGTAAACTGATATGCGGCATTGAAATGCTTTTGCATATATATATATATATATATATATATATATATATATATATATATATATATATATATTTAAATATATCTTTACGAGCTAGCAATTTGATTATAAATAGGTATACGAGAAAAATTGTTGATTTATTACTTTATTAGGTAAAGTAATTAAATATATATATATATATATATATATATATATATATATATTATGAGCTTAGATTTTCAAACTTTTTTAATGTTGAATGTTCGAAAAATTTTCTTTTAAATATAATTTAAATTCAAACTTAAAAATTTGAATTTCTGAGAGCAAACTATCCTAAACAAAGCAATGTTTCTATAAATAAACTTAAATACTAAATACTCACTGCATTATGTAATTTCAAAAGGAAGGTGAATGGCTGTAGAAACTAGTTTGAAAATACTAAACAGAATATTATTTGTAATTAATGTATACCAGCACTTTTAATTACTGCATGCATGTATATAACATTATATAACCAAAATTGCATAATATCATTTATTTATAAAAACGATCTAAATTAAGCTGGTATACTTTTATATCTTGACACTCAGTGATGCCATATTTTGCATTCAAAAATAAAGTTGCTATATAACTATATATATAGTGCCAAAGTTTAGGTTTTTATTTAGATGTTTGAAAACTAGGTCAAGTATGAAAAAATGCCGAACCTATAAGGTTTAAAGCCTTGAAAAAATTATTTGGTAAATGTTTAAGGGCAACTATATTTATGTTAATTTAGAATTACTTATTGATTCAAATTAGTCTGTTTTAGATAATATCTCATTGTAACCTTTTAGTAAACGGCAGATAAAATCCTATACCTTTACATATTAACTTGTATTGTATTATCATGTTATATTCAGCAAAAAAGTGAGTCTGTGCAAAGTGGTTCAAAGGTATATCACAGAGGACTATAATACTGAATCAGTAGCTCACAGTTTATTGTATGACTATTTGAATATATATATGAATACACATACGTGTCAATTGCGGTAACATTTAGATATAATGTTATTTATACTCTTGTCACTTATTTATAAAGCATAATGTGAAACAAGCTGGTTCTTCTACATATACTTGACACTTTGTGAAGTATTCTAAGAAAAATGAAAATAACTCGTTATAGCTAATATAATTATATTAAAATACCAGTCTGAAAAACTAATTTAATCAAAAGTCACTGTATGAAATAAATAATCTTCAAGAGCTCTGCAACTTCAGCTATACTAAATATTAGGTTCCGTATAGAGGAACGAGTGTAACTGCATCTATTATAACAGCATTTCCAGTTTATCCTGTGGTCTGAGTTACTATATCACATGTTCACCCACATGCCCAAAGGCAGATATGATGAAAGTTTACCACAGTCCCACATTCGTAGTATCAGTTGCATCTCATTTTGATATCAATTAGTAATGGAAATGTTATATCCTATATATAGTATCTTGGTAATGGCAATAATAGCAGTAACCCGGCATGCCAATACCTATTCAACATTACCAAATGAATTCCATTTTCATACATTAACTTAGTTTGTGAAAAACCAGTATCATATTTTTGAACACTAATTTAGAGCTCTTGCATGTTATTATCATAAGCTTGCTTGTAAAAACTCTTGCTCAAATGAAAATCTAGGCAAAATATATTTTTATATTTAGAACAAAACCAAATTATATGCATGGTTTAATTTGCAAAACGTTTGTTAATATTAATATTATAAGATAGCAGGTGAAAACCAAACTTAAACCAACATGCAATAAACTGTTATATAAGTTAGTAGCTGTTCACACGGCTCAGGGACGTACAAAAACACATCAAAGAAAATGCTAGTGTAAACTGAATGTATGGCAAACTACATTTCTCACTTAATTAGCTCGATCAGCTTAGGTTCTTGATACCCTCAACAAGTTTGGCTGGCAAAACTCTGCTAATGATATTTGTTTACAAGATTTCCACTCTATATATAGCTTGTGTGAATATATATGCATTTATGCATATACTCAGTTTTGCTATAATCAATATTATCAGAGCATGTAGCACTACTCTTATCATGATTTGGCAACCATATTGCATCATGCCATGATTTATAAACTTATCTTCCTTCAAAAACAATATATACAGTTGGCCTTGGAACTAATATTGATTATTCATTATTTAAGAAATTCTACTTATTTTTAATAAAGTGATATTGCAATAATAAATAAATAAATATTTTTATAAAATATGGTATAAATTGTTTATAGTTTGCAACATGTTATTAAAGCTGCATTATTGAGCGTATAGCAGCTAGTAATTTCTAAGGAATACAGATTGCCCTTTGACCTCAATGCCCATTCTTACTGCTTCACTGGTATTGTGTTGCAGTACCATGCAGTGAAATACGTGATGTTGCTTCACATATTATAATCAAAGTTTTGCAATATTATATTATTATTTTGCAAAGCGCAAGTATGTATTTTGTAAAGTAATATTGTATTGGTATGCCACCCAGATGTATTGGCAGGCAGCCAATCATTAAAGCTTTCAAGCTTCAAAAGCTTTCACCAAAGCTACTATTAGCTGGCAGAGCTAGTTCATTCACTGTACTGCATGAGTCAGTGTATCATGATCAAACCGCCATATTTACACTCTTTGTATGAATAAACTATCGGTTTCAGCATTGTGATGGCTAAGATTTTTATCCACGCATCAATATTGTAAGTTTATTAGAATTATAATAGTTCATGTCAATTTTTTGGTTCTGTAATATTCATAGTGTTCCTCTGAATTTTGATTTATATTGTGACTACTTATTTATACAATTTCTAATGTTTCCCATTTTATAGGGTACGATTTGACAGTTAATAAACTCGAAAACCCGTTGCCAAGTTGGCTAGCAGTTAAAGCATATCTTGCAACCAGACACAAACACAAACCGATACAAATATACTATATTCTCAAATAAGGAGTAACATTCTTTGTAAATATTTTATAAAAATTAAAAATAAGCACTTGGTTTATCTTGCTGTTGGTTTATTACAACAATTTTAGAATTATTCAGCAGCTGTAATAAAAGCTCAGGATGTAAGATGTCATGAAAAGATATTTGTGAAAAGCTAAATTTAGCTCAGAGATGGTCTAAAACAAAGGAAAAAAAAGAAGACAAATCAAAAGTTTAATACCACTTTAATGCAACTTATTTTAAATATACATTTGGCAATTTTTATAATATATATGCTTCAAATGACAAAGGTCAGACTCAATTCCATTCATTTAACTCTTTTAATTTGTTAAATTAGTACCATAATGATGTTTAAAACCATAATAGGAGAAATATTCCAATTATACAATTGATATAGCAATGTGTCTTCATCTTTTATAAATCGAAGGGAAGTGATGGGACGCATGTCTTGCGCCCGCACCTGTTGTAGCAGCATAGCATTGCCACACCACAGTCAGAGTGATCTGTACAGTTCAGCCGACAGAATCCAAAGGCATCTGGTCCTGGGCAGGTCCCGTACACATAATAAGGAAAAACTATATTAAACAGAATATTTTAGTTTTTGAAAAATAAAATAAGCATAGCTAACAAATATACCTCGTTTTAGTTTTTGCATGCTAAATGAAATTAAATACTCAAATAATAATCATCTGTTGGGCAAAATTCTTTTGTAATCTGTGTGTTTTTTTCAAAATGGATTAAAGCTATATCTAGTAAGTGCTTTTAAATTATAGAAAGCGTACAGCTTGCAGAATTTATACTCAATAAAATATATTATCGTGCAACTATTATATATAGATATTGGTAGATAATAAGAAGCAGATTTGTTTTGACAAATTATTGCAGATTTTCTATGCCAAAATTGATCTTTTCTTGTATTGCACATTTTCATACAAAAAACATTGAGCAAATTTTGAAGTTGTTATATAAATACATAAAAGCTCTATATATATGTTGACCTTGATTTCCACATTTAAATTACTATTTCAAAACTATGCATTTTATCTTAAAATGAATTAACATGCATTGATTGTATGTATAAACTTACCTGTTCCAGATGCATAAAAGCAAGCAAATGCTAAAACAAACAGAGCAATGATTGCGAACTTCATTTTAATTCCCTCTGTATATGGCAGCTGCTACTGAAACCAAAGTTTTACATGTAATGCTTGTGTATGGTTAACTCATTCATTTATATATACTTGCTGGTACTTTTCCCATAACAGTTCTATAATTGGCTAAAAACTTCAAACTAATTGATCATAACAACCCTAAAATAAATAAAAGCTATAATATATAAGGAATATTTTTATACTGAGTAATTAGGTGAAGCTTGTCTTGAATTTATTAATTAATCAAAAAAGAACCTAAAAAAAGCTTCAAGTTTGGCAATTTATTCTTACAACACTCTGCATGCTGCTACATTTTATTTATTTAAATTTTCATATATATGAAGACATATAATATATGTAAAGCATATTAACAAAACATCCTATATACTCTATACGTCAATAAGTATCATAAAATAAACTTACTGTCAAAAACAACTATGAGTTATAGCAATGATAATAGTCATGGCCTTGAAAATATTATATTGTGACTATTTATCATTCAAAACACTTTTGCTTTTCAACGAATTAATATCGCAATAATATAAACAAATAAATATTTATATAAACGGTGAAAGCTGCTTTAGCTTGTAGCATTTTGTTGAAACAGCATTAAACCAGTTGTTTTTCGTTTTAACATTAATTTTTGTAAATAATTCATATTGCTTTTTGATTGCAATTCCCAGTCACTAAAACTTTAATTTGCTATTGTGTTGCAATACAATGCCCAGAAATGCAATGGAATCTGTAATATATTGCCTCAGATTCTAATCAAAGGTGTGCAATATATTATATTATTTAGCAAAACGAAAACGTTGTGTATATTTTATAATGTTTTGTAACTGTTTTCAATTAAACAGTGACATATTTTGTAAATAATTCATAAAAAGTTAAGAACAGGTATTTGGTTTAATTTTTTAAGTTAGTTTATTGCAAAAAGTTTGTAAAATTATTCTAACAACCAATAAAAACTCAGACTGTAAGATGCTATAACAAGACAGCTTCAAATTAATTTAGGGATGGTTTAAAACAAGAGTTAAAAAGAAGACAAATCAAAAGTTAAATACCATTTTAATGTAACATATTGTAAATATACAAGCAGCAATTTCTATGCATCAAATATTGGTATAAGCATCACAGCTTGGAGTTATGCCTAATATATAGTGTAATTTTATTTATTTAACTCTTTTGATTTGCAAAACCAGTACTTCATTTTTTAAAAAAAATAGTGACAGAAATATTCAAATTACAACTGCATGATTATAGCTTGATGTTTCTATCTCTTATATTTGCGTTAAAGGTTATGGTCTGGGAGGCATGTCTTTTGCCTTCAGCATGCTTGTATAGGTGCAGAACTGTTCTAGACTACAGTCCTGTTTACCTTTACATTCATGGCTACACAATTCGAAAAAATGTGTTCCGAAGCCCCTTTTATATACAGAATCTAAAATCAACAGCAGATGTCATTTTTGAGAAACTATAAATACACGGCTAACAAATATATTATTTGACAAAACTGATTTTTTTTGTATGTGAAATAAAAGTAAATATTCAATGAATAGTTATCTGTTGAGCAAAACTTTTTGGAGATGTATAATTTTTTTTTAAAAACATGTTGCTATAAAGTTCTGATAAGGTTTGTTGCTTTTAAACTATATAGAAAGCTTGCAGCTTACCTAATCTACTCAATAAAGTTTTGTTTTGCAAATATACTCGTACTATATATATATCGTTTTTGATAAAAACATAGGTAACCGATGCCAGCTTTTCTATGACAAAGTTCATTTTTTCTGTTTTTCATATTAAAATATACAACACAGATTGAGTGAGTTTTAAAATTGCCATGCATGAACAGACATATTATATACAAACCTTATGTTGACTGTGATTGCTATAGATACTTAAACTATTTTGTAGTAAAGCTTCATCTTAAAAAATAACTTAACACGTAACATTGTATATATACTCACAAACTTCAGATGTGTAAAGACAAGCAAATGCAAAGACAAGCAGAGTGAAGATTGTGAGCTTCATTTTAATTCTTTCTGTATAACAGCTGATACTTAAACCACTTGTTTGCTAGTAATGCTAGTGTATAGACAAATCCTTTCTTTATATATACTTGCTGGTACTTTTCCCATAAAAACTAAACTGATTAAAATCTTTGAAGAATTTGATCATAACAACCCTAATTGTGGGGGTGCCAACATGGAAAAATGGGCGGGTGGAGCACATCAATACTAACCTTTGTTGCTATATATCACTGCGAAGCCAACATTCTACTGAATTTCAGATCTGTGAGTACGTTTTTTGTATCTGGGGGAGGGGGGGGAGGGGAGGGGTTTCTCGAGAGAGGGGTGGATATACATGGGTTTAGCATTTTTCAATGAAGACAATGAAACTCTAAATATTTGATTTGCCAGCCAAACTTGTTATGAGGGTATCAAGAACCTGAGCTGAGCTAATTAAGTGCGAAACGTAGTTTGCCATATATATTCAGTTTACACTAGCATTTTCTTTGATGTGTTTCTGTACATCACTGAGCCGCGTGAACAGGTAGTAACTATATAGCAGTTTGTTGCATATGTTGGTTTAAGTTCAGTTGGTTTAATTTGTAGTTAGTTTATTGCAAAAAGTTTGTAGAATTATTCTAACAGCCAATAAGAACTCAGACTGTAAGATGCTATAACAAGACAGCTTTAAATTAACTTAGAAATGGTTTAATAAAACAAGAGGTAAAACGAAAACCATTCAAAAGTCAAATACCATTTTAATGTAGCACATTGTAAATATATACATACAGCAATTTCTATGTATCAAATAATTGTATAGATAACATGCAACAACTTAGAGTTATGCCTAATAAAGTTTAATTCTATTTATTTAACTTTTTCAATTTGCAAAACCAGTACTCCATTTTTTAACAAATTAGTGAGAGAAATATTCAAATTACAGCTGCATGATTATAGCTTGATGTTTCTATTTATCCATTAACGCTCTCCTATACGCATGTCTTTCTCCAGCAGGTGTCTGTATTACGGCAGGGACGTCCATCAATACAGTCAGAGCTATCTCTACATCTATCTCCACAATATCCGGGAAAAGATATTCCGATTTTGCTGTTTCCACCAGAATCTAAAATCAAAAGCAGATGTCATTTTTGAGAAACTATAGTGACACGGCTAACAAATGCCTCATTTGACAAAACTGGTTTGTTCTTGTATGTGAAATAAAATTAAATATTCAACAAATAATCATCTTTTCAGCAAAACTCCCTGGAGATGTGGAAATATTTTTTCACAAACATGTTGCTATAAAGTTCTACCAAGGTTTGTTGCTTGTAAATCATAGAAAGCTTGCAGCTTACCTAATCTACTCAATCAAGTTTTGTTTTGCAAATATACTAGATAAAGTGTTTGGTAGAAAAATAGACATATTTGTTTCTATGACAAAGTTGTTTTTTTCTGTTTTGCATATAAAAATATACAAAAAAGATTGAGTGAGTTTTAAAATTGCCATGCATGAATAGACATGTTATACAAATCCTATGTTGACCGTCATTGCTATAGATACTTAAACTATTTTGTAGTAAAGCTTCATCTTAAAAAATAACTTAACACGTAACATTGTATATATACTCACAAACTTCAGATGTGTAAAGACAAGCAAATGCAAAGACAAGCAGAGTGAAGATTGTGAGCTTCATTTTAATTCTTTCTGTTTAACAGCTGATACTTAAACCACTTGTTTGCTAGTAATGCTTGTGTATAGACGAACCGTTTCTTTATATAATATACTTGTTGCAGTTCTTTTTCAATAACAGCTAAGCTGACTAAAATCTTTGAACAATTTGATCATAACAACCCTAATTGTGAGGGTGCCAACATGGAAAAATGGGCGGGTGGATTACATCAATACTAACCTTTGTCGCTATATATCACTGCGAAGCCAACATTCTACTAATCTCCTTTTTGCATGTTGGCACCCCCACAATATAGCTCTTTGATATAATCTTTCTTTGCACTCACCAAGGCATTGGTATAAGCCCAGCTCATTCCTATTAATGATAGCTGCTGTAGCCTAAACTTTGAATCACTGATGGTATAAGTTGAATAACAAACTATTAAGTTTTAGTTATATTTTTTTGGTCAAATCAGACGTTCAGCTATTTATACTTACACATTTTTATACATATTTTACCTCAATACCTTGAATATTTTCAAATAAAAGTTGCATACTTTGCTATGATCTCATATAATGATAGTATAGTAAACTGATACTTATATAATTGTCAATTAGCAAGTATGTTAAGTGATTATATGCTGATGATTAAGTTATTTATTATGTTGAATCTCTTCAGCATTAGCTGAAAGCATATCAGCTGAAAGATAATTATTGTAACATTATAAATAAAGTGCTATATTAACTTATAGTATAATAAGTGGTATTTTATATGAAGCAGTCATTGAATAAAATAGTGCCGTGAGTATATAATGGTAAACATTGTGCAGATAAAGTTCCCGCAGGTAAAAATGTCACAGGTAATAATGGTTCAGGTGCATGATAATAGCAAATTTGGAAAAGTCTGTAATATTGGGGTTTGTAATGGGAGAAATAGGGGGCTATTTAAGAGGTTTGGGTGAAGGGTGAAGGAGTGCAGATTTGGGGTTGCACTTAAGGGGAATATATGGTACTTGGCACTTTTCTTTTAAAACTGTAGTATATGGTTTCATCCAAGATAGTAGCTTCCCAGTTAGACATTATTTTTTAATTTGGTACCATAATAATGTATATAAAAGCTAAAGATTGATTGCTAACTAGCTAATATGCTAATAGCTATAATAGCTAATATAGCGTATCTAGAATAATAGTCCACTTTTCTCAGAATTGCTTGGGGCAAAAACAGTAATATAAGTTGGTAATAGACATTGTTTTTAATGCATATATACTTGTTAACGAAACATTTTGCAAACAACAAGAGGTATAGAGTATGCAAAATTGATAAGTCAAAGCTGATCACAGGAATTTACTCATGTGCTATAAGATAACAAACAATTGATCTAACTTTGTTTAAACTTACATAATATATTTCAATATTATTCAAATAAATTGCACATATAATATATTATATGTTGCGCCAAAATAAATAAATATTGGCCATATATCTGGGTTAAGCGTCCAAGTGGGAAATTTAGCGTAGCATCTATAACTGGGCACGGTCTATCTGGGATGACACCTAGTATATATATATATATATATCACTCAATAACCTTTAATTTACAAAAGTTGCAATTAAAAGTCAAAAAAGTTTCCAAAGCATCAGAATCTCAGGATGCTTTCAAGGCTTTCAGAAGTAATACCTTGTGGTTTTGGAATTACATGTTTTTTGGAGTTTATGTCAATATAATGTTGTGAACAAGCATGTTTTGAAGTTAAGATAGACACTATTTGCTTTTGTTGAATTTTGATTTTGTATGTTGGCAAATCTGTTTGGGTCTTTTTTTGAGAGGTAAAATTTATATATGCATCGCAGATGAAAGGTTGGAACATGTTTTGGAGGATAACTTTATTCATTCAGAATTTTAAAAAAAGCAGTGCACTGGTGTATTTGCAGTGCAAATGTAGAGTTTAGAAAACCTGCATTGCAAAAACTGAATATAAATATATAAATTACGCTACTTAATTGTATTATAAAATCCTAAACCATTTCACAGAATTCAGCCATATTCCCTGTGTAAATTCAGCAAAGGAGAGGAAACTTTTTAAAAGATTGTGCTATTTCAATTAGTTTAACATCCTATTGTATTGCTTGAAAGACCTATGTCATATATACAATAAATCAGATGAATACACACATGCACACACCACGTGCACACACCACATGCACACACCACGTGCACACACCACGTGCACAGATGCACCAGTAAAAAACTAACTCTAATTCTATCAGGAGGTCATAACTCCGATGTACATTATCCTACTTGCATTGGAAGGCAAAATTGAAGGGGAAATATTTCATAATAACACCTTATGTTACACTTGACCTAATTACATTTCACACATATAACCAATGAGCTCAATAATATTAATTGGAATGGGTAAAGGTGCACTTTGTAATGTAACCTCGTTGCCGATTGGCTTTGTGAGCCGGAACATGCCAGAATTCTGGCAGGGAAAATTGAGAAGGTCGTCCATTATTTCGATTGAGTGAATCTCACTTTTGAACTTTGTTTTTTTTGCCCTGCTTTATATCTGCTTTATCTTTCATAAATATTGAAAATCTTCTGTTGATTGATGTTAGATTTTACTGTTGCCTAAGAGTCTAAACTTTTTAAAGATTAAATAGGTTGCACCATTGATAAAGCATAACATATCAGTTTGTAAATAATTTTAGCTACTGCAGTAATTTTTATTTAGATTTCCCAACAAGCAGAAGGACTTCAGTCATTGGAATATTTGGTGGAAGGTTTCTCGCCGCCAAGAGGAACCTAGTGAACACTGAATTTTGCAACGTGTCTTCATGTTTGTGATATGTAATAAATCAATCAATCAATCAATCAATCTGCACTGTGTAGCTCATTAACAGTTGGGGTATAAGCTTGTATTGTATTATCATTATTCAGCACTTAAGTAATGCTCTGTCAAGTGGTTCAAAGGTACCACAGAGAGCTATAATAGACTGAATCAGTTATCACTTTAATGTATGACTTTATCAATATATATATACAGTTGCTGTCTGTGATTTAAATGTTGGAGTAAGCAACAGAGAGTAGGCTGATATGCAGAGTCACTGAATATGTTTTATTTATAGCTCTAGGATTTTACAAAATTATTACAATAATTTTGAAAAAACAAGAGCACAAATATTCCAGACACAATTGCTGTGTTTCTCTCTAATAAATGCCAGTGGGATCTACGCAAATATGCGCACAACCATTGAAGCAGCATAGATTTCCTGGACGGCAATGAAGGTGACTGGCACAATCTGACTGACAGATTCTAGGAAGAGAATCTGGTGGTGGGCAAGTTCCAAATGATCCTGAAATCAACAGCAGATAATTATATATAATAATATAATATGATAATTATATTAATGTGCACAATTATATATGTGAAAAACACTTTTTGTTATCCAGTCTATATTTGTGCTTTGATAATGTTTCATACTTGTCTAGCAGAGTTCGTAAATTTTAATATCACACGATATGGGATGAAAAAAATGCGTGTGTTGTTCTTGAGAGACAAAGTTGAAATATTTTGAAATGAAAAACAAACATTACACCTAATTAACAGTCAGTAAACATGGTATATACTCACCAGCTTCAGATGGATGAAGATAAGCTAATGCTAAAACAAACAGAGTAAAGATTGCGAGCTTCATATTGTTTCTCTTTGTATAAAATCAGATACTGATAATCTGTATGATATAACTGTTATGATTTTGTGTAATCAACTCTCCCCTTTATATACTATACCCGTGGTGAGGACATTTCTATAAAAGGAAACAGTATTTTAATTGAAAGCTGGTAGCAACACACCAGTACACGTGGCAAGTGTCTGCTGTGTAACCTTGTAGCCTATTCTTTGGTAGGTTTTTACTAATTTAAAATAGAACTAAAGAATTAATTGAAAAATGTTAAATTGACTTTACGCAGCACTATTTGCTATGTAATATGCTGCTATAATAATGATTCATGTTTCTAGTTTTAGTTTCCATGACCTGCCATCAAGTTAGCAGAAATGAGCTTTTACTCTAATTTAAATAACATTATATGCTATCATCAAAACTTCTGAATATTTTGAAGCACTATAATTTCATGTTTGTACAAATGTTTGATTTTTTTAAAAGATATGAACTTTTACCATATACGTATGTGTAAACTAGCTGTAACCTGTCTTTATTGAAAGTATTTAAGCTATTAGAAAGATTCTTCTGTGTTATACATATCTAAGCTGTTGCAAAATGTATAGAAAGTTTATTGAAAGTTACATCATGGTCATGAAAGAAGCCATGCTTATAGAATATAGTGATAATTATTAATTATTGTTATTTACAGAACTGTGTAATTGTCTAAAGTCAAAATGTACTTTATAGCTGTTTAAACTATAATCCAATAATACAAAGCCGAACAAAAGTTATAATTTTATATCAGTACATTTAAATAACCACTGAATATGTCCATTAGCAAACTTCTATATTGCTATTCATACGATTGCCACCTATTTATGAAATGAAGTGCGAAAAAAACAGTAATTTTAAACTTGACACTTTGTGATGCACTCTACTAAAAATAAAAAACTTCATGGCTAATTCAATTATATTTTTGGCTTTTTCAAAAACCAAAGAGATCGAGAGTGCCAAGCCTGATCTATGTGGCGTTGAGGTACAGTGTGTTAGTTTTTATATATTGAGACATGTTTATTTGTGAAAAGAGAATATAGTTGTGATGCCTAACATGTGCCATCTTAATAATATGATAATCACAATATTGTCAGCATTTCTTTATATAAAGCTGATTATTTAAGAAGTTTAAAAATGGCTATAATATTGTACTTTTTGTGAATTGGTTCTAATTGGTACAACTTTTTTTGTCTGGTTTTTAAAAAACTTTTTTCACAAATTTTAGCAACTTCCATCTATAGAAATGTTGCAGGTTGTAAAGAGTTATAACATATATATTAGTTTGACTTTTAATAATATTATTCAGCTGTGAGTAGAGAATTTATGAAATGGTTTCAAAATATTACAAATACTTACTGTACTGACGAATGATAAGTAAATTGAATCACTTGTGATTTTGATGTAAATTATTGCAAATACACATACAGCCGTTTTCATGATTCAATGTTTTTTTTTTAAAAATACTGTTTTTAATATTTTATTTTGTAGATATTGATTGAATTTGTAAGTCAGCCATGCAACTCTATACATGCATACATACATACATGGTGACGATTTCTAATAGATGCAATGTGTGGTAAGAGCAACTTAGTTTTGGCTAAGGAAAAGTAAGTAAACTTAATTTGTTTAACCTCTAAAGTTTATATAATGATAGTATTTTATATAAATATTGAGCACAACATCCCAAAAATAATTATCAACAGTATTGCTATTTTTTGCACCCATTGCTCACCCATATCCTCTAATGTCACGACTGATTCAATTATTAATATATCAGACAGAATAAATTTTTCAATTTGCGTACCAGCACGTGTCTTTAATTACTGCACCCTTCAACCAGCAAAATAATATAATACAATGTTATTTATATTACTGTCATTTAGTTATATATAAAACAGGTTGTAAATAAGCTGGTAGTTTAATATAATTAACACTTGGTGATGCTGGGTGCTAAAATAAAATATTAGATATAGCCGTTTCGACTCTATTTTATTGTTTTTTAAATATTATAAAGTGTCAAAAGCCGTTATGCTTCATAAAAAATTTTGTCATTTCTAAAACTCAAATATTCTACTTAAATAATATAATCATAGTGAAACAAAAATTTACTAAAGCATGCATGAAATATTTCTATATTATTTTTTAAAATTAGTATCAAATAACAGTTATAACATAAATGTTGATGCATCATAGAGAATTCCTTTCATAATACTTCTAACCTGATACATGCTGTTGAAATAAATGAAATCAATTAATAAAAACCCTAATATTGTTATGATTAGGTACTGTTATAGATTAAAATTGGTAAATTCAATAATTTATTTGTAATTAAAAATATGCAATTACAACATTTTTCAAAGTCAAAATAAAATATTAATTTTGTAAACCAATAAATGAGTTGTTGTTTATACGATCATCAACTTTAATGTCACTAACTAAAGTATATAGTTACTTTTTTTCTTTTAGCCTTAAGTGATTAGTGACTATACTACTACTATAACAGTAATTACTAGATGCTTGTGACTGTATATATCAGACTGAAAATGTAAATCTAGTTTTTCATTAGAAGCATAACAAAAAAATCCAACTAATGTTTCGCAGCAGGATTACTCACAATGATAATATTTACATTATATTACAATTAAATTTATTCAAAGTAGCAGTGATTGTAAGCAAATAAAAAATTAAGGTTGATAAAACACCATATATACTATCGCTTCTATAATAATATAACTATAAATGCATTTCTATAACCAACATAATTACGTAATGTTATCTACAAATTGCTGCTATTAATGTATAAAAAAAAATCTAAAATAATATAAGCTGGTACTTTTATACTTGACAATTATATAGTGATAAGGTGCATTAAAAAATAAAGTTGTTTATACTAACGACGTTTAGTTTTCTGTTTAGTTTTTTAAAAACAGGGAGAAAGTATGAAAACTGGCTAACCTTATAGTTGTATAAAGCCTTGAAACATATTTTAATGAATTTTTAAGGACAGCTATAATTCTGCAGATTCAGGTGTATATCTTGATTCAAATTAGTCTGTTTTAGAATTTCTCTCATTGCAACATTAGCAAGTGGCAGATAAAAGCTATAAGGTCTTATAGCTTTTATCTGCCACTTGCTAATGTTGCAATGAAAAAATTTCTAAGACAGACTAATTTGAATCAAGATATACACCTGAATCTGCAGAATTATAGCTGTCCTTAAAAATTCACCAAAATATGTTTCAAGGCTTTAGAACTATAAGGTTTGCCAATCTTAGGCCACAAAGCTCATTATTTTGAATAAAAGCTGGTATATAGCAACGCACCGGTACACGCGTAAGCGTGCACTGTTCGACTATAGGGGTAACGGGGGCACAACGGGCCGAATTTTGCATTTGTTGCTCTCATTTGTCTGCTTTTTAAGTTACTAGTTCAATAATCTCTAGTCTTAATGCTGCATCTGTTGTCTGTTACAGGTACCAGTTTGTTGTTTCTATCTCGGTCTCTCACAACTTTCAGAATAATGAAATATTCATGACGAAAAAATTGGCCCATTGTGCCCCGGTACCGGGGTACAATATGGGCCACTGGGTGGGACACAACAAATATATTGAAATTTTTGGTATTTTGTTACATCTGATCTTTATTTATTTAATATTACAAATAAATACAGATACTCTTTCAGATCTACAGCAAAATTCATGTTTTAGCTGTACAGTTTGTGCCACTACAGATAGCAGAAGAAGGCAAAATCAAACGCACGTCACTCGGTTCTGCAGTGCCATTATCATTACTGTTTAGAACTAAATATATTCTGTTATTTTTACCTCAGAGGAACGTTTATTAAAAAAAAACTTTAGTAACATGTACTACAAAATTCCGAGTGGACTTTTTTCTATGAACTGTATAGCTATAAGGAGCATGCATGGCTGAGGTTGGTGACTGGAGAACGGAAGGGAGAGGGGGGAGCGAATGAGCAAATCACAATTTATTTTAGCCAAATACATGTATATTCTTTCAATGGTGTAATATATAATGATTATTATAACTATCTACTAGTAGCAACAGCAGAGTGTTTTGTATTATGTATAAAATGGCAAAGCTTTAACCTCACCAGATGTATATATATTAAGGGAGCTTCAACTTGTAGTTTTGTAGTCTTACCATGATGTCTTTAATATTTTACAAAAAGGTCAGAAATGGCTATATCTATAAATTTTAGTAACATTTCAACCAACTTTTTTGGCAAACAAACTAATAACAGTAGTCAGGGTGCAATAATCAGGTGGCCCATTGTGCCTCGGTCAGCGTGGCCCATTGTGCCCCGTGTGGCCAAATTGAAAATAAATGTGCCTCAAGAAAAATTTATTTCAGTGTTTGCTGTTATATTAGTTAAGCAATGTAGAGACAAGCAATGGCAACAATATTGGTAAAATATAGGCTTCTTGCTTTTGGGTGTAAAAAGTTATAAAGCTTTAATGACATCCTAAAAAATTTACAAAAAGTAGGTAAAAACAGTTTTTTACTCGCCTTTTCAACATTTATATTCAGCAAGTGTTGAAACTACAAAGACCAAATAATTTTGTCAATATCTTTTTATGAAAAAAAATCACAACTCTAAGTCAATAAGTTCTCTCACAATTTGGTCGGCTTTTTGTACCCCTATGACCGTTGTGCCCCCGTTACCCCTACATATTATGATGCAGCCTATTTTTGGCATTTTTCACCAATTCGAAATGAACTTGAATAAGACTTAATTAAAATACGTTGATTTAGTTTTACAGGTCTTAGCATTATATAGTAAGCTGCTATAGCATTTAATGTTTGTAGTTTTAGTTTCCACGACCTGCCATTTATCAAGTTTGCAGAAATAGGCATTCATCATCTATAATAAACTTTTTTCAGAGGTCCCCTAGCTGCAATGTCCCTCTCTTACATTAAGAGTTGTGGTCCCCTAGCTGCAATGTCCCTCTCTTACATTAAGAGTTGTGGTCCCCTAGCTGCAATGTCCCTCTCTTACATTAGGAGTTGTGGTCTCCTAGCTGCAATGTCCCTCTCTCACCTTAAGAGTTGTGGTCCCCTAGCTGCAATGTCCCTCTCTCACATTAAGAGTTGCGGTCCCCTAGCTGCAATGTCCTCTCTTACATTAAGAGTTGTTGTCTCCTATAATAAAATTGTGAAGCAAAATAGACTTGAACTCATTTTTGTGGCTTTGGTTGCTGAGCAATGATAGAGTGTCACGTTAGCATTGCTCAGTACACAGTAGCAACTCTTTGAGAGTTGTCTCTCCTTGAGAAAAACAACTTCTAATATGCTTAGATTTGATCTATTTTATTATCTTGAGCAAAGAGTACAAAGGTATGCTCTTTGACAAAACCTAAAGCTTACATGCACACTGATACATAAGTTATTATTGGTATTTGAGCAACCTAAGTGAGCAATATTCTATTTTAGTTTGTTACTAATTTAGCATGAAGGATTGCTGCCAGCTATAAACCTTATGACATGGGGTATATGCATTGCTGCACTTTTTAATTCTTTTATATCAAAAACACTCCAGTGACATATAGTCACCATTGTAGTAATTTTACTATATATAAGGTGAAATATAGGGTGAAAATTTTGTAATGCTGCATATAGTACAACAAGGAGTAAAACCACTATATTTCACAACTTAGCCTATAAAGGAGTTGTCACACTAATGTACTCTGTGAACTGTTTACTATTTTAAGTGCAATGCATCGTGATACTTCAAGTTTATTATACTGTATTAAAACTACTTGTATATATTACCATTAGTACATCAGTTTAGCCACTTTCAATTATTCTACTACAGTTTAGAAAATTCTAGCAATTCTAATCAAGTGGTACAAAAACCAAGGCTTAGCTGAAGCAATGCACTGCCTCTTTATAATAAAAACGTATTATATCTTTTGAAAACACATATAAGAATTATTTGCTGCGTCACTAATTAATTTAATATAATTTTAACAATCCAATCAATCGTACCCACACCATGCCTAATTTACACTATATCGGCTTTCAATCAAAAGGAAACCGATAAATGTATATATAGCAGCAGGTTTTATCGCTTATAGCTATGTGTATAGGATTACTCTCAAGCACCTGCAACCATCTGTCAATTGTCAACCATTGAGGTGTTACTAATCTCTGTAACTTTAGAAATGCACTCAATGTGATTATAAAAATGAAACCGTACTTCAAAAGCAAAAAACCTGAGGCTTAAACAATCAACTCAACCCCCACCCTAAGAAGGAGGACGTCGTGAAGGTAAATTAAATAAGTAGAGAAGAATGCGCTATTTTCAAAATCAAACTAGGAGATATTTTTGGCTAAATTTGATGCAGAATTTACAATTTGTGATACTTTTGCATGATTGAGTTGTCACACTAGATTTGTTTAACAATCTCAGCTTCACACTGTAGGCCAGAAACATATTGAAGCAGTTGTCTTCTGGCACGCTTAGAGTTTGGATTCTAAATTATATGAGTTGCTTTAGTGAACAGAAGGGAGAATCTTTTAAGCATCACAATTACTTTATATAGTTTTCAAAATAAGCTTTTTAGTGACAGAGACCTATAGCTACGAGTATTTTGAAATAGAACAATGAGAGCTTCTACCTCATAAATCAAATATATATATAATCAAAATTCAGTTGACCGATTGGGCAGCTGCATCATTTTTTGCAAGGCGCAGGTCAACCAACGACTTTTGGTGTTGGTTCGTAAAAACAAAATGTCTGCTTCTTACATAATTAGAATATAATGAGCTCACATCTGGACAGAATAAAGCAAAACCTGGCTGAGTAGAAATTTATGAGACTATAAATTGTAATTTGATAATCCAAGTAAAGACTTTTACAATTTTTTATTTTGTAATGATTTAGGCTTACAAAATAATTACTTTGCCTGTGTAAATGTTACTGTCAGTAAACGACAGCCGCTATAACAAACTATGGAAAACTACCAGAATAAGTGCACATGGACAAACGGCTTGAATATAAGATTATGTTACACTGTATTATATTATATATAGTATCAATTAAAATACAGTTTACTGTATTGTAGTATATAATATTATTATTCCATATCAAACTATATTATGTTACATATTATATCATAATACAAGGTTGTTATGTAACTTATTTTACTACATTATATTACATTGTGTGTTGTTATATGCTATATATTATGATACTGCATTACACCAGCTATGTTTATATATTTATTATATTATACCATATATAACTTGATATAAATCTTGTAACCTAGTCTGTGATATGTATAGCTGAAAGTTAAAAATAACTAACAATGTAATTTAAAAATTTTTATCTTACATAAACTAAATTTCTAACTACAACTTTTGATGGTATAAAACTTGGTTGAAATTAAATGAATTCATGCAGTGAAGTTTATATAATAATGTTTATAGATTATGCATGTTTTTTTTAAACGAAATATATAGAGACATGAGTTTTATATGTTTTAACCCAATGTCTGCTTAAAACCAGAGTTTATTAAAAACACACAAATTATACTTTAAAGAAGTATAGCAGTTTTTTGTTAAGTTTTTGTTTGTTTTACAATCATATATTATAGGCAGATAAAACATTTTTAGTTATTTATATATGTCATCAAATATCTAAAGACATTTCTAAAGGACAACTGAGTATATAATTTTATGTTCAATTTCTTATGCTATATCTCACCGTACTCTCTATATATGATTTAGCTGTCAGTTATAATTGCATGTTAATAAAGTTATCTAAAATTCAGCTGAAAATTTCCAATTAACTTCAAACACCAGACTATGTTGTGTACTCGAAACAATTTATTAACATCTTCAAAACAATCTAAAGACACATAATATTTTGTTTGCGAAATGTAACCATCTTAGACGCAGGTTTTGAAGACATGTTCAAACTTGACTGGTGAAAGGAAGTTTGTTAGCGAGTGGGAGATACGCAGCTATACCCACAGCCATTATGGCAGCAGATCCTGTGTCCTGAGCAGCTCTTATCACGGATACATTCGATAGCACAAGTTCCTGTTTTAGATGATGGACATCGAGATCTATGGTAAGCTAAAGAAAAGATTAAACTTATAGTAAGTCTGTGTATTATAAACATTTACATGGTACAATATAGCAGAAATTTGTTTAAAATGTTGAATTCAGGTAAAAAATTGCCGAAATATGCAGCATCTTTTTTTTATTTTTAAATCTGATATAGAATGTGCTGCAACTACAGCAAAAAGACTTTTTAATAAATGCTGGTTTTTTAAACTTTAAATTGGAGTCATTATAGTCATGTATTTCAAATTACTATTTTCATGCAAGAAGCATAAAACTTAAAGCTACATTAATTAAACCGGCCACTATGATATGTTGCATAAAAATGGACCGCACTTACAGCATGCACTTTCTAAATTAATTCTAAAATTTTTGTTTATTTGACACTTAATAAATATAAAAGTAACACATTTGAAAAAACTTTCTGATAAAAAACGTATATTGATTGTTATATAATGATGAACAAAATGAGAGAAAATCGTACAGAAATTAAGATTTCAATAACTATAATAAAATATCATATGATACATATATAATAAATAAACGGCTGGTATATTATGTTATTAAAGAGCACAATATTAATTTTATTTATATAAAAAACACTATATAAAATACTATACTATATATAATACGTAAAATAGTATATGCATTCAGTCTAACAACATACGTACCAGCTTGAGAAGTGAAAGAGCAAATAAACACAAGCATCAGCAGGGTAAAAACAACAGACTTCATGTTTGGTCCTTCATGTTTGGTCTCGATCCGTGTGGATAGTTGGCTTTTAGCTCCGTGTGAATAGTTGTATATATATACTGATCTCAAGTTAGTATAATAGTGTGCTGCAGTTTGATCTGGTAGCTTTATACTAGCTGTATAGAAGAGCCTTTATGCATATGGTGAACTATTTACAGCTACAGGTAATGTGATTGGACATGCATAAAATTGATAGGTGGCCAATAAGATCTAAATTTATTTTCAATATTTATTCACCAGTTTTTTCGGAAATATTTTTATTCAAAAATAGTTATATTAAGCATTTAGCCCCGACAATTACAATCCATAATTTTGATGCCAAATGCAAAAATGTTTTACTTGCACATATATTTAAAAACTGATATTAAAATTTACCAGGTATCTTAATCATTATAATTTGATTTTGTTTTAACTTGTGTTTAAAGTGCGAAGTCTTTGGTTATAATGTCTGATTTTTTGCTTTTCTGTAGTGCCTATAATTGTGAATTGGAAATTTGTAACATGGTATAACTGTAAGACAATTTTTCAGTTTGAATCTCCATAAAAAGTATTAACATAAAATATATTACTTTTAAGAGTTTGAAAATGGAATTCTCATGTAAATCTCAATTTAGGAATAGTCCTAGATTTTATAAGATGGAATAGCAGGAGAACACAACTTACGTTTGTAGTAGCATAATTGTATTATAATCCACTAAGAAAGCAACTCCAAAATATTTACTTCTGATGATGGCTAGACTTTTATTTTTCATAGAAGAACACTATAATATATATAGTTGAAAATAATTATATTTTTGGGACAAAAGAAAGTTCCTATTAGCTAGATAGGGTCATTACTCTATATAATATATATCTCTAGTTCTATAGCTATTTTCACAAGTCGGCTACTAATTTGTATAATTATATAGTTTCGTGACTTAAACTAAGAAAATATTAACAAATACAACTAAATAAGAGAGGTTTTCTCCACTTTTGCTTGCTTTCTTATGTTTTATACTAATTTCTTAGTAATTTGGGTGATGCTGCATAATTCTTTATTCATCATAATCTTTAGCAAGCTATACTACTCTATGAAAAGTAGCAAAACCTGAGCTATAGCTTTGTTTCATTAATATTATTCAGAAAGAAAATTATATAATTATTAGTCAAGTGGTTTCCATGACATATTGCAGATAGTTATTTTAGCTATAGTTCAGGTAGAATTAGAAACTGATTCAGTTATATCACTTTAATATAAATTATTGTAAATAAATACAGAAATTCTTATTATCTAAATATTGGTGTAAGCAACACAAAGTATAGGCTGTGATACAGAGCCACTGAATATTTTTCTTTTATAAAATTTTACAATAAATTTGAAAAATATAATTGCAACATACATGCATATAGGCCATGCAAATTACTTATAAATTCCTTTGAAAATAGCAATTTCCCTTTAAAATAAAGGTGACACATTTGAAAAAATGAAATTTTTATTACTTTCAAGTTTTGAGAGTGCCAAGATTTTATAAAAACAGTTATAAAAAATATAAATTTCAGGCACTTTTTTAGCCTTGCATAATTTGAAATTTTGACATTGCATGACAATTAAAGCAAGATTTATGTTGTGAAAGATTTTCAGCAAGTATGAAAATAATTTACAAAAACTGATGCCATATGTTAATACTTTTGCGGAATATTATCATTAATATTATAGAATATATTAAAATATCAATTAGACATCATTGCATGATTTATGTGATGAGAATCCATTAGGTATTGAGGAATGTACATGTGCTCGCATTATAAATATTATATAGATGCTGACTATATAAGTTACAGACTATATCAAGTGAATCTGCATGTATATATAATATAATACTGGAAACTAACAGATATATAATGTTACAGTTAACACTTTATATCTTTTAACTTATTGCACACCATGCGGATGTATAAAGCTTCCTATAGCTCTAAACGTGATACCAACAGGGCTTTACAAATTTGGACAGAGAATGTTTTCATAAAAACCTTTAACTTTATATGATGGTAACATAAAGGCGTGATCAATAATATTAGTTATTCTTTGAAAAAGATCACTAACAATAGAAATGAAGTAAATTGGATATTATATAAGTCATTTTACTTAATTTAGTATTATACATATTTGAAAGCTTTAGTCTTTAGCTATTTTTCACAATTTAGCTGCTAATGTATATGAGTTTTTGCTCTATGAAATTATGTAACAAAATGGTAAAAGCTTTTTCCAGGTATTAGTTCTCACTAGTCAATCATGATCAATCAACCTGTAGCCAAACTATTTCCCATGCGAGACACAACAGCTGCATTCACTGCGTTTAGTACAGAGAAGTGCCAAATTTTTGAAGTCTCATTTTTAAGGGTAAAATTAATGTACTTATGAAGTAATATGACTGGAATGCAATAGACTGTTTTAATATAGTTGCAACACTCAACTAAGTAGACAACTATATAGACAGGCAAACAATCTTATCACAAGGACAAGTCATACCATCAGAATTACAGTTATACTTAAGTCTTAGCATGCTAAGACTTAAGTAGTGGCTATAATTAATTGGTAAGCAACTGCAGTTGCTTATACCAATTAATTATAGCCACTACTTTTAAACTTATATTATAACTACAAGTGATATTATATATTGTATAAAAATGGGTATTAGATCATTAGTTTTGTGAGCTATATATAACAGAAATTATCAGCTATATGAAGCTGTTTCTTAGCAGACATGTAGAAAGCTAGCATGAGATGTGTATTATATTTAAAGCAGCGGAGATTAAACAATGAACTGCGTAAATATTTGTATCACATCTCAAATTTTATTTTCTACTGGTTCTAGAATACTTTGTAGTACATATATTTTGAGAAGAACAAAAGAATATATAGGTAAATTATTTACTTATGTTATTTATAGTTTAAATATTTTTAGTTTTGCTACTATAAGAAGTGCATTTGCTGCACATTTACCTGTGATAGCCCAAGTTGTTTATTAACTTCAAATGTATCACAATTGGGTACTGTACGTGATATATTGTGCAGCCTGCTATTTATAAAAGTGCAAATTAGACTTGTTTATGGATGAACAAATTTATTATAACTAAATCCTTTTTTTATAAAAGCGCAGATATAGTCAAAATTCTACACGTTCACACAAAGACTTTAAAGCAATGTTCATTTATTTAATTTAAGAGAGTTTGACTTTTTATGTTGGAGTTGTGGTCACATGCAGGTGTAGCCGCAGATGCTGAAGCAGCAGTCCAGACCGTTCAGGCATTTTGGTAGATCACTTGTGCAGTCAGAGGCACAAACTCCTGCCGGACAGACTCCAACCGACCCTGAAAGAAGAAAGCATACAATCAAACACTTGTATTAAAAGCAGTTTTTGCTGACGAAATATGCTGTTTAAGGAAGTTAAACTGAAGTAAAACATTGCTACACTCTGCAGTATACATAAGTGTAGTATAGACTCACAAGAATAATAAAATATTTAGGTCTAATTATAATTAAGATAAGGCCGTGACTATAATAAAGCTTTGCTTATAGATTGGATAGCTCAAATAACTTTGAATAAAGCCCTTAAGTTATATATTATGTGTCTACGTACTTGAATACCTTCTAATTAAATTAGTTAAATATATTATAAGTTTTATGGCACTAAAGAATGACCGAGTGAGATACTTGAAAAAATCTTTTTAGCGATATATAACAATGCATAATTTAAGAGTTTCATACTTTTAAATAGTAATAAGCATATAATGAGCAAAGCCTCTACAGAGTTAGGTTTCCAATAAGAGAAATAAAATAGATTTGAACTTGAGAACATGGCTAGCATAGCTCATTAAAGAGGCTCTACCTTTTCATCTTATGAAATATAAAGAACACACAACGGTATTAAATAAAATTATAATGTCTGTAGGCTTACCAGAAATGAAGACACAAAGCAGCACAGATATAAGCAGAGTGAAAATAGTAAACTTCATGTTTGCTCTTGGTGTGTTGCTTAAAGTAACTATTATAATACTGGTATGTAATCAGTTATATATGCATGGAGACTTTATGCTATAGCTGATTTTTCACGTAAGTGTATCTTTGCCATGTATTACTTGTACAATTCACTCCAAGTAATTTGATTGGACAATATAGTAGTGATGGTTGCCTAATGAAAACCTTTATTTTTTGTTTTAATAAAACAATTTTACTGCTGCAAGGGCAAAAATTTCTTCATATATTTAATGAAATTAATGCTCCATAGGAATTTATATCTGCAAATTGTAACTGGTTCCATTTTTGACATTAAACAGACAGTATAATATATAACATATGGGAAGTTGCAGGTTTATTTCTAGTTTAGAATTTCTGTAGGATCAACACAGATTTGCTGCTTTCCATCAGTGCAGCAGAATTTCCACCTGGTGCAGATATTTCTTCTGCAGCTCCTTCAAACACGACCTGGATTTATGTTAGGTTCTACTTCCGCCTATCAGAATCAGCCTGATTCATACAGCCTACATTTAGCATTCAATACTATATAAACAGAAGAAATAGGTGCAACTTAAATTACCACAAGAATAACCATATAGTCTTTAAATTTATTTGATTGATGCATTTAAAAACTACCAGCTGCTTTTACTATATAGAAATTAAGTAGCTCTTATTCTTTGCAGCTATATATATTGGCCTATATGTTGTATAGTATCATGAATAATAGCAAATATCAATAATGCTAATATGAATACTGTTTCAATTGAAACATTATTCATATTAGCATTATTGATATTTGCTATTATACAATTTTAATGTTAATTAGTAATTTTTATGGTTTGGTAGTATGTTATGCAGTATAAGCTATAAATTAAAGTAGATTATTTTATAAAATTTCAATAGATATGTCAAACTAAACTTTATATATATGGTATCTTTATACAAATGAGTTCATAATTTATAGACAAAACAATATTTAAAAATTTGTTGACTTGCAGTTTTTTAATCTATTAAATAACTAAAACTATAAACTTGGAAAAAACTTGCCAATAAAACTGTAGTCTTTGCCAACTTATTGCAACACTAAAATTTGAGGCATGAGAAGCAAAAATAAAAACGCATGCAATAACAAATTGTAAGCTTTAAAAAACACAAAATTTCAATTCCTTAAATGCTCATTGATGCATATTCACAAAGCCAATTGCATGACTTAATAGTTATCAAACCCTTGTTTTTTACATAGTTCCTATATAATTGAAATGTTTGCTTCTTCTTTGTTGAATGACAACATTTAGCGTCTCTGCCGGGAGTTATAGCGATCTCTTCCAGGGCTTCCATTTCTTAATTCACTAAGGCTTGGTGAGTCACCCACCCGACCTAAAGATACACATAAGCTCTAGCATATTTGAATTGGTCTATAAGCAGCTGCGAGTTGGGGGTGACTGCATAAGTGCAGTAGTGTGGGGCTCTTAAGTTTGAAATTGTAACTTGGAATTTTAGACTATAAATGCACTCGCAGTCACCCCCAACTTGACGCTGCTTATAGAATAGTTCCAAGCATTTGTTTGTCTCTTAGCAAATTTTTTTCATTATGCAAATACTTTGACCAGCACATCATAAACTATACGTAAAAGTTTTCAATACAACATAAGCTAGCTATAACTCTATAACTTCTCTTCAAAACTGATATACTTTAACATGTGCCAATAACATATTACATAAAGCAACAACATGTTATGCATGGTCTACTAATTGCTAAAAACTAAATTTTAGTTATATCAAAGTCGGCCATCTTTAAATCTAAAAAAAGGATTTCAAATTTCTTTGATGAAATCATATGAAAGTGTTTAAGGCATGTTTCTACGGTGAATAAATGTATATAGGCGTATAAAACACACTAAACACTTACCTGCTTTAGCTGTCAAAAAGCAAATAGCTGCAAGCAAGAAAATTGTGAAGTTTGAAAACTTCATAGCTCTTGGTTTAGAGAAAATATAATACTCTGTAAATATATACTCTGTGCTCAGGTAGTGTGAAAATGGTGTACTGTTATAGGTGATTGGAAGTCGTATTTATATACTCTTAGCGAGGTATATCTAGACCAATTATTTTAAGGTTATTTTTTAAAATAGTAAGCTCACTCTAAAAGCAGACTGATATATACGAATTATTTTTGATCTGTTTTTAAAAATAGCAGAATTACTTAAATAACAAAGTAGCATATTTAAAAACTGACATTTTTATTACCTTCAGACCTAAAAGTTCTAAGCGTTTTATTACACATAAAAAATAACTTTGATGTCACTTTCCCGTCATTCATGAATATAAAGTATATTAATAGTGAAAAGTATGATTTGTGCTGTAGCAAATTTTCAGCTTAAAGACACTCTATAAATATATTGCCATATTGATTATATGTTTGTGCAAATCATAAACATAGAATCTCCTAGAATGTTGTTTATATGAAAATGCAAGATTTGGTTTATGAGAGAGTATATAATGGGTAGAGTTTCACTTGCACTTATTATATATATAGGTACTTTTTACCTGCATGCGTGACTATAAATTACAGACTATATTAATTAGTAACTCTGTATAAAATACTAGAACCAAATAGATGTATAGAAGTATAAACATATTGTATTTCACTAATTCCACACCAGGTTTTCGGGAAATTTTGTGCAGCTGCATGGCTAAATTTATGTTTACATTTAATAATAGAATTTTCACAAACATTTTGACAGTTGATAAAAATTTATAAAAAACCAGTTTTAATTAATGGTAAAATAAAAGCATGACCAAGAGAATTGCTTTTTTGGTAAAAGTGGTCAACAATGATAGTGAATTAGGATGTGTATATATATATGTGTGTGTGTGTGTGTGTGTGTGTGTGTGTGTGTGTGTGTGTGTGTGTGTGTGTGTGTGTGTGTGTGTGTGTGTGTGTGTGTGTGTGTGTGTGTGTGTGTGTGTGTGTGTGTGTGTGTGTGTGTGTGTGTGTGTGTGTGTGTGTGTGTGTGTGTGTGTGTGTGTGTGTGTGTGTGTGTGTGTGTGTGTGTGTGTGTGTGTGTGTGTGTGTGTGTGTGTGTGTGTGTGTGTGTGTGTGTGTGTGTGTGTGTGTGTGTGTGTGTGTGTGTGTGTGTGTGTGTGTGTGTGTGTGTGTGTGTGTGTGTGTGTGTGTGTGTGTGTGTGTGTGTGTGTGTGTGTGTGTGTGTGTGTGTGTGTGTGTGTGTGTGTGTGTGTGTGTGTGTGTGTGTGTGTGTGTGTGTGTGTGTGTGTGTGTGTGTGTGTGTGTGTGTGTGTGTGTGTGTGTGTGTGTGTGTGTGTGTGTGTGTGTGTGTGTGTGTGTGTGTGTGTGTGTGTGTGTGTGTGTGTGTGTGTGTGTGTGTGTGTGTGTGTGTGTGTGTGTGTGTGTGTGTGTGTGTGTGTGTGTGTGTGTGTGTGTATTAAATGTTAACAATACTTAGATGCTTCTGTTGTCAAGAAACAAAACACTGAAAACAAAAAACGCTGCTGAGATTGAAATCTTCATCTTTATTTGTTAAAAAGATATGATGAAATGAAAACTGATATTTTTGTAGTCTGAGTGGTGTGATGGTGTTGGGTATTGGAAATTTTCATTCATATACTTATACCATGTATTAATTGTAGTTTAATGTGTAGACTTATAGCCAGAACACACATCAATTCCTTCATCTAAGATGACAATTTGTTACGAATTATTGCCATTTTTGTTTTTCTCTGTATAAATGCACTTGAAACCAGTACTATACCAGTACACATACTGAATGTATATATACTTGTATGATTTATTGCCATTTGAAAAGTCTAGAATGTTGGCATAATGTATTTTGGTACAGCTGTACTCGTAGTCTGTGTTCTTCTTGGTTCATCTGTTTTTGTCCTGTCACATGTTTTTCTCAATCGGTTTCAGGGTATGTGAGAAAAATATCATATTTTATTATTCTTAGCTCAAAATAATATACTTAATAAAATCTCACAATAATAAGATTGAGTTCTTTCAAAAAATGATAAGCCTCAAAGAAATGCTACTCTGATATAAATAGTATCTTGTGTATATATAGTACATAAATTCAGTCTAAACCTGAAAATTAAAAAGATTTTAAATCTTTTCAAACATCCTGATTATTACCATTCTTTTCTAACTATTCTTTTAAAAAAGTTTGGCCTAGCAGCAACATAGTTTCAAACGTCTTGGTGTGTAATATGTATTAAGATGTGGATGTTATCTGTTAGTTTCCATAAGCGCCTATAAATTGTCTGTAATTTATAGTTGGCAGGTAAATTGTACTTGCAGTCAGTGCAGATAAAACTTAACCTTTTGTAGTACCACAAACTAAATCATACATCTTCTATAAACAACATTACGAGAGATTTTACATTTATGAGTTGCACGAAAATATTACCATTGCATTAGGTTTATGTTATTTCTCGTAAAGAGCTTTTGTAGAATGTTAAACTCAATACAAACATAAACTGAGCAGTTTCCACAACAAAAAGTCACATTTTCGGGTATAAAATAATTTTTTTGAAAAAAATGATATTTATAATTGAAAATGCTGCGTTAAAGTTATTTTTAACATTTTTTTGGCAAAATAATATTGGCAAGCTTGAAACCAAAAACCTTATTTTTCAGATATATATAATGGTTAATTAAAATCAACTTAATATTTTTGAATTGTACAATCATTTATTTATATATAATTATGTTGTTGCATGCATGAGTATAAAAGTACAACTTCCGTGCACTAAACACCAGTGCAATATTCATGCAGACTACCTATATGAGCATAGAGTTATATCTTTTTTGCCTAAAAACAAATATATATATATATATATATATATATATATATATATATATATATATATATATATATATATATATATATATATATATATATATATATATATATGAAGTTTTTAAGCTTCACAATTTTCTTGCTTGCAGCTATTTGCAGCTATTTGCAGCTATTTGCAGCTATTTGCAGCTATTTGCAGCTATTTGCAGCTATTTGCAGCTATTTACAGCTATTTGCAGCTATTTGCCTAGATATAGTCAGATGCAGGTCACTTTAGTTTATGCATAATTTACTTATTGGCGCCAAATTTTACCTCCGTATTTACTATTGTCATTTTAACAATAAGAGAACAATCAATTTTAATGTTATATATAGTAACTTTTATATAGTTTGTTAGATGCATGTTTAGTATATAAGCAAAATAAAGTAGATCATTTTATAATATATTTAATTGATGTCAAATCAAACTTTAGCATCTTTAACAGTATTTGTATAAATAAGTTTGTAATTTACGAACAATGCAGTTCTTTAATTTATTAAATATAACTAAAGCTATAAACTTGAAAAATTAGCTGCCTGTAAAACTATAACTTCCGCTAACTTAATTGCAAAACTAAACTTTGAGATATGAAAAGTAAAATATTAATGCAATAAAAAAGTTAGCTTTATAAATGGTTACAAAAATTCAATTGCATAACACTCTTTATTTTTTATTTACAAAATCATGTACATGTTCTTAATAATGTTCTCAGAGCAGCGAGTTTTACTTCTTGCGCTATCTTCTGCACTTATATAATGACAGCATCTAGTGTCTCTGCGATTGACTACCAGCACTGCTGGGTCTACCATCTCTTCCTAAAAGGCTGGCTGTGAATCTAGCCGGACCTGAAGGTACACATAACTTTTAGTACTTGGTTGTCTCTTAACAAAGCTATTTCATAATACAAACTATTACAGGACCATATTACATCATATATGTAAAAGTTTTCAATATACAGCAGAAGCTATAATAGTTTTATTCCTTCTTAAAACTGATACTTTAGCATGTGCCAATAATATATTACATAAAACAACAACATATATATGCATGGTCTACTAATTGCCAACAACTATATTTTAATTAAAAGGGTCAATCATATATTTAAATCTGAAAGAAGATTTTCAAATTTTCCTGATGCATGAAGTTTTATAAAAGTGTTTAACACCTCCTTCAATAATGCATGATAATTCTATCAGCATATCTTTTTTATACATCTAATAAAACACTTACCTGCTTTAGCTGTCAAAAAGCAAATAGCTGCAAGCAAGAAAATTGTGAAGATTGAAAACTTCATAGCACTTGGTTTAGAGAAAATATAATACTCTGTAAATATATACTCTGTGCTCAGGTAGTCTGAATACGATGTGCTGTAAATGATTGGAAGTCGTATTTATATATACTCCTAGAAACGTATATCTAGACCAATTATTTTAAGTTTTTTTTTAAAAATAGTAAGTTCACTCTAAAATCAGACTGATATAGACGAATTATTTTTGATCTGTTTTTAAAAATAGCAGATTTACTTAAATAACAAAGTAGCATATTTAAAAGCTGACATTTTTATTACCTTTAGACCTAAAAGTTCTAAGCGTTATATTACACATTAAAAAATAACTTTGATGTCACTTTTCCGTCATTCATGAATATAAAGTATATTAATAGTAAAAAGCATGATTTATGTTGTAGCAAATTTTCAGCTTAAAGACACTTTGTAAATATATTGCCATATTGATTATATTTTTGTGCAAATCATAAACATAGAATCTCCTAGAATTTGATAACTATTAGCTACATGTACCTATTTTAAAAAAGACTTATAAAACTGATGTTGCCTCCCTCTACCCCCTACTCGCTGGGATTCGCAAGCATACATTACAGGTATATACTGCACAGGGGCCATGCTATGTAATTACAGTACTATACATTCTAATATCAATGACTATATTTTCAAATCTTTGCAGAATGACGTATTTGTTTATTGTAGTTAGTTATGTTTTGATCATTATTAATTTGTAACTTTTGCAGTACGAAAATCTGTCAAAAATTTGTCTAACATGACAATAGCTATAATCTACATACAGCTAATTCACTTTCTATACAAACTCTGTTTAAAAAGGTAACTTTGTTGGCTTTTAATTGGTATCGCATTGTCCAGAGTGGAAATCTGAAAAGATTTGAATGAAACAGCATATGGAAAGTTCTAACAGTTGTAGCTGTCTACTCACTACATTAAAAGCTACCATTACAATGATTACGCAGAGGGATTTATAGTAGTTACAGGGCACAGCTAACTGGACAAAACAATAGCAGCTACCAGTTCAAGGTGACTTAAGCTTATAGTTGTGTCACGTACGTTGAGTGAATATATAATATATAAGGAATTATGCAAGATATACACCACTTCAGTTTACGGGCAATTTATTGGTGCGAAATAAAACTTCCATATTTTCTATAGTTTTATTTTACAATTCATCAGATATTAAGTCAACAATTTAAGAAAGCAAACAATTTTAAGATTAGTTAGTATAACTTTTATGGTCTCTATGGTAGCATATATGTTAAGTATAAACTAATTAAAGTGGAACGTTAAATTATAAAATTATATGTAAGTTTTAAAACATTTTATTAAATCTGTCAAATTAAACTTTATATAGTATATTTACACAATTGGCAGTTCATAATTTATCAACAAAATGATATTTTAAATTTGTTGAATTGCAGTTTTTTAATTTATTTAATATGCAAAACTATAAACTTAGAAAATTAATTGCCAGTCAAACTATAATTTTCTGCAGCACTAAAACTTGAGGTATATGAGGTGTAAAAATATAAATGTAATAAATTATTACTTTATAAAAAAATTACAACATTTCAATCGCTTAAAAACCTTTGTATCCACAAAGCTATTTGCAAGAATTAAAATATAATTGTTATCAAAACTGCTTGTTTCAGTTCCTCTAAGGAATGTGTACTGTTTCTGCACTTGATTAGCGTCTCTGCCAGAGGGTACCATCTCTATATAACCAGATTGTCCATCTCTTCCCATTAGGCTGGGTGGGTGGGCAACCTGCCCTATAACAGACACACATAAACTCTAGTACTTTGTTGTTTCAACAAATTTATTTTATAATGTGAACTATAATTTGGCCGTCACGTCATTGCATATATACCCCCTGTTCACACAATGCCGTACCATACGCCGTAAAGTTTTTAAGGCATTTCGATGCAATAAGCATATAATATACGACTTATACATGCATACAGTAAACACTTACCTGTTTTAGCTGTCAAAAAGCAAATGGCTGCAAGCAAGAGAATTGTGAAGATTGAAAACTTCATTATAGCTCTTAGTTTATAAAAAAATATAATACTCTGTAAATATATACTCTGTGCTCAGGTAGTCTGATAATCGTGTACTGTTGTAGGTGATAGGAAGTTGTACTTATATACTCTTATATAGCAACATACCTGTAGACCAATTACTGTCAAATTGTTTTTAAAAATAGTAAGTTTACATAAAAAAGAAAATTATTTTTTATCTGTAAAAATAGTAAGTTGAGTCAAAACACAAAGCATTAAGTAAAAGTAATTTTAAAAATAGCTTTGCGATGCAGCTCTTTCCAGTCATGCATGAATATATAACGTTTATATTAATGGTGAAAACAATGATTTATGTTGAGGCAAATTTTCAATTTAGAAAAGTCATTTATAAATTTATTTTCAACTTGATATTTTTGTGCAAACCATAAACGTAGCACCTCTATTAGAATTATGTTGTTCACACAAAAATGCATGATTTAGTTTATATGAGAGAGTATAATGGGTAAAGTTTTACCTGCATGCGCTTACTATAGATAATTTTTATACCTGCACTGGCTATAAATTACTGGCTATAATATAATTAAGTGACTATATATAACATATATACACGCAGTACTAGAAACTAACAGATAAAAGTATAAAGGACATTATATTTTTCTATAGTTTCATGGCGCCGGGTATTCTGAAAAGTTGTTGCTGCTTGGTGAAACTTTTATACATAATTATATAACTGATAAAACTTTTACACAAACTTTGACGGTGCAGGAAAACAATCAGTTTCAATCCTCGTGGTAAAAGAAAAGCATGACCAAGCAGTATCATTAGTTTTGTTTGGAAAAAATGGTCACCATATAGGATATTGTATCTGATGTATATATATAAATATATATATATATATATATATAAGTTTATATATATATATATATATATATATATATATATATATATATATATATATATATATATATATATATATATATATATATATATATATATATATATATATATATATATATATATATATATATATATATATATATATATATATATATATATATTATACTATGGCTACATTAAAGTCTGGAAGTTGCATTGTGGGTAGCGAATCACCAGTTTTGTAATCACTGAATTGAGAGATAAATCACAGCTTTAATGTAGTTTATTATTGACTTGAATACCACTGCCAATAACTGTGTCTGCGTTTAAAATGAATTGATAGTTTTATGCCAAAATTTATTACTCATAGTCTAAGTATGAGTCCTAGTACAGTTAGAGTTATATTTAGTTGTCAAAAGTTTCTGAAGAACAAATATAAATTTTGTAAAGTACTGTATTCGGTACCACTACTCTTCATAAGCTATACACACTTATATTTACAAGATAATTAAGCACAAAAAACGTGCTGAAAATTAACCATACAAACTTTACTCATGCAACTGTATTCCTTTAAATGAACAAATGGAAAAACTTAATGAAGCAAAATGAATCAACTTGTTTTGAAAGATAATTTTTATTCACAAAGAATTATCCTTAATTATATTAAAATTAGTGTTTAAGTTACTAGTAACAATAAACAATTCGGTGAGATATACAAGATACAAGGCAATGATATATACATAGGGTAACATGTATAAACATGTAAATGATTTATTAGTATATTATAGTATTTAGATTAAGCTAAATGGTGTAACCCTGTGCAATTATATATATATATATATATATATATATATTCAAATAGTTCATTGAAAACCATGCACTTGTTGAATAAAATTTGTTAAGATAAAAATCAACTTTGAATGTCTGCAATGTCTTTAGTTAATGTATATTTAGTATTGCAAGCGTTAAGTTGACCATTGAAACAGCACAAAGCTTTTCCTTCACATTCATCATGGCTGCTACACCCTAGAGCAAAGTATCTGATGTGGCACTTGCACCAATGGAGGTAAACAGGTATTCCATCAGGTCCAAAAATATCTTTACACGGAGGCTCTCTTGTAGGTGGTCGAACAGTTGGATAGTGGCGAAGTACTTGAATTATATAATATAATTTATTTTATAGGATTATAAACTTCTTTGTTAACTCAATCTCAAGATGCAAATTAAAACAAATACTGTTTTTTTATAGACTCACCTAATGCAACTTATAACTTCTTGCTTGTATAATTGAAATATTTCATTGCTGCCTTTTGTTGCTTAGGCTAATAAATACGACAATTAAAGTACCACGCTATTTATTTTGCTAACTGTTCAAAAAAAATATATCTTAAAATATCACTTATATTTTTTACTGGTATTTAGTTATAAAAAATACTTACGTGCTTCTGTTGTCAAGAGACAAAAGACAGCAAACAGACAAAAAATCGCAAAGACTGAAAATTTCATCTTTATATCAGCTGTTTAGATTTTAGATGATAATATTGTTATGATGCACAGAAATAAGAATAAGTGTTCAAATTGCAGTTAGAGTATAATGTGCTTAAAGATATCATTTATATACCATCCCATGCACGTCCTAACTACAGTTCCAGATGGTATCTGGCATACTTGTAGTTAAGGACACGCACATCCTGTTTTCTCATTTAAGTGACATTTTACATCATGTCGTCTGGCATATGGCCAAGTTTCCTTGTTTTCTCACATTAAAGTCAAAAACAAGCTTTAATCTTTTTTCTGTATATTTGACAATAAATTGTATATGAATACAGTCTGTATCTTGTTCAAAATGATTTCAGTATTTTGTACGCATGAAAGTTCACAAACATGTTTGAGTAAGATTGTACAAGGAAATGCATTCAATCAAGTGGGTGTATTTTCATGATGAAATAGATAAAATATATTCATAGTACTGCCCTGTACACTCCCTGATTGATTATGCAAGCTGCCACTCAACTAGGGTTGAGTTATTTACCTGATATGCAAAAATATATTACTCCCCAAAATCTTTTTCTTAGCATTTTCTTTTGTTTTACGATATTAGTGTGCAGTTGACTGTTGATTGACTATTGACTGAATTATTTCCTACTCCATAAAATTTAATCATCTTTTTAATGGTCATCAAATTTGTTTTGATCTTTTTTAAACTGCAGTAAAGCTATGAACACCTATAATAGGTTCCATAAAATTCAATATAATATGTTTGCACAATTCCATTATCACGTAAGAATTGATCTATATTATATACGAATTAATGTGATAAGTGTCTTTGTCAATAGACGCAAACACGTTATTTATTGTGAATATTCTTGATTATTACTATTCACCTTGGTTATACACAAAGTTTTAATAACTACTTAAGTGGTTCGAGTTTACACATCAACAGACAAACAAAATTGTAGTTGTTTACAAAGATTTTGTATATGTCATTTGGGTCTAATATAATCAAGCTTTTAATTTTGTTAGTATATAAATTATAATTCACTTTAAGTGTTATTTGCGTAAATAACATGTTCTAAATGAATTTTGCATACGGTAAAATTCCTAATTAAGTAGATGTACTTTAAAAAGTTAATTAATTTTTTGAAAATATTATGTACTAATAAAATGCAATTAAATTAATATCATACTTAATTCATATTATAAATAACTAAAAATAAAGCAAAATTTATTTTGCAAATTGCTATGCTTGAAGTAATAAAATGCATGGGTATTTGAATATATTAGAAACATGTAACACACTATAGCTATACTATAAGCAGCTAAAACACTTTTCTGTAACTAGAAGCCAAGTTTAACTTGCTTTCCCTTTTAGCCAGTAAGTTATACATTTGATAGACACAGATTTCTTCTACTCCATTGGTACAGCACACTTTACTCCCTTCACAGGTATTTTTTCTGCAACTTTGAGAGAAATCTCTTTGTTGAGTAACCTTCAGCTCTATCTGCTACCATCAATGTTCACACAGCCTATAAGAGCAACTAGAAATAAAATTTCTGAAGCCCTACAAACAAACAAAAAGAGAAGGAAAAAGAATTAAAACATAAATATATTAAAATATAGGTTGCTGCACTATTGCCATGACAGACATATTATTGTAAATTCTATATGCCTATATATATATATACATTAAGATAAACTCATTAGTGCTTTAAAATCTATTTTCCACTTTTGAAAGCTTTCAATTTTGTTAGTTTTTTTGTTTAACAAGTTCGATACAAAAAAAACAACAAAGATAGTCAACTGTTGAAAAGTTAGTTTATATTGGCTCATTATATATATGTCACATACCTTGTGATCTCTGTAAAATTTAAACTTGTGTATATTTATATTTGTATAATATACATGCGTTTGTTTTGGTTTTGCCAGACCTAACATTTTAAAATAATTGCACACATCTTTGATTGCTTCATATGAAAAAATTAGTATTTTCTCTATAAATAAGATAAAAAATTATTTTAAAAAGTATTTAAGGCATAAATGAATGCCACTGCAATAATAAAGACAAATCATTCAGTAGAACTTGTATAATACTGTAAAAATTATCTGCTCACTCACCTGTCACAGCGTTGTGGAGACAACTCAAAGTCAGTGGAAGTAATGCAAGACCTATAACAGACTTGATGATCCCTGGTCTCCTATATAAATCTCCCAAATATTTGTCTGCACGACTTCCGTATACATGAATAATTTTCATCTGTTTACATATCTGGCAGTGTTCCAATGTCTACTCTCAATATAACCAGGTAAAGCATTGTACCAGGATGTACAAATTTGAGGAGGTGTAAAATGTCTGCATGTATTTTAATTTGCATAAATGGTGTTGCCGTGGCAATTTTATTCATTACCAGTAAACTGCCAATTATATTTCCTGGGATGATTTCATAAAATTAAATCTGTTTTTCTTCAAATGTGTTTATTTCTGAATTAATATGGAACCGCATATTTTTATATAAATCATTGCATAACTTTATTAAATCTTGAATTAAAATCTTCAACACAAATTGTCATAAATTCGAAAAAACAACTATTGCCAAGACTTTAGAATATTGTTAGGAAATTTTATCAGTCGTACAAAATAACAATTTTTGAAAAAATGTGGTTTTAGCATCTCCGGCAGTTCTTTAAACTAATAGACACAGATATTTTTGCCTCCATAGAAGCAGCAGCTCCCGCTGCATTCAGAGTTGTCTCGGATAACCGCGTCTAATCTCAGACCGACAACCAGGTAACCAGCTACCACGTTGACCTTCTGGAGCCGGTACATTGTCACAACCAGGTAATCCATTTATCCCTGGAACTCCTGGAATTATAGCAGTAATCAGTTGACAAGGTTTAACAGCATCTCAAAATCTAAATCAAACCCAACAATCTATAATTTTATAAACTCAAATTGAGGGAGCATTATAATATATTCAATGTTTACTTAACTCATACTTAAGTTCATTCGCACTATCTCTGTGAGAAAACCCTGATCAAAACGTTATTTTTAAAATAGTCTATAAAGACTTATTTAGGTAGGGCGCAGCTAGGTCCAATTATAACTTCGGATGCTTTTCCTAACATCATATATACTAATAATCTTTGTCGGGCTCGAACCCATGACTTTGTTTTCGCTAGCAAATGCTCTAGCCCTCCAAACTACGGCTGCTCTTTTAGCTAACTCAGGAAATAATTTAGTTATCATATACTTAATGATTTAGAAGATATTTACCTGCTTCTGTCCTCCAGAAACAAAGAACTGCAAACAAAAAGATTGATAAAACTGAGAAGTTCATATTTATCTGTTTATAGAATTTATAGCGTAAAGTTTACTGAGCTGAGACTCTATAATGTTTACTATAGTCTGTGTGATGCACTGGTATCTAATACCTGATGAATTCATTTATATACTCTTACTTTGTCATCATCACAGTTTATGGTAAAACTAGGCATATCCTGTGAAGCGTGCATCGTCTGAATAAAATTACTGTCTTTTTATATAGAAATGTTTGCCGTTTTATTCAATTTCTGGCAAATGCAGTGAGCAGAGGTTTTTTCCTTACAAATAATTAAAAAAAGTTCCAAACATTCATTTTAAATTCAATAATTATATTTGTATCAAGTTTTTATATATGAAAAAGCAATTTAAATAAAACCAGATATTTTGTTGAAAATTAGTGTTGAGATGTGGTCATGCAGATATAGCAGTTTACATGCGGCATGTTAGAATAAGTTATATAATATTTGGTTGTGTAAGTATATCCATATTAGTTATATGTACCTTTTTAATCAGATGGGTGTATTTTCATAAACAAGTTAATACAATACATTCATAATACTGTTTCACTGTAAAATTAATTGTTTTTGCATGTGCTTATTAAACTCTGTTTGATTTATTCACTTGAAATGCAAATTGTGTTTCAATATTGAAAAGTTGGCATAAACATAACAATATATTGACTGGTCAGTTATTTCTGTATCTATTATGTTGATTATACAATTTCCAAACAGTATACTTGATTGAAAATAACACCCGTTTCACATTCTCCGATTACTATGCTGATTATACTGATCAAGTATACCCAGCCAGATGTTTAGCTGTTTTACCAACCTTCTGCTTAATTACACTGATGTTTACTTCTGATTATTTATCTTCTTTTTAATCTCTGATATGTTAACTAAAAATACAAATCTTGTGGCCAGTGTTTTTGGTGTATTAAATGTAGAGTATAATATTATATAAATTTAAAAATGTATAAAACTATAAGATCAAGTTTATAATATAAATTATATACACTTGTTGCCAAATACACAGTAAATTGTTATTCACATTCGACATTTATTTAATAATGAGATAATTTTTATTAGAATTGCATAATTATTGCTTTGGATATATAATGTGTTTACAAATATACATGTGTGTGTGTGTGCGTGTGTGTGTGCGTGTGCGTGTGCGTGTGTGTGTGGTGTGTGTGTGGTGTGTGTGTGTGTGGTGTGTGTGTGTGTGGTGTGTGTGTGTGTGGTATGTGTGTGTTTGTGTGTGTTTGTGTGTGTGTGTGTTTGTGTTTGTGCGCGTGTGTGTGTGTGTGTGTTTGTGTGTGTGTGTGTTTGTGTTTGTGCGTGTGCGTGTGCGTGTGCGTGTGCGTGTGCGTGTGCGTGTGCGTGTGCGTGTGCGTGTGTGTGTGTGTGTGTGTGTGTGTGTGTGTGTGTGTGTGTGTTTAAACTGAAAGAAGTTGAAACTTTGTCAAAAATAAAAGCAAATATTTTTCTTCTTTGCATGTATTTATTTTGGACAATGAGGTATAATCAATAGTTGTAAAAAGCGTATTACTTCTATTATGGAAAATAAATATGAAAAAAAATTTTAGAAGTTAAGAAAAGTTTGTTTAAATGCTGTTCAAAATTTCTCAAATTATAGAGTGTCCAATTTATCTGCCATAATATTATTGACACACATTGTGCCGGCCATTATAACAGCATGATCCTCCCCATCTACATTCACGATGACTCTGACAACCAGCAGCATAAGGGTTGATAGGTCTGCATGGACAACCGTAACCAGGTCTTCCAGGCATTCCATCACGGCCTGGTGCTCCGCCTTGACCTGGTTGACCAGGTGCTCCGTCACACCCTGGATGACCTGCAGCTGGAATTAAAATAATATTCAATTCACACTGATATTACAGCATCCTGAATGTTAGTCAAAGTGAACAATCTAACTTGTATATACTTATTGAGAACAACTGTTATTTTTGCTTTACAACATTCTAATGTCAATTATTAAATAATTTTTTAAGCTGACAAGGTATAATGAAGCAGCAATAGAACAATTTTTAGCAATCTCAACTAAAATATAAATATATATTATATATATACAATTAAATCGAATGTTAATAATACTTACATGCTTCTGTTGTCAAGAGACAAAACACTGCAAATAAAAGCACTGCGGAGATTGAAACCTTCATCTTTATCTATTTAAAAATAGTTTACTGAAGTGAAACTGATGTTCCAGTAGTGTGATATGGTGTTAGATGTCTGAAACTTTCATTTATATACTCAAACCATGTCCTAATTAGAGTGTAAAATGTAACCACAGCCATAGTACACGGCATCTTCAATTATAATGAAAATTGGTTTGGCGAATAGTGAGCCAAGTTTCCTTGTGTTCTCATAAATCATTTTAAAGATAACCATCAAACTATCTTTTTAATCCGTGAATATTGAATGCACAAACTGATGATATAATCCTGTGATGAAAGATTTTAGGTCAACCGACATATTCTCTGAGATATAAGTGCAAAGTTTTATATAATGCATATTTGTATAACATGCTTATAGAGTGTGTATGCAAGGTATACAAGGTTATGAAATCGGGTAGGTGTATAATTTCATAAACAAGTTATAGATACAATACATTCACAATACTGTTGCAATCCCTAATTGATTATGCATGCAGGTGTATTAAACTCTGTGTTGTTAATTCATTCAAAATGATAGCTTCTTTCTTTAAAATAGATATTTGCATAAATATGAATATATAATCACAAGTATATTTGTTTTTACATATAATATATGATGATTAATTTTTATCCAACACTTGAATTGAACAAAAGTAGCATTTTATTTATAATTCCTCTCCATGCAAACTGTGAGAAATCCTGATTAAAGAAGTTTTTCTATATATTGGCTATATATATATATATATATATATATATATATATATATATATATATATATATATATATATATATTATACAAACATATGTATACTAGTATACTAATACAACTATAAGCTTGTATAGCAAAATATATAATTTGTTTTTCCAAAGTACAATAACATTTTTTTTTTCAGTGCATGTATGTTTATTTGTGTGAATGAGATGAATTATATGATTTTAAGTAAATTTTCTGTATCAAAATTATAGAAGAGCAACAGATTTTTTAACAAAAGGGTAATAAAAACATTAAAAGAAGAGTTTAGAAGCCATATTTGATTAAATGCTGTTCAAAATTTCTCAGATTAGAGTGTCCAATTTATCTGCCATAATAATTATATCGACACTCATTGTACCGGCCATTATAACAGCAGAGTCCTCTCCCTCTACCACAGTCACGATGACTTTTACAGCCGGCAGCATAACGGTTGATGGGTCTGCATGCACAGCCTGAGTCAGGTCTTCCAGGCATTCCATCCCGGCCTGGTTGTCCAGGTGCTCCGTGACATCCTGGTCGACCAGGAGGTCCGACTCTTCCAGGTCTACCTGGAGCTGAAATTAAAGTAATGTTTGGTGATCCATTTTAATGGTATCACTGCATCTTAAATGTTGGTAGTTATGTAAACAATCTAATTTGTATATACTTGTAGAGAAAAACTCTGCTTTAGATTTACCTCATCCTAATGTCAATTATATTCAATCATGATTTTTAAGCTAAAGAAATTTAATGAGGCAGAAATAATAGAATAGTTGTTAGCATACTCAAATAAAGATATAGAGTAATTATCAAACATTAAATATACTTAAATTGTTAAATGTTAATAATACTCACTTGCTTCCGTTGTCAAAAGACAAAACACCGCAAACAAAAAAACTGCCAAGATTGAAAGCTTCATCTTAATTATCTGTTTGGAAGATATGCTGTTATTTGCGTAGTCCAGTAGTGTGATGGTGTGAGATGTCTAAAACTTTCATTTTTATATCCAAACCGCGTCCTAATTACAGTGTAAAATAAACACTTGGCCAGAACACATATCCTATTTGTTAAGTAATTTGACAACTTTTTAAAAATAATTGCCGGTTTTGTTTTTGTCCATCCAACAGTGAGCCAATTAAGTTTCCTTGTTTCCTTATAAATAATTTTAAAGAAAACTTTCTAACTCTTTTTTTGTGATCCATAAATATTGAATATACACAATGATGATATAACAGTTGTGACGAAGCATTTTAGATTGACCTACATGGTTTTTGGACAGGGAGGCATATAATATGCAAATCTTGTATAATTTTGTTTGCGACAAACAGTACACGGATATGAAATCAGGTAGGTGTTTATTTTCATAAGCAAGACGATAGTATTTATTTATAACGCTGTTCAACTTCAAGATTGATTATGCGTATATGTGTTTTATAATGAACTTGGTTTTATTTACTCACCCAACATGTTAATTCTATTTGCTTACTGAGCAGTTTGTAGATGAACATAAAGCGTGGTATTTACAAAATGTGTTTCTTCTTTGTATATAATCTGATGCCTAGTTTTCAGTCAAAACTTGAATAGAACAAAAATAGCATTTCATTTATTTCTCTCCCTGCAGTGTGAACATGAGCTCTGATTAAAAAGGTATTTCTGCTTAATGTGGCACAGGAGCAACTTTGTCTGAATGCTCTTACATCACATCTGGTTTGATGTCGAACCACTGCATGACATCTGTTTATTTTAAGCCACCTTTCATGCCACATATATATATTATATACCCCAGTTATTTTGTGTAGTTTATGTTATCTTGCTTTTAGCTATAATCATTAAAGAAAGTGAAAGTGTTCAAGTTAGTTGATTGACGAGTGTTTTATTACCACAATATATAATACAATATTTTAATATAATTATCTTGATATAAGTGAAACAATTGATCGTTATGATTATATGCAGAAAATTAGTAAATTAATAAGATTATTATAAATAAATGTTTACATCAATACCAAACAATTTCTGTTGCATATAACAATGTATGGTGTTTAGTTGTAAATTTCTATAGCGTCTAGTGTCTAGTGTTTTGAAGTTTATAGAAAAGAGATGTGCACTTGAAATGGTGTGAATTATAAAACTCTTTCTAACTTGATTTTAAAATACTGTTTTGAGAAACATTTGATTAAAATTGCTCCTCCTACTGTTGGTTGTGTTGGTATAAATATAAATATATGTAATTTTTTCTACTTCTATTATATAATGTGATTTTTATTACTAAATAATATCTGCAGAAACTTGTATACTTCAATTTAACCTTTTTACAATGTAAACATTTTTTGATTTGCTACCTTTAGTTTGTAGTAAGCTGCTTATTAGTTAAATCAAAAGTGTGTTTTTAAAAAACAATTTGCAAATATGTTTTTTAGTGGTTTATGCTTTAAAAATATACCCTCAGCTAATAACAAGTTTTGTGTTTTAAAATAAAAGCAAAAACTATATTTGTCACTATAGCTATGCAAGTTTATTTTCAATGAAATGATGTATATATATATAAATGTAAAGAAACATAACTGTTAGAGCTTTTCACAAAGAATGTAATAAGAAGTTTATTAAAAAACATCAGAGGAAAATTAGGCAAAACTTATTCAAATAAGAGTCAAAGTTCTATTGCGCTGATTTCTCCATTTTTTAAGTTACTGGCAGACGTTAAATCTCCCTTCATAGCAGCAGAGTTGTCCTGGTCCACACTCACTGTGACTTCTACATCCATCCTTATCAAATCTAATGTTGCAACCACATCCAGCTGCACCAGGTGGGCCTGGGGGATCTGAGGGTAAACCAGGTAGACCTGGGCATCCGGCCGCTACAACACATCCAGGTGAACCAGGTAAAGCATTACTTGACTTTATATTTTAGTGATTGATAATCATTTTTTTATATTGATTTTGTTTTAACTTTTTTCATTTTGTTATAATATATTAATATAGACCTCTGCAATATAATAGCAACAAAAGCAGAAAATTGCTAACAAACAAGCAAATTTTAAACTGGTTGAAATAAAAATAAATTTAATAAAGTTCTAGAGATTGTTCATAACATAGCAATTTCTTCCGAGTTAAAAAATAAAGCTTTGTACACTAACAAAGTAGTGTCAATTATTACGAAATATACTTTTTTATTTTAAAATATGTTAAAGATACTTACATGCTTTTGTTGCTAAAAGACAAAACACTGCAAATAAAAGCATTGCGGAAATTGAAAGCTTCATTTTTATCTGTCTGGAAAATAATACAAGAATATTATACTGGGACGTGGTTATCTGTTCTCGTAATCCAAGAGATAATTTAATTATGTTAAGTATTACCTATAGAGCCAACTGTTTATATACTCAATTTATGTCCAGATTGCAGTTGAACATATTAACATTATGCATGAATGACGAAATGTTGCAAGTATCTTTCTTTTAAACTCTGTAAACTTTTTAAAAAGTAACGATCTTTCCTTGTTCTTAAAAAAACCTTTTCTGGTTAATAGCGTATTCGGCACGTATATATATATATATATATATATATATATATATATATATATATATATATATAATGGTGTATATATATATATATATATATATATATATATATATATATATATATATATATATATATATATATATATATAATATATATATACACATAATAAATATAACTCATATTATTAGTATAATCATATCAATTAAGAAAGTGTATTTAGTAGAAACACTGCGTACAGGTTGGAGTAAAGCAGTACAAGGATATGAACTCCATTATGTAGGTGTATTTCCTTGTAGAAGTACATAAGTAGGTGAAATATTCATAATATTGTAACATATCAGATTAAGATTATGCATGTGTTTTTTAACTCTATTTGATTTATCTATTTAAAATGCTAATTAAATTTCCTCATTATGAACTTTGCATAAATATTTACAAATCTTTTCACTCTATTATAACTGATGATTCACTCCTATAATTGTACAAAACATCAGCTTTTATGTCAGTGGTTGTAGTTGATTCCGATTTTATCTCTCTTTGTGTGTTTATCTGCAATCGTTTTCATGTTTGTATGAGTTTTCTTAATTTCGACACTTTTGTGCATTTATTCAGTGCTTTCAACTCATGCCTTATGCATGATAAAATTGGGTATATACTTATATCCAGTTAGTTTTAAAAACTTGCTAACTGTTTTTCCATATACAACTATATAACAAGCAAAAATCAATCAACATATACCCGACAATTTGCGAGTAACAAATTTGGACTGCATGGTCAAACTTAATTGATTTTAACTAATTCAACTGATATTCTCTATAGATTTAAGTTCATCTCAGACAAACATGCAATATGAGTTGATGCATGGTAAGCAGTATCTGAATCTGAATTTTACACATAATATTATTTTGATCAAATTATTATTTATGAAGATTTAAGAGCAATTTCTTTACGAATCAATACGATAAAGACGCGTAACTCAAACAATTTGAAAGTCAAAAAATCTCAACCCAAACTCATTATTGAATGTTGTAATATTGTGGTCTAACGTAAGAAATGTTAAATTTTTTGCTTTAAATTTTCATTCTCAACTTATTAAAGAAATTTTGGAAAGTTGCATCACTCAAAGTAAATATAATTTTGATTTTTACAATTAAATATGAACAGCTAGTAGGTTGAAGAATCATGCAATATTATAATATATTATATTCTCATATATATACCTATATGCTGTATATGTATAAATTGTTAGTGCTTGTTAATAACATTGTAATAATTTTTAAGCTTTTTTGATAGAGAAACTATAAATGTTTGAGAATTTTTCGGTCTTTGGAAAAAGGTAAAAACAATAACGCAGCAGTTGTTGAGAATATAGTAACAATCTAATCATAAGATTTCATATTTTAGAAATAGAGAGTTTTTAAGAAGATCTAGTTTATTTGTCATGATAAGAAAAATACATACAATTTCACGTAAATATTATGCATTAAAATGTTTAAGTAATAATTATATATAGTTGTTATACTACAGATTTTCATAAGGGATTATGGAACAGAGTTGAACATTGTGTTCAATTAAGATCTCTTCCAGAAGGTGTACAAAAGTTCTCTCCGGCTGCATAGTCATAGCAGCAATACTGCCTTCCACATTCATGATGGGTGCTACACCCAGGAGCTCCAGGTCTAATGAAACATCTACATCTAAATTTGTGTGTTGGCCCAGGTATACCATCTAAACTTTTTTGGCCAAGTCTCGTCTCTGGACATCCACGCAAACCGCGTGTATCATCACTACATGGAGGCGAACCTGGTAGACCAATGCCTAACAAAATATTATTTGATTGAGAGTATGAACTGCATTATAAAATTGTTGGAAATTATTCTTAGCTTACATATTTTATTTCCATGGCTAGGTTAAGCTGTGGGCTTTTAACTAACTCTACATAACGGTGATTATTATCTATTTTATAAGAAATAAAGACAAAATATTAAACTATAATTATTTGAAATGAAAATAGATCCAATCAACTTCTATAGCTCTAATATAATATAGCATAGATATTTTTTAGGTGGTGAGCATATCTCTTTTATACTAAACAATTAAATATAGATTACAAATAATTTATAGCATATACACAGAGTAGAAAAAAATACTTACATGCTTCTGTTGCCAAGAGACAAAGCACTGCAAACAGAAACAATGCCAAGATATGGGACTTCATCTTTATCTGCTTGAAAGATATGCTGAATTAGTGAAGACTGATATTTTTGCAGTTCGAGTGGTGTGGTGGTGTTGGATGTCATAAGCTTTCATTTATATAACAACACGTGTCTTTAGCCACAATCTTTTCTTCAATTAAAATGACAATTTGTTATAAATCTGTGCCATTTCTGTCTTTTTCTGGCAAATAATTTGCCAAGTTTCCTTGTTTTCTGGTACTTTAATCCGTGAATATTGAATGCACAAATTGATGATTTAATATGTGATGAAACATTTTAGGTCAACCTACATGTTCTCTAGAAAACAAGTGCACCGTTTTATATGATGCATATTTTTATAACATATGCTAGAGTGTGTATACAAGGTTATGAAATCAGGTAGGTGTATAATTTTTTAAACAAGTAGATACAATATATTCATAATACTGTTGCACTCTGGGATTGTTTATTAGTTTCATTTATTATAAATTCTGTTTGATTCATATATTCATTTCAAATACTAATTTTATTTCCTTACTAAATATTTGGCATCCACATACAGGTAGCAGGTGCAGACTTCTAATTATATAATAAGATGCATGACTCATTAATTCAGTCAGCATTTCCATGTAAACGGAACAAAAGCAGCAACTTATTTATTGCTCTCTGTGTGAGAATGTTGATGGAAAGTGGCAATACATGGGAGCAGCCATGCCTTATATGCTTTTTCTAACGAAATCCACTGAACTCGGGTTTACTATAAGCCAGCACTTTAACCAGTGAGCGCACCACATATTCTGTTTACACACTGTGATATGGTACCTAGGCATAAATATCTAGCGTTGAGTTATGTAATCTCTTGCAGTTAGAAAAAAAATTGAGTTTGAAAAGGTGTAAAATTATAAAAAAATTTCCTACTATAATTTTTTATAAATGCTTGTTGCCAATTTTATTATTTAGCAATAGCATTTTATTCTCTTTTTAAAACAGATTTCGATTAGCCCCCATTTGTATTTCCTGCTGCTGATTATGCTTGTATAAAAATTTATGACTTTTTATTTATACAATGTGATTTTTATCACTATAACTATAGACAATTTCATACCTTGAGTTTCTTGTTCAACTTTAGCATATATTATAGATAATATATTATAATATATGGTATATATACCATATATTATATATATCTATGCTAAATTTACTACTTTAAACAACTGAAATAAATATTTTAAACATCTGAAAGAAATGCAGATCATATGGCAATGAAATATGAATGTCAGCATACAAAGCTGGCTTTGCTGTCATAGCATTGTGGAGACAAATCCAAGTCAGCAGAAGTAATACGAGACCTACTAACTTTATATCTAAAGCATCTGATACTTCACCGATGTTATGCTTAAACTGTATATAATGCACTGACAGTATTTAGTGTCAATTGTCTGGCAGTTACGTGTTTTTAAATTAAACTGCATATGGATATATATAGACATGCATATTTGATGGAAGTAGAAAATCAATGCAGTGGCTAGTGAATTAACATTATAATATGTTGATTAAATGGTCAAATATCTCTGCAAATATGGAATTTTTATATTTAATGTTATTTTGACTGAACCATTTCATACAAATTCCTATGATGATTTATTCAAACTAAATTTAATAATTTGATGCATGAAACAGTTTGTATATTATGTTTCAGACTTTGCTTAAGTTAAACCAATTTGTATTGCAAAAACAATCATTAGCAGCAATTATTTACAACATATAAACAATATTATCATCACTTATAATAAGAATATTATGTACTATATGAGTTACAACTTACAACAAATTTGCAGCGAGATTGCACAAAGTTTATAGATAACTACTGCTTTTTGAATTGCATATTTTATTTAGTATTTCTATTAAAATATTATACAACGCATTAATAAAATCTGCCAGCAAACAGATTTAACAGTATGTATACATACTTATAGGTTTTTCACAATTTATTTTGGTTCTCATAGGTTAAACAATAAGTTCCTATAATATGCTAGTGGATATATCTATTGAAAACTCGATTGTAGCCGCCGCTGCCCTCTCTGTTGGTTGTATCATAGCAATAACTTCCTGATCCGCTGCGACAGCATCTTTCCCCAGAACCACAGACTGTATTTCCACACATTTGCCCTTCTGGTCCTTTTGGTCCAGGGTGACCTGTAGCATCTGATTGGCAGCCTAAAATGAAACATACATTTAAAGATACTGACACAGTTGGTCAATGGCATTAAGGTTAAACTCTACTATATTAATGTTGCATCATTGTATTCCCTAATGGTATAATAATAATATATTATAATACATATGTCATATTATGATATATATTATAATACATGTCATATTATAATATATATTATAATATGACATGTATTATAATATATATCATAATATGACATATGTATTATATTATAATATATATTATAATATGATATGTATTATAATATATATTATAATATGATATGTATTATAATATATATTATATTATAATACATATGTCATATTATGATATATATTATAATAAATGTCATATTATAATATATATTCTAATACAACATGATTTATAATGATACATATTATAGTACATGTTGTATTATAATATATATTATAATACGCATGTCATATTATAATATATATTATAATATGCATGTCATATTATAATATATATTATAATATGCATGTCATATTACATATTATATAGCTGTCAGTATAATATTATTATAGCTAATGGTTATGGCTAAGCCCTATTTCATATCTATAAAATAATATACCTAATATACTACAATTTAAATACTCAATTGGAAGTTTGAGAAATTGAAAATGAAACCTATCACTGCAACATAATATATAAGTCAACATATTACAAACCTGGCTGTGCTGTCACAGTGTTGTGGAGACAAATCAGAATCAGCAGAAGTGATACAGGACCTACTAACTTCATCTCTACTTTCTGATGTTTATCAATGTCCTGCTTATACACTGCTATAGTGTATAATGCTCCGGCAGTATTTGAGTGCCTTGTTTGGCTGTTGGGTATTTTTAAATTGAGCTGCATATGAATAGGCGTGCATATTTAATGGAAGTAAAAAATTATTGCAATGGCCAGTGAATTAACAAAATAATATGTTATGCCAATAACATTTTTTATGTATATAATGATATAATGCCAAATATGCTTCCTTTTTCAGAGTTGGCTATATAGGATATAATTTAATCTATGCCAAGGAAAGTTATCTTTGCTAGATATAGCTATATAGATAGGATGAGCTTTGCTTGTTCTTTGTGCTTATTACAGGTTTTGATCCCTTAGTATTCCGTACAATATATGGTTGCATAGCTTAAACTTATAGTACTAACTTTTATAAAAAGAAGCATTTTGCATCAATTACTAAACATCATAATGTAAGCTGTTTGGTGTGCTATAGTTATTCAGTTTCTGCATTCTTTTATGTACAAAAGCAAACAAAATAAACTTCCAAATTAGCAATGCTATAATTAAAATAGTACCTGATATGGCTCTATTGCTTCTCAGTTTTTAGCACAAATATCTTGACTATCAACTGCCTATTAAACTTTTTGTATTATAGCTGCTGTTAGAAATAAATATATAAGAGTTGAATGAATTGACGTAGCTATAACTTTCACTGGTGTACTAGGTTTTTATTCTTGAAGCTATTTATATCACTCTTTATAACATTTCTGGATATATGAATCTCACACAAAGATATAACACATTTTCAAAAGCGTTGAAATGAAAGTTTATTCAAGGCAAGACTATATAGAGTTATAGTTTGAGAGAAATATGTAATCCAGCAAGAAAACTTCGGATAATCGTTCTCACAGTTTCATGTCTTCGACGTTCTCAGTGACAAATGAGAAATTTAGTAGAGATCTCCAGGGCGAACACAAATTATTCTACTATTGCCGTTAATGCAGCATATTTTTGGCGAGCAGATGTTTATATTGCATGGCCTCCAGTTAAGTCCCGGAGGCCCCTTTAGATCTGAGTATGCCTCACAACCTATAATAAATATATTTAAAATAAAAACTTATAAAGCTGCAGCTGCTATTACTGTATTACTGCTGCCTGTATTACACTAATATATTGCATATTATGTTAGTAAACTCACGCGCATCAGCACTGTAGAAACACGAACAAGCAAGGACAAGCAAAGTCAATAGTATCAGCTTCATTCTTCTTGACTGATCAAAGTATTCAGAGAAATGTAGACATCTAAGCCCAACATGTATTTTTATATTAACTTTACACTAAACATGGCCGATGACCAAAAACAAGTTCAGTATATTTGTATAAGTATATCAGGTGATGCAACCTTTATGAGGAAATTGATTTGCCCATATACATGCATGGAAAATGGACCGTGACCGATGGAATAAAATTAATATCACTATCTCAGTTGTTTTTATTGCAAAATATTTTTATAGCTATCAGGGTTGGAGTAATTGTAATTGTAATTGACCCCAACCCTGAATTAGCTATATATAATATACAGTCATATGTTAATTTTGTTGGCATAGTTTATATAAACATAATTAAATACTCCTTACATATATTAAAGTATATACATTATGCTTATTCTTGAAAATTAGACTTTTGTCGCTGCCTAAAGCACATGTATTTAATTATTAATGCAGCCTTCTACATGCCTGGAGAAACTATTTAAAACTGTTTTTAAAGCAGTGCTTTGAAGACTAAAATTACAATGCTTATTGCACACCTGTTGGAAATAATTTACTGAATAAAAATCATTTAGTCTTTTAAGATAAATAGAAATTTAAACCTGCTTTCAAAACTTCATAGGCCTATAATATTCATGCAGTATTACATAAAAATTTTAACTTCAACACATAAAAGTTCAATAAGTTTTATTTCGATAAGAGCTAGTATATAGTAGTGAAATAATTTTTTTAAGGCTCCTTTCTTCCAATGAGACAGGAGTATAGGCTATTATTATTATACATGATATGTGAAATACTGCACCAAGTAATTGTCAATTTGTTACCATATATAAACATTATAAGTATTATTCATCCAAAACATAGAAATGATATGTAAACTTATTTATCAATTGTAATAAATCAAAATGCACTTTTATATGTTGGCTTAATTCACTCTTCAATATAAATGTTAAATAATGAAAACTGGTAGAATTCTTTGAACTTGAACATACGTTGTTCTGTTGTAGCCTAATTAGGAATACTATAAGTAATAGAATAAGTATTATTATACAAAGCACACATTCCACTCTACCCAATCGATACTACATATTACGGTCAGCGTGCAGAGCTATTTAATAAAAGTCATTATAGTTCTATAAACTTAAATGTATATTTTAGTCTCTGTAAAAATTGATAATTCTAACAAAATTATATCACTGTTGCATTTTAATTATTTTCTTTCAGGTTGAATTTTTATGTTGCAAAAATATATGAATAATTTATTTTTGAAGCAAGTGTTTTGAAATCAGTACTGATTGATTTATTCATATTTTTTAAGTAAAAATCTGGCAGGTGCCCTGACTATTTCTTTGAGATAAAATCTCTGTTTCCTTATATGTCTGGTTATTACCATCTGGCCCCCAGCCATGATGATTACTTCATGTTGTGTCACACACATATATAGTTATTGTGCGTGAATATTGGTCAAACATAAGCATTCCATCAAGTAGGTATATCTTCATAAACAATTGAATGTAGGCGCAAATATATATTCATAATACTGTTGCACTCTGAGATTGATTGTGCATGTATAATTTATTGACTTCGTTTGATTCATTCTTTTAAAATGCTATAATGTTTTTGTTTATTACATTTTATATGGTGTTGCTATACTAGTATATGCAAAGATGCTGCTATACTTGTTGGTGATATATATGTAAGAATAGAAATATTTCTGCATAATGTTATAATTCAACTTTATTCAGTACACACATTAAAGGTGACAACAATGCATACCCAATAATGGATATATTAAAGTTTATACAGTTTTATTATCAATGAATGTGGTATAGAATAAAAAGATGTTTATTAATAACCCAAGTTTAATATATATTCTATGTCTACATATAATAATATATGTTTTTTATCAGAATGTATCAACTTATACATGCCTGTACATGCTTTCGTTTGAGTATATATAACTACAACATACTACTTTTATATGAAATGCATCATATCTTTATCCTTGACGGTCTCTTTGACTGACACAAACACCATCTCTACCTCCTCTCTGGCAGCACATCTCATTGTGACCACAAATTACCCCTCCACAGGTTTGGCCGTCAGGTCCATCCATTCCGGGGTGGCCATCTTGATTTGTACAGTCTGAAAGAGGGTCATTTAAAATATAAATTATCAATAAGTTGGTTATAGTTTAAATAACGAAGATGTTTTATACATGCATATCAAATAATTATATATATAAGCTATATCAATTTTAAACAAACTATAGTATATATAGATATTGTCTTATAGCACTGTGAGTAATTAGTCATATATATGTATATATACATATACATATATATACATATATATATATATATATATATATATATATATATATATATCTCAATCTGTGGACAGCAGCTGTTTCGGGATTTGTCCCCTCATCAGCACAGAACAGAGTACCATGGCCCACACCTTTGCAATAGTAAAACTTATAGTTTTACTAAAGCATATTTAAAAGGTGTGTAAACTCAAGCCAGAGTGCTCAAGTGACTCTAGGGGTCACCTAGGAGTCACGAGCATATATATATATATATATATGTATATACTACCATTTATTTAAACTAATTTTTAAATTTTATCCCTTGAAAAAAGGTCACTATCATCGCCATTAATTCTAATAAGACAAAGAAATTGATGTCAGCTCACATACCCCTCTGTGCTGTCACAGTGTTGTGGAGAAAAGTCAAAATCAGCAGAAGTGATACAAGACCTACTAACTTCATCTCTACTTTCTGATATTTACCAATGTTCTGGTTACACTGCTTGTAACACACTGACAGTATATCTGCAGGATTCTACTCTGTTTGCTGTAAGCTATTTCTAAGGTGACCTGCATGCATACGGATTTACATTTCAGGAGGTAAAAAATTAATGCAGTGGATAGTCAATTAACATAATAACATTTACTGCCAATTTGATTTATTCACGGTTGATGCCAAATGCGTTTCCTTTTGGAAATGCCTTTGGTGTGCTTTCACTTATGTTTGATCAACTTTTCATTTCAGTTTTTATTTATTTAACAGTCTTTAAATAGCAAAGCTGTATAATCAAACTACGGCTGTGTATAATAGCTATATGAAAAGCAATATACTTGTACGGTCGTAATATACCTACTATAACTGTATTATATAATAATAAGCTTTTCAATGGAAATTGCTAAATACATGCAGGTAACTTCATGACACTAAATAAGCAATAAACTGATCGTTAATGCCGGAATCTATAACATGCCTTGTGCTGGTAACTAAATTATGTTTAGTTCTTGTACAAATTTGTTTAAAATGGTTTGAAACAGTTAAATATCCAATGTTTCAGTGAAAACCTCAAAGAATGTTTAAGTTTTTTTGGTTTTGGAAAAGATAGAAAACAAATTAAAAGTCATGATAATTATAAAGTGTTGAAATATTTTGCAATTGGTACAATATTTGTATGTGCTCATGGCGATAGGCCAATAGTATATGTAATAATAACACAGCTGCTTTAATAATACTTTTTAGGCAGAAATATTGAAATAAAAACTATTAAAACTTAAAGCTTAAACATCTTAATAAACTAAATTTCAATTATATTTCTAAAATTACAGATTTTTTTAAAATTCATATAATTAAAAATATAGTTATTTTGCAGATTTTTAATATATAATATATCTTTAATAACAGATTCTCATCTATAGTACTGAGTATACTCATTGATTTATTTATGTGTTTCATAAGTAAAGGTCTGCCAAATGTCCTGATTATTTCCTCAAGATAGCTTCCCTTTTTCCTTATGTCTGGTTATAGTACCATCTGCAGTTATTGCCATATCTAGACTCCAGCCAAGATGATTACCTTATCTTATGTTATCTAGATTGTGTACTCTACTATATAAAAATATATTATTGTTATTGTGTTTGCATGCTAATATATATTATAGCTATTCCTATATTATGTATGTTAATACTTTATTTATATGATTTTCATAAGAAAGTGTGACTTTAATAATATAGCTATAATAAGCTTTACAAAAGTGTTTCATATCAGCTAAAAGATTTGCAGTTTATTTTATTAAATATATTGTTTATGATTTGCAGTACCCATGCATTAAAGTCTTTGATTTTAATTCAAATGTTATACTGTGCAACAGCCATTTTTAATTTGTAGCATGCATGGCTTTAAATGTCTTTCAGCCTCAGAATTACTATAATTATTTCCTTATGTAAGGTGATCTCAAATACGTATCAATATAAAGATGGAAAGCAGTCTCTGCTACGTCCTGATTAATATACTTTGTAATAGAGAAGCTAGTAAAAGGTTCAATAGTGTAAACATTGTGATCATCAAGTATTATTGCAACTGCAAACTTCACTCTGTGCTATATATATGCAATTTCAATTGATGTTGAATTGATATTTCTTTTATTTTTAGATTATGATACTTATATATAAAAAATTGACTTCAAACAACTTTTTCTTAGTAATCAATTGTTACTTTAGCTGTAAACAAATAGTATGATTAATCTGACATATATTATGTAAAATACCAAGTTTATTAAAATAGATAATATAAATGCAGGTGTTATAATATACCTTCCTGAAAGGCATTGTAAAAATGTGGCTTAAAGGGCATATTTTGTGTTTAAAAACATAAGAATTTTATCTTGCTTTATTCTGTCTATTATCAACTAAACACTCTTTGTTTTATTATTTGGCAGCAAGTGAAAACGGCATTCTATATATTTTCTCTATATATACGTATATGCATATTATATAAGCTATATGTGCATATTATATAAGCTATATATGCATATTATATAAGCTATATATGCATATTATATAAGCTATATGTGCATATTATATAAGCTATATGTGCATATTATATAAGCTATATATGCATATTATATAAGCTATATGTGCATATTATATAAGCTATATGTGCATATTATATAAGCTATATATGTGCATATTATATAAGCTATATGTGCATATTATATAAGCTATATGTGCATATAGCGGAAGCTGACTCTTCTATAAAACTATATAATGTATTTTATGCAATAGTGAACACTCACCGCATCAACCTGGAAATATTGCATTTATAACATGAACATGTGAAATGTGGTACTAAAATTGTTTCTATATAACAATATATAGCCATACTGTAACACATGGCTAGAAACAGAATATTGCATTTATAATATGACAATTTGTGGCTATATATAAGGTTGCTAATAGGACAAAAAACTGCAAGTAGTTTGAGATTTTGAATAGTTTAAACAATTGTATATTTTAAACAATTTAATTATTGCTATTTGAATATATTTCAGGTATCAGAGTAAATCAGCATACAAAAAATTGCATGTATACTGCAGATATGTAGGTGACCATAGCCTGCTCAGGTCTTCAAGCTAATATGATAAGGGAACAGCGCTTCGGGGATCTACACAAACGTTTCCACAGACTACAAAGCAGCATTTATCTATCCCGGGACATTCTGAGTCTGATACACACTTGTTACTGCAGGTTTCTGGTTTAGGCAGAGCACAAACTGCAAGTGGACCTGGAAGTGACACTTAGTATCAATTATAACCAATTTAAAATACCCACTAGTTAATAATACTACCACTGCATGCAGCTTCATTCATCAGCTGCTGCTGCTATACTGCTATACTGCTATACTGCTACTGCTACTGCTACTGCTACTGCTACTGCTACTGCTACTGCTACTGCTACTGCTACTGCTACTGCTACTGCTACTGCTACTGCTATACTGCTACTGCTACTGCTACTGCTACTGCTATACTGCTATACTGCTACTGCTATTGCTGCTGCTACTGCTACTACTACTGCTACATATACTAGATACACTCACCTGCATCAGTACTGTGTAGAAACACACAAGCAACTACCAACATAGTCATGATTACCAGCTTCATTCTTCATTCGATGAAACGTTTCATAACAATGAATACATCTCCAGTCAACCCCATTAAAATTAAAATTAAATAATTCAATATTTTATTTTTCTATAAAATAAACATGAAAAAATAATTTTTTAGTGTATACATACATTTTTTTTGTATAAAACATGAAATTTGTAAAGTTTGACCATTATTATATATACTCACCTGCTTCTATATTCTGCAAGCAGATTAAAACAAATAGAAATATTGTGATGAATAAAAACTTCATTGTTTTTATTTTGAGAATAAAATGTTGTGAAAATACAAATGAAAAATATAATCATATATATTATATGCTTTTACTTTTATATGTAGAGTTTATGGTAATTAGTAGTTAGGGTATTCTGTATAAGGATGTAAGTTTTTTGTGATAAATAAGTGTTTTAGCCAATTGGATATATTTGAGTTTTCACAGAGGAATGGTTGATTTTTTGTTCAAATGAACATCTGCCAAATGATTTAGTCATTTCCTCCAGATATAACAACCCTGTTTCCTTATGTCTGGTTATTAAACCATCTAAACTCTAGTCATCCAATTATGTACCTTACATTGTGTTTTGCAGTCTACCGTGCAAACATTATGTAATACAATCTAATTTAGCTCCTTTATTGTCTTTTTACTTCAATGTTTATATCCAGTCATACATATGCTATTTACTTGCACTGAAAATATTTTATTAGAAAATTTTGAAAAGTCTTTAGACATTAGTGAAATTTACTATTCAGTTTATGTAAAACCTATAATAAGAAAGTTAAGGCTAAATTATTATTAGCTTCAATCATTTTAGAAAAATGTTTTTCTTTTGAAGTTATGCCATCATTTGTTTTTTAAAAGAAAGTGGAAATTAGATATTATATAAAAATGTTTTGTGACTTGCTGATATTGCTATATACATATAAGCTGCACATGCACAAGCTTTATAGTGCTAATTTGTCAACAGCTGAAGCAGTATAGTTTATTATCTTGACTCTAATATGTTATTTAGATTATCTCCAATTATATAGCTATATACACATACACAAGCTCTTTAAATTGGTGGCTTGCAAAAACTACTATAACATTGAAAAATGACATATTTCATTTTATTTAATAAAGTTAAATTTATCTAATATTTTAGCGCAGCTATGCTGTTATACTAAATTATTTACATATATAATAAGTATCAACAATTTAGCTGATTATATAATAAATTGAAACCTATGGCCTATACGTATATAACCACAAGCGATATACAACATTATGCATATTTCACTTTGATGTCAGAAGTTCAGTTTTACAAAATGTATTGCAACACGATTACACATGCAAATTGACATGTGTCATGTAGGCGAAGTTACACAACATACTTTGAAAATCAATTTATCATACATGTCAGTTATTTTCTGCTTTCATAATATTGTTTATTACAGCCAGGTTATTTTTCGCAATAAGTAAAAACAATCTATATTTGTGAATGCTAAATTGTGTTAACTTATATTGCACAACATACATGACAGCTTAGAATGTTGATTTTATTGTAACTGCTATATAATTATACTCTTTCTATATATATAAAGGCAGTCATCCAAGAACTTTACGCAACAATTTTCTATTAACATCAGATTAAATATATATCCCTTTTTTTAACTGTGTGTCTTTTATGCTGCTTGAAGTCATATATTTGCTGATTTACAAGAATATATTGGAGTGTCACCATAATTCAGCATAAGCTAACTTTTATATAAAGAAGATGCAGTTTTTGATAATATACCTTTTCAAAAATGTTTATTATAGACAAGACATATCAAATATATATAAAACTGAATCTACAAATTGTATATATATCAATTATAACTATGATAAAAGCACATGAAAGGAGTTCTTTCAAGGTATGTAGTTGTCTGGACAGTCACCTTCGTTGACACACTGTCCGGCACAGCATACCTTTCGGAAACAGTCTCTGTCAACTTTGCAGTGAGAAGTGCCCATGCGCCGCCCTAAAACATTACGATATTAAATAGTTTGGAGCCACAGCTATAATAATTTAAAGAACGCTTTTTTAAATGGAACAGATAATATACTTCTATATATCATGAAGTTGGACGGCAGGTATAAGTTATAACACATGCATAGCTGAAATTAAAATCTTCTGCAGTAAATCTTTTAAGATTTTCTCAGCCTGTACTTTCACAGAGTTTGATAAGCCAAGTGGTGTGTTTGTTTTAAATTGCTTTGTAAACTTATTATGAAACCATGAAAATCTAAAGATACGTTAAAAAAAAAAATCCGTTTTCTGAAAATAAATACAATGCAATTTATTGAAATAGAAATTGTTAAATAATAATGTTTAAACTTTGACAAAATATATTATACTCACATGATGCTGAAGCACTTTGTAAACATATTAAAGCAAAAAGAAGTACAGAAAAGATTATAAACTTCATAGTGTTCCTGGTATGATAATAAAATTATCTTTGATTGCTATAGTTATTATTATAAGCAATATTATATGAATGGTTGAATAGAATGTGCTACTTTTATATATATAGCCACAGATTGTCGCAATTACAGATTGACCCTGTACAAGGATATAATGAATAATAAACTGATTTATACGCATGGCACGAATGTGAACCATTGGCTCTGAAATTATATATGCTTCATATTTGCATTTCCTCATCCCGGATTGCATCTAATTTTAATTGACTGTGAAATGAACTTTGCTTTTAAAATTGAGGATTGAAATTTTCTAAAATGATTTGTTTCACAGCCAAGAAATTAAGTTATTCTTTTCAGAAAGAAAATGATGAAGTGCTGCATCACTTGAGACGTTGTATTTATTTATACCTGAACTGATAAAGATAAGTTGTGATAAACACGTGTCTTATACAAGAATTATTATGAGTTCAACAACAAATAATTGTCACTTTTTAAATATCTTCTCTTTTATTTAATATTTCTTCCACAAATTCTTTTGCATATATTATAATAAAATAAAGAAATGCATTTTATCAATTAGCAAAGAATAATGAGCATGGTAAACAAAAAGAATAAAAAGTTAGGTTTAAAATTATTAAACATCTGTAAACTAAAACATTAGCACTATGAATAAACTTATTATTTTGAATCACATAGCAGAAGTCAATTTGAACATTAAAAAATATAGCAATATATAGCAAGTCCTATAATAAATCTTGTCAATCAAAAAGTTTTATGCAATATGCTGCTTATAGGAAGTTGTCTTCTCACCAGGTATATTATATAGTTATGTTGATGGAATAAAATAATGCAGTTCAGGATATAAGTGCAATGGTAAATATGATGCATCAACATTGAAGTATATAAAATGAATTTTGAGAATTTAGTCAAGAAACAAACAAAACATCATAAAATGAAACGTTAACTTGTAAACTAAAATATGTAAAATCTACTTATATAATTATAAAATCTATAATTATTATGTAATTAAATATACTTTACTTATTACATAACATGCACATTTAAGTAAAATTAAATTTAATACATTAATTATTTTACATTTATGCTGCCTATAAAAGGTTATCTGACAAAGGGTCTTGAAATGATGCCTTGTTTAAATTATGGCAAATTACTTTCACTCCTCAACGGCAGCGAAAAAGTGTGTCTATCTAAATAAAATTATTTAGCTGCCAATAAACTTTGTAAAATTATTAAATTAAAAAACTTAATTTAAATTGAATTATAATTTATTATTGATAATCAGATCTAAACTTCAATTACGATATCCTGCTTCAGTGAAGCTTCATCTGTAGTCTGTATTTCATCCTTATAATATAATTCTTGAGCCTGTTCTCCCACTGCACGACTACTGGTTAGTTGGGGTGGGATGTCTAGCAAATAGTTAAATATTTTTGTTGTACTAAAACAGTACTCAGTTCATAGGCTAATTTCTACTAAGCATGTAAGTTATATATATACAGAGGCTTGTTTAATGAATGTATTAAATCAACTTCCATCATACTTACAATACTTACATTCTTATACGAAGTAAGTATGTTATCACACCTTTCAGCACTTACAGTATACTCTGTCATTGATGATTCTACTAGCCATGGGATCTGTATGAAGATCAACTTTGAGGGAAATGTTGGTTGTATTCTGTGACGTTGACATAGTTGTGCTTTCTTCCCGCTCTTCACCAGCTGATACTCCTGGGTTATAAGGTGTTACAGCTATTCCATCTATAAAGCCATAAAAGTTAATGTTTTGTGGTTTTATATAATAAGGCAAAGCTTCATAACCAAAAGTACTGTATAGATAAAAATTTATATACACAAAAGTGCACCAAAACATTAACGAATAAAAAGTGCCACTGTATTTTATATAATACAACATAGTTCAATAATTTTGGCATGCAAGTTGCGGAGAATAAATTTGTTATAGCCTAATGCATGAAAAAGCAGGTTACAAGACTTTCACCACAAAAATTCTTAGCTCTATAATGCTGGTTGTAACAAATCTAGAAAAAACCAGTTGCTTTTAGAAAGGAATGTGCTGTTTGAATAACCTACTTAAACAACGTTTTGCTGGATTGCTGCCAAAATGTAAAATGATTAATTTAGGGCTCATGTATAAGCTTTGCGTGCAAAACTGAAAAGTTTGTTTACCATTTTTTTGCTTGAAAGCTACGTGTGGGTTTCCCTCAAAGGAAAATCCAGGAGGATGTTCTAAAGACATTGATGAAGTAGCAAAACTTCTCTGAACTTGTTCTGCAGATACTTCTACACTAGATGTTTTACCCTTCCCTGAAACATTGAAATATTCATCTTTTTGAAAACCAAAAGTCAAAATAATTTTCATGGATTATTTCTCAAAATTTATTCCCTCATTTAAATGCAGACTTGGTCAATAATTTGAAAGAATAAATTTATGAAATTTTCCAAGTAGAAACTTGTTTATTGCTATAACAACTATAATAAGAATATAGAGGCAGAATGTAACTACAATTCTTTAAACATGTTTATTTAATTTTTCAATTTAGAGAAGTATAAAAATATAATGGAGCAAATACACTAACTTGATAGCCTTTATATAATAAGTGAAACTAACAATATATATGTGAAGCTATAATATATATATATATACTAAAACATTTTTAAGCAAGCAAAGCTCATGACACCCTTCATATAAATTATTTACAGCAAAGATTTAACTGGCAACAAGTAATACAAACTGGCGCCTAGAATACCTTTCAGTCTGTCATGCTTTGCCTTCATTTTAGGTGTGTTTTTGTAGTTAACAGGTTCATAGTTCATTGGGTGTTGTTTTGTCAACCCTGAAACTATGATATAATGTTTTATACAATACAATATATATTACAGATTATATAATATGTGTACATTATACACAAACACGCAAACATACAATGTAGGCACAAATGTAAAATTTTGCTTGGGCGCTTAACTAATGTTAACTACTGAGAGACGCGCGTAGTAATATAATACATCAACAGTCATAGTCACTCGGCCGCAATGACCCGATGGGTATAGTTAATTACAATACCTTGCTATATACGAAAAAAATTATGGTCAACTAAGTGATTTCTTCTATTCAAATTAATATAAATTCCTAATATATATATATATATATATATATATATATATATATATATATATATATCTTTACGAGCTAGTAATTTGATTATAAATAGGTATACCAGAAACATTGTTATTTATTACTTTATTAGGTAAAGTAATTACACTGATATTTCGGGTACCACTGTACCCATCTTCAGAGTAGCATATACCTATTTATATATATATATATATATATATATATATATATATATATATATATATATATATATATATATATATATATATATTATACTTATAAACTTATAGTGCACATGTTCATACCTGACAAGCTACCATGCTCTAAGCTGCTTCTTTGTGATGTGTGAGCTTCAACAGGCAAAGAGTGGGCTTGGTTTTCTTGTGCCACAAGTTTCTTTTGTCCTGGGTACACAACTAAAACAAGATGTATACAATTTAGAGCTAACAATCATTTTATATATTGTTTATATGAATGGAGATATCAAGGTATACATTTATATGGCTGAATGCTTTCAATGATAAAACTCATAATTAATTACTATTTACAACATAATCAATTACATTTAATTATTCACACACCAGAGAATTTCTTTCAAATATGTATTGCTTTAACAATATTCTTTTTGCAAAACTAAAATACCCTTTAAAATTATTAAATGATTCACTTTTTTCGTCTATGCAACATCAATAACAACCAATAAAATTATAGACATTGCAGCAACCACAGAAATTACTATACTCTCAGCCAATCTTATACACAATAGAATCACTTTCCTTAGGTACACAAGGGAGGCAACTCTAAACAGTTTAGGTTCCCTTACTTCATTATGCCTGTCTATTTTGAGTACATTCTTACGTATACTGTTTTTGCTATTTCGCATGGGTTACAAAGCTATATGCATTACTCATGGAAGTTGTTGTCTGAACGTAATATAATTTCATAGCTGATTTATACATGCTTCAAAGTGAAATATAACTAAATTTACTTACTTGCTTTCAAATCAGGAGTAGGTGAATAGAAAGCTGATTTTTTGTGAGCTGAACATATTGGCATTTTATCTTTTCTCTTCTTTTTGTAAGCAATAAGCCTGTTGAAAATGTATAACCACTCATGATGCAATTGTGTAATAATTAGTACATTTTGCTCTCAATGCTTATATTTGGTAAAAATAAAAGAGATAACTAATTATCATTGTGGCATCATGCAAATTATACTTTGTCTAAACCAGTATATAAATTTATAGCTCACATCCTTTGGAGTCTAATTGCATAGATAAAGAAGGCAATACACAAGGTGATGAAAATGCTGTTTAGTACGAAGGCAACTATAAGTTGAGTCTGTATCTGTTTCAGTAATGTGTCCAATTCAGTCCTTTCTGACTCTCCACTGTAACAAATAATAATGTAGATCACTCAATGTGATTGCAGTGTTGAGATTACTCAGTGCAGCTTCTGTAGTGAAATGGTAGCAAGCCTGCTTGCAAGCTGGAGGTCGTGGGTTCAAATCCTAGTGGGAGCAAAGGTTTTATAGATATGTGAAGTTTTTTAAGGCAGAAAATGTGCAAGCCACTTATAGGTTAGGTGTAAATCAATTATATACCAACAGTGTAATTAATCAACTGCCTCCCTCCCCATTCAAAACCACTAACTAACTCTGAGAAATAGAAACCACACATCAACCTGGTTGTCCACTCAATGCTACCAGACAGGTGGGAGTTGACATCATCGTACCAGAGCCAGTCTCTTAGATTAAATACAGAAATTTTGTTACGTATGCTTCTTTTTTCCTTACAAAGTTTACGGATGTTTGCCTATGAAAGTATATACCCAAAAGCATAATATATTAACAGGCATTGAAGCCCTTTTACAATATTGTGACTTCACGTTATATTTTGCTATAACCACATAGCTCTATTAGGCTTTTATACATTAAATACTTACTAATTATCCATTTTAAGAGTGTAGACTTGCCAAAAAAACTCGATATCTTGCTTTGAATCAATGCATTGACTATTCAATGCAACTGTAAATTGGTGCTTCTAACTTCCAAAAGAGTTTAATTTATCTGTTCAGTATTCCAACCATGCAGCGTGTGGGGGGTGGTTCTCTTTATACTTGTAGTTTGCAAATGCAATGGGTTTAGTAATTACAGTTATAGTTTTCCAATCCATAGATATTGATCTGTGTATAACAATAGATCAATTATATGAGCCTAGCTTTCACTTCCTGTATAAAATACTAACTATAATTATATGATAATTAGCAATTAACTCCATGCAGCTTTTTTCATAATAAGCAGTCAGGAGGGAAAGTTTGCTTGAAAGCAACTATTGTTCAACAAAAACAGAACATTGTGCATTTCATGACTCATACTAACTGAGAAATAACAACTAATAACAAACTAATAAACTAATAAATAAATCAATACATTTGCTCTCAACATATATGTTGAGAGCAAATGTATTGATTTATTTATTAGTAATTGTTATTTCTCAGGCACACTTTAAGTATGAGTCATTATAGACACAATGTTTAGTTGTTTCAGAGCAATCATTGCTTTCAATGCTGCAATGATGCCTATAGATATAGAAGAGGACACAATTCCAACAGGCAAGTATAGTTTATTAGCAATGTTAATATTTAGAGAGCTATATATATCGTTGAGCCATGTTATGATAAAATATCACTCACAATATACATTATATATATCACCAACAATTAGTATAACAAAAATATATTTATTGGACATTCACAATAGCTATAAACTCCATTTATACCGCAATGTGTGATCTTCCATAAATAAAAGAGAAAACAAATCTACGTTGAGTTCTACTTGAGCATTTCCTGGTTAATTCTAGGGACCATATTTGGCAGTATAATCAAAAAAATTTCTACACTAAAAATCTAACTATTCTACTGTCAATTAAAAGAAAAACATTATTTGTAATATTAAAAGCATCCGCAGAGGTGCCTGTAGTTTATTTTTTAGTTGACTTTTTCATTATTCTAGCAAAAGCTTGGCTTGCAGTCTCTGATTTCTTTTCAGCAAGCTTTTCATCTAAAATAACAAAACACATCTTACAAGAATTTAAGTCTAAAATATTACTAACAGTAACTGTCAGAAGTTGATTAAAGTCAATAGCTTTGTGAAACTCTCAATGTGAAGATTTCTTTCTCCAGTCATATCACCTATAAACATGGTCAAAGATTTTTTTCTGAAATTGGTTATATAACTCATATACACAATGCTGCATTATATTATATAACTAATGTAACTATAAATTACTTTACCTACAGCTAGCACAAAGTAACTAAGTAACTGCTTCAACAATTATTAACTAATTAAACAATAACTTATATAAGCTGTAAGGCTAAATATAAATTCAAGCTATTTATACACCCTAATTCAAAATCAATAAGATTAGTTGTCAAACTTTGCTTTGACTTTCAAAATATTCTTGCAGATGCTAAAAAAATTAGTAAACTAAACGCACACACATATCTGCTAACTTTTTACCGTTTTCCAGGTCACTAGTGGGAGATTCTGGTGGAGGTGGTGGCGGTTTTCTCCGTACACTTCTCCCAGAGGGAACTCGCATTTTAACCCGCTGCAGATTCTCACCATCTCTTTCTGCTGGCTGTTCTAAGATTTCAACATAAATTGGAGGTTTTTCTGCAACTTTGGCAATGCCGTGAGAATTTCCATTGTAGTCGTTACTATCCATTGCACCTTCCTTGTCCGTGCATTTGTCTAATTATAGAACAAGATACTGTTTTACTTTCTTGTAGCATCTTATCTCAACATGCCGCAGCCTGATTTACCAGGAAACAGACTAAACCCCCGAAACCAGAGGAAAACTCACCATGGTGGAAAAATACAATATGAGATTAGCGTGTATAATAAACATTAGACATTTGATAAGATATATCAACTTATATATACAAAGAATTGTTTCCAGCATCAATATGATCATAACATATGTATATAGTTATCTCATTGTAACAAATCTTTATATATGAGCAGTCACCAGCAAGGCACATGAGCTCACTAATCTCACAAACCCTCTGTACATGCCTGTCAAATACCTGGTGGACATGTTCATACCTGCATGTCTAGCACTTACAGGCACATGTCCAAACCTGTCAAACATCCCTTACCAAGAAAATATTCCTACTTGTCAAGCACTTATAGTGCACATGTTCATACCTGTCAAACACATAATATTATAGTGTACATGTTCATATACCTGTCAAGCTACTGCTGTCTAAACTGCTTCTTGGTGAGGTTTGGCCAATAACATCCTCATATTTGTCACTCTGCCAAGAAAAAGCTGGATTATCTTGCCCCTCAATATCCTCATATCTATCCTGCCCATCTGACTCATCTTGCCTCTCTTGCTCTTTGTGTTTCTTCCGTTTCTTGCGCCCTGGGTACACTACTAAAACAAGATTTGCACAACATAAGTTTTAGCTATACATTTATACACATTAGAACTAGAATATTATGGTATAAGAAATCTATGAGCTTGCAAAAGTTCAAGTTGATAAACTGCTATTTACAGTGAGTTGTTTTCAAAAATATAATATAAGCAGCTTTGTAAACTCATTAAACAAGCTCATTAAATTTTTTACTTCTCTCTCATGCAGCTATAATATAATAGTAACATTTCTACATAAAATTATAATAACAATTAAATTAGCAACCATAATAACCATAGTAACTACTACTCTCAGCCAATGATATGCAAGCTTACTAACTATAATAACCATAGTAACCACTACTCTCAACCAATGATATGCAAGCTTACTAGCTATAATAACCATAGTAACCACTACTCTCAACCAATGATGTGCAAGCTTACTAGCTATAATAACCATATAGTAACTACTACTCTCAGCCAATGATATGCAAGCTTACAAGCTATAATAACCATAGTAACCACTACTCTCAACCAATGATATGCAAGCTTACATAGCTATAATAGGCACAAAAAGAAGACAAATCTGAAAAGTTATGCATTTTCACTAATTGACTATACATGTTCTTGGAATAGTTGTTTATAACAGCTAAATAAATTCAGAGCCCTTTTGCAGCTTTAAACAAGCTTACCGGCTTTTAAATCAGGAGTAGGTGAAACAAAAAATGAAGTTTTGTGAGTTGAAAATAAGTCATTGTCTTCTTTCTTCTTTGAATAAGCACCAGTAGAACCGTCAACCCTGTTAAAGACAACCACACATGAGTTTACTATGTATGCCTGTATGCCGTATGCAATAAATTTTGCTCTAAACTTATAGGTTTGGTAACACCATCAATAACTATAAACTATTATTGTAGTATCATACAATCTGTTTTGTCTAAAATAGCGAATACATTAATAGCTAACCTTCTTCGAAGTTTAATAGTGTAGATGAAGAGGATTATACAGGATACAATAGAGACGCAGCTTAGTGTGATATGGAAGCTATCAGCTGACTCTGTATTCTGTTTAGTACTATATTAAAGTCAGCACTTCCTGTCTCTTGGCTGTAACAAATAATCACAGTCAGCGTGCTGTGAGATTTGTTAAAGGTAAAAAAGCTACACTCGAACAACCAAGCATGTAAACCATGCAATAGAGCAACTTGACGCCGCTATCCAAAAGTATAAAAGTCTAAAAAGTATAAATACTGGTCTGGTATTACTTTATGTACACTCACTATAAGACAAGCTACTGGACTATATACAATCTATACTAGCTATACTATACTATATTACTATCCTAGACTAGCAGCAACTGTAAAGATTATTATAATGGTTGCTCTCATAACTTATGTATAATTTTGGATTAGTAATATTTTTACGATTCTTCATGCAGAATTCTAACTACAGTCTAACAGCATATATTTAAAGGTTATAAAAATAGTATATTTACAGTTTATATATTACATATATATATATATATATATATATATATATATATATATATATATATATATATATATATATATATATATATATATATATATATATATATATATATATATATATATATATATATATATATATATATATATATATATATATATGTAATATATAAACTGTAAATATACTATTTTTATAACCTTTAAATATATGCTTTTAGACTGTAGTTAGAATTCTGCATGAAGAATCGTAAAAATATTACTAATCCAAAATTATACATAAGTTATGAGAGCAACCATTATAATAATCTTTACAGTTTACTTTATATATATATATAAATATATATATATATATATATCTATATATATATATCTATATATATCTATATATATCTATAAAAATAGTTAAAGTCCCAGCATAGTTTGCTGTTGTGCAAAGATGTTATGCTTATATATTTAATCAAAATGTGGTAAATTATACTTACGCATTATTCATATTAAATGCATATATTTGCCAAACACTTGTTTTGTACCAACTATTCCCTACTTAATTCAACTGAATAGTCCCTCCTATATTTACAAAGTCTTCAAACTTATCGTTTATTAGTCCAACCTTTAGTGCACTAAAGGCTGTGATAAGATAACAGCATACTTCTAACCTCATGTTTATTACATGCAAACACTGTAGACTCCCCTTTTATGAATAGTTAGTCCTCCAACACTATCTGATAGATAAACACAATTGACAAACAAGCTTTTGAAATACAAACTACAGCATGTGTAGCAAAGCAGCTATAATAAAGTAACAATCAAATCAGTAGTTAATATAATATATTGAGTAGCCAAATGTGAAAGAATCAACCTCAAAGCAACCGTTGTTTAACAACAAAACAATACAATTGATATTCTTTTGTGATTGTGCATAAAAACAGTTTGAAAACATGCAACAACATATTATTTTAATCTTAACCCTTACGCCATCAATGGACCATAATTATATTGCTGTGAATTTATGCTTCACTGCAATTTATTGAAAGCCACTTCACCAGGTTTGTAATGAATAAGAGTTTATTTATGGCTAATTATACACGAATAAAATATACAACAACTAACACAACTATTACATGATAGAGAGCTATCAATACACGACTTTACATTAGCACAATCCAGTTCTCTCTGCCGGCTAATTTATCAGGCAAACTTCCACTATTATACATACGCAGCTTCGCCTACTACTAATTATTGTCTACATCCCATTGGTTGTCACGGTGGTGCCATCTTACTGAAGAATGACATGATGTTTACTGCATCCTGTCCTAAGTCAGCTGGGGGAGTTATCCTTTCGATATAAACATACTGTTGAACGTTTTATAATTTCGCTACATCATGTCCCTTAAATAGTTTAGCAATCAAGAGAAGATAATTCTGACAAGCAAGTATTTAAAACTGTTGATTGATTATAAAAGTTTTCTATTCTGTACTTTGCCTATATGCTGTCACCCACTTGCTTGTAATATCAAAGTTTGTTGAAGCTGTAAAAATGCAAGTCTTCTTTTTGGCTTTAATGGTAAAATAGACTATTTATTAAGCCTGTTCTAATCACTGAAAATATACATTATTAATATATAACTGTAAAATTCTTTTAACCATATCAGTTTATTACAAAGCACATAAGTAAAAAAAGCTAGCATTAGATGAGTATTGATATTTTAGAGACTTTACATGCATTCATATACTATCAACAAGAAATTAAAGATATACTCTGAGCACAAATTATTAAATCAAATCTGATGTTATATAAAACAACCGGAGACCAAACAGGTAGAGCTACGGTGTGTCGTTACATTAATCAGTGAGTTGGGAATGTTTTGCTAAGAAGAAAAATACGTTGGCTATAATATTACAGGAGCAGACAATTCCTTTATGAAATGATTATTTGGAATAATATGCTTTTAGCTGATCATTTCAATGCTATAGTTTTATTGAAACCATTGATAGGTGTTACATTAACAGACTAAATGTTATTTTAATTTTGATTAGCATTAACAGTTTAAAATATTTCATTATAGACTTACTTCTACAATTACTAACTGTTTGCTTTTGTTGCCAACAAGTTGTGTTGAATAAAACTGAATAATGCATCAGCAAATTTATGCTCCATTCTGATGAATTCAAACTGCTACTTTACTTTTGTAAAAACTTTTTATATTTTCACTTAATATAATGCTTGCAGACAAAAGTTTTCTATAAATATTTCAATGTAATATTTACATGAGAACATTTGTTTTAAAATATTATATTAATAAACTTTTAACTGCTTTAAGTGCCTGTGAGTAACCCAATGCATTTTAATTCCCTTTTGTGCAGTTAGTCACTGAGATATGATTTAAATGAATTTCACAGGAGGGGGCATTAACTGTACACATTCACAGCTGTTTGAATCACAAAACACAAATAGGACACAAAACGTACCACATCGCACTTTGTCCAAATAATAATAAACAAATCTTGTTACAATAGCTTAGGGGAGGCCTTTCATTGTCTCATGTAATATGCCACTACCACCTAATGCAAAGCAAAATGGACTCATGCAGTCTTCACACTGTTGATTCAAAACCAACTGCCTATTGAAGCTTTTCTCTTGTAACAAATAATTTTGACACTTCGTTGATCACCTTTCAGCTAGTCAAAAACCTTTTAAAAAAATTACCCAGTAAGGGGAGCAGTTTTTGGCCACTTAAAATATCAGGGCTTGTATTAAAGCACTAAGGCTTTTAGTAAACAGGTTGTACTCTTGAATTACTAATTATTTGCTACTTCACAGCAAATATTAGCTTGAAATCCTGATACATTTCCTTTATAAGAACGTAGCAGTTTAGCATATATAAAGTGTTCTACAACAATGATAAAATGATTATGGGCTAAATAGGATAGAGTTTGTAAAGTTAAAGCAATGTCTTTAGCTTCATGCTGCGGCAGTTCTTAAGCCGTGTGCATTGTGCCAACTTTAACACTTTAACAGCTATATCACTATAAGCATCATTTATGCCTTGGAGTCTGTTATTGAGTTCATAGCTATGAAGCTAAATTAATGAATATAAATACACTTAAAATTATTGAATTTGTTTACATTTCAAGTAATAATCGATATACTTCTGTCTTTACTACAGAAAATTATAAAGATTTTTCAAGTTGATACACAACATGCACGTAAGTATCGCATTAATTCTTTATAAGAGTAAACCTAAAGTGAAATGATGCAAAACAGCAAAAATTGACAGCATCTTATTTATTGACCAGCAGTTTCACTTCACTTTGCATTGACTGTGAGTGATGACCTGCTGGCGACCTTCTGCTGCTGGCAATTGTAGGTGACTACGGAATACATGAGCATGTACTTCTCACGCACTAACCTACTTCCTCCTAAAGTGCCAATCATCTCCAAAAACTCACGGAAAAAGTCCCCCAACTCCTCTGACACGCCTAGTCTAAGAATTAAAGTAAGTGTTTACTTGGATGCTTTACTTTATTTATTAACTAAATATTGCTTGGTATAGACTCAAGTTACATTTTAAAAAAGCATTTTAAAATCATCGTTTGCCAATTTTAAAATCTATAATTTGAACGTTAATTATTATAGCTGTAAAAAATTTTTTCTTATTTTAATCTTTTAAGTTGTACATACGACTAAATAAAGAAACCATTTGTGTATATGTTGAGCCAAAATTACCTAAGTAACAAAGTTGAAAAGCTAAATCTGTATTGCAGAGTCAATGTTTTTCCAACGTAACTACGAATTCACGCAGTATGATGACAGGAGTAAAAAGCGTGTCACTGCAGAGTCACACTAACATCTGCTTATCAGGACTCCGCCCACATCGTCCTACAGTCAAACTCGCTTTCACTCGAAAGGATGTACAGCAAGCAAACACAAAGAAAAGGTTAGTATATTAACGATACTATTATTGTTAACTTAAATCCAAAATCAGCAAAACTTTTTGACTATATTTAATTGAAATCTTTAAATAAATATTTTATTTACTATCAAAGCTGCATCTCTCCATGTCAAAACTTTAAAAGAAGTTTGTTTTACTGTTTCAATATTTATTTACTATAGCAATTTAAATTAGAGAATAAGAGGGTGCATGAATGCAAGATCTATAAAATATAGATATTGTTGCATGTGCACATTGCGCGCTTCTCTTGTTGTATTTCTTTTAATTATTTGGTTGAAGTTACAACTATATAGAGTTTCAAGCTTCTTCTAAACTATCTATATAGTGTATATAAATTGCATGTAAAAGTTTTTCAAATCCAGAAATGGAATACGAATATCACAAATTGATCGGTTTATTTTTTGGTTTTGTGATACCTTTTCAATTTGGGCACAAAAATCTACACATTGAAATGCTGCCAGCCATTTGTGTTGTTCTATTGAAACAGCTTTCAAATTACTTGGCAATCATTTGCACTAATTGATGAAAATTTTAGCTGCACATTTTTGTTAGCAACGGATTTGAATAAAAAGTTTATTTAAGAGATGATGCAAACTTTTAGATTAAAGCAGACAGACGAAATCTACCCAATCAGTTTACAGAAACGGCGGATTAGCAGATCCTATGAGAATAGCAGATCCTATGAGAATAAAATCAAAGAGTTAAATACTGACAGCTACAATGTCAAAACTAGCTGTGAAGTTAGAACTTCCAGCAGGTGTGAAGGTTTATAAAATGTTTCGAATCTTTATCCTATAATCTTCAATAGTTTTTATTTACTCGATTTTTAAAATTTGTTATTTCAATTAAATTATTTGCCATGCAAGAATAATAGTCAAAAAAATTGACCTATATTAAGTTGATTATTTTTGCAGGCAAAGCCTGCTTTCTTTGCCAAAAATATTAGAAGATGGGAAGCCTCGCACACGCCCCAACTTAAGCCCTGCCTATAATAAAACCCCAGGTAATTTATTGTATAATATATGGCATTTGAATGCTAATATGAAATATGTAACATTCATATACTATTAAAATAACTATAGAGTCAATGCAGAACGCATACTAAACATGAGATACATTAATGTAAGCAGAGATAGGTCATAATAATTTTGTTATTGTATCAAGTTTTGCTTTCATACATACAAAGAATCTTCAAATTGTGTGCAAATAACATGAAGTAAAATTTCACAAACTAGCTTTTTGCATATAAGTGGTAGTATTGTCTCTGGAATTGATTTTTAGGAAATAAAATATATAGGCATGCATACTTCTGTTAAAAAGTTGCAACTATGTAAAACTGCCTTTTTAGTACGAGCATATATTTAGAAAATTGATTCAATAGTGTATGACGCAGTAAACAGAGAATTACATTCAATTCGTTTTGATAATCTGATTTAAGACTTCAATCAAAATAGCTTCAAAAACAAAAACTCAAATTGAAGTTCAATACTGAAGAGTGTTTCTGGTTACAATAACACTAAGTACTATATTAACCATAATATTGTTACCTATTAATGATCTGCCAACATGCAGGAAGTATTTCCTACGATTTAAATTTTACAACTGTAGTTCGTTGTCAGTTAATCTTTGTGGATTAGCCAGTTCTAGTATCAATATCTGCTAAAGCTGCCGTATTACATTCTACATTTATATAGGTGTGAACCCGCAGCACACATGCAGCCAATCAGAGCGCGAGAAGAAGTTGCTAGAGCTGCCTATTATATCATCTTTAAGTGGCAGCAACTCTAGGAATGAAATGCGAAGGGTGGATCCAGTCAGCAACAGTCTACCCGACATCAACCTAAGACCTCCTCTCTCTCCACACAGCCTTAACAACTGGAGACAAGGTTAGATACTCTAGCAGCAATTCTACATTGCAGTTACCTTAGTCTTCCTATCCCGCAGTATACAATTCTCTTTTGGCATCATTCAACATTAAATCTTTAAGCTTTCATGTTTTGAGCTTGCTTAGAACACATGCAATGCACTTATAAGCATGCACATATTATGCTATTAAGATAAAAGTTAGGTATCATATGAACACACGCAGGTAATAATGCCTTGTGTATATAGGGTACTATAATAATGCAGGTATAACAATATCGACTGCTAGGTTGTGTTTTAGACAGTATCAGAGATGACTTGAGTAGCTTGAGTAGTGGCTGGTCATCTCCAGATATAGCAGAAGAGGTTGCTCTACCAAAAACACCTGAATCAATACCAAACACTCCATTACCAAAGACTCCATTACCAAAGACTCCAATACTAAAAACAAGAGGCCTAACATCAAAATCACAAGAGTTAATGCCTAAAGCCTTAGGGTGTAAGTTGGATTATTAAAATCATTTAAGCAATTCAAACAATTAGAAAATAATTTATTAAATTTTTTCAAGTTTGAAAACTATGCTTGCTCTGGTATATGAAACAAAACTTATGTGAATCTGCATGCAGATAATCTGCATGCAGTAAAGGCCTGGCCACACACTCGTGAGAATTACACAAAATTGTTTATTTGTCACGAAAACACAATCTTACAAAGAAAATTTTGAGAGAATTCAAACGAAATCAATTTCGTTAGGTGTACACAACGGAGGCGATGGACAAAAAATTACAATCAACGATAAGCATCATTTGAACGGTCAATATAATTTTAGCAACAGTGATTATATCATTTCTATCACGTTTTTCTGTTTGTCAATTTTTTGCTGTTTGTATCTCGTGCAAGACTCATTCACGGACTATTTATTACGTGTTTTGTCCAACGAGTGTGTGGCTGGTCATGATGAGAGGATAACTCACGAAAATCTTCAAAGGATTTTGTGTGATTCTCAGAGGCCAGGCTTTAAGGCTGGGTTTATACCCACCCCACCTTACATAAAAGGAAAATATAACTTTGAGAAAGTCAAAATGTGACACAAGATTTCAATATCTCCTCAGATAGAATCCTTAACACCTTACACTTTTGCATTTGCAGCACCAGAGCTTTTATCAGATGCTCTTTGTGAAGAAAGGCAGAAAAAGATGGATGCCCAGAAGCCACTGACAATGTCGGAGATGTTATTGCAGAGGCATAGAGCTCAGGTAAAGAACTTTTCATACACATTATGTAAATAGTTTAAGTTGCTTATATACTGTAAGTGTATTATAGTATGAAAAAATATTTAGCTGTAATACGAAGTCAGGTAAAACACATGACCTGCTTATATACTATTTACTATGCGCTGTCTAAATTTTGGTGGGCTTTATGACTGCTTACTGTTGGATTAATTGAAAGTGAGCAAGAAGTTTCAAATTTAAAAATTTTCCCTGAAACATTATTATAGATTATTACAGGTTTTTAAAATTAATAAAAGAGCAATGATATATAGTGTGTTATAAATAAACTAAAGTTCCCTCTACAATTTGGCTAAAAGTTATCAAAATATAATTGATAGTAATTTTTCTGATTTATAATTCAATATAACTGCATATAGAAGCAACTAACTCACACACAATTTTACCCCTATAACAACCACATATGATCATTTTAGCTGATGGAGTCCCCAGACATATTGTTTTGGGAAGGTGAGAATTGAGAGTTATCATTCCTTTGCTAATCAACAGCTCACTTAACTCACTCTTTCTGCTTTTAGTTGGCCTAGGGCCACACTGTGCGTATTTTCGCATGCCAAAACTGAGACCATAAGTAACAAAGGTGTCCACTGTAGCGTCAGTGAGATTGGAAAACTACTAGCTAATAATATTTGCGTTTAACTTTACTGCTCGCCTTGTTGATATGGCTATAAGTGCGAGATAAATGAAGTTTTCATTTTTAAATCGCACTCGCTTTCAATAAAACGCAATTTACTGGAATTTAGCACTAAAATAAAGAAATTGGGCTCGCTAAATAACTACCAGCCAATTAGGTGACGACGATTCGCACTTGTCGCTCAGCATTCTGAACGCAAGTGCGAATGTTTTCTCAACGCCTACAGTGGACACCTTTGCTACTTGTAATTTCAATTTTCGCATGCGAAAATACGCACAGTGTGGCCCTAGGCTTAGTTTGACACACTGAGCTGCACTCTTCGCACACATTGCATTCACTGATGACAATATATATGTACCTGTAATTTCCTTCAATATTTTTTAAAATTATAATATCCTGATGCTCATACACAACAGCAAGTTTTGTTAAACAGGTTATGATACTGTTTGCACTGCACATTAGCTTATTTGCTGCCTATAAAAGCAAATATTGAGGAAGGTGTTCATGGCAACCCGGTAGCTCAGCTTGGTTTGGGTTTATCAGGCTAACATAAAACCTTTTATGCTTAACTCACACCTCTAACTGTTGCTATAATACTTTACTCTAGATTTAATTTAAATGTTTGAACAGTTAAACAAGCTTTCAAATTGATTCATGAATATATTATAATCATGAAAAGTAATCAATTTTTAATAAAAAGTATTGATATTATTATCTATATATGATTAAAATAAGCAGTATACTGTATCTTTTTTATTTAGTATAGTCATTATAGAAATAAAATCTATTAGGCTATGTATTTCATCTATTAAAATACTTGTGCATGTGAAAGGGTTTGTTTCTGTATAGCTATTAATGATTTTTTCTGATAACCCAAACTTTTGATAAGCTCTTTCACTATAACTTTAGTGAGTTTCTTGTTTTTCTAATTATACCTGGCACACACCTGACACACACCGGAGGCTTACCTGACACACACCTGACACACACCGGAGGCTTACCTGACACACACCTGACACACACCGGAGGCTTACCTGACACACACCTGACACACACCTGACACACACCTGACACACACCTGACACACACCTGACACACACCTGACACACACCTGACACACTTGACACACACCTGAAAAACCTGAGGCCTAACTACCTTTCTGTTTCTTATTGTTTGCAGATGAGGAAGCAGTATGACAAGCCTCAGTTCTCTGTTATCAATGATATGCTCAAGACACGCGATGTACAAGAGTTCCAGAGACTGATGGAGGCCAGGCTAGAAATCTCCTCCAGTTGCTCTTCTCAGTCCGACTCTACTGTGCAGTGAACTCAGTCTATACAGACAGATATGAGGCCATGCATAACGTGGAGTTATGCTGCCTTACTGTAATATACATGTACGTGAAATAAAATAAACTGGTTTAGGAACGTTTTGGCCTTGACCTTGAACTTATATTACGTTAAAACTCAAAATTGAATCAAACTAAGCATGCAGGCCTAAAGGTCAAAGGTGAATCAATCTAAGCGGACTTCAAGTTCTAACCAACTCAGATTAAGCTGATCTTATCTCTTCAAACTGAAATGTGAGATATACTTCTAGTCATCTTATTATTTATTATATATTATTTCAATTATTATATGTTATATAATTATATTTTCACTGATAATATTCGTTATGTAAAACCATGCAAAGTACTCAATGAATTTTCTTACCAAATTTTAGTAAAATATATATAGGCCTAATTTACTGCAATATTTTGAATTATATATTTTTTATATATGTTTTACGAATTATGTAATATTAGTTTTTATTCATCATATTTTAACTAGATATATAATGCCTTATTTTTTTAAATAAAATATAGTATACAGCAAATTATAATTTCTTATTTCTTACATTTTGTATTGATGCTATAAAAATAAGAAATGCAACCACAATGGATATATGTTACTTACAATATGCTAAGAATATTTACAATATATAATAATAATAATTATGAACCACTAAAAATATTCAAGTACAGATAATAATATTTATAAAACAGATAGGTATTTACAAAAAGATTCAACAAGTATTATGATTGCTTATTGCAAGAAATGCAAAAAAGATATTATTTTATTCAAATATATTATTTTTGCTCATATAAAAGCAAATTACGGGTCATCACTCTTCAACTTACTGCATTTTGTCGGCTCCTACTTCCTGTTGCTATAGTAACAGCAAATATAGGTAATACATTTTCAAACTTTGCTACTGTTGATATTAGAGAGCTAATTAAAAACATCGTTGTATTACTGAAAGTGGTATTCTATCATTTTAATAAATCAATACAATCATAGCCTAACAAACATAGTTCTTCAAACAACTGTCTTTCTGTATACAAGCTATGAGCAGTGGAACAGATGTCAGTAAACTAAAAGACTGTACATGCAATGTTTATAGTTAACTGCATGATTGTGAGCAGTATATGGGTGATGTTGGTGTAAGTGATGTTGGTGTAAGTGATGTTGGTGTAAGTGATGTTGGTGTAAGTGATGTTGGTGTAAGTGATGTTGGTGTAAGAATTGGGAGAATAATGGAATACAGAAAACTCACATGTTGCAGGCAATACATACAGGCAGCAAACTGGCAGCGTAAATTTAACTGTTGATTGATCATGCTGCTAATAATAGCCTCATATTATTATGATAATATAGTCTTATATTTGCATAATTGATCTTTGTATTATTTTCTGCAATAAGTTTTCAGTTTGCTTTAATTTTGAGTATAGGATGTTAATATTTTGTCAATAACCAGATTTGAATTTATAATCAATGCTTAAATGCTGTCGATAAACAAAATTGATATATCCACGTGCACTTGTGTATCGCGACATTGATTAAGTTAGCTAACATTAATTCTAGTTTATACATTTAGTTGTAAATAATCCCTTGTTCAGATCAATTTATTTATTGCATGGTTCAAATATTTGCTTTTTGAAATGGCTTATTTTTTAACAAAAGCATACAATCTTTCGATTTATAGTCATGCATTTTTAAGTGGACTTTAATCAGATAGATGTCTCACTGAATAGATACACTGCAGGTAAAAGCAAGCAAATGGCTGTTCTACTAACATCTATTTTAGGTAAGTCTGAAGTCTAAAAATATTATATTATCTGTGCACATTTTTACATGAGCTGTAAAAGTGGTGTTTATAAACTTATTTTTTGTTTAAAAAGCTCACAATAATTATAGCAGCTTAAAATAAAAGGATAAAAAAATATAAGTAATTTTAAAATTTAAATAATTTTAAGTAATTTTGAATTTAATAATTAAATAATTATATGATTAAGTAAATAAAGCAGTTCCATAGTTTTAGACAACTAGTACGAGTGAGTGGCTTTCAGCCAGAGTATCTTCTTATATCATATATATTATTATTATATATGCTAGAAGAAACTAGAAATTAAAAAAGTAGACAATAGAGTGTAGGTTATTTGCATGAAACAAACAAGTTATATAGCTAAGTTATTATTAAACGCTATTTATGATGTATTTTAAGGACATCATGCAGTTGTATACGGAAAAACTTTGATATAGTTTTAGGGTTGTGTTTTACCTTCCCACTGATTAACTCATTAAAATGGGTGAAGTCTACAGGCTATAGACTGAGGAGTACAGAGACAGCTAACCAATTTCCTGTATACACAGATGTGACTCTGAGTCAATGTGCAGCTGTTAGTATAGATGCAAATATATAATAATATTCTTTTCTTATAATAGGCGCAATATAAATTGGAAAATATATAGGAAATATTTTGACACTGTAATCCCTTTATATACAATTAAATAATTATATATACGGTATTTACAGTCTAATATATTGGCTTTGGAGCAATGAAAATTTAAAAAAAAACATAATTTATGCTTGCTATTTTTTATAACTTTAATTTTTATACCATGCAGTACTGTTTTCCAGCTATACTATAGCAATAATTTAAATGATTGCTATACTTATTGCATATAATTAGGTTTAATAACTGCACTACATGTAGTGCAGTTATTAAACTTAATTATATGCAATAATTGTATAGCCTATGTAAAATAATGTTTTATATAATGCTTGAGTTTTATAGCTATTATAAGTACCTAATTTATATAGGCTGCAATTCCTATAGCTACAGCTCTATTGTCTATTGGAAATATTAGAGATAATTTTGGTATCAATCTTCTATTATAGCAGTGCTATGGGGACTTTGCGTGTAACGGGTTTAACTACCACAGAGCTCTCCGGCAATGCGAGATAGTGCTTGTGGGATTTCCAATAGAGGTTCATGGTGATTCTTCTGAATGGGAGCTCTGGCTACCAGGTAAGAAACCTATTTATTTATTCAATAGAGAAAACAGGTGGGGGACTGCGTGAGAGAAACACTTTAAAATTTATAAATAGATGCCTAATGTAATATAATATTATACAGGGTAATAGATATAAAATCTAAAATATGATTCTATTTTTCCAAACAGCATTTAAATATAAAAAGCTGAGAATGCTTATAAAATTGAGCAGCTAATTTTGCAAAATTTTTAATAAATTTTCAATCATTTATAGAAAGGTTATGAATATTGCAATATTGTGTAGTTTGTGAAAAGGTTAGTTGACATATAATTTTTGAAGTTATTATATGAACGTCATTCTCTCAACTGACTTTAACTCTAACTGATCTCTCTGAATAGATGATTGTCCAACCCTCAATGAAAAACCAGACTTCACAAGCACCAACTACAGTCTCAACCTTAAAGGCATCCCAGTGCTGGCCGGCAGCGTTTACTGCTACGTCTCAGACTCAGGCAGCATCAGCTCCTACATCAACCTGCCAACCAGCGATTATTCAAACTTTGGCATTTCACCAGTGATGTACACAACGTAAGGACCAATATCAAACTGTGAAGTTAGAGTCTAAGTTAGATCATATCAATTTTATCATCTAAATTTTAATCAATGACAAAAAAACAGAAATGAATTGGAATGTACCTTTGCTTAAATTTAAGCAAAAACTATACATTCCAATAGAAACAAACATTGCATCACTTATACATTTTTTTTTCTAAAGGAAAAATAACCAACTGCGGCTTATTTTGCTTGAGTAATTGTTATTTCAAACAGCTACTCAAAGTTTGAATTTGATGCTGACTCGCTGACGGTGACCTATGACAGTACACAGTTTGCTGAGTCACCCAGTGGCGACTCTTCAAGGCTCCACGTTGGCCACGCCGCATTTAGCACCGACTGCTCTGCTCTGACCGATGTCCAGCTGCGACTTAGCTTAGCCGGTGAGAAAAGGAAATATAATTTGTATTTCTACTTTTAGATTAAGAGAATCTGATTTGGTGTAGCTCAAGCAAACACCCAGGTCAAAGTTGCCCCCCTTTCTCTCCACCTTTTCCCTCCGGCTTTTCTTTCCCAGCCCTTTCTTTCTCTTCTTTTCTGACAACAACTTTCACTTTCATATTGACTCGAAGAATCAGCTACTGCAACTAACCTCCATACTTCTCCTGTTTTTGCCAAAAAAAAATTGAGGGTTTTAAGAACTCTTTTTGATACCTTGCTAACTGTATTTTATTGCTGATACCTTGTTGACTGTATGATAGTTTTGATACCTTGCTGACTGTATTGTATTGCATGCTGATACCCTGTTGACACTTTTCAGGTACACAGTTTGTGCTGAGTGAAGACAACAGAGTGACATACTCTCCTCCTAGTGGTTTACAAGAATTCAGTCATCAACCTCAACTAGTGAATGTCAAAATCCGGGACTACTGTCCAGAAATCCTCTTACGGGACTCTTTTGGTAAACTCTCCCTCCAAGTCACTAGACCATAGTAGTGTTTGTATGTAACTATGTAATATTATATGCATGATGGCATATATAACATATATATAACATATACCTATATTATAACATATTATATATAAGTATATAAAATCATATATCTTATAGTAAACATTTTCAACCTCCAGCTGGCCTAACTTAGTGATAATTTCTTAAAAGCCTTTCATTATAATATTGGCTTGAAATTTAACCTGTTTTTGCGATGAAAATTTAAAAATCTTGCTTAGCAGTATAATGCGATTAATAATTAACATAATATTGTTATGTTAATAACTTATGTTAGCTATTGTGATGTTTTATCAATTTGTAAATAAATAGTAGAGTCATGTATTCTTATATAACTGGTTATTGTTCATCCTTATGTTACATGATATTCATATATTGATAGCACAGTCTTAGAGTAAAAGTTATCTTCTCCTGCTAGTCTATGGTCTATAGTTGCATCCTGTTACATAATTAGCTCATCTGTCTACAAGATATATTTTATGGGTTGTCTTCTCACTAGCACAAAACGGGGCATATCATAACATATTATATAGAAGAAACTATTAATTCTATCAAGTGGTATTTAAAAATCTGAAAGCCAAAAGCTAAAATGCATCTAGGAGTCGTGTGCCCTGCATATTGCAAGAAACTTGGCAAACACATGACCTATTCTCATATAGCTTAAACTTCATGCTCTTGCAATAGTCATCTAGCTTGTAGCATGCATACATATTTTACTCAAGAAATGAAATGAGAGGATATATTGTTTGCATATTAAAATATCGCCAAGTTTAGACTAAAAGTAAATGCTGTTGAAGCTATATATCTGTAAAACTCGTAACAATAAAACCAGCTACATGACTTGTTGGGGAAAGACAACTCTAACATAGTATCAAAAAGCTAAAACCACACTGTCCTAATATAAGCATATTATTATTATTATTATCTGCCTGGACTAAAGTAAATTGACACATGATTTGGCCGTTCTTATCAGTTTGAATGTTTACACAAGCCTGCCATCTGGACCATGTCAACCTAAATTACTTCCATTCATAACGGCAGCTTGTGTCACATGCCATGACAGCCAGAGGGCACATGCATTCAGTGTCAGAATTCTTGTTATCACAACCATGTAACTATGAAAGTCAATTCATTTTAACAGAATATAATTTCTTGATATTTAGATATCTGGTTTTTGGCCTCCAGCTAGCTTCTGCCAGGGCGTAGCTGCTTGGAGATGATTGAATTGTAAACTGATATTATATTCTAATAAATGAAACACTTGCTTAGGTTGTTTTAAGCAATTCAAGTTATGCTAACAAAACTTGCACTTGTCTATCAAACTGCCAGAAATTTGATAAAAACAATATTAATTTCATTTCTCTAACGGAGCTGTTAAAGTTTACTTACAATTCAGCTTAGCTGTAAGTACCCAATACAAAATCAATAGATCTTAAATCAATGCTTTGCAAATAATATATTATTGATCTTTAATCTTAAACAAGCCAAATCTCTTCTAACATAAACTAAGAATATAACTAGTTAGGGAAACTTAAGATATAATGAAGGAAACTATAAGGGGGAGTTAGGAAAACTAAGGAATTATGAATAGCTAGGGGAACTAAAGGATATAGTTAAAAAAAACTAAGGAATTATAAAGAGCCAGAGAAACTAAGAGATATATAATTAGGGAAACTATATAACTAAAATTATATCAATAAAAAACATATATATAACTAATTCTTACTTTTGCAATGCATGACAATGCATTATTTACCATCCTACTTTGCACTGCACAAAGATTAAATAGCATGAAGTCATTCTTTAGCTGGTAACAACATATGCATTTATTCACTAGTTGCAAAACTTCAAACAGACATATTGCGTCATATAAAAAAGAAATTGATCATAATAAAAATACATAAAGTAGACTACAAAAACTGTTCAATACTCCCCAGCAGCCAGGCAATAAGGAAGTTTCTAGAGGGAGGCATGCTTGCTGTGTTACAGGGTGGATCAGCGCTCTATCTTCTACAGGGAAAGTAAATATATGCTCTGCAAAGAGAAAAGTTTCAAATTACGAATAATATACATAACATGACGTACATTCAGAATGCTAAGTTTATCTATAAGATCAAAATAATATTCAGAAAGAAGTTGGTTTAAAGCTGCAATTTAACGCACTTATAATAATATATTTATTAATAATTTATAGTATATATTTACAGATGACATATATGTTTTCATAATATGTTACAAATTCAACTTAAAATATATATCACAGAGTTTGAAAAATTAACCAATAAATGAAGAGTATAACATGTTATATTGTAAAATAAAGCCATGTGTAGTCTGATAATGAGGTCGATTCCGAATAAAAGGAATGTATTTTTCTGTATAGATTACACAGCTGCACTGTATAGAATATATAATAATATAATATATTCACTGTATAAAATATGAATTATATTATATTTATCGTGTAGAATATATAAATTATATATTCACTGTATAGAATATGGATCATTAAATAGATTATATATTGTAGAATTTGGATTACAGATATGCTATATGCAGTATAGAATGTAGATTGTACATCAGCTGTATATAGAATACATCTATAATATACAATAGGCTAGATTTATTGATGATGTCACTCGAGGCTAAATACTGATGTATAATCAGAGAAACGTGTGCAAGATTCAGGTTTTCTTCTCTTCTAACTTCATAATACAATAATAAGTAGCAAATTTTCTGCTATTAATTAGTGAAAATGTGTTATGGAATGCTATTATGCACTGGGTAATACTCCTTCTAATGATGAATTCTCTCACCCATCACCCCAAGTAGGTTGTTGAATGAGTCTAAAGATGATCTTTCTTTGCTCCAAGTGTTGAAAGAGTGCTAACAGGTATTACTTAAAGTGGTTAGACAGTATTAGTTGAGTTCTATTTGTTTATACAATACATCAGTAATCCACACTGCCAAACTATTGCATCTTTTGCATCAAAGTATATAGCTGGTAAACCGTAGTCTATTAACATTTCTCGTGCTACAGCTATAGTTTCTAAAGAACTAAAATACTCAGTTCATAAAAGAGGTGGATTTTGAGAAAAGCAGCTCTAATTTAAAGTTCCAAAGATGAACCTACAATTTCAACAGTGGTCTTTTCTATAGAAAATGTGTGCAACAGATGGGGAGGGGGTTCATACATCACTTCAAGTTAGCATGGGCTACGTTATAGATTTTCAGGCTATTTATCAATCAGTTATAGCACTTGGTTTCAGAGTTTACAGTAACAAGTGTCAAATATCTGTCTAAAGTCTAAACTATAAAGTATGGGACAATAAAGTTTTGTCTTGCAGAGATAATCAGTACTTCTAGTTGTTGAAGGATGTGTAGCGTCAGCTGTCAAACTCCTTGCATAACATAGCAGCTGTCAGCAGGGCATCACTTAGGTCTTAGTGAAACAAATGTTGCTGGTCATTTCCTGGCTGAAATGGCATCTTAAAATTAAAAACAATTAATGTGATCTCTGCCAAAAACTACAGACAATAAAAAAATACTTATAATATCTGTAAACTGTTTTGCTATTAGGTGCCAAATGGATTTGTTATTAGCATCTTCAGGGCTGAGAGCTACCTAGCAATTAGCTCATACAAACAGCCAATAGCAACAGCTCATACAAACAGCCAATAGCCTCAGAGCAAAGGCTACTTATTAGCCTTAGTAACTGTTTGATTGATAATAGAAACATTACTGGCTGATAAGCTCCTGATGATAGGAATATAAGCATCACTTAGCACTGAGCTACAAACATTTGGAGGTTCCACGAGCAGTGCATAGCTAATCAAACCCGAGCTTGTGGTTGTACTGTGGAAAACTAGAAGAGTATTTCTGTCGCATATTACTTGAGGTAGAAATCCTTTATCTAATTGTATCCAGTTTCTATACTTCTGATCAAAGGAGATAGTGTTACTTCAATACAACTCAAGTCTCAAGGTAAGCTAGAGAGTGATAGTTCATGATCAAATGTACTAGTTCACTGGGAGAGGTTTGTTTCACTTAGACTTAGATTTCTCATATATAGATAACAATAAATAGTATAAATAATTCATTCTGAAATGGATTGTTAAGAAAATAGCCAGTCACTTAGTATGGTAGGTACAGACTAACACATAACCATTTGGTTTCTTACCACCACATCACTGACTTAGAGCTTTCTAAATCTTACTTCTATCTTCTTGTTTTTCAGCTGTTTTATTGTCAAACACACGTATGTACAATCTTAAAACTGTCCTAATAATTGCATGAACCTGTTTTCAACCGAGAATTGATATTAAAGTTCTAATTGGGATAAAAACAGAATGCAAATATTTTCTCAAACCATCACTAACTAGGTTTTTTGTGTTATCTTCAACTCTAGCTACATTGCATTGGCTTGCTTGACTTGCAACACTATGCTGTGTAGGTTAAGCACTCAGTTAACCTTTATTAAGACATTCATACCACCAGTTTTCTAGATATACTGTAAATATTAGTCTAGCTTAAATTTATAGCTCTTATTTTGGCAAAATGATTCGAAAAACTGCAACTCTGCACACGTCCAGTGCCAGTTACTTTTCTTTCATGAATTACTTCGATGAAGCTGGTATCCAGAAATGTGTGGTTATAAATCAAATATGCAAATCATTACAAACACAGTAAGAAGTAGATTGCTGGTAGTTGCTCATTACCCTTCTTTTGTGATCAATTGTACTAGGAGTAGAATATTTATCTTTTATCTACTGCAAAGTTGGGACAGTTCTATAGGCAAACTATTCAACTTGTACAAACATGGAGATGAGAAAGCAAACTACCTGTAAATACTTGTTTGAATTGTCATAAACAAAGCAGTTGTTGAATATTTATAGAAACACTATAGTTACTTTACCAAGTTTGTAGATGCACTTAGAGTTATATGACACCTTTACAAAAGCGGAAATTTTTTGAAAAGAATTAAACTGCAACTACGGTAATAAAGACAGCACAGCACAGTGCCTCATTTAAATAAGTCCTTAGCCCGCTTTAACAAAAACCCTTTCTATCAGGGGTTTCTCACAGGGATAGTGACTATAAACTTGCGTGAGCAGAGGGCAAGCATACTGTAGAGAAGCAGTGTAGTTGTGTTGTACTCTGCAAGTACATGGGCTATATATGGATGACACAGTAACTTTATTAGACTTACCTCCTCATTTACACTTACAGCAAATATCAGCCAGTTTTACAAATGTCTGAGCTTCCTGTACGGTGCATTGAGGTGAGGTAGGATCATACACTGCTTGATTCAAAAACTTTTGCGTTAACTCATGGGATATAATTGTCCAATGAATTGTCATAGATCATACCTAATAGCGGACTTTGAAAACGTCAGCCCGGACACAATAAAAAATGGCTGATGTTTTACATTACGACTTACGTACGGTAAGTGTGAATGAGGGGTTAACCGCAGCACTTGGCCACGTGCACACTTATTAGTTTTCTCTCAACAATAATTACTCTTAGCTTATATTATATTCTGTGAGTGTTTAGCACTGTTTTATTATACACTGTTTACAATTAGGCTTCACACAGGCCACTAATTTGATTACAATAATATCGCTGCCAGCCGCAGTCAGCTTCTATTGCAGTAAATAAAAATATGCAAGTGTTTAAAGATAACTGGCTAACTCTTGAATTATGAGAAACAAAAACTTAGACCAAATATTACCCTCAGTGCTTACCTCTACCCCCCCCCCTCTTAAGGACGTCGCAAGAGTATAGATTAACCTGCATGCTATCTGTAGAATATGTAGTCTAATTTATTCTAAGTTGTATTTTTGCTTGGTCTATAGAAACTTTATTCTCTGTTAACTTGGGCCTGTGATATCTTTAAAACATGATGGGTTTTATTCATGTAGTGAAACTGTTTTATAAATTATGATGGTGCACTGGAATAACTGAGTTTAAATCTTAACAGACCAAGTTCTCTGTTTGCTAAATGAGACAAAAACTTGGTAACTCAGATCAGGCGTAGAACTTTTTGCTAGCAATATTTCTTTACTTGACCAGACTTTGACTTGGGGTAAAACTTTCATGTCAAGCAAATCAACAATTGTTTGTGTTTACACAGTAGCAAGTGGAAGTCATGGAGAGAGTGAGGGTATGTATGTACTATTTTGATGCAGGGCTGCTTGTTTGTCAGCTTGTTTTCCCAGCTTGCTTGATGTTTGAAAAACATACAGGTGTTAATGCATGAAGGTTTTGTTACTGCATGAGGTGTAGCCTTCAATTTGCAAAACCCCCTCACCTTATGCTGTATTTGGCCTAGTGAAAGTTTCACTTGTAAAGGTACCAAAGCTATAACCAGTAAACAAGTTTGATGAATAGCAAAGTTACTTTTGAACTGTTACGCAATCAGTTTGACAATGCAATAATAGGTGTGCAGGCCTTTATTGTGTTACTTTTTCACTAGCAGTTACTACTAGTTGTTCAATCACTAACAGTCAATAACTAGTAGTTACTAGGTCACTAGCAGTTACTATGTCACTAGTAGTTACCAGGCCACTAGTAGTTACTATGTCACTAGTAGTTACTATGTCACTACTAGTTGTTCAGTCGCTAACAGTGACTGACTAACAGTTACTATGTCAGAAGCAGTTACTATGTCACTAGCAGTTACTATATCAGTAACAGTTGCTAGGTCACTAGCAGTTACTAGGTCACTAGCAGTTACTATATCAGTAACAGTTACTAGGTCACTAGCAGTTACTATATCAGTAACAGTTACTAGGTCACTAGCAGTTACTAGGTCACTAGCAGTTACTATATCAGTAACAGTTACTAGGTCACTAGCAGTTACTAGGTCACTAGCAGTTACTAGGTTACTAGCAGTTGTCACTGACTACAAACACTAATTAAAGCTGCAGCAGAAACCACAGCAATCTCAAAACATGCCATAGTTAAGTGATTGAGCAGTCCAGTTATAACAATTTAATGTAGATATGTTTTGAAAGAGTTGGTAAACTGAGTGCTTTTGTACTTGAGATCAGAGCAGTGTTGTGCTCTGTGACTATAGCTAACCACCACCTAAAGTAGTGTACTGTCTCCTATGTAAGTTTTCCCCTGCTCTGTATACTTGAAAGTCTCCCTCAACCAACACCTGGTGTCACATAAATAGTCAATAAGGAAATTTCTGCATCAACAAGATTCCATCTATCGGAGACTGTCAGATTAGCAATTACAAAACAATTATTCAACTCACATTGTTTTGAGAATGTTATCCAAAAAGGAAATGTGCAATAGTGGTTTTGCTTCTAGGGGAAACAAGTTTTCCTTTAGTATAAGGTAATAATGAATGAAAATAGGAAGAAAAATATTTCCCATTAAATGATTTCTAGATTAGACTCTGAGTTATTTATAGAAAGTTATGGAAAACATGGTGGACAATGTTACAAAATACCTTTAAAAGAAAGGCTTGAACCAACAAAAGCATTTATGTACAAAGTTTAACCAAAAGTCATGGCATTTCAGTTAAATTATTTTATTTATTTCTAATAGAAACTGTTTAGTAAGACTAAATGAACACCAAGTATATGACTTGAGAATCTTTCAAGTGCATGTGCAAAGTTATACTTGGTTTATCATTTTAACAATCGTATAAAAAGTTGCATGGTAACTTTGCTCCACCAAGAAGCAAAATTTTAAAACTGAGGTTTGGTATTTTGGTTTGCAGCAATAGCCTGCCGTTTGCACTACAATTCAATACAGAGCCTTCAAGTGTCCTTACAGATCTGATAAGTGGAGGGGAGCTGAGCTGATGTGGGGGGGGGCTGAGCTGTTAGGTGGGGGAGGTGCTAAGAGCTGGTTAATCAAATTAGTGCTGGGATTTGAACTCCTGCCAAAAGCCAATAAAGTCTAGTTATTAGCCAAATGACACTCCCACAGGGCAGTTATGTAACATCACACTTACAGCTCTACAATACAATATAATTATGCATACATACAGGATAGGCAACTCCTATTGTGACAAAATGTTAACTTCTCAAGCATTCCGGCCACAAAGGCTATATGCTGGTTTGCAAAAGAGAGATGAAATTTTTAGAGAAAAATCAGTTGATCTAATTTTAAATACTTTTGTATATTTCAGCAATTTTTAATAAACCTATATACATGCAAAACTGAGCTAGGTCTATTTGAACAAGGGGGACTCCCCCCTTCCCTAGCACATTGTTAATTAGCCGAGTCTCTCACTTGTCAATATCACAACGAATAAATATGTGAGGAACTGAGTTGTGTTGGCATGTACTTTCCTTTAGCTTGACATTCTAATGATTAGATCTTTTCAAATTGATGGCTGAACTCAAGTGTGCACCATATGTCCTGTCAAATTAAATTGTTGGAGAGGCTGTTGTGAGAATAGCCAGCTTGTAGGGTTTAAACCCTCCCCCCATCCAGTATTGATTTCTTGGCACCCTGGATAGTGAAGTGAGGTCATAATCTGTTCACCAGCTTCTTCTCTTGAGTCTAGATCTGGTAGAATAGTGAATAATGGACATCCTTATTCAACCACATATGCATGGCAAGGGTCCAAACCCTAATTTTCTCAATCACAAAACAATAGGCGGATAAAAAGTAATGATTTTTTAAAATTATTTTTCAAAGCTGTTGATTTGCAAGAAAACTAAAATATATGTTTATAGGCCCCTGATATCATATTCCATAAGAGGAGGCTTACTAATCAAGACTTTATTTGCTGTCAGTTTCTATATACATTGACAATCCTTGCAGCAATTGTAACACACTTCTTACCTCTAAGTTTTAACTGCAATTTCTGAATGACTGATTAAAGTTGCTGCCTTTACAAAACCAGTCTTGAGCTGCTATAGACATCGGGTTACAATCTGATTAGGAGTTAGCAATGAACTAGAGATAAGACTGACACACTGTTGACAAGATAAAGTATCGCAACTCAAGGGCTATAGTAACTGACCGTGTCTTATCACTGGAGTGAGTATAGTAACTAGTCACTTAAGTGATAAAACCCTCTCATACTCCACTACATGTTCACTTAGAGGCAATAAACTCTGGTGCTAACATATTTCCAATTCCAGTCTGCTCTTGAAATGAGACATAGCAGTTGCTTTTCTCTTGCATGTACCATGATTCTTTAGTTGATATAACTTTAAAAATCAACTAAAATAATAAAATTAATGGAGAAGTAAAGCCAAGTTGTCCAATTAGCACTTTTCACTTATCAACCAAAAAATCTTCCTAACTTTTCCACACAAATTATTGCTTTTTCATCATTTTACTCAAACTTAGCATTATCATCATGGTGTCTTTTACCTGCCTGCAATTCACATTATAACCAGTTATTTGACAGCAGAAATTGATAGGCAGCACAATAATTCAATCAAATCTCAGTTTGTTAGTTAAGTTGACCTGTATATCTCCCCAAACCCACCACGGAGTCAGTGCCTATAGTTACAAAGTTGGAGTATCTACAAGATGACCCATTGTTCTAAACTCTAAAGGAATGTGATGTTATTCTATATCAATTCATTTTGTAATTAAAATTGCTTTAGCCTGCAAAATATATTACAAATAAACTTGGCAAGAATTTCAAAAATTTTCCTTTTAGATTATCTTGTATATAATAATCAGGAGTGAGTGATGTGCTTGATTGCATTACCTTCATCTCGTCTGTTGGGCTAACTTTGTTGTGGTGCCAATATAGCTAGCTGGCTACAACTACTGTGATTAAAAAATACTTGTTCTCAAACTTATGACACTAATTAAGGGGAAATGGGTAACTCCCCCCCCCCCCCCCTATAGCTATGGGTTTATAGTGCCGCCTTTGAAGAACCCACAATGGAAAGAGTGAGGATTTTTTCACTATTGTTGCAAACGAGCAATTATGACTGAATGCCTTTCCAATTTTCACCAATGGCTTCTACTGAGCATAGGTCCCCTAACATTGTAATTACTAAGCCAGTGCTCTACCTTCCAACTACTGCTACTGTCTCCCTATCTAACACTTGAGAGAAAGCTGAGTGGTGAAATGGTAAATAATATTTGCTTTGTGATATCACAAGCCCAATCAGACTTGTGACGCAATGTTATTAGTAGATTAATTAGAGATTATTTGTTGATGTTCAAGGAAGTGAGACAGGATAAGATAATGCATTTATTCAAAAGTATAATTTATATTTTGTGGAGTGAATAACTCCAAAACAGAAAAGTTGATACCAACAAAACCAACAATAATAATATTTTATTTGCAAGACTATTTGAGAAAATGATATAATTATTTGTTTGCTTTTTGTTTACTCAACTAAATACACTGCTACTTATATTCATACTCCATGCATGTCAAGTATTCCCAGCTTCCACACCCAACATATTACCACCAAACATGCATGTTCATTGTTGCTTAGCTATGTACTGCTTATAAATCCCATAGCTGTTATTGTCAGTTGTTCCTTTGCACTCTAACGACAATAAAGGTTTGTTGGTAGTTTTTAAAGAAAGAAAAAGTGTAACTGGCACATCTTTTTTATAAGGGCAAGTAACTCTTCACATATTTTGTAGCAGTTGGCTTGTGATCTCACATGTTTATCTTAGTAGGAATCATTATACTTGACAGACTGATCATTTATTGTGATGTCTACTAAAATATTTTATTAAATTACGTAACTTTCTGACTTCAAAACCAATTTGCAAAACCTTTATTTAGTTTTATGCTGCAATTACCACTCAAAGTGGTGGTTTTCAGGTGATAAGGTGAAAGATGGGTAAAGACTTTGCTGTTTTTGAGCCTGTAGTCCACTAAAACTATTACTGATTCAATCATCTTCACATTATAGCTTCTTGGTGTATACTTTCAGCGAGTGAGAGACCAAGCTAAAAAGAGAGCTATGGAGTCAACCAATTCTTGCAAAGCTAAGTGTAACCCATGTTGCAGCAAAGTTTGGAAATGGCTAAAGGACCACAAGGAGAATGTGCTGTTGGTTCTGCTCGTCATTTTCATGGGTTTTGGGGTAATGATTGGTCTACTAGTCCGAGGGGTAACTCCGAAACTAGATGCTCAGCAGGTAAGAAAAACTCTTGAAGTTTGCATATAAAACAAAGGCTAAATGCAATAGCTTATTCACTAGGATAAATTCAACACACAGTTTCGTTTTTAGTTTACTAGCATAGGCAATTCTTTCATAACTCACTGATAAAAAGGGTGTTAGTGCTATCACTTGTATATATTGTAAATATGTGTTGCTACGTTGTTCTTATGGTTGCTATCAACAATCAATCTCATGGTGATAAGTTGTTGAATTTTAGCTTACAAATTTTGTGCCTGTTGGAGACAGATATATATCTTTAGTTTAAATGTCTGCATGTGTTAGTCGTGATGCATTGGCAAACTCACAGACTTTGACGCAGTTCTTCAACAGCTTTTCTACTTCAGTTTTGAAAATTTCTTTGAACTTTATAAGCATTATACTCCCATTCCAGTTTTTCTCTTTCTAGTTCAGATTTATAAGCATTGCTCTCATGCCATGCTCCTCATTTTACCCCATGTTTCTAAGCATTGCTCCCATCCCAGTATTCTCCTTTTACCTCATGTGCACACCAATTGCTCTCATCCTAGTTTTCTCTTTCTAGATTATGTTCTTGGGATTTCCCGGAGACCTGTTGATGAGAATGCTGAAAATGATGATTCTGCCCCTCATCGTGTCTAGTCTGATTTCTGGACTGGCAAACCTTGAAATGAAATCTAGCGGAAGAATGGGCGGCAGAGCGGTCTTGTACTACATGTCTACTACTTTTCTAGCAGTCGTACTTGGTGAGTTTACAAACTCGTTATCTTTGAAACGGCTTTAATAACAAAACAATTTGTTTGTGGCAATGGTCTTTAATTTGACTTTGTTTTCAAACTGCTGATGATAATTTCTTGCAGGAATTATTTTGGTGTCGGCCATCAAACCAGGAAATAGATTTAGTAAAGATGATTTAACGGAGTCCACAGGAACCCCTGACCTAGTCGTTACTTCTGATAAAATCCTAGACCTTGTCAGGTGAGCTCTACCTACTTATGATTGGCTGGCTTGTGTACACTAAATGTCACACCAGCCGTGTACCGTTTGACATTAGTTTCTAACATGTCGTTTAAAGTTATCGACAAGTTGCTGATGAGAAATTAAAATAAAACTTTTAAAAGTATTCCTTCTAATTTATAGTCTGCAAAGCACAAACAAAATTTAATTTATACTTCTATATTGTACAAGTAAACTATTTTCATTCGCTCAAGGTTTCTTCTGCTCTGTTTGAATGTAGATCGGTATTCCCGGACAACTTGGTCACCTCATCATTTGAACAAGTCATAACAGAGTACGGTCACATTGATTGCGCTCCCGGACCTGAACGGCCCGGCATTTGCAACTTGACTCACAAAATTGTCAAACGATACAAAGGTTTGGAATTGTGTTCTCTTTATACCAAACTCATTTGCTTATCATTAGGATATAGCAGAAATTTTTTTTTTGATGCTTTAATGGTATCTTATCTGGTTCAGTTTTAATCACATTGTGTTGCATCATCTTTTCATGATTTTCTGTTAAACTTTGTTAAGTAACTATTTCTTTAAAACAGATGAGTAAAATTACTATCTTCATGAAACTAGTTAGAAACTAACACTTTTAGACTATACTTGTTTAATTTATTTGATTACTGAAATGTTGCAGACAATCCTAACGACACGATGTACTACACGATCCACGTCAACACGAAAAGCGGAGTCAATATTCTCGGCATTCTAGTTTTCTCGATAGCCTTTGGGATAATCCTAGGAGCAATGGGAGATGATGGGAAACCTCTCAAAGACTTCTTCAACTGTCTCAGTGAAGTCTCTATGAAAATTGTCAATCTGATTATTTGGTAAGTTTAAATACTATTTTTAGTTTTTGTGAAAACTTATATTACTAAAACATTCACAATGCTTCCCTATGCTTAGTCATAGAAAATTGATTAGCCCTTAGTGTACTATATTATATGTTAATGTATATATTAATATATTAATATATATCATTGATTTTAATTATTAACCTATTATCAACTCACAAGCCCAATAAACAGAGAGAAAAATGCATCAAATCTACAAAAATATTTTTCATTATATATGTGAAAAATTATATATAAATAATAAACAAATTGTTTTTTTGTAAAAAGTTTCATTGCAAATGACTTGTTATAAATTTAACACTACTTGTTTTAATTAGAATTCATAAATAAAAACTTTGCAGCTAAAGATGTGAGAATAATAAAAATAGCTCTATCATAGCATCTTCTTTTGACCTCTACACTTGATTTGCAGGTATTCTCCTATCGGTGTATGTTTCCTGATCGCAGCTAAGTTGGTAGACATCGATGACCTTGGCGGTGTTCTATCTAGCCTTGGGTTCTACATGTTAACAGTGCTGGTAGGGCTGGCTATTCACGGACTCATCGTCGTCCCTCTCATCTACTTCATCTTTGTCAGGAAGAACCCATTCATCTTCATTTATGGCATCATCCAAGCTATGGTCACCGCTTTCGCCACCTCATCCAGGTATAAATATCAAACTGCAGAAAATTCATCAAGTGTTAACTGCAGCTAAATCTATAGCAGATACAGTATTGCTTTTGGAAGTGCATAAAATCATAAAAAATATGTCTTTTTAATAAAGTTGCAACTGTTGATGAAGATGCCACAAGCCATTCACAATGAGTAAATGAAAAGCAGTATTTATCAAACCTATTTAAAAGCTAAATGTGTATGTTTGTGTCAAACAGCTACGGTATACCAGGAAGTCATGATATTTTTGTAGTTCGGTCATGATATTTTTGTAGTTCGGCCACGATGCCAGTGACTATGAGATGCTTAGAAGAGCGGAACAAGATTGACAAGAGAGTAGCCAGTTTTGTCATCCCTGTTGGAGCGACTATCAACATGGACGGTACAGCTTTATATGAGGCAGTTGCTGCCCTGTTTATAGCTCAACTTAATAACAAACCAATGACAGCTGGAGACATCATTGTAACAAGGTAACGCAACTCATAATTCAGAGTTTTGCTACAATGAAGCGCTTGTATGTGAACGAAAACCTTACAACTTTGAATTGTCACTACGCTACACAGAATGCCTTCGTAGTTCATTTATTCTACAGTTGACAAAACCCTGGTGTACTAGTTTTATTTTTTATTACTATGTTTTTTAATATAAATAAGTGTTCGGTTAATCAAAAAAGAAATCTAACAAATTTAATATTAATTTTAATATTTCAGAAAGCTTGACATTTATTTCATTTGATTTCAAAGTGATATAGATTTCTTTAGAGTTTTTTATCTTTCTCTTCAAGCAGAGAATTAAAAGTAATGATATAGAAAAAGATTTACATACTTGAATCGTCTAATTTTATTTTCTAGTATAACAGCGACTATAGCGTCTATCGGAGCAGCTGGGGTGCCTTCTGCTGGTCTAATCACAATGATAATTGTCCTGAATGCAGTCGGGCTCCCTGATGATGATGTGGCATATATCATTGCTGTTGATTGGTTCCTGTGAGTATTCTTACTTCTGATTGGTTCCTTTTACCACTCGCTTCTGCTGATTGGTAGTTGCAGATAGTATATGCACTCATATTATTATTTATTTGCTGGTTGTATCAGGACTGTTGATTGGTTCGTGTCAGCATCATTGATGTTCACAGGAAGTTATACTATGAAATGCTGAAATAGTATGAATAGAGGGGAACTGCAATTTTAAAGGCCTTATTTTTAATTAAAGCAATCAATTTCATGAGTTTATTGCTTTAATGCTATTTTTTCTAAATGGTTGGATATGAATTCTTGTTTCAGAGACCGATTCAGAACAATGATCAATGTGCTGGGAGATTCTATTGGTGCCGGAATTGTAAACCACTATTCGGTTGGAGAGCTCGACTCACATTCAGACGGTCAGGAAATGGAGGAGACGAGTTACCAAGATCCTCCGGAGTACCCCGAGAAGGACGGGAATGTAAACAACGGGTTCTCCCAGCTGCCAGCTGGTGCCTCCGACTCTACCCCCATGTGATCACCAGCTCGCCGTGAGATTCATCATACTTTATATTTTTTTAAGATAAAGAAATTTTAATTGATATTTTGATTGTAAAACATTTTTATACATATTTCTTTCGATCATATATCTTTCTGCCAAGGATGTCTGTTTGTTTTACTTCGTTATCTAATGAAAGGTGCCGAAGATATTTTGTATATATAATATTTATCTGAAGTTATATTTCTAGCACCATATTGCTTCTAAACTTCTGATATACACACCTTGAGTGCATTTGCCTTCTAAGTCTTCTACCTTTTTGATATTTCACCCCTATTATGGCTTTTGTTTTCTAAATAAATACTATTCGTGTCAACTTTTTTGCTCTTTGAAGCTTTGAGTAACTTTATAAACTTAAAATTTGAAGATTGTTAAAACTAAACCAAACAAATTGAATGCACATTTAGCTTTTTTGATGTAATTGTAATAAAAATGTTTCTGCATGCCCTCTATAAAGCATTATACTAAAATTTATTTGTAAAAATATATTAAATTTGTTGGAGATCAATGATATAATATACAGATCTATGTTGGGTTAAATTAAGATATTAAAAATCAGATATATGTAGGTATATAAAAACAAGTTTGCTGTAGTTATCGAACAAAAATAAATACATTATGAAATCATAGCTATGATAGTTCAGTCAAGTTAAATTGACAAACAAAAACTGCAAGTCTCTAAAGGTTGGTAAAGCATCTTGTTATTACAGCTGGTTGCTTAGCTGCAGAGTTTGAAAAGATCTGGCAGGTGTCCAAGGTGCTTTGTCAGCAAGTGACTGCTAGCTTGCATTGTTGATAGACTAGGAAATCACGAGAACTGATTTCCAGACAAAACAAGGTTTGAGTAGGTGGGTAGGTGATTGGAAAGTTATAGTTAGAAGAACGGGAATCTCAAGCAAGTGCTTGCAGAAGTTTCAGAGTCTGCGTCGGTTAGCAGGTGTCCAAACTCCTTTACAGGAGAGCGAGTACCCTGCACTACATACGCACTGCCAGCGAATATTAGCATCGAGATAGGTGTATTCCTCGTATTCTGATATGACAACTCCCGCCTTTTCTATGTGGCATCCTAACAATTACAGTAACACTGTGGAACAGCTTTTGAATCTCCAACAGTCATTCATTAAAGAAAATCAAAGTTTAAATCATCATTCTTGCAACTTAATTTTTATCCATGCATGCAGGGTAATAATTTACCTCTCTCTACACTCACACCACCTGCTGTGCATGTCAACTTGCCATACTCTGTCATCCAGTGCTCTCCTAGCTCATAACTATTGTTCTCATAGTCTACGCAAGAAGTCACTGTAACATACAAACAAATTATCAAGTTATTACTTCAGTTCACTTTAAATTTAAGAATTTTAAATACTGTATTGAAACTGTAAAGACAATTTATAAAAACAGCGTAATTATTTTTTTTAAATTAATCAAATCACGCTAAAGTAATTCAGTTTTTGGTTGGCACCAGAATTTATAAAGAAAGGACTGAGAGTGATTATCATAATGACCAGATATTTATAAAAAAAATTAAGATGCCAAATCTCAATTCACTATGCAACTCAATTGAAACTATATACTTTATACTTTGATGTGAAAATATAGGTGACATGAATTCGAAAAAAAATACTCTTATATTTAATTAAACACTGCATATAAAGTAAAATATAATGAAGAATATTAAATTAAAAGTTCCAATCATCGAAACTATAGAGTAATAAATAACAATATCACGAGAATATACCATATGACATAGCATTTCAAAACTGTTGTTATGTATAATGGATTATGCATGCATTATAGTAAAAATTACATGATATAAAACAATGAGCCATATAAATTATTCTATGTATACATAATAAATTAGCATGGGGCATACCTTTGCATTTACCACATAGGCCGGGGCAGTAATGGTCCAGCCCAACATTACAGTATTTTGGATCAAAGTAGCCTTTAGCACTAGGTTGTCCACATTTTGCTTGTTCAACTGGGGTGGTACACACTGGCAGCCCATCTACACAGTTAGACAAAGATATGGACCACATACTATATACAATGATCTGAATATAATGTTAAGTTTAAGAAAATGACTTAAGTGGACTTTTTCTCTAAACACATTTTCAGTAAGATATTGAAATAACTTAAACAGATAACAAGGTAAAAAAGCTTTAGCCAATCAGAATGATCTTTAAGGTATAACACGGTTTTTCAACCTGCGGCTGTTGATTCAGTAGGATTCGTCTTCTCTGTGGTGGTTGGTTTGTTAGTACTAGAGACTGGAGCAGGTGCTGTGTTTCTATGGCCACCGTTACCATCCAGTACCGAGTCCCACCAAGTGTCGTTCTGTATTAGAATGTATAATATATCAAATCGTGATCAACTGATTAAAAGTCTGCGCAACGAGATTTACACATAAAGGTAATTAGTGAAGGTTGCATAGCTTGCTAAAAAGATTTTACAACATACAGTGTGTTTAAATATTTATGTTAACAATAAAGCTAACTTGTGATATAGAAATTCACACAAGTATTTTGACAATTTTAATATAAACTTTTGCATAGCACTGCTATAATTACAGCTGCTTTGCAAAATAATAGTGTTTCGTTGTAAAGTGATCTCGTATGTCGGCAGCCTATTGCAGTCTAACAATACTTCGGATTGTTTCAGCATAAATTATTTAAAGTTAGAAAATAAAAAACTTAGCAGTTTCAAAATTTGTCTTTAATATTCCAGATGTAATATTTACTCTGCATTGGCTGAAGATATTTTCAAATTAATTCAAGTCGTGTAGATTTTATAAATCAAATGACCCATTTTTTACCTCTTATGGGTGTCCTGCGTGTTGTATTTTCAAAAGAGCATTGCTCTATCAATTTGTGCATAAGTGCTGTGCATTGTTCAAATATTTTACTTCTAATAATGGTAAGTTTTATTATTTTGTCAAAAGAAGACAGTACTTAATGTAGATTGTGCAATAGGTTGACCCAGAAATACAGAAATACTCACAGAAGAACCGAAGGGAAACTTGGACGGCAGCTGTAATGGTGTATCAGTAGTTTCAGACTTTGAACTCTCCTTCTCTAAAAGATCTGCACCAGAAGTTGTTGAAGTTGGAGAAATTTCTGATACGCTTGGATCTGCAACATTATAGAGTTGTCTTCTCTGTTAATATGACCTTAGCAATTATAGCTTAATGATATATAATGTGAACTGGATTTCAATAGAATATAGATAAAACGGAGAAACAATAGCGAACAATTGCAGCTAAAAGTAAAATCAAATTCAAACTATTTTATTATGTCAACAAATGTGTCATTTTTATATCAGTTTCAGTCGCCTTTACACAGGGTCACTAGAACAGTCTTATAATTAAAAATCATTTGATTGTATTTGTCTTATCTGGACAGAGCCGGCACATGATTGGACAGTATTATATTACTTGAACAGAGCCGGCACATGATTGGACAGTATTATATTACTTGAACAGAGCCGGCACATGATTGGACAGTATTATATTACTTGAACAGAGCCGGCACAGGATTGGACAGTATTATCTTACCTGGACAGAGCCTGCACATGATTGGACAGTATTCATGAGGTATATTAACGTACAAGCCACACTCCTTCAATCCCCAGTTTCCTCCTTTAGTTGCGCAGGCAAAGGAATCCTCAGCTTTGCTGCAGTCAACTGTCAACAAGATTGTGTGTTAGTAAGTTTATGTGTCAGCAAGTTTATGTGTCAGTAAGTTTATGTGTCAGCAAGTTTATGTATCAGCAAGTTTATGTATCAGCATGTTTATGTATCAGCAAGTTTATGTGTAGACAATTTTATGTGTCAGCAAGTTTATGTGTTAGCAAGCTTATGTGTCAACAAGCTTATGTGTCAGCAATTTTATGTGTCAACAAGTTTATGTGTCAGCAAGGTTATGTGTCAGCAAGATAATATGTTGACCTATTTAGCTAATAGTTGACATCTAACATATAATATGTTAACACTCAACTCCAGCCCTGCCTTAACTTTACCCATTGCAAGTATTTATAATTACTGGCCAAATTCTAACTGCTACTCAAATTGGTGAATACTGTAGTACAATCATGTGTTGTATTGTACCATTAGGTTGCCATTCAAGCTTTTAGAGAAAAGGCAATGAACATGCAACTTTCAGCTATAAATGGCTACAGTTTTTTTTGTATTGACTTTTTTGCTATCCATGTAGCTAACATGTTCTGTGCAAAATAAAACATAAATTTATCATAATTTTTGAAATATTGGGCAAGCCCTAACTGTTACTAATATTTATGAATACTAGGCAAGCCCTATAGCTGTCACCAACAGCAACACTTGGTATCTACACTCACGTGAACAATCACCACTCTGTTTAATCCACGGTTTACTCGGGCAATCACACTGACAAGTGTTTAAATCCAGCTTCCCTCCATTTAGACAAACTTTTCCATTACAATCTGTAAGAAATAGATTTGATTATTTGACGTTTTTAAAATAAAGCTTACAGAGCAAGAGCTATTAGCCCTTGCAGCAAGCAGCATAGCTAGCAGAGAACTGCAACTATATAGTGTATAGTCCAGCACTATAGCGTATATAGTGTAAGCTATTTAACATAAATAATATGGCCTGCATGCATGTCAATTTTAGTCCTATTAAATTTCAATATCTCTCAGAGTGTAGTGAAAAATGACAATATTCAATATTTTGCAAACAGAAGTTGTTTTGTTTCAGTTACCTACTGCTTTTATATAGAACTTGATCTAAGTAAGAAATTCTTCTTATAGGATTCACAAACTAATGTGAATAATGTGTATAAAGAGTAAATATATATCCATGCAAGAAGCTGAAAATTGAGCCTATAGCTATACAGATGCTGTGAAGATATTATACAGAGAGTCAGTTGTCCAAAGATATAGTCAGCTGCTAGACTTACCACACAGACCAGATTCAGCTGTAGACGGACAGCTAGCTGCCTTGCTGCCGGCTTCATAGGGACTAAACTTCCTGTTATGCATATTTCCTCTACAATACAGTAAAACTAAAACATAATATCTTATATCTGCAACCTTTTCAATAATCTTAGAGACAGGTTTAATTCTGACAATAATACTTTTCTCTGTATTGTCTGTTCTAACTAAGATTCATATATTGTATTTACATGATGCTGTAAATTTGATTAATGTAGTAATCATACACCCAAGCTGTTTAATATTCACACACTCAAATTTTAATTTAATTATATAATATTAAATTCAAATTTACAGTTACCTATTTCTACAATATGATTTGAAATAGCTTTTTATATAGTAAAATATATTTTATTAGACTTTCAAATGAAAATGTGACTCATTCACTACTTACGTTGGGCCGTAGTTACACACGTAGTAGGACTGGGTTCTGTTACATCTAGCATAACCACACCCTATCCTTGCAGACTCCGCCCACACCATTTGTGTATAGTGACCAATAGGCTTGCTCGGGTCTTTCCCTTGACCTATATAGTATAAATCAATTGTAACTAACATTGAAATCAAAATGCTGGAACCACACTCTGACTTTGTAGCTAATATTTATGTGTGGTAAGTTTGTCAGCATTTTCTGTAATTGAAAGAAATTTAATTCAACTGCAAAATAAATAATTAGAAATTGCTCATTTCCTGTTTATGATTTATCTTCTCATGAAAAATTGTCCTATTTAATATTCTAGATTTAGCTTTTTACCTAGGCTGTACAAAGCGGTAAACAATGCTCACAAAAGCTCAGTTTAGCTGTGTCATTAGTCAATACTGATAGTAATAATTGCATTAAGCTAATGGGCAGACAATAACTAATTACATATATATGTATATTCTCATAGCCCAAGATCTTACCAAAGGTCAAATAGTTAACTTCTGACTGCCAGTGACTAATCACAGTTCCCCATCCCTGATGACCTCTGCCCAAGTTTTGACCAACAGCATAACGACCTGAAACGTGACGCAAGAAAAAATGTTACACCTCTTATTTAATATACTCATAAAATGGGCTTGCAACTTATAATTTTATAAAATTCCATCGCTAATACATGGAAGCTGAAAAGAATAATATTCTAGCTATATATAGATTTACAAGATTGGAATGTTTCAATAGGGTTTTATTTCAATTCTCAACACTTTATAATCAATAATAAGCTAATATTATATGCAATAAGTGTGAAAATGTGTTGCAAATTCTAAAAAGTTAATGCGATTCAGTAGAACAGCTTACCGGGCACGGCTCTGTTGGCAGAGTGGTCATGTTCCCAGACGCAATGAGACGCCCACTTCTGCGCTATCATTGCCAGCTCATTGTCCCAGTACTAGACATACAAAGCAGTTAAGTGGAGTCATTCTTAGATTATTGTTTATAATAATCAATATTTTTATTAAATTATTAATAAAAAGTTTTTGCAAAACATGTTCTTACAAACTTTACGAATAAATTATCTTTTTCATGAACAAAATTCATAAGAAAATATTTTACATAAGTTTAAAAATGTTTTCTGTTTAATTTCAATATTTATTTGATTTTTTGGTTTATAGCCTATATACTAGCAGTTTTTTGCAAAATATAATTATATAATATTAAGTTGAATAGCATATTTTGTATTAAAATATATAATGTAGGATACTATGTATATGTTGAATATATTATAATGTGGCTACTAAAAGTAGTAATGGAATTGGAAGTTAATAAATCTAAATATCGAATTGAATAAAAATCAAACCTAACTAACTTAGTATCTCAAATATAATATATTGGCAGATTTAGATTTATCATACCCTGTAAAATTATTCAAAATATTATTTGATTATATATTTATATTTAACTATTCTGCACAATATTTACAAATAATCATTATTACGTCATGACAGGGCATTTCCTACCATTTTCTGCATGTTGGTTGCAGCTGGCTGGTCATTGTAGTTCTCCACTTTACTCCTGTAGTGATTATGTAGATTCACTATGTAGATTTTGCTCTCCTCTGAAACCCCTTCCGTTACGGGCTTCTCATCACCCTCCCGAGGTGCCAGGCAGGCTGTGTGGTTTATGTTATAGTCACTAAACTTCCGAGGACACAACTTCAAAACATCCCAAATCAATTACACATATATCTTGAAAATAAAAAAATCATCTTGAAAATGTTTGGCATTATTGTGAAAAAATTTTCTTATAATTCTTCAGAATGCATAACTTTTCAAAAATAATTTTATTGCAAAAGGGTAAGAAGCTTTTGCTAATCTATTTTAAATCAAAATACAATTTAATCAAAGTGGCCAATGACGGCTCAGTTTGAATAGTGCTGGTCAGTGATAGGTCAGTTGTAATAAGACTAACCAATAAAAGATTAGATGCTATACAGGCTAAGGCCATCAAGGTTAAGTTTCAAGTTCAACAAAAAATTGTTGTGTGAACTGTTATTACAAATTTCAGTAATGTAACTACCCGCAATTAACACTAGATAACTATTCTAATTAGATGTTACACAAGAACAAGCACCTGCAATCACCTGGCATTCACCAAGTTGTCCATTTGTTGTGTAACAGTTAATTACAGCAATTAAGTTGTTGAGATGAATTAAATCAAAGATAATTTTATATGAAACTGATTAGGATTATTTTATCTATGAAGTACTGTTTTGTGCAATCACACTTTTGTATCATTCATAAAACATAATTGCTGTTTGAAATCTTTAACAAGAACTTTTGAAATACCATTGAACTTTTTAATTAACTTTGCAAATTACTTAATCAAGAAATATTTAATGATTGTACTCTTTATACTTATATTTTGCCCACATGCAAACTTTAAAATATATCCCCATTCAGATATATTGCAGTGATCATGCAAAGTGGTTACATTTCTATTTTCTCTGCTCACAGAACCTGCTGTTTGAAAATATATTCTAGTCTTGCTAACATCTGATATGATAAACTTATAGCAAGTTTTGATGACAGCCACTTTATTTATATAAGTAAAAAGTTCTGCAGGGAAAATTTTGAAAAGTGTTACAGTATTGTTTACAAAAAAAGCTAAAAGCTAAGAATTTAGAGGCTTGCATGCAGGTGCTATATGAGGTGTTGCCAAGCTATCAACATACTATTGTATCATTTTATTCAGGGTTTTTGTGATATAAACGTAAAATAGCAAAAATATGCTTGGTAGCTATAACGTTGCTTAGAAACAAGACAGCTTTTCTAGTGCTATATTTTATATTAACAAGCTTTCACAGCCAATACTTACCGAAGTTGGTGTCGGGAGAGTCTTCACTTGGCCCACAAGGATGCTAAGAACAAAGGCTAAAAAAGACCGCATAATGTTAACATAATAAACTGTGGAGGTATTTAAAGAAAGGAAAGTGAATGTGTCAATCAAGTATTACACCTATTAATAGCTCATTATTTTCTGCTATAATATAAAATAATGGTTTTATTGCAATTTACAAACAGGGTATAATAAACTGAGTATCTCAGTTATATCACATGGGATCCTTGTGCCTTTATTCCGACACCTATCCCATATATAGCTGCAACATGATTGTAAACTTTAGATGAAATCATTTTTCAGATCAAGCGTTTAAAGTGTTGAACAACAATACAGGATACTAAATGCACACACGAGTTATATTTATCTGCATGAGAGCAATTATCTCGTAAATTATCATTTTATGATATTTATTTACTAGTATAATCAAGTCAAAAAGTAATGCCTACGTAATGCCGTGACTTGTGCACAAAGAGATGAGTCATTTCTATGCACCAAAACAGCAGACATTAAACTAGCGTGATCTGCAGTTTATCCAATACAAAGAGAAAAGTTCTAGATCGTTCCATGCAGAAGTACTAAGAGTTACAGGCGCTGGAGTTGAACGTATAGTTTTATTTAATTTACAACTTTGTTTACTTCGTTATATACAGGGTTATATATTGCAATGCATTGTATAGTAGTTAACGATGCCTTCAGAAAAACATGCAAGTATTAACAACAGCATACCAAATATAATCTAATTTTTTCACTTTTAGATGTTTTCATACATCATATAAATGGAAACTTGCCCAGTAAGCCTTGGGAATTATATAACCACTATATTTAGCTTCGTCGATAGCTTTCTACATCTATTAATTACACAACTTATAGACCAACACAGTTGTTTCAATTTGAACATCAAGCATGAGATAGTTGAACATTAAAAACAGTTGCGTTACTTCAGTCATCTGATAAAGACACGACTGATGGTTGTTCAGCTTTGAAGTTAATAGATATTATATACCAATTTCCATTGTAATACAGCTAACAGCTCCTACGACCATCAACTAAACAAGGCACATGAGTGAAACTTCAGGGAAACACAATAAACTAGTCTGACCTATCGAAATATTTGATACGTGCTGATTGAGCCTATCAAAAGAAGTGAAACAGTTGTCTACTACAAATCACTCTCTCTCATTGTTTCATTAGTTTATTACACAGCCACAATAAAATTATTTCCCTTCACAACAGCTGATTCTAACCAACAGCCTTGCTTTCTTCTCACATGCTCTCCTGTCAATAGCTTAAGCTTTTATCAGCTGAGATACTCAAGTGTTGAATTCGGGTTATGAATAATTCACACTCATTAAAATTACTACTTTTTAATTACATAATTATAAATGCATAAATTAGATGACTGTATAGTAAATTTCTTATTATAGCAACATACCCAATAGTGTAGAATAATAGTTTGATGCTTGCAGTTTTATAATAATTACATGTGTGTGCGCGGAGTAAAATATAAGAGGAGCTATATAATAAGAAAGGGTGGAATTAAAAATAAAAAAATGTCGACTGGGTTTTCATACCGCAGTGCTACAATGTCATTATATCAAGTAATATGAAACAATACTTCATTTTTCATAGGTTGGGCTGTTGATAGCTGATTGTTAAATATAACTAGCATTAAAATATTTTGCACTTATTGTAAAATATAATATTTTCATAATAGAATAATAATTAAATAGCAAATTATAACATCAATCAAATAATAGTTAATTTAATTATATAACTTCAAGCAACAATGCACTTTTTAAATTCAATTTTTACTCTGACATAATTTTGGAAGTTAGGAAAGTAAACAATAAGCAGTTAAAAATTGAGCTTCTGGCCTCAAAAATCAAAACTCAGTTGCTCACCCGCGTTTTTACAAAAGTTCACAAAGTATCACTTTTTAAAATCAACCAAGATATCAAAACTTGGAAATATTTTTGAATGCTAAAAATTAAATAATAGACCATTATCTAAATAATATTTAGGTAAAGCCTAAACTATACTAAATTATAACTCATTAAGTATCTTTCATGCAGCTTTTATATTCTTTACTTCAGTTCATTTCTAAATTTTGAATAAATTTCTAGCAAATGGTAAACAAACAACAAGTTGCATAACAATTTCTGACTCACCACAACAAGTTGCAGATACGCTAATTTTCATTATGCTGACAGTTCTTTTCTTATTGCTGGCACTTCTTTTCTTATTGCTGACACTTCTTTTCTTATTGCTGACAGTTCAACCAACACTAGGTGAATGAATCAGCTAAGCCGTTTAGTTCTTTTATAACAGCTGCAGGGGTGTAGAACAATTATAACGTGCCTTAGAATTATAGGCTACGCTATCACTATAATTACATATAATAATTATACTGTACATGAGCAGTGCCTGTAATTCTACACTAACACAGTGATTGTAGTCTTCAGCCTATAGTGTTGTTATAAACATACCCACGCAGGTAGAGTTTGGAGTGGTTTGTACCTGCAGTAACTCTAATGATAAGTTATCGCACATCTCAATTGTTGGGTGAATAATATGTATAATGTTTATAATAACAGTTATCGTATTGCATGAACCGCATTATCCTAGTCCTAGTATCTTGCAACAGGTTGAGCTGCAAAGGTTTGGGCTATAATCTATAAAATCTGCAGGTCATATATGAAAGCCTACTAGTTATTAATTATAAGTCAGGATGGATAATTTCAGCTGCAAATTTGCAGTTAAAAAGTCAGTCACTTACAAAGTTCTCTTTTATTTCTGTGTGATGGCTTCTATTGAACTTGAGGAATAGATATGAAGAAATATATATATTGTAATATAGAATAGTAAATTTCTAAGCTCTGAATGCAATGCGTATTCCGATTTCACTATTTATGCTAAAAATAGAAAGCAGCAGTGGCCAATAGTAATCAAGTCTTGGGTCTAACATTTCAGCCTCAGCTGCACCAGAAAAGGACTGAATCTCAACTAAAGTCACAAAGAAAGAGAGTCCCTAAAAGGTATAAAGAGGCACAACTGGTTTCGTGCAATTACTATTTTATTTTATTTTAACACTACATATCATTAAAAAGTGATACAATTCATCAATTCTATTCAGCAAAACATTAAGTCAATAGTTTGGCTGTGAGGTTAGAAACAATAGGTAACACCAGACTTGGTAAATGGATACTACAGACACTTAATAAACATAACCAGCAGTAATATACAAACAGACTTGCAAAGCAGAGAAAACAATTGGCCTATAATAAATCACATGAGATTGTTTGGCAGGAAGCTGTTATTAACTCCCTGCATAAAGCATTATTGTCGTTTCTATTGCCTACATGAATGGAAATGTCAATGTGTGATATTAACTGTAATTAGACAATTGTGTGTATCCCTTTACATTGCTTCAACTGTGCATTAACATATTATTGCATTGTTTACTTACTACCAATTGTAAACAAAGTGAATTACTATTATATACTCTTTTCACACACACACAGCTGCAGTCACATAAACGCAAAAACAAGTCAAATTTTAACAATTTGGCAAAACCAAAGGTTGTTAGCTTCTAAAACTAAATAGAGTTCAGGATATTTTTGTATAGAATAAAGCTGTTAAAGTTTATTCCTATACTAAGACAGAACCTCAGAGGGAAAAGCACATTAAAATGTTTATGCTTCAAACAAAATTACAAAGATAGTATTGCAACTGAGCTTATAATAATGTAATCTTTAACTTGTTTAAGTAATCAGGTGCACAGGCTTCTCAAACTGTTTATTTTTAATGTTGTTAAGGTGCAGAATTTACTGTGTTTTAAATGTTGCCAATTTTTAAAAATAATTTTGATATATAATTGTGGCATTTTTATGCAAAATCTCAAGGTGGACAAACATATATGTAACAGCATTCAGGAAAAAAATTTTAAAAAAATTCAAAGTTTAGTTCATACTTTTTTCTAATCGGTTTCTGCTAAAGAATCACAAATTGACTGGCTGTTTTACTTTTATTGGAAAAAAATATTTTGTATGTGCATGGCACTTCAAATCATTATTTTTCTAAAGCAATACCAGTTTGAATAAATTTACCTGCTTATAGATGAAATTAAACAAAAAGCTGATTGCCTTTGCATGTTTTGTAAAATAGGTAACTGTGCTGACAGAGTTCTGCAAAATTAATGCACCCAAGTAGAAGTTTTTGCCTTTGAGTTACTTCTTGCCAGCTCCTATCCAAACATAGCTGCTTTATATTGTACATTATATAGTAGAAAATCAGGTCGTGTCAGTCATGCACATTTATCTTCATCACTGGCAGGTTATTATTAGTAGAACACGTTTATTTTACTCATGGGTAAAGAGCTTACAACTCCCTAGTATATTATACTTCATGGACTTCTTTTAACAAAATATTATTAATTATGATACGTTTACACAAAATGATGATAATAAATTAAAATATCATTAGGACTATGCATCTAAAGCCAACTTTTTGCAATTCCTGTTGCTTTTGTAGTCTAAAGGTATGCAAAGAACATAGTTCTAAACAACACTTTCATTAGTATATATGTAAGCACACTATCTGAAATCTTGTTACAAGAAAGTATGTATGTTTAACATCGCAAAGCTAATTTTGCACTGCCTAGAAACTATGTAGCCTAAAGGAAGTTTCTAGCGAGATTATTGCAGCAACTTGTATGGGTGTAGTGTATAGTGTGTAGTGTGTATAGTGTGTAGTATGTAGTATGTAGTGTGTAGTGTATACTGTATAGTGTGTAGTGTGTAGTGTATACTGTATAGTGTATAGTGTGTAATGTGTAGTGTGTATAGTGTGTAGTATGTAGTATGTAGTGTGTAGTGTGTACTGTATAGTGTGTAGTGTGTAGTGTGTAGTGTGTAGTGTGTAGTGTGTAGTGTATATAGTGTGTAGTATGTAGTGTGTAGTGTGTAGTGTGTAGTGTGTAGTGTGTAGTGTGTAGTGTGTAGTGTGTAGTGTGTAGTGTGTAGTGTGTAGTGTGTAGTGTGTAGTGTGTAGTGTGTAGTGTGTAGTGTGTAGTGTGTAGTGTGTAGTGTGTAGTGTGTAGTCTATGGCATGTATGCTCCATATATGTGTGTAGTGTGTGCGGGTGCCGTCATTTTATCTATGTCATGTTATATTATAGGTTATAATTATTATATAGGCTATAATATATAAGTTATATTATATATTATAGGTTATATTATATATAATATATAACATATACAGGTTATACACGATATTGGCTGTGTATATTGTAGAGTTGACTGCTAATGATACTTTCATGTCAGTCTTTAGCATATGCCAGTCAAATTTATGAACCATGAGCTGTCAGTTCTATTTGCATATGAAATTATATATGTAAAGTAATTGTGTTGAACAGTATGACACAAATCCTGGCTCTAAAATGAAGGTTGCGTCATTACACACAGCTGAAATTTGGTCCAATATATCTATGTAATAATTCCTTCAATTTATATTAAACTAGCTGTTAATACGTGATGTTAAGCAAACTGTTTATAAATGATGTTTTGTTACACCTAATTACTTTTGACTGGGTACACAAATGAGGTCATCAGGTTTGTTGGTGCCTGTCTGCCCACATTTCGCTTTCCCAAGCTAAAAGTTTGATATAATTGTACCTCAATTTTATAGCTGTTGGTTATTAATACTTTTGCTGTTGACGTATTTTAACTTATGACTCATCTCATTACACATTAAATTATGCTTGAAGAACATTCATATAAAAGTTGAGACAAAAATGTAAACATGTTAGAATCAGAGAAAAAGGCTGAACTAGCTACTTTACAGTAAAGTTATTTGTCTCTTGTACTTTTAGTCATCCGTATACTAAATTTAAAAATTTAAAGATTATTTTGACATTATGTACAAGCTGGTAAAAGTTTTATTTCTGGTGGTAAGTATTTTAATATTTCCTGTATGGAGTTATGGTGTTTTAGTCTGAAATATCTTTAAAAAGGGAAGACAACTCAGGAATGTGAATGGAACGCTTACAGAATACTTTATTACATGGTTTACTACAACTATAAATGTTGATGATACACTCTCCCAGTAAACATCTATTTTTAAATAATGCTCTCTTCTAACTGCATTATGGGAAGAGTGGATAGTTTCTGAGCACACATGCTGCTGCCACGTACATATATACCATTATGCAATAACCGTAATTCTAAACTCATAAAAATATTATAGGGTTTGGTGAAAGGAATTTCTCCTGACAGCTTTGATGAAATAATGGAGAGGCCAACAACATCTACATCTACAACCCATCCAGTTACAACCCCCAGATCTACAACAACAGCAGCACCCACAACAACTACCACAACTACAGCAGCACCCACAACAACTACAGCAGCACCCACAACAACTACAGCAGCACCCACAACAACTACCACAACTACAGCAGCACCACCAACAACTACACTAGCTGGTTCAACAGGACCTCCAACAATTCCAAACAACTGTGGTTTTATAGGTATGACTTATATCTAAATGAATTTATATTTTCTCTCAAATACAGAAACTGCTAAATAGAATAGAAAACAAAATCATTATATTTCAAAGTCTCTATGTTTAGAAATAATTACTTTAATTAGAGTAATGATCTCATTAATCAATCAATTTCATTATTAATTATACCCGCAGTTGAATTTCATTCATATGTCTTAATTTAAACGAAAATAATATGCATCTTTTGCTATTATGATTTGTTTCTAGTGCCAGCTGGCAGAGAGTGTAAGCAGTATGGACCTAATCGGTGTCCTAGAGGCCAGGCGTATGACGTAATAAACTGCAAGTGTGCACCGAGGTTTAGAATCAACCTGATTACCTGTAGACCACACCCCAACTAACTTGGTTGGTAAAACATACTCTGTAAAAAAATTATGGTTATACTATAGTACATTTTACTGGTTGTAAATTCATGGAGAGTAACTTGTTGAATATAATATAATGTATAGATAGTATGAATTGTACATCATGCTAAGTGAAGTCCATATGTTATATATAGTTTAAACTGCAACTACTATAAATTTATAGAATTTTTAGTCTTGCCCTTTTACTTTTATAGTACTTACTGGGCTGTACCTTGAAAAATTCTGTTTTAAAAATGCATGCGTGATTTAATTATGTTGAAAATTGGAAGTTAATAAAATGTTGCGAGGAAACTAAATATATCCCAAGTATACATTATTTCTTTAACTATATTATTACTAGCTTCTTTCTCATCCACTTATCAATTAGCAGATATATATAAGCTGATGAGACAGTTCATGTGTGCGCTGAGCTAAGGTCTCCCTTAGTTACAGTTTTCTTCTAATGTACTTTTGAAATTGGCAAAACAAATCTGAAAGCCATACTAGAAGAAAAACTTGGTTTTGGCAAATTAAAATATATTATTCCGCCTTATGCACTAAATAGATTTAACTTACAACCGCATAGAGATGTGGAGAGAGTTATTTCAAAGCTTTATATTTCTCAAAGATTCAGGATAGCTGACAGGAAATGACATCACAGTGTTGAAGAGATACGCCCTTCTGCTACATGGTATCAATTATTATATCCAAAGCTGGGTAATATTTTACCTATATCTATATAATAGCCGCATGCTTATTTAAGCACAGCTCACGCAAGTTTATATATAGTCGCTATCCCTGTGAGAAACCCCTGATAGAAAGGGTTTTTGTTAGAACAGGCTAAGGACTTGTTTAAATAAGGGACAAGAGCAATTATGACTGGATGCTTTTCCTAACATCACCAATGAATGGCCTTTGTCTGGGTTCGAACCCACGACTTAACGTGTTCACAAAGCGAACGCTTTAACCCTTAGACCACGGCTGCTCCCTATATTTAAGCACAACTATTGTAATAAAATATCATACTTTTTTTATGCATTTTACACTTATTCTATACATGCATCTTTCTTATAGTTTCTTAAAAAATAGGAATGTTATATTGCTGCTTTTCAATATTCATGCTAAAATGTGTTGTTTTCTCATTTGAGACTTGAAAATAAAATTTGAGACTTGATTTCTCAAAATAAGACAAAAGATTTTGTGACAATACTTTCCATATAAACTGCTATGTTTTGTATAAAAATAAATAAACAGATGTTTCTCTGTATTATGACTCACTTTTTTACATTAATCCAACTTGATTATATACACACTACCCTGGATATGCTGCAATTATAATTTGTTATTTATTTAAAGTTTTAATTACTGGACCAGTTGTAAACATGTTATACAGTCAATCATATAAGTAACTCAGTATAATTAATTCTTTTAACAATAACATAACTTCTCATCAGATAGTAGTTCACAAAATGAGGTCACGCACATTTTATTCAACTTGTGAATTAGGAAACATAACTCCAAAAATAAACTTGAGCATAATATTCTCTTGCATTGGTGTAGCAATACATGACATGGCAATCAGGAATTTCAGTAAAATTTCTACTGGTAGTTTATTTAATTAAAATTACCATATGCTGGCACCTTACAACCACCTGTCAATGAATGACATGCTAATAATACATATATAAACTAATTATAATGCAAATTTTTGTCTAGCCATCTAAAATACTATGAGTGTATACATGACATTTGAAATCAAGTGCATGCTGGTACTACTAAAATACTCCTAACACCTCACATGTAGTGACTATGAAGCTATTTATGTGTCACACTATTAATTTTAGCAGTCAAACTACCTGCAGGCCCATGTCAACACATTAAAGTGTAATCTATTTTCAACAGAGTAAAGATTAATTAAACTCTTTATGGAACTTGCAATATGAAAGTAAAACTAAAACTTTCGTTACATATATTACAACTAAACTTCTTATTTTTATTGTATTTGCAAACAAAAAAAAATATAGCTTTTTCACCCTGGATGCTGCATGATTAATTACACCAAAGCAATTGCTGGACTATACTATTAAGGCTTCCAAAGATTAATTTTTTCTTAAAGCACCAGTATAATGTGGGGTTTATGTTATATAGCTGTTTGCAGCTTATAGCACTTCAGTCTATGAATCTATTCAACACATACTTTGAGTACCATGAACGCCTGAACTGATTGAAAATTAAAACAGACACACAATCTTGCATAAAAACTAATTTATTTAGCAAACAAAACTGAAGTAATAGTTTAACCCGAGGCCCATGATATTATGAGATTCAAAAATCCAAAAATAAAATACACACGAGAAATAACTATATATCACAATAATTACCCTTAAGTTTTGAAATGTTTTGTGCAACTAATTTTTTAATGCAAAACAAAATTTTGGCATGACTGTATATATATAGCACTAAACTTTGGTTTAACTTATCCAATATTTCTGTGGCATCTACATTGTATAAAATATGCACGAAAATTTTTAAGGAGTCTTGCAAAGGTATAAATTTTTGTTGAAAGAGACCATGACACTTCAAATACCAAACTACGTACATGAGGCAGTGGCTCAAAACAGTCACTAATATTAAACAAAGGCAAACAATGAGAGTTGAATGAAATAATTATTTACTTATAGCTCACAGTATAATTTTTTTCATCAATGTATAACATACAGCCCAGGATATCTTTGGTTATTCATTGTTATCGTAGTTTATGTATGCAATAACAAGTCAGAATATATTTGGGGCTATTGAGGGAGGCGAAAAGGGCCGAAACTGTACGGAAGAAGTTCTGCAATTTTCTTCATCCGGAATGTTCCGTCAGGTTTAGTCATATACACGTCTATGTCCTTACTAAACTGGAAATGCAAAATATATATCATGGCTGAGAAATGTAAAGCATTTGAGGATAGATGAAATGGCAAACAACATATTTTCACCAGTATTTGTACTACAATGTAAAAAATACTGTTTCTATCTTTAGACTATTTATAAGCCTTTTTCAGCACTGATTGTTTTGAAGAATATAGATTGCTGTTACACATATGTTTCTACAGTTGGTTAAATAATTAAGCCAGCTACCACTCTTTTACAGCAAGTATTTGTGAACTGGCTATAAGAAATTAGATGATTTGCCCGTCAACACAGTAAGATGAAATGTTGTTGATACTCACCTCTACCATGGTCTGTCTGCATACTCCGCAAGGTGCAATAAAATCTTCCAAATTGCTAAACAAACAGACAAGAGGAGTTATGAAGAGGCATATTATCTAGCTCTTATATACTCAATATTTATGACGAGCAATATTTGTACCAAAACAAAAAACTTCGGATTAGTGATTAACTAAATGAAAATAAAAACCAACAAAATTGTATCTAAAAATGATTGTAAAATTCTTACTGATATTTTTAAAAAACTAGTCAAATAAAGTAAGGTTTAGCTTGACAAAAGTATTGTACATGAACAAGTTTAGAATATCACAGAAATCAAATTAATGACATTAAAGCTAAAAGCCTCGGAGTGTTATTGCTATAGTATTGATTGATTGATTGATTTTATTTCTATCACTAACATGATATATATTGTGAACAAAAGGTGTTAAATACCGATGCCCATGATATTAAAAATGATAACAGTGTAACATACATGGCTTAAAAATAGGAGTAAAAAGTCTCTAAGGCTGGAAGTTCAATTAACAAAATTTAGTATACTTGTTTATTCAGCTTGAGTGCTGCCTGGCGTATAAAAGAATCTCTGCTCCATGTGCTTCTGTATTTAATATTAGTCCGTGCAGTTCATCTAGCTTGTTATAGCGTACAGATTGTGCATTGGTATGATGGCTATGATGGTATGATGGCTGGCAGGGGAACTCTTGAGTTTTTAACCCGATGTTTCACACAAACCCGGCTCCATTTTCCTCTTTTTTTGCTCTAAGTATTCCAGGGTTAACATTTTTAACTAGAGTTTTGAATTGTCTATTCCATATATCTTTCAGGTAGTCTCTGTTAATAGAGTTTTTAACTTCCAGCAGAGAATTGACGTCCATGTATATGCTAGACTCGTCACACCTCTTGGTTGGTACATGAGGGTGAATATGAGTAGCGCCAGTAATAACAAAGGCTGCAAAAGCTGCGCCATTATGTTAGCAGAGTTGTGATGTCATATAATGAGGATTATAGAGAGCTATTGAAAACACAACCTCTCTCTATGAGACTCAACTGCCAACTAAGCAAGAAACACCAAGAGTGAGTACCTACGTTACATCTGTGTGAGACTATTAGAACCGCAGAGCTCACCTGGAAATGGCTATAGCTTTAAACTCCGTTTGGCCCACAGAGATAGCTTTAGTAAATGCACACCTCTCTGCACAGATATCTGGTGCATATGCAGCGTTTTCAACATTACATCCTGTGACATCATAGATCACAGTATATTAGCATTTTATTATTAAGTCTAACTTTACACGGTGACTTCACAAATGTAATTAAAACTCAACAAACATATTTTATTAAAGTGATTGGTTTTTAATTGTTTCTGTAAAAAATAATGCATTAATTAGCATAGTGTGACTTATGTAACTATTGATTATATTATGGAAGTTGTCTGCCCATATTAGAAACTGACCCGTAAATATTGTCCCGTCTTGACAAAGCAAAGCGGCTCCAACAGGAAACTTGCTGTAAGGGGAGTAGGAAAACTTCTTAGCCTCAGAACTTTGTTCAATTAAAGACTGGATTTCTAAAGCACATTAAACAATATTTGGTACACCATTCTTTCATCAAGTTTTTCAAATTTTTTGTTCAGAGTCGGAAAAGAGAGAATGCTGTCAATTTGATTACAGGAGAGTTATCTCCCCTTATTCATCCTTTATTTCGGTCAAGGTTGAGGTGAAGGTTGAAGGGTTTAGTTTCCGTATTCAACTGATAAAGGTCCTGTATCAGATGCTATTTATGTATGCAGTTATACAAAACATAAATAAATGATAAGCTGATAGGAGAGATAGTTGTACTTGTAAACAATAGAGTGCATGTGCACCAACAGGTATGATAGATTAGATAATTGTGTACTTCAATGGCATGCACTCACTTCCCCTTAGACAATGTGAGATTTACAAGATATTATTTGGGCATTTCAGTAAGGGAATGGTACCACTTTGACATCATTTAATTTTTCAAGGTGAATGCATTCATTTTAAAAAATTTAATAAATTTTACACTTCCAAATGACATAAAACTAACTATTTGGCCACGTATCTGTGCAGATATACATATAATAACATGCATAACAATAATACTATTATCAATTGTATTCTAGACAACAATACCGAGTTAGTAATTTATTACAAAAAGGCAAAAACTAGCGACTATTGTCAAATGATGGTATGTAGTTGAGGTTTGCTACTACATCAACAGCAACTTGCTATATTATAAGTCATGTGAATGAAGCCGCCACTTAACAAATTTGTAAAACAAAGAAAGCTGGCGTTCTACCTTCTGTATTACACACCTACTTGTATCTACATATCAATCCTAAATCTTCTTACCTACAGTATTTACTCTAACAAAAAAAATTCCAGAGTGTAGGTAATACTTAGAGCTTAGCGCTGCATAGAAAAGTGAAAATCTTCACCAATAAGTGCTAGATGTGCCATTATCATTTATATAATTACACATGAGCTAGCTGACATTCTTAAACAATGTTGCTATAATCAATGTTACTGTACCTAGTTTCTATTATCTACTAAACTTAAACAAAGGCGTATTACGTTGAGAGCGATAATGTGCTAGGAGAGTTAGCAAAGTACAAACACTGCATGGATTAAATTACGGAAAGATTTTTACTTGAAGTCAACAATTTCAACTACCAAAGTCTTAGAATTAGTTACTATACATTACTACCTCTGTAAATTGGCTGATGCAAAATAAAAGTATAAGACATTATCAGTATGCAAAGAGTAATACCATAGTTTAGCTGGAAAAATTAAAAACCTATGTGTGACTTTGGATTTTAGAAACTTTTATATTTTAAAATTGCTGTAACTATAAAGAAATGCAGCAATCAGATAAGTGAAGTATTACTAATTACATATCCAATTTAACTTATGACTGTAATTATTGCGCAATAACAATATATTGTAGGAGTTGTGCTCCTGTGTATATCGAAAGGACAACTCCATCTTACTTCTACCTGAGTATGCGTTATGGCACGATGCATACATTTGCAGCAGATCACTGAGCTGGAATAGACCTGGAGAGGCCAAGGACGTTTTAGCGTGGCCAAATAGTTTAGCTCCGCCTTAACATGGAAAACTTAACCACGCCTACTTGTTTTGCACGCAGTAGTAGTAAAATCCATTATAAATGCAAGCTATTAGAGCTTATAAATTGAGGTAAACGCTAAAAAATAATGAAAATTCAGCAATGTGAAGCAGGAACCAATTATTTTGTTTATTTTACTTTTGGTATTTGTAATTTCATGACTAATTATCATTTTATGAAGCATGTACCTCAAGTATATATGATAATAACTTTAATAACCTAACAAATGCATTACATATTCATTGATTAGATCAACACATTAGTCAAAATTAAATGAAAAGCAACAGCAAAGCAAATTTCAGCCTTAGTACATGAACACTGGCAGTAAGGATAACAAGTATAAAAGTTTATAAATAATATAAAAAAACCGGTGGTAAGACACAGCTTTACAACACAGGCAAGTAACAGATTTCCTTAAACCTTTCAAAGTTTTAAATTCTGTTTTCAAGTGCTAATCTGAAAGCAATAAGTGATTAAAATAGAATTACAGAATAAACAAAAAATAATATTATATTGCAATAACAATATTTGTTATCATCTAATGTTATAATATAAATACTGTTGTAATAACTTCTAAACGATTAATTACCCACATCCTTATTACTGGCCTCTAAACAGTACACTTTTGTTGCTACATTGCCTGAAATTTAGTTTGTGCATAGCAATATTTGTTAGTTTAGCAATGTGGTGCTGAAATAAGTCATAATATACTTCAATGAGTAAATTTAAAAGGGAGAAATGATGATTTTCGATGCCTAATGATGTCTCCATGAATAGCAGTTGTGCTATCTAATGGCTTAGAATTTCCTGAGTTGCCTGGATGTACACCACATCGGGTCACCAATTTTCTAAAGATAGACTGAAAGCCAGTTACAGATGCGTTATTATTCCATCCACCTAGAACAGATATTAAAAAAATGCTTGGACATCAATTGCCTGTTCACAATTAATGATTGGATTATGTTTACCCAGAAAAAATGATGTTTTTTAGAACACAAGCAAAACCTTGCATGCAATTAAGCCAAAAAAGTCATTTAATTAAAAAATGCACAATTGCTTTGACACCACAGTTTTGGAAATTTTTGAAAATTCATTATCTTTGTCTCTTGGTATTCAAAAGTTAATAAAATATACTTCATATTGCATGCATTTTAACCGCTAAGCTCATGCAAAAATATTCACTTTTCAACACAGTTGGTCCAACCGACCATCTTAGTTGCCCCTATCAAAGCAAAGTGAAAAACCGAACACCTGAAGGAAAGAGATAAGAGAGTAAGAGAACAAATGAACATCTTAACATAAGTGGATGCAGACTGGGCTTCATGCATAGCTGTTTAGAGCTATAGCATACCACAGCTCTATATGGTCTTGCGAAAATTTATACATTAGCAGATAGTCGAGCACTAACAGTTTCTCCACCAACCCAAATACTGTGTCAATGGCACATACAAGTCCAGTAATACAAACATGTCTGCAAATAACACAAATAGGGACAGGCACATATTAGATCTGAAATATAAGCAAGTAACACTTTCTATGGTAATAGGAAATTTACCTTTTGGTCTTGTACAGAGGTATCCCTTCATTATTCTTTAGGCCTAGCAAATATTGCCGTGTATCTTTCAGAAAAGGAGTGATGACACTGATACCATTTAGATGTAAAGGCTGCTTGTAGCCTTTAGCTATTGCTGATCGACTATTCAGGATGTCAAACAACCGATCAACTCGCTACAGAAAAAGTAATATCAGCAGAACATGGGACGATCGCAGTTACAGTATTTTAAAGAAATAAAACCAAAAGCTGTAACAAACCCTAATGAAGTTGATGGTAGCATCACACTGCTGGAATTTAGAGAGTCCCAACTGTTTCAGCGTATCTAGTGAGTCAGCCACTGAAGCTGACAGCAACTGGGTAGCAAGAGACACCTGAGTAGATGACACAATAAAGATATTAGTTCAACACTCAATTATAACTGCATTGCCAAAGTAGCGCTCTACTACTAGTAGTAGTAGCAGTAGGCTAGTAGTAGTAGTAGCAGTAGGCTAGTAGTAGTAGTAGCAGTAGGCTAGTAGTAGTAGTAGGCTAGTAGTAGTAGTAGCAGTAGGCTAGTAGTAGTAGTAGTAGTAGTAGTAGTAGGCTAGTAGTGGTAGTAGCAGTAGGCTAGTAGTAGTAGTAGTAGTAGTAGTAGTAGTAGTAGTAGTAGTAGTAGTAGCAGTAGGCTAGTAGTAGTAGTAGTAGTAGTAGTAGCAGTAGGCTAGTAGTAGTAGTAGTAGTAGTAGTAGCAGTAGGCTAGTAGTGGTAGTAGCAGTAGGCTAGTAGTAGTAGTAGCAGTAGGCTAGTAGTGGTAGTAGCAGTAGGCTAGTAGTAGTAGTAGCAGTAGGCATTTAGGAGCAGTAGTGGAGAAATTGAGATAGCCCAAGTTCTTTAATTATTCCATTACATTTTGGTTTGAGGCGCGGGTTAAAATTCTCGTGAGAACATAACTTCTTTTGCTACAATTTTAATCTAGAACACTGGCTTTTCTCAATTTCTCCATTACTGCACCTACCTCGCAGTAGGCTAGTAGTAGCAGTAGGCTAGTAGTAGTAGTAGTAGCAGTAGGCTAGTAGTAGTAGTAGTAGCAGTAGGCTAGTACTAGTAGTAGCAGTAGGCTAGTAGTAGTAGTAGGCTAGTAGTAGTAGTAGTAGTAGTACTATCATACTGATACTGTAAGTATAACATTAGCCATTAGCCTTAGGCTTAGCTATTAGTATTAGTATTACTACTACTACTACTAGTAGTAGTAGACAGTAGTAGTAGTACTAGTAGTAGAGTACTACTAGTACTAGTACTACTAGTACTAGTAGGCAGCAGCACCGCTACCACAACTATTAAGCCTACTGTTACGCTAGTTCATGTATTACTTTCACTGATTGTTGTAACTAAAGCCATATACTTACTTGTGAAAAGAGATTTTTTTTGTCTCCATGTAACTGCTGTACTGGTAGTTGCGGCAATTGTATGCATAACACTGAGACTCAGTGGTCTTGCTTCTTTGACCCTTAGTTTGCTTAGGATACGGAGAATTCGACATGTTTAACAAAGTAGAGGTGATAGAAAACACAATTAAATAAAAATATAGTCGCTTCAGATATAAAGCAGGACAAAAAACAAAGTTTAAAAGTGAGATTCACTCAATCGAAATGATGGACGACCGGCTCTATTTTCTCCCGCTAGAAAAAGAGCATGCTCGGGCTCACAAAGCCAATCGGCAACGAGGTTACATTACAAAGTACAATCGTACCCATTCCAGTTAATAATTATTGAGTTCATTGCAGCAGATCAACTATGGTGATAGTTGATAACCGTAATAGCCAATCAGCGGAGCCAGTATCTTATACACTATAGGCCTACGATTAGTAATGTATTGGGGTGGACACTATTGACAATTGGCTAGTAGGCTACACGCTTGAAGGGCAAGCAGTTGAGTAGCAGCAATGCAGTAGTTATATCGTGTTACTGCTATCATCAATTATGTAATGTTTTCTTATTTGCGTAGTAGTTAGGAACTTGTGTATCTTTAATGCGTAAATGAATTCTTTCTTATTCTAACTCGGCAGTATTACTTTAGCTTTAAATAGCCCTTAATTAGTGAAAGCGTAAATTCACAACAATATAATGGGTATTTTTACGAACAACTTTTATATTAATAATTGAAAATTAACTAATAACGCAATACTATTCAAAATTATTAACCCAAAGCTAATTTCAATGTCTACTAACCTATTTTTATATGCATAGCAATTAAAATTTTAACGACAGCACCCGCACTAACCTGAATCAGAAAGACTCATAATTAGATTTTACAGCTGAAATCGCAATGGATACCTAACGGTGGAAAATGAAGAACATATGTGCCGCAGTCCGTGTTGTTAGGAAACCTAATATTATTGAATTCTGAACTCCTGATTGGACCATCGTGAGCTGATAACAACGCATTGTGCTAATTCTAATTGCACCCATTGCCTGACGCATTGTGCAAAACAATACAGCTTTCAATAGAAAACACGGAACTTGCAATACATGAGTATCAGTCCATTTCATCAGCAATGAGTGTTATAGTTTGCATAAATACTATGATCTGAAACTGCACTTTGATTTTTTTTTATTCTGAAAATGCAGCTTATGTAAAATTTCAATATTTACAAATCTTCACAAGTTTTGCTGTGCTACTATAATTTATAAGTATTCAACTTTTGAACTTATCAACAATTTAAGTTGTTGGAAAGTTGCCAGTATCTATATAACATAGCAGTTTGTTTAGATTGGGATCTAGTTGCTATAGTAACAACAAACACCGATGTCAGACTTATGCACCTATGACAACATAACTATTACTATCACTATTACCTTTAATATTACACTATATATCAATACTATAGCATTATAATTACTGTTATTATAACATTGCTAAAATATACTACCATTTCCATTACAGCTATCATTCACGATAATTTGCAAACACATTGCAGTACAATATCATAACCATTATAGAGCTATTAATAGTTTTACTCAACTTTTTTCATAGTCAAAGTTAAAAATGAATGAAATTTTTATTATAAATTTTTATAAATTACCACACAATTTTGATGACTAAAAATACTGTCAAAAATTGAAAATGAATTGTTTCTATAAGATATCAACCCATGTGATTAACTGAGCTATAAGTGTACATCCTTAGCATTATCTGAAGATGTGAAATGTATGATTATTAGACAACATTAAAATACTACTTTTCTCATTGGCCAATTTGCACGCTATTACACCTATGACCCAAATACTTTTGTCTAAACTAACAACAAGTAGAGTGTTTTCTTTGAGTCAATAAAAAGTTAACAACACTGATGTGTACGTTTTAACATAACTAGCTCTGTTAACACTCCTGTGTCAAACAAGCATGTTTGATCATTCAACACATGGTAATATTATAATGTAATGGCATTTTCATTGTATAAACTTGCTCTTTAAAACAATTTCATAATCAATGATTGTACAGAGCTTTGTTTTATATATGTATTTGCATATGACTGTCATGGGTTGTGATATTGCAATGTGCGATAAACATAACATTGCATCTAAATAATCTTTCATTTAATTGTTAAGTAATAAGATTTCTATTATTACATGAGTTCCATATCCATCACAATAAACTTACAAGGGGCATAACTCCAACACAAAGACAAACAAAGTTGAAGCCACGAGGTTGCTCATAATAGAGTCAGTTCCTCTATGTAAATATGTATTTATAGCCTGCACTTTACCTGTTTATTCTCTGATAGTGTGCATATATCGAACTTTGGATATTGAGTTATCTATCTTGTCTTTTATTTTGACCCTGGCACACTGTGATATAGCTGCCTAGCAGTTGCGGACACTTCCATGCAGTTTACAGTCAGCTATAAGGCATCGATTACAGCGTACCAATCTGCGTATTCAAGGTGAATTTGTGCACTCTTTAATTGTATAGGAGCTACTAGCTGTGGACAGGTGTTTCAACTCTTAAAGTTTGCTTATTTAAACGAAACTTTGATTTATCTTTGAACTTTTGTAACTTTTATTATCAATATTGTGCAATTGACTGTGCATGAACATTGCTAAAGATTTCTTTCACTCACGAATTATCAGTTGCTGAAGCATATGCATTCTTTATAAAAGGTTTTGTTCAAAGTTTATGACTTCAAACACACTAGTAGCTATACCATAAGTATGATAACATCAAAGAAAAACATATGCAGTGAATATATTCTATATGATTTGCATGGGTCACAGCGACAATATATAGCACTAAAATAACTACCAGCTACACTGGTATATAATAAAGTAATGGGCTAAACGAAACTTCTAACACACTGTAGTATTACTATATTGTTTCTCATTCTGAATTATTGTGATTCTAAATTACATCATAATAGAGTTTCTAAGTCATAATATGGAATATATAGAATGTCTTCCAACATTCTATCTCTTAATGGTCAGAAAATGAAGTGAAAAGATGAAATAAAAAACATTCAAACTGATAAGAAATTATGCTCTCTTGATGAGCAATTAAAGGTTCTTGATGAAAGCCAAAGTGTCCTTGAAGAAGCACATATTATACAGCCAATTGAAAGCAAATTTTCTATAGCTCTATAGTTAGAACTCACTATCTCTCTTTTGAACCAAATATACAAATATTTTGCTTTGTTAGTTGTGTTTGTCACACTTACAATTAATTCTTTTTTTAGAGTTTACACTTTAAGACAGATTTTCAGGCTAATTAATTGCCAAGAGCTGATTTAGTAGCTCTAGGTGTGAATATTCAGTTGGCCAATTACATCTCAGCAAACACCCATGAGTGATGTAAACCATCCATAATTGGCTAGTGTCCCACATTGTGCCCTCATCTCACACTGAAAGCCTAAGGCTATGCGTGAAGGTGAGTCCATTTAAAGCTGAAAATATTTTTAAGTTTTTCCAAAATTTGATTTATTTAGAATAAATAACATTTGTTGAAGAATTTTGCTGACATCATCAAATTATTATACAGAAACTGATCAATAGAATAGAAAATAAAATAATTATATCTCATGATTTGCTATATGTTTAGAAATAATTACTTCATTTACAAGCATGATCACATTATAATCAATCGATTTCATTATTGATTACTTTAGTTGGTTTTTATTCATATGTCTTAAAACAAAAATAATATGCATTTTTTGCTATTATTTCATTTAGTGCTAGCTGGCAGGAGGTGTAAACAGTATGAACCTAATTGGTGTCCATGCAGGGGGTAGGCGTAGTTCTCATCAGACAGTAGTTCATAAAATGAGGTCACATTTTATTCACTTGTGAATTAGGGAACATAACTCCAAAAATAAACTTAATTATATTCTCCTATATTGGTGTAGCACACATGAAACCCAGGAATTTCAGTAAAATTTCTACTGGTAGTGTATTTAATTAAAATCACCATATGCTGGTACCTTACAACCACCTGTCAATGAATGACATGCTAATAATACATATATAAACTAATTATAATGCAAATTTTTGTCCAGTCATCTAAAATACTATGAGTGACATTTGAAATCGAGTGCATGCTGGTACTATACTAAGTTGCTACTAGCACCTCACGTGTCGTGACTATGAAGCTATTTATGTGTCACACTATTAATTTTAGCAGTCAAACTACCTGCAGGCCCATGTCAACGCATTGAAAGGTAGTCTATTTTCAACAGAGTAAAGATTAATTAAACTTTTTATGAAATTTGCAATGTGAAAGTAAAACTAAAACTTTAGTTACTTATATATTACAAATAAACTTATAATTTTTATTGTATTTGCAAGCAGAAAAAATATGGCTTTTCACTCTGGATGCTGCATGATTAATTACACCAAAGTAATTGCTGGAATGAATTTATATCAAAAGTTTTAAAGATTAATTGTTTTCTTAAATCACTAGCATAGTACATAGGGTTTATATCATATAGTGTTTGCAGCTAGCACTTCAGTCTACCAATCTATTGAACTCATACTTTGAGTCCTATAAACGCCTGAACTGATTGAAAAATGAAACAAACACACCATTTTGTGTAAAAGCTAATTTATTTAACAAACAAAACTGAAGTAAAGATTTAAACCGAGGCCCATGATATTATAAGATTCAAAAATCAAAAAATAAAATACACAATTATTATTATCCCTAACTTTTGAAATTTCTAATACAACTACTATTTTGTTATTGCAAAACAAAATTTTGGCATGACTGTATATATAACACTAAACTTTGGCTTAACTTATCCAATATTTCTGTGGCATCTACATTGTATAAAATATGCACGAAAATTTTCAAAGAGTCTTACAAAAGTATAAACTTTTGTTGAAAGAGACCACGACACTTCAAGTACTGAACTAAGTACTTGAGGCAGTAGCTCAAAACATTGACTATTCCTAAACAAGTGTGAATAATAAGAGTTGAATGAAACAATTATTTACTTATAATTCATAGTAATTCTCTTCATCAATGTATAACATGCAGCATAGTATATCTTTGGTTATTCGTAATTATTGTAGTTTATGTATGCAATAACAAGTCAGAATATATTTGGGGCTATTAAAGGAGACTAGAAGGTCTAAAACTGTGTGGAAGAAGTTCTGCAATTTTCATCATTCGGAAAGTTCCGTCAGGTTTAGTCATGTACACGTCTATGTCCTCACTAAACTGTAAATGCAGAATATATATCATGGCTGAGAAATGTAAAGCATTTGAGGATAGACGAAAATATTTTTAGCAGTATTTGTATTACAATATAAAAATGCTATGTTTCTACTCTTAGACTAATTTATAAGACTTTTTCAACACTGATTGTTTTGAAAAATATATATTGTTGTTACGCATTTGTTTCTACTGTTGGCTAAATAATTAAGCCAGCCATCATTCTTTCATAGCAAGTATTTGTGAACTGACTATAAGAAATTGAATGATTTGCCCATCAACACAGTAAGATGAAATGTTGTTAATACTCACCTCTACCATGGTCTGTCTGCATACTCCGCAAGGTGCAATAAAATCATCCAAATTGCTAAACAAATAGACAAGAGGAGTGATGAAGAGGCCTTTTATCTATAGTTTTACTCAGTATTTATGTCGGACGATATTTGCAACAAAACAAAAAACTCTGATTAGTGAATAACTAAATAGAAATAAAAAACAACAACTTTGTATCTAAAGATGATTGCAACATCCTTGCTGATATTTTAAAAAAACTAGTCAAATAAAGTAAGGCTTAGCTTGACAAAAGTATTGTAAATGAACAATTTTAAAATATCACAGAAATTAAATCAATGACATAAAAGATAAAAGCCTCGGATCATTATTGCTATAGTATAGCAAGCAACACCAAGAGTGAGTATACCTACATCTGTGTGAGACTATTAGAACCGGCAGTGCTCACCTGGAAATGGCTATAGCTTTAAACTCTCTTTGACCCATAGAGATAGCTTTAGTATAGGCGCACCTCTCTGCACAGACAGTTGGTGCATGTGCGGCGTTCTCAACATTACATCCTGTGATATCATAGATCACAGTATATTAGCATTATATTACTAAGTCTTACTTTATGATCTTCTTTATACATGGCGACTTTACAAATGTAATTAAAATTCAGCAGTGATACTTGATAAAACTGATTGATTTTTGATTGTTTCTGTAAAAAATATGGGATTTTTGCATGTAATGCATAGTTTGGTGGTACACATTAAACTGGTCTAATTGTGTTATATATGATATAAAGTGAATAAGGAGATTTTGAAAATACTGAAGCAAATAGCTACATTATAGGATTAGAAAACCTTCCCATTATTTTCATTTCACAGCATGACCTATGTAACTATTGGTTATATTATGGAAGTTGTCTGCCCGTGTTAGAAACTGACCGGTAATAACTGTCCCGTCTTGACAAAGCAAAGCGGCTCCGACAGGAAACTTGCTGTAAGGAGAGTGGGAAAACTTCTTAGCCTCAAAACTTTGTTTAATTAAAGACTGAATTTCTAAAACATATACAAGAATAATTATTGACTCATTCAGTAATCAAATTATTCAATTCTTCATTTTTCGGAGTGGGAAAAGAGAGAATGCTGTCAATTTTATTACAGGAGAGTTATCTCCCCTTATTTATCCTTTATTTCGGTCAAGGTTGGGGTGAAGGTTAAAGGGTTTAGTTTCCGTGTTCAACTGATAAAGGTCGTGTATCAGATGCTATTTATGTATGCAGTTATACAAAACATAAATAGATAATAAGCTGATAAGGAAAGATAGTTGTACTTGTAAACAATAGAGTACATGTGCACCAACAGGTAAAAATCACACAATTGTATACTTCAATGGCATGCACTCAATTTTCCTTATAGAAAATGTGGGATTGCCTCATTTTGGTTGACAAAATATTTGGTAATCTTAGAAAGGAAATGCCATACAGCTTTGGCATCATTTAACTTTTCAAAGTGAATTCAAAGACTATAAAATATATACTTGTATGTAAGAAATTTAGTAAATTCTAAACATTTTAATGGAATAAAACTAGATATAAGGTTGCCAAGTTTCAGATACACATATTATAATAGCATGCATGGCAATAACACTATAATAAATTATATTCTAATCAACAATAGATGGTACGCAGTTAATTTTTAACAAAAAATAGTAACTGTTGTCAAATGATGGTATGTAGTTGAGGTTTGCAACTGCATCAATAGCAACTTGACTGAAGATTCCACTTAAAAATTCGTAGAAGTAAGAAAGCCGGCGTTCTACCTTTCGTATTGTTGTATTACTTACTTACACACCTACTTATATCTATAAGCAAACCTAAAGACCTCTTACTTGAAGTGTTCATTCTAACAAAAAAAACTTTCCATGCAGATAGTATAGGTTAAACATAGTGCTTAGGGTGGCAGAGAAAAGTGAAAATCTTCACTAATAAGTGCTAGATATGCTACTATCATTCATGAGGCTAGCTAATTTTCTTAAACAATCAATATTACTACCTAGCTTCTAGTACCTAAATCAAACTGAAACAAAGAAGTATTAGGTTAAGAATAATAATGTGCTAGGGGAGTTGGAAAAGTGCAAACACCAGATTGAATTACTGAAAGATTTGTACTTAAAGTCAATAATTTCCACTACTAAAGTCTTAGAATTAGTTACTACACATTATTATAGCATTGTAAGTTGGTTGATGCAAATTAAAAGCATAAGATACTATCAGTATGCAAATACCATAGTTTAGCTTGAAGAATAAGAAACTTATAGGTGTAACTTTGGATTTAAGAAACTTTTATACAATTTCATATTTCAAAATTGTTCTAACTAAAGAAATGCAGCTATCAGATAAGTAAAGTAATAGTTATTTTTTTGTTCAATAGAATTATATCTTCAAGTATAAGTATTATGTAATAATATATAATAATGTCATAAGTAACTTTATAATAGAAAATCAACTAATAAGTATAACACAATATTCAAAATGAATAATTGTATAAGATCTAACTCAAAGCTATAATTTCAATGTCTACTAACCTATTTTTTATGCACAGTAATTAACATTTCAAAGACAGCACCCGTACTAACCTGCATCAGTAAGACTCATAACGAGATTTTACAGTTGAATTCGCAATGAATACTAAACAGTAGATAATGAGAAACACATGTGCCGTAGCATTGTTGTTAGGAATGCTAATATTATTTAATCCTGGCCTTCTGATTGGACCACCGTGAGCTAATAACAATGCATTATGCTAATTTCTATTTGCACCCATTGCCTGATGCCGCGTGCAAAACAATACAGATTTCAATAGAAAGCAACGAACTGGCAATGCATAAATATTAGTCCATTTCATCAGCAATGAGTATTATAATTTGCATAAATAGGGCCTACTGTGATCTGAAGCTGAATTTTGATTTATTTTGTTCGGGAAAATGCAGCTTGTATAAAAAATTTATCTTTTGAATATCTTCACAAATATTACAGTGTTACTAGAACTTATTTTTCAACTTTTAAACTTTTAAATAATTTGAGGTGTTGGAAAGTTGCCAGTATATTTATATATATAGCAAATCATTTAATAAAAAATAATTCAATGAATAACTGCAATTTGTTTAGAAAGGCAGTTAGTTGCTATGGTAACAGCAGTCAATAAAACATGTCCCGGAGAAGACAATGAGGTCAAACATATGCACCTATTACAATATTATAACTATTTTTATTTAATGCAGGGATATATCAGTGTGCACTATCTATATGCATTAATACATTTCACCACAAGTATTGAGAGCATTGTAAAGGGCACACAACTGCAAACATTTTGGAATTGTTATGGGGAAGCATGTGCAATAAACATTAAATTCCTACTGCATTAATGTTACATTACCAGTACTATCACCATTGGCATTATTACCACTATCAAAATATGTAACAATAATTTACGAATACATTGCATTGTAATATTATAACCATTAGCGCTATCAATATTTTTACTCATTTTCTTTGTGATCAAAGAAATACTGAGAAAAAAATTCAAATGCATAATTTTTATAAAACTAACCCATGCCATTGACTGGTCTCATCAATTTACATCCTTAGCATTATCTGAAGATGTGAAATGAATGATTATTAGAGAACATAACATGTTAAGCTAATCTCACATTATGATAATTTACAGTCACGTCCACATCTTAATAACCATGCATCTATAAGCTAATAAGACGTAGAGTGTTTACTCTGAGTCAATAGAATGTTAACATCAGTACATAACTATAGCTCTATTAAAACTCTTACGTCAAGCAGGCATTTCAGTCTCCAACATGCGATATTATATGGTGTTGCACATTTTGATTGTCAATACTTCCTCTTTAAAAGAATTTCATAATCAATGATTGTACTGAGTTTCAGTTTATATATGTATTTATTTATATGATTGTTATAAGTGTACTATAAAACATAGCATTGCATCTGAATAACCCTTCATTTTGTTTTGATGGCTTTAGCAGGGTTCCACAATCATCACAATAAACTTTTAAGGGGCATAACTCCAACACAAAGACAAAACAAAGCTGAAGCTACGAGGTTGCTCATGATAGAGGCATCAGTTCCTCTATGTGAATACGTATTTATAACTTGCACTTTACCTGTTTATTCTCTGATAGTGTATATATATCGAACTTTGGATATCGGGTTATCTATCTTGTCTTTCATTTTGACCCTGACACACTGTGATAGCTGCCTAGTAGTTGAGGACACATCCATGCAATTTACAGTCAGCTATAAGGCATCAGTTACAGCGTAACAATCTGCGTATTCAAGGTGAATTTGTGCATTCTTTAATTGTATAGAAGCTACTAGCTGTGGACAGGTGTTTTAACTCTTAAAGTTTGCTTATTTAAAAGAAACTGTGATTCATCTTTGAACTTTTGTAACTTTTATTATCAATATTGTGCAATTGACTGTGCATGAACATTGCTGAAGATTTCTTTCACTCACAAATTATCAGTTACAGAAGCATATATTATGCATTCTTTATAAAAGGTTTTGCTCAAAGTTTATTACTTCAAACACACTAGTAGCTAACAAGAGTATGATGCCTTCAAAGAGAAACATTACAGTGAATATTATATGATTTGTACCAGACATGCACTACATAGCACTAACATAGCTACTAGCTGCACTATATAAACAAGTAATGGGCTAATGGGCTATATATTATGAAAATGCAACATACTTTAGTATTACTAAATTGTTTCTCATGTTGAATTATCGTAATTCTGAATTACATCATAGTACGGTCTCTAAGTTGTAAAAAGTAACACAACTCTTAATATTGAATGTGTAATTTCAGCATTCCATCCCAATGACCAAAAATGAATGTAAAAAATATTCAAACTGTTGAGCAATTATGTTCTCCTGGTAAGCAATGTAAAGTTTTGACAAAAGTCAAACTGTGCTTTAAGAGTGATATTTTATAGCTTTCTGAAAGCAAATTTCTAGCTTTGATTAGAACTCACTATATACTTGCAAATCATAATTTGAAGCAAATATAGAAACACTTTGCTTGATTAGTAGTATTTGTTGGTCACACTTGTAAATGCTTCTTAATTATACTTTGAGATAAAAATTAAGCAGCTTTTATAGGTCTAATTAGAAAGAGCTGATGCAGTAGTTTAAGATGTGAATATTCAGTTGGCCAATAAAGTCTCAGCCAACACCTAAGTGATGTTTAACCGTCTATTATTGGCTATAGTGTCCCATATTCTGCCCTCATCTCACGCTGAAAGCCTAAGGCTATAATACAAGGAGGTGAGTCCATTTAAGCTGCTTACTTACTAAAGTGTAGATAGAGAGAAGACCAGTCACTTTTCTCTTTGTAATATAAAGCATTGAGATGTGCTCACTGTGTGAGAAATGGTGTTAAGCTTTAAAAATTTACATTCTTTTCTGCTTACTCTAAACCTTTAGATAGCCATGCAGGGGCACATAACTCAAACATTCAAATACTTTAACAACATTTACATTTTTCAAATAAAGATATTTCAATTTTGCCTAAAGTTATATATGGTATGAATTAGATAACACTTATTTATAGGTTAATGTAAACACTTAGCAATTGTTATGGTAGAGTAAAGGTTGATAGTAATCATATCAATCTAACAAAATACACAATCTATTCACAATGACTATCCTGCCCTATCACTTCCCATGCTCTGTTATAGCTGTGCTGGAATTCATTGTCCATACACCTTGTTGAGCACAATAAAATCATCTAGTATTTAATAGTTGGTGGATAAAAGTTTTACACTGAGTGGACTTGAGAGAGATATCAATTGCTGGATAATGATTTACTATCAATCCAATAACTACTCATGCATAATATATTATGCTTTCATATGAAATGCAATGATGAATCTTAAATTATTCAACATATTTTTATTGTTTCTGCGTCAATAAACATTTTATTGAACAGTTTATTGTAACCATAGCAACTAGTTTTGATGTTTACTATATTACGCAATGTCATATCAAACTGTAATTGGTTACTCTAGTAAACTATAATCTGGCATTCTTTACAATCACTCTAGCATGAAGCAGTGCACTGGAAATTTTTTGAAGTTTTTCCAAAATTAAATTTATTTATATTTAATAACATTTGTTGAAGAATTTAGCTGACATCATCAAATTATTGATCTTTCTAATGAATGTACTAGCGTCAATCACCAAGAGGTACTGTTGATTCATTTATATACAAAATTGGACAGTCAGTGTCCACGAGCAAACTGTGTCGACTGGTACTAACTGATACTATCCTATTTAGCTTCAGAAAACATTATATAAATAGAAATTAATCTTTCATTTTATAAATTATGTTTAATCATGTAACAGGCACTTTCTACAAAATTGTAATCATATAATAAAGCTAAAGAATTGAAAAGGTGTAAGTTAAGAGTAGATAATACAAAAATAGGATGTCCTGTGGCAATCCTATGTATAATTAGTGTAATATGATACAAGCTATATAACATACATATGACAACATGGCCATTATAATTGAGCAAAATATCTTATATAATTAGGTTGATTGGCAAAGGTTAAGGAAGATACAGCTTCTTAAATACACCAGTTAGTGATTGCTCTGGGTGCCTTTTCAAGTCTGTAAAAAGAATGCAAACTTATTATTCATTGTATTCTTTACAGATTAGTCTTGCAAGCCTTTGAGAAACAGATTTAAATAGCTATAAGCAAACTTTTTCCTAACTTGAAAATATGTTGTTTTTTTTGTAAATTTTGAATGACAAAATAGCAAACAATGGTTGCTTAAAACTATATAAACATGATTTAAAGATTCAGCTTAACTGCTATAGAATTAAAATAGATTTCGCATACCGAAACCTTAATTCAATATCAATAGAGACATGTAGCAATATTTAATAAGTATGTATACATGCATATACATGCAGGGTATGTTCACTATAAAGCACTCTAATTGTCCTTCAACTATCGGTGATGGTAATTTTCACTCACCAAAGTTTTCATGCTTGAGAAATTGTCCGGCAGGTTGAAAGGTTCACTGAGGATCTGTAGTCACAGCTGCAGCTCTGTACATTGAACACCAACAAGCCTGGACAGCGGAACGGTCCAAATACTTTACACTCTTCTTGGCTTGGCACTAGAATCGCAATACAATTATATAGTATTTTAATTTACTGCACATTTAGATGTCATATGTAAATATATAGCTATATGTATAGAATACAGACTAATCCGAAATAAAAATGATTAATTAGGGTATCATTGCTAATAGAATGTATATTCTTATCAGCTTAGTCAAGCAGAGAAATTCTGAGATCAATTAAAAGATAGGATTGAAAATGATTTCTTATTCCTCTTAGCAGACTCTGTAAAATACAGCAATTAGTAAATTATTATAGAGAGTATTAACTGTACCTCTGTAGCCACATTTGTTTGGAATGTAACTTGTTCTTGTTGAATCAGCTGTCATCGTGGTAGTAGGTGATTGTGTTGTGGTTGTAGAAGTGGGTGGTTGTGGTGTGTTTCTTGTAGTAGTTGTAGTTGTAGTAGATGACCTTGATGTAGTTCTTGTAGTAGTAGGTGATTGTGTTGTAGTTGTAGTGGTAGGTGATTGTGTTGTAGTTGTAGTGGTAGCAGTAGATAATTTTGTTGTAGTAGTTGTAGTAGTAGGTGATCTTAGTGTAGTTGTAGTGGTAGCAGTAGATGTTGGTAGTCTGGTAGTTCTGATGGTTCTAGCACTTCTGGTAGGTGTGGTGGTAGCTGAAGATCCAGTTGGTTGATCCCTACACCGGGAGAGTGTGAGGATGTCCCCAAGACTATTTGAATTAGGGAGAACTTTCTTTATTGACCCCATAAATGCATTGCAATCGAACTCTTCCTTTCCATTTGTGTTACTACAAATAACAATTTTAATTTTGTTTGCTGCACGACCTAAGCTTCAACGTTCTTTGTCAAATACATTTCTGATAAACTTGCGGTAATTCTAATTCTATGTGTTGTTCAAAACAAACCATTTAGTTTTATAACAATACGTAATGAACAAACATATCAAAAATTATATAAATTCAAAGAATTATTGAAACTTACCCCTGTCCGTTAGTCTCTCTGTTTCCGCCATTACCAAATCCATTGGTTGCATCTACAGAGAATATAACACTCAGAACTATGGCAATACAGAGCACAGTTTTCACCATTTTCCTACTCATCCTGTAATAACTAGTAGTCAAGTAACAAAGTTATAATTAGCTAGTTATCTATATATATATATAATAATTGCCATCATCTTTTAGACAGGAGCGTATAGCTTTACATGATGAACCCCTATTAGCTCAGAACTCATTTTATAATCCTCCTGTACAATTTCAATACACATCAGTAAATTAGTTTTTATTTTATAACAAACAACACTCTTTTTAAATTTAAAACATTCAGGGATCACTTAAAAACACAATGATTTTTTTCTTATAAGCAGTATAACTAATTGTTATAGTTTAAATATACATGTTTTCGTATAAAACATTGTAAAAGTAATGAAGAAATATGAGAAATTTAGTAAAACTAATGACAAGAAATTATTTTAGTTCAAGTTAATTTAACACAAATCTCAAAATCACTCAGTTTTTTGCTACGTGAACCCTGTGCATGAAAGGGTTAAAAATCTTCATACACTCCTTGAAGAGCATAAACAGCTTAACTAGTATAAATGCCAGGTAATTAATTTCCGTTTCCATGACAACATTCTAATAAAGCATGAAATAGCCAATGCTATGAAGTGGAAAATAGTATGAATCATTCAGGAAGAGGGTTTTAGAAGGAGATGATACTATAATTACGTTATTAGAATGATTTATGAGAACTGAGAGTGCTGAATATGCCTGTACCCTTCAGATACACAGTGAGATGTGAGAGAGATGATCTGTATATTATGAGCTATATTTAGACTTGTTATTGCATCTTGTTGTACAGTAAACAGCTATAGCTAGGGCTGTAACTAGTTTATATTGAATGTTTTAAACAGTAATATATAAAGTATATATATAGTAATAGAATGACTCACATCAAACTTTTGAAGTATAAGCTATTTCATATAATAATTAAAGTTGCATATTCCTATAAATTTAATAGCATATTGCAAAAAAACAAGGATATGTATTCTTCTGTGTTGAATATATAATATATATATATTATATATATTATATATATGTATATATATATATATATATATATATATATATATATATATATATATATATATATATATATATATATTATATATATTATATATTAGTTGTATAAAAAGCTCCTTGATATGCTATCATATGAAGCTGAACAAATTTTACTTATTTAATATTTACATTTACTCAAGATAGAGTTTCTTTTTGTAATTAAATCTGTTAATTTTTTCTAGTCATTTTGTAAAGAAATTGAGATAAAGAGCTAAAGTTGTCTACTCTTGCTCTAATAGTGCAAGAGAAGACAACCATAATAAATGCTGGTTTGCTCCCAATGCTTTGCGTAAAAATCTTTTCTAAGCAGACAACAAACTAAGATTTTACGTAAATGAATTTTTTTATAATAATAAATTGTAATAATTATAATATCACTATAAATGTTCGAAATTTTGTAATGCTTGTAGTAAAAATACTAACAATTTTAGCTGACAATATATATAAACCAAGCTAATAGTATGTATGTATAATATAAGTTCTAAAGAAAGTTCTAGATGGTTTGTAGATCACCAAAACTCATTTACTTGAATATGAACTACTAATTTCAAGCTTCTATGAGTTTAGTTAAGGAAAGAAAACTCCTCTTCTATTGAAAAATCTAAACTTATTTCATGTGTTAATTTCATGATTTAAGGGCATTGGGTCAATAGTTCTAAATTGTAATGCCATTTCAAGACTTCACTGTGAACAGGTATTACTTCTTAAACAGCACAAGCCTTAATAAGTAATATAATATTTTAACTCAAAGGTAGTTGTAGCTAGATTGTATGTTTTAATAATTTATAATCAGTTTGGCAATAAATTATTACCCATGATAAACAAGTTTCCAGGTGCTCTGTTGCCTCAAACTAAGAATTTATTACATCACCCACAATTAATACAATGCCTTCAGTCCCAGGGTGTCTCACAGGGGGTGGTAATTAGGGCTACAAACAACAATCCTTGCGTTCTTATAAGTGTGAAATCAGTCTCTTGTAAAATAGGAAAGAGAACTATTTGAATTGTGGTATATATCATGACTTGAGATCAATTACAGTATATTGCTGATGCATACTTAGTAGTAACAGCTATGAGCTGTACCTCTCATTCACACTTATTGTACCATTAGCCTAATGTAAAGCATCAGCTATTTTTAATGTGTCCGGGCTGAAGCTTTTAAAGTCTGCTATTAGGTAAGATCTACGACACTTCATTGGACAATTATATCCAATGAGTTGATGCAAAAGTTTTCTGTCAGATAGGAGCCCTCTGCAACATTTTTGAATTAAGCAGTGTTTGATCCTAACGTACCATATCGCCATACAGGAAGCTCAGACATTTGTAAAAATGGATGATATTTGGTGTTACGGCCTACGGTACGATAAGTGTGAATGAGGGGGTATATGGAATGCTTTCCATATCCTTCTATACCAGCTTTACAATGCTTTTATCTATCATGTGAATTGCTACAATAATGGCATAAAAAGCACTAACATCCAAAGCACTAATTAAACTGATAAAACAACATTTAAATACTACTTTATTAAATTGACACAATGGAATTTACATTACACTCCCAATAACTATCATCCCAATTTACGTAATGCTGTAGGGTGGTGCTAAGGGAATGCCTATATGCTTATACTATAGGAAGCCGGATTTGGTGTAAAATTCTAATCATTATATTATGATCATTATAATTCAGTTAACGTAATTCCGTTATTTTATTCCAGTAGAATGATGATAGCTATCTGAAGGCCATTAGAGTCACAATGATTCTGTTTAACAATTTTCAACCCCAATTTAAATGCTTATAAACATAAGATTTGTAACAATAAAAATTATGGGTTTTTCTCACATAACTTATTTAGGTGTTACTAATTTCTTTATTTTGAAATTATGAACTCCTTTTGTCCTGATAAACTCCTCATTAAATTGTTAACAGATCTGAGCAATATAGTCATTCCCACGTTGCATTATAGATAACGCAAAATGTGTTTATTGAGATCCTTTTCTCTTGATTTAATTACGTCACAGGTATCGTTGTGCTCTCATGTAAAGCCTGTAAACTAGCATTTAGTGATATACTATATATAATTTATCTGTTAGACAAACAACTGGGACAGTTGAAAGCATTAACTATATCTTCAATTATACTGCAGCATCAAAATAATATCGGCTCCTATTAGCAGCAGCCACATGTGCAGACAACTTTGCAATGTCAGTTTGAAAATTGCAAGCATCTATTGAGAGGCTAAGACTATAGTTATGTCTTCAATCACTCTATTTAAATGTAGCAATGTTACAGATGTTTTTAGCTCTTGACTTTGATTTTCTGTTTTTCTTGAAGCTTACATATTTTAAGAAATGCTTTTTAATTTAAACTCAAGATAATCTATTCAAATATTATTATTCAGTAATATTGCATATCTTTTATCCATGCGGAAACTTTGCCTGCAGACATATGTTGCATGTATCCAAGCCGATAAAATAGCTAGAAATATAACTGCAATTGTGTTTGTATGTAGGTAGAAGGATTTGACTCGATAAAGTAAAATTTTATTTTAATCATTATTTTATTTAAAAAATAAATACATAATTATGTGAAACTCATAAAATATATTTGAAAGCAAAAGTTATTTGACTTTGACACAAAATACTTTTAAGGAATTAGTTCGCCATGAAGCCCGTCACTGTAGTTGGCAGTTCTACTAAAATGTAAAAAAGAAATAATTATATAATAGTTGCAATACAGCATTTTAAGGATTTGAGATAAAACCGTGCAGCTCAGTATAAAACACCAACCACATGTAGCTAGAAACAATAAGGTTTATGTCAAAAGGAAGAAACTTACCAATTAACTTGTGCAAGTCTGCGTGTTCACCTTAGATATGTGATTACACACACAAAACGTCAGGTCATATGCTGTGTCGGGTGGGCAAAGTTGTTCATTAAAGGTTGCACATTTGTTTACAGGAGTAACTGAAAATAAATTATGGAAGTTTTAGTGTATAAGCAATAATGCATATTACATAATACATAGCGCTGAAATACAAAGAGCACTTGAGAAAGAATTCAGTAGTTCCAATTGTCTATAATTTTCATTTGCATTACCTTTCATCTTCATCATTAATTCAATAATTTATATCTTTATGAATTATTATTTATTTATTTTTTATGTTTCTTTAGCAATTAATTTTAAATAGTAATGCTTAATTTACATAAAGTAATATTCTATCATCTTTATTTTAAATTGCTGGCAAATTTTGCTCACAAAAAATTATCATAATACTAGTATATTATAATACTGTTTACCTATCACACCACATCTGTTCTGCACTGAGAACTTCACAGAAGGTTTGGAAGGGATGCTGAGCAGAGATGCCACAGAGGACTGTGTTGGCTGGTTGACTGGCACTGAAGGTGCAGTGCCTGAGGGAGCAGCAGGGGTTGTTAGTCTCAAAGTTGCTACTGCTACAGTAGAATGAACTTGTGCAGCTGTTGCTGACGCTGTGGTCTTTGCACTTTGAGTTGGAACACGGTTGGCAAGTTCAGACAGTCCTGCCAGTGTGGGAGCATTTGTAACTGCCGGTTTCATCTTTGCTGCAGCTTGTGACTCTGTAGTCATTCCAGCAGTAGGTTGTGTGGAACTTAAAGTTGCTGCTACAGCTACAGGTTGGGACGCAGTAGTTGCTGCAGGCAATGCTTTTGTCCCCACTACTGTACCAGTAATCACAGTTACTTGAGGTGAACTGTGAACAGTAGTTGGAGTGTGTGCTGTTGTTGGTACGTTTACTCCTTCTAAAGCCGCTACTGTCGTGGCTTTCTTTGACACTGGGTTAGAGATTGGAGTAACACTCTGCGCTGGCGGCACTTGCATTATTGATGATACTTTTGGTAAGTTTATTCCATGAGCTTGAAGGATGTTTTGCAAATGTTGACGTAATTGTCTATTGCTTGTGCTGGGAGAGACTGTTAGTGGTGTTGCTGGAGATTGAGATGTTGGAGAGGCTGGGCTAGAAGGTAAAGGTTGAAACGTTGTGCCTTGACTGGCAGCAGCTGTTGTAGTGTGCAGAAGTTGGGGTACAGAGTCTGACGTCACCAGTGGTGTAGTTGATGTTGAAGCTGGGGGTTTTGCACCAGATGCAGAAGTCTGTGGATTATTAAGGTTTGTTGTAACGGTAGGAGACACAGAGGGTGCAACTGGAGTTGCTGAATTTACTGGTGCTGCTGTGCTAGACTTCAGTGTCGGATCTTTTGAGACTGCTGTGGAAGCTGGTGCAGCTGGATCTGCTGGAGTTGTGAGAGCAGCTGGTGCAGTTGGATCTGCTGGAGTTGTGGGAGCAGCTGGTGCAGTTAGATCTCTTGGTACTGTGGGAGCAGCTGGTGCAGTTGGATCTGCTGGAGTTGTGGGAGCAGCTGGTGCAGTTGGATTTCCTGGAGTTGTGGGAGCGGCTGGTGCAGTTGGATCTGCTGGAGCTGTGGGAGCAGCTGGTGCAGTTGGATTTCCTGGAGTTGTGGGAGCAGCTGGTGCAGTTGGATCTGCTGGAGTTGTGGGAGCAGCTGGTGCAGTTGGATTTCCTGGAGTTGTGGGAGCAGCTGGTGCAGTTGGATCTGCTGGAGTTGTGGGAGCAGCTGGTGCAGTTGGATTTCCTGGAGTTGTGGGAGCGGCTGGTGCAGTTGGATCTGCTGGAGCTGTGGGAGCAGCTGGTGCAGTTGGATTTCCTGGAGCAGTGGGAGCAGCTGGTGCAGTTGGATTGGCTAGAGTTGTGGGAGCAGCTGATGCAGTTGGACTTCCTGGCGCTGTGGAAGAAGTTGGTGCAGGTGGATCTCCTGGTAGTAAAGGTTGAGCAGCAGGGCTGGGGGGCTGTCTCAAAGCCGACACCATGGTGTCCTGCAGGACATCTACCCATGATTTCTCTACAGCTTTTTGAGGAGGTGAGTTTGCCGTAGGTTGAGTCTGATTAGGTTTGGAGTTTAGAAATGCATTCAAAATTGCTGCTAAAGCCTCTCCCTGATGGTTGGATGACTGAGGAGAGTTTGGAGTTGGTGAGTTCTGTGTTTTTATTCTAAGCAATAAATAAATTTGATTGTTGAAATGTCTAGTTAATAATTTTAGTTTAGTTTTTTAAAGATATTTTTCAGCAATTCCCATAACAGTTTGAAATTTTTTTCAATAAAAAGCAGTTGCCTATATATGACTATTTTCGAAATGGGAAACACCTACCCCTATATTAATAAACATCGCAATAATAAATATTCCTTTATATGCTTAGTTCAGCTGCATGCAAATGATTTTATGTTTTTTCAACTTTTAACTCAAATTTTAAATATTTGAAAAGAAAATCAAAACATCAACATAAAAAATGACTGCTCACCCCTCCAAGGTTAGTAGAATGCATACGATCACTGCCTGCCACTGTGCCATCTCGCATCTGATAATTGTTATTAAATAAATCACTTCTCTGAATGCTGCGCTCCTTTATATAGTTTGCCTAGTCTGAGCTATCAATAAAGGGGTGGATGCAGAGTGCCATCTAAACCCCTAGTTAAACTTAAATTTATTTTTCAGACTTCAGTTCAGGTCGCTATTTGTTACCAATGTATTTAGATACTAGAGTTCAAAGCTCTAAAAAGAAATTTTCATTTCTCTAAAAAAGAGTCATCTCTTTACTTACAAATCTCAAAAAGCCCCCTTTCTCTTGACCACTGAGTACTATGAAATGTTAGTAACTTTTTTAACAAGGTTAAAGTACATACTTTAAGAAAAATTTATTGAATGTTTCAGTTCCCCAAATTATTAATATCTGTTTACATGACTGTGTGACGTAAGCCTGCGGTAAATTTAAATTATGTCTTAATTGTTAAGAGTATTTTCATATAATCAAAAATAGGATGTTTTCGTATGCTAGCATGCCCCCAGGCTTTCCATATGGACCAAAACATAGATCAACAAACCTTACAGGATTTTAATCTAAGAGCTTACCACCTATTCACACTTACCGTATCGTAAGCCGTAACAGCAAATATTAGCCATTTTTACAAATGTCTAAGCTTCCTGTACGGTGTGTTGCAGTGAGGTAGGATCAAACACTGCTTGATTCAAAAACTTCTGCGTCAACTCATTGAATATAACTGTCCAATGAAGTGTCATAGATCGTACCTAACAGTGAACTTGGAAAATTTCAGCTTGGACACATTAAAAATGGCTGATATTTTGCGTTTAGGCCTATATATTTTACGGCCCACGATACAGTAAGTGTGAATAGGGGGGTAGGGCTATCGCTTCAAGAAATGCAGAGCTGAAAATATGGTTTATGTTGGTTTATACTTATTTATTATAGTTTATATATTTGAATAAACTATTTTACTCAAGCTTCTGAGTTTTCTTTACAAAATCTAATTAAAATTGTGGATTTGTGAATCTTGAGTTTTGAGATTGTATGAGTAGAGGTTAAATCAATATAAAACATTGCTAAAGGTTTTTATTTTCAACAAAAAATTAGAAACGCAGCCCAAATCATGTCAAATTACATCTTATATTATTTATTATATTATATTGTATTATATATTATATTATATTGTATTATTTATTATATTATATTGTATTATATATTATATTATATTGTATTATTTATTATAATATGTTGTATTATTTATTATAATATGTTGTATTATATATTATATTATATTGTATTATTTATTATAATATGTTGTATCATATATTATATTACACTGTATTAATCTATATACGCACCAAAATATTGAATAAAATTAATATGCTCTGTTTCTTTAGCACAAACTCATATTTCAGCATATATTTTTTGTATTTTAAATAATTACTTTGTCCCGTTTTAAGTAACACATCAAATTATACAATTTTATGTGAATGATTCACAAATATTTAAACTGGCATTTTGCAATAAAAAAGAAGCTCATTAATAAAATAACAAAACAATTTTGCACCAGTTTATAGCTCCACTAATAAAAAACCAATTTACTAATAAAAAGAAAGCTTATCATAGAAACAATAACAATATTCTCTAGTGAGTACAATATGGCCTTAAGGGCCAAAAAAATTGATGGCGAAGTACAAGAAACTGTTTAATTTGTTAGTTGGTTTGTTTGCAAACCCGGAACTGCCTTGTTTAAAGTAATATCAGAGTAGGAATTCAAAATTGTTTATAGAAGGGGGTAATTGGTGTTTATAATAGAATGGGATCAAAGGGTTATAAGCAAAGGGGTGGAGCACAACATAATGCTGTAGCATATTGTCTAATTAAGCAATTTATTTTAATAATTTGTTTTAGTTTTCATTAATTTGTGTCAATATAAATTACCTAAATCTTAATGCAAAATTTAACTACATTAAAGCATACAAATACATATATAAGTTCTTCAGTAATAAATACCAACAGCTTTTTCTTTATGATAAAAAATATAGTAACATTAGTTATTCATTTTCCATTCTTTAAAATTTTTAGCTCAAAAAATGTGTCAGATGCATTGAGAGAACCTAATATACTTATCCTTATCTCATCCATCTTTACATCGATAATATGTTTGCACTGTATAAATAATAAATAAAAAACATAAAACATTAAGTTTTGATATTTTTATTGTATCGAAGCCTTTACCCCCCTCATGCACTTGAAGTGCACCTGTCTACGCCCCCTGCAATAAAATACTAGTCTGGAATTCTGTAGTACATTGATCAGGCATTACCCTTGTGGTCAGCGTCTGTCTAAAGAAGCAGTGTAGGCGTTATTTTAATTTGTTCAAATTATTCTCAGACAAATTAAAGCCGCAAATGATTTTCAGACAGGTTTATTTTATAGAATTTGTGTACCAGGATGTGTACCTTTGGCCTAAAATTTTAACAATATTTATATAACTGAGCTACAGGGTCAATAACATTTGCTTGTTTTTTATTATAATGTATTTTACAAAGAAATAATTTTTTTAACATAATATTTTAAAAGCAGCCTGAATTTCTTTTGCCTTTATTATTTTGAAGCATTTAAAAATATAAATTATTCTGCAGATCTATTGTTGTAAACACAGGCCCATTAGGCTATACATGAAACATTTTAAATAGTTACAACATTAATTTTGTGTACTAGTATATTACGTTTTTATTGTGGCACATATATCATAATTATATATTATTGTTTAGTAAATTATAACATGATATATATTGCCGTCATTCATTGCACACTGATATAATTTATGTTACCATTATTTATGTGTTATAATAATAACATATTAATATATTATCATTGCATATTCAAATCTACTATAAAATTTTGTAACATTTTTATTTTTATTGTAATATATTATATTACATACCTAAATTAATCTAACTAACTTATATATGGTGCTATGTATACTATATATATATATATATATATATATATATATATATATAATGGTTAATTATAATTATTACTTTAATTTAATTTATTTAGCCTTAATGTTGTATATGGTACATATTACGAACCTCATTGTCTACTAAAACGCAGGACTATATAAGGTTTACGTTTATCAAACTTACACGGCAGCAGAGGCTGAAAATTACTTAAATTGAACATCTCATTTGTGAGTTTTAAATAAAAGTTTTACGTGGGCAGTTTGTAAGTTCATGAGAAAAGCAATTGCAAGTATTTAAAGGATGCTGCAATCTATTTAAACATATAAAACTCACGCAAGTTTATAGTCACTATCCCTGTAAGGAAACGATGGAACGGGTTTTTGTTAAATCGGGCTAAGGACTATCTAAATGAGGCACAGGAGCAATTATGACTGGATGTTCTTCCTAACATCACCAATGGCCTTTGTCAGGGCTCGAACCCATGACTTTGTGCTTACTGGGCAGATGCTCTAACCCCTAGACCACGGCTGCTCTCTAATCTATTTAAACATATATTATATTGTATTATATTATATTATATATAATCAGACATATAGTCATATTATACTAGTAGAAACAAACTCTTGTTTGTGCATTCACTAACTGATGGTAAAAATAACTAAGCATGGATGCATTATAATATTGCAATAAATTCAATATTCCGCTATAGATATTTAAACAGAGTTTTCCTGAATTGATATTCTTAGATGAGGATCACAACCAGCAGTAAATAGTTGCTATATTAGGCAATGATGTGTACTCTGTCAGAGGAAACGTATATAGTGTAGCATCGCATGCAATTGCTGATATGTATAACACTTGCAGCTTGAATTGATAAATTGATTTTTCGGCACACATTTTCCATTTCTTCTACCACCCAAGTAGGCTAGCCCGAACAATATTAAGCATATTATATACCCATGCATTGTCCTACATTGGCCTTCAATCACTTAGAATAGTATTCATTATTCTAAGTTATTCTGCATTACGTAAAGCATTTTGCCAAATACAATAATTAGCAACCAACTGTTCTATTTAAGCTTAAATCTTTGCTTTATTCTTTTGCTGTACAAAAGATGTTTTATATAAGAAGCTCTATTTTTAAGCTATAGCAATTGATACTCGTTACATTCTGATCAGTTCAAACAAACAAGGCCACTTTGAGTTCACTGACTAGGAGCGGTATTGCAACAATAATTGCTTAGCTTACAAACTGTGACCTGCACCTTAATATAACTACATGAATCACTTGATTGAGTTTCATTACAGAAAAACAGCACAATTAGGACCACCATCAAAGCTCAAATAAAATTATTATTAAACATTCTCAATTATATCAATTTATATTTTATTATGTTTTATTATATTCGTTTTCTGTAATACGTGGTATTTTTTATATTATACAATAATATAATACATTTATGTTATATATTACATAATTGTTATGTTATATTATATTTATGTTATATTAAAATTATCTTCAATATATGTGTATTTAGTATATCTGATAGCTAAGTTTAATCAACTACTAAGAGATGAAAAATATTTTTTAAAAATCTTAATGTGACAAAAATAGCTCAAATATGTAGCAACATAAAAATATAGGCATTATTATGATGAATGCTAAATATAGAATATAATTCTCATTATATGCAAAATATATTATATTTAAAATTCAGCGTATACTTTATAGTTTATATTACATATTTGTTATATTATATGTGAAAATATATAACAGAGTATAAATATATAGCAGGTTTTATATATATATATATATATAAAAGTTAGTATTATTTATAAAAATTAACGTATACTATATATAATATAAAATATAAACTAAGTACGGTATATATATAGCATATGTATGTAATAAGTAAAATTATACTACAACAATTTAAAACATATTTTATAAATAAGAAATGCAAGCCATCAGCTCATATATATGTAGCACATCATAACGAATATATGTATAATTTATGATACATACGTTATATATTATAAAATATATGTCGTACTATATGCAAATATGTTATACTCGAGATATGGAGTATATATTCTATTGTTTATGTTATATATTTAACATATAGGCTAAGTAAACTATATAGTATAGAATGTGAAATTTACGAGCATCAAACGTAAAGTAGGTACAAGATAAAAATAATTATGGAGACGTTATTATATTATATAATCTGCACCATGTACTTTGAATGCAAACGGCAACACAATTCTACAAACAGACAAAAATCGAATATTTTGAGTATTTTTGAAATCTTAAAACAAGACATAACGGGTGCCAAAGCTACATGAACTTTGTCAACAAACCATTTAGTTGAAAAAAGACTTCAAAAATTAAATGGGTTTACTCAAAGTTTCTAACCACACCAATTTAACATTTCTCTGCAGATTTATTAATGAACTATTTATAGTTATACCTATATAATCTAATATTAACTATAGTTGTTTTTCTTTTTCTAATGTTATGCTAAACGTAAATGATAAATTATAGTTTTGAATTTAATTAAAATTACAAAAGATATAATAATGTTTGCAAACATTAAATAACTTATAAATTCAACAAACAACTATATATAGTAGTTTCATAACATGAAAAATACTCCTAATTAAAAGCTTCAGCATGGGTCAATTCTTGATTTTGTTTACAAAACAATTAAATAAATTGCAATGCTGAAATGATAACAATGATATATAATATATGATAAATTGACGATATACTAATAAATGTAATAATGTTATAGTATCTCTTGCTCTGGCATATATTTCAGTTTCTTCTGCTGTTAGATATTTATCTGTCTATAAAATATAATAGAGTACATAACAAAAAAACTGGACTAAGCATTCGGCATACTAGAGTCTAGATATAGGAAGCAGGCTCACGCCCATTTCTTACAACTCTCGTTATCTAATTTTCCTCAGAATCAATAACCATAATCTTTAGTTGCTGTTCCTCTCCCTGGAGGTATTAATAATTAGCAAAAAAGAAAATTACATTTTTCCAAGTGCTACAACTGCTAAGCTTGATATTGCTATTTAGACAGCCCATATAGCTATTAAAAACTAATTTGTCAAATTAATTTAATGATAATTGAGTGTAAAATGACACAGCAAATGCCCCAAGAGATGTAATCCTAATGAATATTTGACACAAAGAGTCATGGACTGTCAAGTTATGTTTCAATTATAATTATACTTTAGTAGCTTATATTGTTGTCATGCTAACATTAGGGATCTCACGCAGTGAATTTGACTATGAGACCAGAATATGGAAGTTGCATTGTATTTAATTATACCTATACAGATGAAACGTTAAGATTTCAATACAATGTCATCAACCAAGCCTTTGTAGTTCAGGGCGTAGCAAATAATAACAATCAGGTGTGGTAATCAATTGCTAATTAATTAGTCTAATTTTACAAAACATCAAGAATTTCTTTGTATAATGATATACCTACTTTGTAGCTAGGAATGCTAGTAGAGAGCACAACTCCCACCAGACACTTAGCTGCTACAAGTTGTCTCATTAACCAGTGGTGCGTGGTTGCAGATACAGAGCTTTATGTCATATATTGTGCCATTCCCACATTTCTGAGTTCCAAACTCCAAGCACCCTGATCTCGCTCTCACTGTGAAAAAATAAGTATAGCAAATTTTATCCTTTCTGCGACGTAGTTTAATTTATTAACCTAATATACACACTAGATAAAGAAGCTACACCTGGTCTAGTAATAAGACTTACGCTTAACATCACACAAGTTTGGAATGAACTCTGGTAAGCTAGTGCAAGTTGAGAGGTCCACCGACTTGTGGTGGTTACACATGCAGGTTCTGACATCATATCTGGTGCCTGGAGGACACGGCATTCCATCGTAGGTCTTGCAGTCGACTCCAACTGTTTACCAGGTGCAAAGTTTATAGCAAGGAATAAGATAGTATGCAACATATAAATACAAATGAGTTTCATAGAATTTTTCTACTGCAATTATGTATAATAATTCAAATAGAAGGTCATTATATTTAAGTTACTTTGCAGCAAGTTTTTACCTGAAACTTTGCAGTCCTTAGCAGAGGTTGTTGGTGTCATGACCTTGGAATTTGTTCGGCTACCAACTTTATCAACAGGTGAATGTGTAGCAGCAGATGAACCTTCTGCTACAGGTACACCTGTAGCAACAGGTGTACCTGTAGCAACACGTGTACCTGTAGCAACAGGTGAATGTGTAGCAGTTAGTGCTGGTGGTACTACTGAAGTAGTAACTGATGCTGTAGGACTTTGGACAGCCTTAGCTGTTGTAACTTTTGCATGGATTGCTACTGTAGCTGGAGTTGCTTGCCTTGCTGCTGCAGCTGCTCTATTGGTTGAATCACTAAATTGAAAATAAATTATAGTTACAGAAAATAATAAATGTTGATGCTGAAATCTGAAGCTTTTGAGCTTTGAGTTCGGATTAAGTTCTTATACTAGCTGGACTACTAGGCCAACTTCAACAAAGAAAGCTAACCATTATTGGGGTCATGCTAAAAATCAGTAGGCTATATTAGAAGCTGTTGTTAAATCACTCAATGCTGCTGAATAAGTAACAAAACTGCAAGAATTTAACTCAGAAAGCTATATGCTCTTTTCAATGTGGTGTGCAGAGGCAATAATATACCTTTAAAAGTGCAGTTGTTTATTAAGAATAGAGTAAAATATGATTGCATGATTCCCAATAGCAACAACTATTTGTGTTTCGAAATCTAAGCCTAATATGCTTTAATACTTTAAAAAAGCACAAATTAAATTACTGATAGTTTATCAATAAAACTAAAATAACATTGGTTTGATTTATTAGTAAATGCGTAATTTAAATTACAGCAAATTGCTATAATTTCAGTTGTTAGACCTTGTTTGTAGTACGTCAACCTCCTGCTTCTTGATAATACATCAAAGAGTGACAAATTTGCATTATCATTATTATGCAAATCGTAAATATGTTTGAGAATAATATTATAATACTCACGGTGGTATCTGTGAATACACCACTGCAACCAAGCAGAAGTTGGCCAACCAAACTTCTTTCATATTGTAGAAACTTTTAGTCTTTCTAGACCTGAGTTAAAGAGACTAATATAAGGAAGGAATTTGAGAGGGTCTTATATAAATAAAACTCTAGATGGGTGGATCCAGCTGGGGGTTTTTATTTCCTATTAATAGAACTGTTTCGTTTGCTCTTCTTATAAAATATAATTTCACAGTTCACTTATTTGAGGTGTTGTGTGAAAAAATGTCGAGTACATGCATATTTTCCCACTTTTAGAAAATTATTTTGAAATAATAAATTTCAAATAAAAAAAGCTGTATTTATACAATTTATATTCTGAGCTGTTGCCATGGTAACTCTTTCACTATTGAGGTAGACTAATTATACTAGATGAACAGATACTGTAGCTATCTAATTTTTTTATTCAGTGTTTTCCTTATGCAGTGTTGTTCCTATATATACAGTGTTGTATCTTCTTTTAATTATGTGAAGTTAAAAAATATTTAATTACTTGAATTCTTTATAAACATATAAAATTGCACATCAGCAAAACCTAACAAAAGATTCAGCTATAAGAAAACTACTACAGCCATAGCAGTTTGAAGAGTTCATTCTAAGCTACATGAGAAAAGCTGTCAAATATTAATGAAATTGAGAACTCTAATTGCCTTCCCCTCACAAATCTATCAGCCACCAAAACATCTGGGTAAAATCTGCCGACAATATTTTTCTAGAATTTCTTCAGTAAAGAAAAATAAACTGTGAAATGATTCTGAACAAGTGGCCACATCATGGATTTTTAGATTAAGACTTGATTTAGTGTAACACATTTTGTGTTGTATCTCCTCAGTAGCCAGACTCTAGAAACTTCTAAGTCTGATTTGAGTTAATATCTCATAGCTCTGAGTTGGGTGAGTTTTTGAAAACTATAAAAGACATTCACTGTATTAGAATTGCAGGAGTTATTTTAAGAATTATAGTCACCCAAACACATGGTGATTTTATATACAATTAATAACTAGTGTCAACTATAACAGAACCAAATTCTCTAAACTTAAGAATGTTCAATATAAAATTGTGTACCAGCATGCATAACATTCTTTACGTCATAGATAAGTCTAAAATTAGTCATGCCATAACTTTTAATAAGCAAGATAATTATAATGTTATTTTAAATCGTATACTTCTTCATTTAATTATCTAAATATGGTACATTAATTTAGGTTTAGCATTTTGTGGAGCTACTGCAAGCATATTTGATGTGGGTTTAATATCATTGCTATCGTCATTCATTTTTTTGTACGAATTATACTCCCAGTTATAGCAAAGACAAGCCCTGTAGACTATCCTCATATTGTTATTCTGTGCCTTCCCTTCCAGTCTGTTGAAAGTTAAAGTGCAGGAAGATAAACTTTGTTTGCATGCCACTCACACCCAACATCGCATTAGTATGCAAGTTGTTATTTATACATTATATAAAGTATGTTTCCCTTATTATAATAACAAACAGCTGGTGGTTGCTATGGGAACAAGAAAGCTACCTGTGTTTTGAATGGTAACATATATTAACATGGCTACTTCAATCACATTTGTATTATAAACAATTATATTGATGTATATTATAATTTCTATTAGACAAGTTTACGTTTAAATAATAGCAAAGATAATGGTATAAAAACATTTTAGCATTATTTCTGAAGAAAGCCCAAAACATACTTTTGGCCTTACTTTTAAAATTTTCTAAAGTAGTCAGGGTTGACTAAACTAAGTGCTTTGTGGCCAAAATTTTAAACTAAACAAACAATAATTAGAGACAGTGAAATGGTAATTGTCAAAACAAAACAAATGTTAGTTCTTGACTACCAAATACATCAAATAGGTAAATTTTTGTTTGTAAGTGTGTCCGTCATTTATTCTTTCTAGCCAAATATTAGTTTAATTTGTTTTTTAAATAACCTATTTGCAATTCTTGTTAAAGTCACAATTTGCTTAATCTACTTTGTTTTTTTTCTTAAATATCCACAAGTTTCTCAATATATACTTTTCTATTTTTCATTTCTTAGCAATTAAAAGAGCTATGATTGGCTTCTATACACAATACTTACAATAAAATGAAGTTTAGTGAGAAGATAACTCTACCTTCAAATAACTAGATTCAATAGATGGGCTACACTATCATATTATAATAATAAACTTTGCTAATATTTTACTATATATTATAGTCATATACTGGACACATGCTTATATATTTATTACTTATGTTTTCTACGTCTCCACCGCTGCGAGAACCCCAAGGGGTTATTAGGCAAACTAAAACCATCACCACTGACCTTACTTGAATTTAAACGTATGACTGTAAATTTTACTAAGTAAATTAAATATTTACAGCAAACCACACATGCAGAGCTGAGTTTCAGTTTGTCACAATTTTAGTCAGGTGTAACTTTTAACTTCAGCTAGTACAGACTTAAATTTCACTTAACAAATGCTAAAAATAGATTGAGAAAAACTACAACTAATGTCGGCACAACTTATATGTAGTACAAACCCCAGTCAACGTGTATTATTATTTTGCATGAATAGTATTTATATCATTATTTTCTAATATAAAATATACAATTTTTTTAATTTATTTAGGCACAAAGTTTCTAATTTAGAAGTCAGGTTTCTTCTGCCAGGAGATGTTATCTTTATATATATACCAGCTCAAGCAATGTTTGAACACATTTTAGTTTCATTATTATTTTAATTATTACTTTGGAATAGTTACTTTGCATTTTATGTAGATTGTATAACAAACTTGTCACACAACTGTCTAAATAGCTGCATTTGTAAAAACTAATTATGTAACCATTGAACTTGTACCAGCTTGTAATACAAGGCACAAGCAGTGTATTATCTAATCAGTGTATGTCAAATGGTTAACCCCCTATATATATAGACACATTTTGCCACACCAAAGGCCGTAACGTAAAATGACAGCTATTTTTAAGGCTCATTTACATCTACTAAATTGATGCCAACGTCTTCCCGTCCAATAGGTGCCCGCCGCAACTTTTTTAATCAAGCAGTGTTTAATCCTAACGTACTGCAACATCGTACACGAAGCTCGGATATTTGGAAAATGGCTACTATCTTATGTTCGGCAAAATGTGTCTAGGAAGTAAGTCCTTGCAGGTTGTTGTTTTTATGTGCGACTGTTATACTTTTAGCTATAGCTATAATATACATATAACAGCTGCACTGCCTGCTCTTGCACTTCACTTAAAATAATGCATGGTTAATCATCTCATTATTCATTTAGTTGGCATAATGAATAGTTATTAACAGAAATTAGGCGTATCTTGCCCAGGGTTCCTGTGACATAATTATAGAAGGGTGGAGTGCAACAGCTCCCACCCTATAGTGCTATTACTATTAGATTATAAGCTATGACAGTGCATTTCCTGCTAACACAGTTTAATAGTAGTTTAATAGTTTAATGTTTTTTTGCTGGTAATTATTTATAAATAAGAGTAAACAGGGTGCGTAACCTATCGGAAGGGCGTTCAAACATTTAATTAAATAAATTATTGTTGCATTTTAAAATTAAGCTTCCAATGAGCTAGGGCAGTGAAAATTGAAACATACTCCATAAAATGTGTTGTATCAGTGGTTTATTACAGCATATGAAGCACCAACTGTTGAAATTTTAAAAATTAGATATAATATACAACAAAGACTGGTAACATAAAAGTTAGAAAAATGGTGTTTTAAAATTAGCAACTACAATTCCAAAATCATAGTCATTTTGTAAAAAAACAGCAGCAATAGCAAAATGTACAAACTGAAGTAATTAATGAAAATCGACACAACTCACAATAATTATTTTATATCTAAGCATAATAATCTTTTCTAAAAATCAAAATCAATAATAATCGTTTATATGGAACATTTTGAACAGTAGATGCCAAGTACAGGATGCCTTGGGTCAGGTAGTAGTTTGGTGAGTGACTGGATGTGTTTTGGTAAAGAGTATTGTCTAGAGAGGCTTTATGTTTATAACCTTGGAAGTAAATTGTCTGCAAGTTATGGCATATAAAATACTTAAATATAAGTCTAGAGCATGTTGACTGAGGTTTCTGTAGCACATCTGGGATATGTAAATATATAAAAGACGCCTAATTACATTGTTCCACCTCTTCTCAAGCGTTAGCGTAACTTCGGAGAAATTCACACTCCTACAAATGTTGAAAGCATGTACGGTAAATTTTATAAGTGTGGAAAAAAGGCTAACATATTTTTCTAAGAATAAAATGTTTTAAATAATAATGCTAAAAAAATAGTAAATGAAAAAAGTGGTAACTGTGCTACTATTTCAAATTAAGCTAGAAAAAATAACAGATATAATTAAAAAAATTAAAATTGAATAATTATCAAAATGATTACTTTTAATTGTAATACTAACTTTCAAACTTAATACCTTTATTCAGATGTGATACTTACTATTATGAGAATAACTTGTGCAGGTTTGTGGGTCAACTTTGAGTTCGTGATTGCAGATGCAAAGTCTGACGTCGTACCTAGTCCGTGGTGGACATCGCTTATTGTTGAACTTCTTGCAGTCATGGCCAGCCGGAACTGTCAACAGAAGATTGAATAGATAAAAGCAGGTAAAACCTGCTTCATTTTGCAATAAAATAGTGCCTTGCGTAACAAAAGCTGCACATCAATAAAATGTAAGAATATTGAAAATAGTAAATTATAGTAAAACTAACCTTGAACGTTACAAACATTCTTGTGGAACTTCATGGGAGGAGTTGCCTTCTTCAATGACGCCTTGTTTGTTCCAGCTGCCGTGGTTCCAGCTGCCGTGGTTCCAGCTGCCGTGGTTCCAGCTGCTGTGGTTCCTGTGACTGTGGTTCCTGCTGCCGTGGTTCCAGCTATTGTGGTTCCAGCTGCTGTGGTTCCAGCTGCAGTGGTTCCAGCTGCTGTGGTTCCAGCTGCGGTGGTTCCAGCTGCCGTGGTTCCAGCTGCTGTGGTTCCAGCTGCTGTGGTTCCTGCTGAGGTAGTGCCTGTTACTGTAGTGCCTGTTACTGTAGTGCCTGTTACTGTAGTGGCTGCTGCAGTGGTTCCAGCTGCTGTGGTTCCAGCTGCCGTGGTTCCAGCTGCTGTGGTTCCTGTGACTGTGGTTCCAGCTGCTGTGGTTCCAGCTACTGTGGTTCCAGCTGCCGTGGTTTCAGCTGCCGTGGTTCCAGCTGCTGTAGTTCCAGCTGCTGTGGTTCCTGCTACTGTGGTTCCAGCTGCCGTGGTTCCAGCTGCCGTGGTTCCAGCTGCTGTGGTTCCTGCGGAGGTAGTGCCTGTTACTGTAGTGCCTGTTACTGTAGTGCCTGTTACAGTAGTGGCTGCTGCAGTGGTTCCAGCTGCCGTGGTTCCTGCTGCTGTGGTTCCAGCTGCCGTGGTTCCAGCTGCTGTGGTTCCTGTGACTGTAGTGCCTGTTACTGTAGAACCTGTTACTGTAGTACCTGCCACTGTAGTGCCTGTCACTGTAGTAGCTGCTGCAGTAGTGGTAGTCCCTGCTGCTGTTGTAGCTGTTACTGTAGTAGCTGCTGCAGTAGTGCCTGTTACTGTAGTGCCTGCTGCTGTAGTAGCTGCTGCTGTAGTAGCTGCTGCTGTTGTTGGATCAGCAGGTGCAACTGGATTAGAATGAGTCTTTGTTATTCCCATTGATGGATCCAAGCCCGAAAATTTTAAAGCAAGTATTGGGAACATGGTGGATGGTTCAGGTGTGGTCGTCATATCTGTTGGTGCAAATGAAACAGCTGTAGTTGGTCCTGTTGTTGTTGAAGATGGAACAGCTGTGGTTGGCCCAGTAGTTGTTGGAGATGGAACAGCTGTGGTTGGTCCAGTTGTTGTTGGAGAAGGTACGGCTGTGGTTGGCCCAGTTGTTGTTGGAGATGGAACAGCTGTGGTTGGCCCAGTTGTTGTTGGAGATGGAACAGTTGTGGTTGGCCCAGTTGTTGTTGGAGATGGAACAGCTGTGGTTGGCCCAGTTGTTGTTGAAGAAGGTACGGCTGTGGTTGGCCCAGTTGTTGTTGGAGATGGAACAGCTGTGGTTGGTCCAGTTGTTGTTGGAGATGGGACAGCTGTAGTTGGCCCAGTTGTTGTTGGAGATGGAACAGCTGTAGTTGGTCCAGTTGCTGTTGGGGATGAAACAGCTGTGGTTGGCCCAGTTGTTGTTGGAGATGGAACAGCTGTAGTTGGTCCAGTTGCTGTTGGGGATGGAACAGCTGTGGTTGGCCCAGTTGTTGTTGGAGATGGGACAGCTGTGGTTGGCCCAGTTGTTGTTGGAGATGGGACAGCTGTGGTTGGCCCAGTTGTTGTTGGAGATGGGACAGCTGTGGTTGGCCCAGTTGTTGTTGGAGATGGAACAGCTGTAGTCGGTCCAGTTGCTGTTGGGGATGGAACAGCTGTGGTTGGCCCAGTTGTTGTTGGAGATGGAACAGCTGTAGTTGGTCCAGTTGCTGTTGGGGATGAAACAGCTGTGGTTTGTCCAGTTGTTGGCGCAGGTGGAGCTGATGATAGCGTCGTTGTTGAACTACTTGGAGAAGCTGTAGTAAGTGTAGCAGATTTTGAGACACCAGAGGTAGTAGTTTTTGGACTAGCGCCTGTTGGGCATAAGTTAGCAATCCCTAAGTGCTGATACAATGGTAAAATGTAAAATGGGCATTCTTTGTTAGCTTTGATAGTTTCTTGGGTTGCCATGGTCTGCCCTGACTTAGCGGATGCTCCCTTGTTAGACTGGTTAGCTTTTTGCGATGGAGCATTATTGTTTGGCTTGGATGGTGCGTCTACTGGTTTTGGCAGGTTGCCAGATGCAGCGGTGGTACCAAAAAACTGTCCTTCCATAATCTTTATGGCAAGAACTCCTGGATCTCCTGGTGCTGTATGTGTCTGAGCTGGATCCAAATGGCTAGCTGCTGGTTGAACTGGCAGTACTGTTGGTTGAGCTGGTATATTTGTAGGATGAGCTGTGGACTGAACATGTACATTAGCAGCTACAGTTGTGGGTTGTGTTTGAGCATTAGCAGCTACAGTTGTTGGCTCTGTTGGTAGATTTGCAGCTACAGTTGTGGGTTGTGTTGGTACATTAGCAGCTACAGTTGTGGGTTGTGTTGGTACATTAGCAGCTACAGTTGGTGGTTCTGTTGGTACATTTGCAACTACAGTTGTTGGCTTTGTTGGTAGATTTGCAGCTACAGTTGTGGGTTGTGTTTGAGCATTAGCAGCTACAGTTGTTGGCTCTGTTGGTAGATTTGCAGCTACAGTTGTTGGCTCTGTTGCAGCATTAGCAGCTACAGTTGTTGGCTCTGTTGGTAGATTTGCAGCTACAGTTGTTGGCTCTGTTGCAGCATTAGCAGCTACAGTTGTTGGCTGTATTGCAGCATTAGCAGCTACAGTTGTGGGTTGTGTTTGAGCGTTACCAGCTACAGTTGTTGGCTCTGTTACAGCATTAGCAGCTACAGTTGTTGGCTGTGTTGCAGCCTTAGCAGCTACAGTTGTTGGCTGTGTTGCAGCCTTAGCAGCTACAGGTGTTGGTTGTTCTACTGGATTTCCTGGAAGTGGCTCCTGGGGGGCTGTGGCTGCAACCACTCCTGGCTCCAACCCACCACTGACTGGTTTGACAGAGTTTAGCTGAACTGAAGTGGGTTCACCTGGTAGAGATGGAGGTAAGGAGTGTGGTTGGATAGCCACTTCAGGCTTACACATGTAAAGGATGTCCAACGTGGTAAACAGCTGTCTTACTGGACCCGGGCAGTCCACCTTGTTAACTTCATTCACATGGGTGTTGGTAGCAGTGGGGCTATAAAAACAAAATTAATTTTATAGAAATATCAATCATATTAAATTTTAAAATACATAACTTTTAAATTTCTATGCTATCCTAAATTAAAAGACAATTTTAAGTATCTCTATCTGTTTTACAGCAGCTTATTTCATTTCTGTTTCTATTTAAGATTGCATATACGATCTGTAAGAGCAAATTTTACCAATTTTAACATTGATAACTGAACCCATCAATTGTTAACTTTTGCATATGTATTTAAAATAAATTGTGACACCTCACAACTTATCTTGGTAGTAAAATAATATATTATTAGATACCTATTGTATAAAACATAATTTGCATATGGTGCTAACTGACATTCTATTATTACACATGATTTCTGCACATAATTAAAATAATACTATCTATGTTAATTGTTTTTATGCGGTTGCTTTTAGCAAACTTGAAAATAAATTTAACGTGCATTGTGGTGTTTACAGCTAGACCACGTGAAACATAATTAACCCATGCTAAATCCTGACAACTACCTTTGTATTTTGCCATACTTTAAGAAAGTATAAAAAAAATTAGTAAATAAAAGAAAGAAATGAAAAGCTAGCTAGTTATACAAAAAATGCTTGTAATATGCTACTAGCTGTTACCTATTTCACTGATTATTTTACTGAACAAAATTTATTATTTTATTGTTTTAAAAATAACTTAACCACAAGAGAGTAGTGAATACAGGTTAGAATACATACGTTTGGTGAGCATGTTGCCCTCCGGTAATAGGGTGTCCACTGCAAGTACAGAGCACAGAAATCGTAATGAGTATTTTCAGAGAGTCCATGGTAGTTTCCAGTAAGCCTTTCTGTCGTACACTGAGACAGAAGGGCAGCGTAAGCTATATTTATATCTTATAGGAAGGATACTACCATTCTTGGGCGGGTAAGAAATATGCTTAAGTGCTATTTTGAGTCGAAATTTAAATTAGTTGCATTTGTTAATTACTAGTAATTGTATCTGATTTTTGATTGGTTGCTTTTTAAAACATCATTTTAATTGGCCAATCAAATGTGTGTATTCAACTGCATTTAGCACCCACCATAGCACAGTTCCATTAGAAAATTAAAGTAAATAATATAAACAAATCTTTGTTATAAATAACGTAGAATACTGGTACTAATAAACAAGCAGATGTTTTTATTGTAAATGAATTTAAGCCTGTACTAATTTATCAACCTAAATTAGGGTTAAATATTCCTGTATTATTGGTCAAACCCATGCAGAATAACATGGTACGTTCAATATTGATTCTACTTTAAACAAAGAAGAAACAAACAAATTCTAGTTAAAAGAATTCAAATAAAATTGTAGATCAAATATTTCACACTTGCTTAAGTACAATTCGAATCACAGTTAAACATGCCTTGTGAGAGTATTGCAAAAGCTGTCAATAATACTAATATTAGAGTTGCAGCCAATCAGAGAGTGTCTAGTTAGTAGAAGCACTCTCTCTAGATTGAGAAGTGGCAGCCACTCCTCTGAAAGTCTATTAGCTGACTTTTCTAAGAGTGGCAGCATGACTATTGTATGTATTCTAAATTGACATGACATACTTCGAGTGGGCAAAGTGCCATAAACCATGCAGTATGTTTAAATCTCTGAGTTCTTTGCAACTACTTGGTATATTAGTTTTAGGCAGAGAAATCGTTCTTTTTGGATGTGCGCCAAATTTCAGCAGGATCAGAGAACTTAATTTGTTATTTTTAGTTGCAGTTAATGTTTGAGCTTTAAACATGTTTCAGCTGTTTACAAAAGCACTTAAAAGCTTATTTTTGTGTTAAATGATATGCAGTTTGTAGTTAAACCCCTCTAGGAGTGGTTGCAAGTGTACTTTTTAAATTAGCAAAAAACGGTGAATGCAAAAGCCTAATTTACTAAAAAAAACTGAAACTGACGTAAATTCAAAAGTGTCTCATTCTATAAAACGTTTCTAATTTTACTCCCAAATGTAATAGTTTATATTAATAAATGCGCTATTGTGAAAAACTGACACTGTACATACTATTAACATAATCTGAGATGCTACCATCCCATATATTATTTATTTGGTTATTGTAATATAATAATTAAATATGTAATGCAACCACCGCCTCAATGAAATAGTTTCTTTTGCACACAAACAATGAATGCACGAGCATATGCTGGCATTGGAACTGGGAGGACAGGGCATGATGAGGAGGGTAGATCAGCATAAAAACGTATTATTTATGCAAAGTAAACAATGATATTAGAATTCACAATGCATTTCCCAACTTAGTTCATTGTGATTTATTCTAATCTGTAACCATAATTATTTTCATGTTGAATTATTTTGGTTCTTTAGGTTTCCACTGTACAGTGCAGGTTTTGCACATTGCAAAAATGCCCTTTTCCTTCGGAAATGTTGGCAAAAAATTTCTATGCTGGGGTTTTGTGGCACCATAATTTAAATGATTTGTTGGTAAATTAGTATGAATGAAAGACCACATAAATTATGCATGGAATTTAAATAAGTCGATTAGGCATTTGAGAGCTAAAGTAATTATTAATGAGCAGAAGGGCAATGTACAGCCTAGCATCATGTTTAAATTAATTTACTCATGTATTCTATATACTTGAAAACCAACTTCTTGTCAGCCATGTAATCACATTACAGTAGAAGATTGGTATAGGCTGCCTCCTGGGTACACCTGTCTCTCTCAAACACTTTCTTGCTTAGGATGTAAAATTCAATCAACGTTACAGTTTTATGACAACATAAAAACAAGTAGTATGATATAACAACATACAAACAGGTAGTATGATATAACAGAGTGAAAATGAGTAAGAGATGACAACTTCTTACACAGAGTGTGCTTAATCGTATGTTCTACCTCATGTTTAGCTATGCTCAAGGAAAGAAAAAGCATGAATATGTCAAAGTTAAGGGTTCCCTAAACAGTAAACTCATTGCATTAAACAAGCCGTATGTGGCTATTTTGACATGAAGCTGGCAATACAAGCTCTGTGAAATTTCAAATCCAATACACACTAGAGTCTAGACTAACACATTTATTGCCATTATTTTTAACATTTTTGAATAGTTTTTAAATTACATTTGGTTTCCTTAGATACTAGTTTGCATTCTATTTCTGCAATTTGTTCCCCAAATTTGTAACAATATAATTTTTTTGTAAAACCCTTAACGCAATAACTAGTTTTATGCCATGTTTGTACCGATTTGATTTTATACAAATGATAATATTTGTGCTTAATTTTTAAAATCAAAAGAAGTTCATTTCAATTGTTTTTATTGTTGTATTTTCATATGAAAATTACTAAATTTTTTGTCTAAAATAAGACAACCTTATGTAGGACTAAGATGCAATGGAAGCCCCATGTGACATCTTACAGGCTAACAGAGCGTATATATACAGTTCCTAAGATACTTCCATTAGGCTAGCTTCTACCACTAGACACTTGCTCAGTGTCACACATATACAATACTTGCAGTGAACATGATGTTACGGTGAACATTAGATTATTATTCCTATAACAATAACGCTATACAGCGCCAGCATAGTTTGAGCCAAAAAAATTATTCTGGTCAGAATTTTCAAAGAGAAAGAAAAGGCACCGAGTTTTTACGTAAGTAAATATCATTAAAATTTTCTTAATAAAGGAAAGGCATTAGGACTAAGATAAAAGTCATGCTCTTTCTTACTTATCAATTTTGCTTTTATGGACTTTGTCAAATAGGAATTAATTATATATTGTTTTGAAGTTTGGTTTATGTTTTCATGCAGCATTAGTTTAAATGTTTCCGGGTTGTTTAAGCTGAACAGTTTCATGTTAATATCTTAACCAAAGTATTACTTGAGGTCATAACCTGAGTATATATCAGTTTCTTTATAACATTAAACAGTAAGATTTATGCTGCTTCATACGTAGTCTAACCAGTTAGCATTGCATTATTCACGTGGCGATATCTCTTTACTTAAGGTATGCTGAAGAGAATGATTGGGGGCGTTACCATTGATTTTTGCGACTGCCAAAACCTTCCCATTATCTAATAACTTTATAAATAACCACAACTTTGGATAAATGTATGTTATATTATATGTTTTTACAAAACCATTGACGATTTCTTTGTTTAATTCCTAATCTAATTGATATATAAGCCATAGTAATGTTTAATACACCCAAATGTTATGTTATGTTTCTTCAATTTGATGACGCACTGCTTTTCTCATGCCCTTGTTATGGTATGCATAATATTAACAGTTTACTTGGCTAGAAAATGAGAGGAGTGTCTGAAGAACTGAAATTGACCTCAATAATTATGTAGCATTGCTCTTTAAAACTGAATTTGTATATAAGTGATGCTAATTAAGTGTACTTCAAATGGAGCATCTGAAATTTAAATATGATACTAATTACGTGACTAATGAAGCTTTCCATGCCTCTATAGTTCCACTCATTTGGGCGGACAGCTTGCTGTATAAAGGTCGGGTCCATATTATTCCCATGACTCATTATTTTTGCATTTTCAAAGTAACAGATTATAAAAATCATAATCAACTGCCCAAACGTTCAAGAATTTGCAATTTTTGATAATAAAGTTATTGTTTTGTTTCAGTTAGACACATTCTTAATTAGTAAGTTACATAAAGTTTTTATTTTTAGCTATAGTGGTTATGAAAATAGTAAATTAATTGAACTAGACTATAGATTATCAATCAAAAATACATTTAAGAGACCTAAGCTATTAGCAGCTCAGTTATAGCAGTTCTATAAATGTTATGAAAACAAAACCAGTCATTAATATATTTGGTTCGTTTTGAAATATGTAGAAGAAACTCCTGTATTTGAATATACTCCTGCTGTGGCAAACTACTCTATTATATTTTATCAAACAGCAAGATTTTAATCTTTCAGCTATAGATTTTATTCTACTTATTAGGCAGTTGATAGCAGCAGTAGCTGAAACCTGATTGACAGCAAATTGCTTTCTCAGTCAGCTGAAGAAGCTCCTGTCTTTTAACACACTCACTATAGGTCTACCCTAATCAGGCTGAAATAATTTATCCACTGTTACTGCATATAGGTTTTGTTTTATAGTTTCATGATTTTACAAAATATAAATCAGTTAAAAAAACAATTTTGTCAAATTATTTATTGCATGTATCTCTAAATAATAAATATTTGCATAATTAACAGTAGAAGTCTATGAATGATGATCTCTAATGGTATTTAAACTTTATTTAAACTTTAATTGAAGCAGCTGGGGTTCTATCAGTGTTGGGTGTTTCATTTTATTAGAGGGAGGCTTAACATAGCAGTATCTTTCATTTCTGAATCTGAACACCTACAGAGGCTGCTTAGATGTGTCAATTAACATTTCATATGAGTTTATATAAAAGATCTGGCAACATACCAAAACTATATAGTTGATACAGTTGATACAGTTGATACAGTTGATACAGTACGGCTAGCAAAACTGGGTTGTTTTTCATACAATTTAAAATTGTGATTCTAAAAGTCTTATTAAATATTCTAACTTGTTAATAACTATTTACTCAGAAAGTTGGCTTTAAAATACTTATTAAATCATAATTAATGCTGTTTTGATTACAGAGTTGTAATATAAATAGATAATTTTAATTACATTTATTGTAAATAAAAATGCACAGATGCATACTAGTTGCATAAATATTTTCTTTTAATGGATTATCCTAACCAAAAGTTTTTGCTTGCTAAAATCAACAATTTTATTTTTGAATATTATATGGATTTATCTTCTTACTAATTCAGACAAGCTACTGTATACAATAGCATTACCAACTATAATGGCAAAATTTACCATACCAATTAGGGAGCAGCCGTGGTCTAGGGGTTAGAGCGTTTGTCTAGTAAACAGGAGGTCATGGGTTCGAGCCCAGACAAAGGCCATTGGTGATGTTAGGAAGAGCATCCAGTCATAATTGCTCCTGTGCCTCATTTAAATAAGTCCTTAGCCCGCTTTATCAAAAACCCTTTCTATCAGGGGTTTCTCACAGGGACTTGCGTGAGTTTTATTTACCATACCAATTATTTAACTGTGTTTTGATCAAAACTATTTTTAGACATTCCATGTGGTAATATGCAGCTGCATTTCTTTTGAATCAAAAGACAGTAACGATTCAGCATTTCATTGTAGTCTCGATGTTTACCGTTGTTTAGACTAAATACTTTACCAAGAAGTATGTAAGACTGCTTTAATAACATTATTCAATGAGGTGCAATTTTAAATAGTTACAGGATAATAATTAATTAGGTCTTAAAACTAAGTTGCATGTTATATGCAGTTGTGTGAATTGTGACATATATTTGTCTCCGTGTTGAATAAAATTCAAATTTACAAGCAAATTTCTAAAAAATCAGTTTAATAAAAAAATACTAAAAGTTTTACAATCGCAAGCATGACAAAGTTTGATAAAATTTTGTAACAAACACTTGATGTTTTTAAAGCAAAATTGAGTATAAGAATTTTCAAATCTATCATAAAAAATGTTGCAGCTCAGGCAGTTAGACTGAATTATAACTGTGAATGATTCAGGGGTCAGAGGTCAAAGTTGTCAACGATTGGAAGGTCATGGTTGTAGACGACTCAGAGGTTGGGAGCTGCACGTAGCCGCATTCACTCGACTCATAAAGTTGCAGACACAGTAGAAGAGGTCGTATAGCATGAAGGGACCACATCTTTGTCGGTTGAAGACTTTACACTTTGACCCAAGCAGCACTGCAAGTTCAACATAAAAGTAAGCAACTGATGTGTAATGTGAAAGCAGATCATTGGAAACTTATAAATAACTATTTAGGATGCCCAAGGACAAGTGGTTTGGTGTAGATATGCAAGGCAAAACTTACCTTTAACGCCTGGACAGTTTGGATGTTGCAGAAATTGAGGTGTCTTCCCGAAGATGAATGGTTTTGATAGCAGGTTTGCAGATGTTGAACCTGGTGCAGATGTTGAAACTGGTGCAGATGTTACTTCAGGTGCAGATGTTGAACCTGGTGCAGATGTTGAACCTGGCGCAGATGTTGAAACTGTTGCAGATGTTGAAACTGGTGCAGATGTTGAACCTGGTGCAGACGTTGAAACTGGTGCAGATGTTGGAACTGGTGCAGGTGTTGAACCTGGTGCAGATGTTGAAACCGGTGCAGATGTTGAAACTGGTGCAGATGTTGAAACTGGTGTAGATGTTGAAACTGGTGCAGCTGTTGAACCTGGTGCAGATGTTGAACCTGGTGCGGATGGTAATTCTGGTGCAGATGTTGAACCTGGTGCAGATGTTGAACCTGGTGCAGGTGTGGAAACTGGTGCAGATGTTGGAACTGGTGCAGGTGTTGAACCTGGTGCAGATGATGAAACTGGTGCAGATGTTGAACCTGGTGCAGACGTTGAAACTGGTGCAGATGTTACTTCGGGTGCAGATGTTAAACCTGGTGCAGATGTTACTTCAGGGGCAGGTGTTGAAACTGGTGCAGATGGTAATTCTGGTGCAGATGTTGAAACCGGTGCAGATGTTGAAACTGGTGCAGATGTTGAAACTGGTGCAGATGTTGAACCTGGTGCAGACATTGAAACTGGTGCAGATGTTGAAACTGGTGCAGATGTTGAAACTAATGCAGATGTTACTTCAGGGGCAGATGATAATTCTGGTGCAGATGTCGAAACTGGTGCAGATGTTGAACCTGGTGCAGACGTTGAAACTGGTGCAGATGTTGGAACTGGTGCAGATGTTGAACCTGGTGCAGATGTTGAAACTGGTGCAGATGGTAATTCTGGTGCAGCTGGTGCAGCTGGTGCAGCTGGTGCAGCTGGTGCAGCTGGTGCAGCTGGTGCATTTGGAGGTCCGGGTGCCAATGTCGTACTTAAGGTCAAAGTAACATCAGATATACTTGATGCCACCATTTGGGGATTTGATGCAGGCTCCAATGCTGATTGGCTAACTGATGGCATATTCACTGACTCGGCAGCCATCCCCATGTCTGTTCCTGGGAACTGCAGAGGAAGTATGGCTGGAGGTTCTGTTTCCATTACTCTCGTCTTCGAGGTACCAATCATCTCTACTTCCTTTACTGCTGCTGGTGTTTCCGTCACATCCCCTACAGCTGGAGGTGTGGTTGTTCCGGGTGTCAGTGGTGTGGTAGCTGCAGGTGTCAGTGGGGTGGTAGCTGCAGGTGTCACAGGAGTGGTAGCTGCAGGTGTCAGAGGAGTGGTAGCTGCAGGTGTCAGAGGGGTGGTAGCTGCAGGTGTCAGAGGAGTGGTAGCTGCAGGTGTCAGAGGTGTGGTAGCTGCAGGTGTCAGAGGGGTGGTACCTGCGGGTGTCAGAGGAGTGGTAGCTGCAGGTGTCAGAGGAGTGGTAGCTGCTGAAGCACACTGAATATCAATTCCGGAGTCTTTAATCAGAACTCTCACCCAAGGTGGACATTCTTGCCAATATTTCGTTGTAGGCTGAGGGCTGGTAATTCTACAATCAAAAGGAAGTGCAAATATGGCCAACTATAAATCGTTAAAAGACAGATTGTTTCTCGAAAAATCATTTTTTCGAGTTTTTTTATTTTTCAGAAATTATTTTTCTGAGATAGAGGTTATATAAATAGCTTAACGATAATAAAAAGACTATAACATCATTTTATGCTAACATAATGTTATTATATGAACTCCAATATTAGGATATATAAGTCTATCATATATCGGATTAATACATTTGTCATTACATTGCCATATACATAATATTATTATGATACGCAACATGTTCTATTATATAATTCTATCACTTAATTGAACTAATGATTTTTTAACCTACTATACAGCATCTATCACTGCTGCATCACCAACATAACTCTTACATAGTCATTTAGAAATTAGCCAACAAATAGCAAAAATATGCATATTAAAAACATATTAGGATTTTAAACAGTCTAGAATAACTGCAGAGTACACTGAGATATATTCACTTGACAGTGTGACAGCTAATGTACATCATTATCGATAATTGCTAACAATATGCAATACATAGCATAATTAATAATTAATAGTTAAATAATTATTATTTATAAACCAACTTACGAGGTTGTCAGAGGATTTCCGTGGTTGACAGCTACCGATGCTAGTAGCAGGAAAACTTGGTACTTCATATTTTGCTTGGTGGGGACTGTACATGTAGTGGTCGGTTTCTCTTCCTCTCACAATATGATTTGAGAAGTGAAGACTTGTGTAAAATAAATTTCCAACAACTCTTTAAAACAAAATTAATACATTGCAGCTGCAACCAGGGGTGTAGACATTTTAAGGATGCACCTTTTAGTTATGTAATGAAATGCATTTACTTTTCAACATTGTTGAGAGTAGTATGCTTAATTGTTTACTTCCTTCAATCTCTAAATATTTTCTCAACGTGAATTTGAACCTTGAAGCAATGTTTTTCCCTTTTTTTCAAAAGACTTATGCAATTTTCATGTAAAGGAAAAAGTAGTTTTATCCACTCCTTTTGAATCACGAGGTGTAATTGACTAATTTTTGCTTGTTCAATTGAGTATTTACACATCTTTCATATGGTGGTGCAGGCATAGACGTACAAAGGAAGTTAATTTATGATAATCATTTTAAAGGATGAAACCTAATTGGGAAAATGGCAAAATGACATGAAAATATGTTACTTTGTACACACACCCTTTGCCCATTGGATTGCTCAGCCGTCAATATTTATAGAGGTGCACGCATAAATTGACTTTTTCATTTATCACATGTAAAAGCAACGCAGCATATTCTTGCATTCCATTTATACTGGCTAATTAACTCTATTCTTCAAAGCAAATTGAATAATACACCAAAGTAAAAGCATGCAAGCTGCTATAACCTATAGACTAGATTATATTTCTTAACAGCTAATCAAGTGCAATACTTGAATAGTTGTGTTCATTCAGTCGGTTACTTCACATAATAAAATGTTAATACAGCCAGCTGGTCAACCTTACAAACACATAAACTTGTAGGAAATGCATTCGGATAATAGAGTTTAGTTTTGAAGTATCCACTCAACTTGATATGTTATAATCAGATTAAGCAGTTTGCTTTAAGTGTAAGACTAAGGCAGCTATTAAGATGTAGTATTACTAGCATGACTTCTAGCAACAAGGCAACTAAGTTATAGTAGCTCAGGAGTTTACGGTGAGATTTAGTATATTCTTATTAGCTGCTGAAATAATTGTTTTTCCTCGGAAAGCTGGTGCTGCATGGATTAAAGCTTAGATAGTCACTATAGATAAGGGCTTTGGGTTGAATTATTTCATATTCTTATGCTATAGATATTTAACAAAGTAATGAAATATAGATCTTGAACAAAAAAAACAGTAGCTTAAGTTTGAAAAAGGCTGGAAAATGTTTTGTAAGTCCACATTTCCAAGTACCTTGGCCTTTAAACAGAGACATCTTGCTGCAGGGTAGAAGCTCCTATTTAACCCGATTGGTTGACTAAATGTTGCTACCTGCATGTAAAAAGAAGCATCTGGAATATCCAGTCAAGTGCCTTTGACTCATTTTGTAGAACACTGAGGTCTACAGTTATATAACTCAATGTTCTGGTATATCATTCGTTTCTATGCTTACTTAACGGTTTTCATTCTACTTTGCTGATTGCACAAAGCAATGCAGATGCTTCACTTGACTTTAATTCAAACACATTCAGGTGCATTGAAAATTAAGTGACTAGCCTAAGTTTTTCACTTGTGTCTAAAAGCTAGCATGTTTGGAAATGTATTTTTTATTTAGAACACATGCTTTTCCAAATTCCTATTAAAAAGTAAACGTTGACACATTAGACACCGAATAATTTGCATATATAATGCGTTTTGTGTTATTACATTCCATCTGTTTAAGGAGGTCAATATTTCTAAATTAAGTTATTAGATTGGAATGTATTGTTATGCAACAGTTCCGTCTTCACACCCCTTACCACCCCCCTTACCCCCCCTTTCTTGAGTACAACTCAGTTGTTTGTAGTAACAACTCATGTGAAATTAATCTAGTTAGGTTTAGGGTGGGGTGTAAACCTTCCCATGCTCTTGCTACCAACTTTAGCATGGGGCCTCGCCCTAATTTCCCATCATGCTGCATGGGCTTAGTGAGAGCTTAGTCTATCCTAAGTCAACGTTCCACTAATTATAGACTGCTTACATTTCTTCAAAACTCAAAGAGATGTGGCAGTGAAAAATAATGTTTAATGAAAGTCATTTGTGTTAGAATGTGGTGTTGTTTTAACCATTATACAATGTAATATAATGCATTTTATTGTATTACATCAAAATATAATACAATATTATATATCACAATGTAATATAGTGTTTGATATGAAATATAGAGAAAGAAAATAAAATACAATATAACAATTTACTAAAATACAACGTACTATGTTATAATATGACAATGTAATAGAATATCAATACTTTATGAGTATACTTGGTCATTAGCATGAACTTAGAACATGCAAATAATAAATGCTGCCATAGAAGGTCAGCAGCCTACTAACTAAATACTGGAGTCATTTTCAACTTTTACTCAACGATTATAGTTTTTGTAAATAGTTTGTTTGATTTGGCTTATCATAGAATGTCAATATTGCCCTGACAATATACACTGAGTGATCAATAGGCCATTGTTCAGGTCAAGTATTCAAATACAATTATATTACAAATGAGTTGCTTATCAGTTGTGTAGCCTAGTCAGTCCTAAGACTATAGCAAAAAACACGAAGAGTTTATATAACTTCACCTTAAACAGGTAAAACTGAGTTTTTAATCAAACATAACACAAGAATATACAATTTTTTCAGCACCTAAATTTAATTTGTCATTTAATATAAACTGTGAAGGCAGAAGTAAGTTTTAAAACATTTTTATTTTATTTGATATAGTGTAAAATGTGTTTTTGAGTTTAATAATGCAGTCAAACTTATCAATGTACTCTGTATATCTCAACAGTAGACTGTCTGTCTGTCTGTCTGTCTCAAGACATTTCATACAAATTTTCATCTAATTCAAGTTTTTATATGTAAAGGCAAAGGTTGATGAAGATGGGACATCAGATCAATGGAGAAGTTGTGAATTATAAATACTGGCAGACGTTAAAGCCTACCGATACAATACACAAGGAGAACATCCCGTCAAAAGAGGGTAAATGAGTAACAATTTCACTTTGAAGTCATGTTTAGCAGTAGTGGGAGCTGCAGTGCATATGAGAAGGGAGAGGGGCACAGGGCTAAATCTTGGTTTTCAATATCTAATTATGGTGCAAACTAGTAAGGAATTGGTTAATATGCTAATATAGTATTGCAGTTACACCACAACAAGTTGTGGAAAGATGGTTGATGTAGAAAACAATTGGAATTTATTCGGTCTTATTAGTGCACTATGTTGAATAATTTCCTAAAATTATTTATGCTGGAGTAACACCCATCCCATGTAATATGTAATTGCTTAACTAATTCAGTTAAATTTATACATAAACTCATAAATTACTCGGATCTTCTAATTCCTTCCAATTTTTCCCAAGCTTATATATAACTCCTTTGAAATTCTTCATCTCCATAATTTTCTTGCAAAACTTTTACATTCCTTCTTCTCTTATAACTATATATAACATGCATATTTAATATAATTAGTACGATACTTGACATGGTTAAGTGGTGAAAACTACAATTTTTGAATTCAACCTATTTTTATCCAAAAAACTTATTTTGAATTTGAGAGCTTTACATTTCTTTGCAAAATTGCAATTGTTTTCCCAGATCCATGCATGCTTTTCTTAATTTTATACACCATCAAAATAATTATCAGTAATAGAGACCATTAAACCTTCTCACATCTGTACTAGTTTACTTGGTGAATAGATATTCCCACATGTGTATCTATTACATTACATTGCTTCTAAGTTTCTCATTAACTTGTTTTCTGTAGCAATAGAGTTTGAGAGATACTTACAGATGCTAGAAGGTGAAAACCGACTTTATGAAATGGGGTTGGCCATGAAGAAAGCCAATCAAGAGAAAAGTAGAGACACAGTGTGTTCAATTGAAGCTCTTATGTAAGTCAATTATTGAACCCTTGACCTTCCCCCTACTGCTAAATTTAGCTGCTAACTAGACCAGACGGCCAGTGAGTTTAGAGACGAGATACTAGCTGGTCTATGTCTATTGCTTTGGTTACCCTATGTTTATTGCTTATGAAAATTTATACGTCTATAGCACCTAAACATAGTATTTTAACATCTAGGCGTAGCACTACCTCAGTATATAAACAGTAAACTTTTGTCATCTAATTTATAATTCTTTTAAATTTTTCATAGCTTACAAAAAGCTTTAATAAATTCTTTCAACCGAAACATTCCAGCACCCAATCACAATCAAGTTGTTAGACAGCTGACAGCACCCAAATCTCTCCTCTATTTAAAATTAAAAATAGCTAAATTGTGTAGCATTTTACACGGCGTAAAGCAATTCTCTGCATCAGCTTTAGTTAATCTTATTTTGTAGCAATATATAGTTTTAATTGTATAATGTATTTCAGATTGATATTCTATTTATAGCGACCAATCACAATCTAGAAGGAAGTTCTAAAAATAGAAAAATATCATTAAAACATAATTACAAGGGAAGTCTATAGATATTAAGGCTATATTTTAATGCATATTTAGGGTTAATAAGCTTTTCCATATTAGGCTTCTCCTTGGTCACAATATTATAATCTAATGCTAATTACAATAATTAAATAATTAAAATAAAAGTTGTTATAAATGGGAAGAGGTTTTAAAGTTATATCTAAGGTTCAAATGTCAGTTTCCTCTTAAAAGTGATTTGTATAGCAAAGTGTAGTAGAGTAAAGTATATGTCGGTAACACAAATTATACTTCCGATTTATAGTTATTTGCGTGAGTCTTGCACGTTTGAACCAACTGCATGCAAATGCTAAAAGGCCTTTACTTATGTAACTGTTTTAAAGTGGGTTGACTTAATAACTCCATATCTCTTTTTTTCTAAAGAAATTAAATACTTAACAAAAAGTTTGATTTCTCAGCAAACTTTACAAAATTAGAAATCAACATACTTTTAGATTACTTCTATAATAAGCAACTATAGTAACCAGATGTCATGTGAAATTGGAAAGGATATATTTTTTTGTTCAAATATGAAATTTCTTCATGTAAAAGTCATAATTGTATATAGCTGCTATACATGCAACACGCAGTTCTAACATAATACAAATTCTTTAACTTTCATCATTTATGGTTGTTTGCAAAATCCTACCATGACACCTATCCAACTTTTATATTCTTATAGCTATTAACAATTTTTTCACTGTAATATATCCACCAATAAACTAAAATTTCATTATTTATAGTTGTAGTTCAATGAAATCTACAGTGTCGAATACTAGTGCGTAGGTAAAATACATATAGGTTATGCCACAAGCTTGATTTTACTTTTATGCCATTTGCAAGAAAAAGCATGAGTCTGCATATTATATTGTTAGGAATAAGTTAGTTTCTCTCAACAAATTTATTTGACAGCCACAACATTATCTAATTACAACTTGAAAAAATTTCCCCGCACATGCAATAAATGTCATTCATAGGAGGAGATAACTTCAAAGTTACAATTCTTTTCCAATGCAAATATAAAAACAGTATTAGAAAATTAGATGGTTAGATATGATTATATAATAATTATTGCATTTTTGAGATGTCACTGTTCAAAAATGTTTATGTTTTTTGGTGAGATTTTAGATATTTTTTATGCTAAATACAAATAATGATGCAATTCTTTTCATCAAACATAATACCAGTTTCTTAAAAAAAATAACTCCAAAACCGCTAAGCACCGTCTGTACACAGTCTATACACTCAGTCTATACACAGTCCATACTCTCAGTCTATTCTTAGTCTATACTCTCAGTCTATACACAGTCTATTCTTAGTCTATTCTCAGTCTATACACAGTATATACACAGTCTATTCACAGTCTATACACAGTCTATGAATAATCTATCAACAGTTTATATAGAAACATATATTCTATCTTGTTCATACTTCCTAGAGTTACTTTTGTACACAATCCCTCAAACACAAAGGCATAAGACGCTCAAAGTAAAGTTTGAGTTATTTAAATTAGCAGCAGAATGTATTGTTGTAGGGCAGACACGGTATATAAAAGGAGAAGGGAACACGACTCCAAGTGGTACCTGACCAAAGACCAGCTAGTGGATAGCGAAGAAGACATTAGACTAGATAACATGTTGGCCACAGTTGAACTGGAGCCAGAGTATGAACCTGTCATCAAAAAGATAGAACTTCCTGTCAAAAATGAAGAAAATGGAATCGTGCAAACACTAAAATTGTGACCATTCTATAGCATTATATAACTATTATATTGTTTATATTTTCTGTGCTACACTGCTCAATGATTATCATATAAGAAGATATTAATTTATGTTTTTATTTTATGATCTCAAGCTACTGTTTAAAAGTCGTGTTAAACTTTCTCCATGTTCTCAATTGACTAGAAAATATACTTACAACTATACTGTGAACTTCCATGATAAGGGTGAGAAAATAAGGTAAAACCTAATTCCTTAACATAATATGCAATTTATAATATTAAACATGATATGTAATATATTTTATTGTTTCTTGTAGACTTTATTGTAAAACATTTTATATTATAGTTATTGTAAACTGCTATTTTTTGTATTTCTTTGCTTTGTAAGAATTTGAAAGTAATATTTTATAGCAGTAAAATGCATTCAAAAGGTGTTTGAGTAAATAAAGAAGCCAAATCAAACAGCTAGTATATAAAGCTAAATACAAATGTGCCTGTGTGCTATTTTATATTATAACAGCGCTGTGGGTCGAAATACTATAGTACCCTGTTATATCTAATTAAAACGCAGGCTTCAACTTTGTATAGAAATGCAAACAGTCTTTGTTGTTCAAAAGCCCTGCACAATAGTTATATTGAATTATCATATTTAATCAATTGAATATTCAGTTAGTAAATGGGTTCAATACTAGTGACTACTCGGGATTTACAGCGAGTTATGGGCAGCCTTATTACACTGCAGGTGAATATTTTATCTAGCAGCTCAATATCTGGCTGACAGACAATCTTCTCTGTTTTTATGACTTAATTTGTCAGACACTCTGCTATATGAAGTCTAAGTTTATCAGTTTAGTTGAGTGACCAATAAATCTTGTTAATTTTAGTACTTACTGTTGCTACATTACTTTATCACAATACTATATTTTTACATAGAAGTTAGCCTAAACATTATATTATAGTAACTTTAAGGGGTGTTAAAGTGATGTACATTAGAGTGCTGTACATTTAGCCGTAGCAACATATCTATAAGTCTGCAGTTTGAAAGTTTCTAAATATTTACTGTCAACACTCAGTTCGACTATTGATTCAAGTCTATAATACCAGTACGTAGTGCAAAGTCTAGCATAGTGGTAGGTTCAAATACATGTCTGGTTACTTTAAGTTTAAGGAAATGTACATACATTTTTACTCAGTATTTGTGTTGCTTATTCATCTATTTATCTTAAGCTGTTTTCTAGTTACACAAACCTTTTTTAATGTCTTTCTAAATGCAAATGACTAACCCTTGAGTTGCAGAGTTATAATAAAGATATAATATATTCTGTGCCAATATGTATGCCCTCAAGGGCGTGTACAGACAAACGTGTATAACGGCCAGCCACTGCAGCAGGTTGTAAATGCTAGCATGTCTTGACCTGTTCTTGCCGCTAGATCCCATTTACACCCTGCCGAGAGAGAGAACATGGTAACGCGAAAGCCAAGTTCACTTAACCACTTCGCATGCAGTTTTATGGACTATGACAATGGAAACAGTATTTGATACCGGCACGAACGTCGCCCGGGTTAACAAGGTTCGCGCTGGTCTGCTCCCGCTCCGGCAGCCAGTGAAAAGTCAGCTAGGACGCAATGGAAAGTTCAGAAAAGTTCTGAGACTAGCAGAATGGAATGTTAGAACATTACTAGACCGAAATAATTCAAAAAGACCAGAGAGGCAGACAGCACTTGTTGCAAAAGAGCTGGGCCGATATGATATCGACATTGCAGCTTTGTGTGAAACTCGGCTTGCCCTGAATGATAGCCTTGTTGATAATGGGTACACATTCTTTTGGAGTGGAAAAGGCGAGGAAGAAAGAAGAGAATCAGGGGTGGGGTTTGCTATCAGGAATACAATTATGCCTTATCTAGAGCAAGAACCAACAGCAATAAGTGATAGAATTATAAGCATGAGACTTCCACTGAAAAAGAATCATTATGTGACAATAGTGAGTGCTTACGCTCCAACAATGACAAATACGGAAGAAAAGAAGGAGGAGTTTTACAATAAATTGAGAGAAACAGTAAAGAATATATCCATCACAGACAAACTGATTATAGCCGGTGACTTTAATGCAAGAGTAGGGTGTGAAGCTCAAAATTGGCCAGGCGTTATTGGTAATCAAGGAATTGGAAAATGTAACACAAATGGAGAGCTGCTACTGGCATTCTGTTCTGAATATCAGCTTGTTATCACGAACACAGTATTTAAGCACAGGCAGCATCATAAAGTCACCTGGATGCACCCACGTTCTCAGCATTGGCACCTCCTCGATTATGTGATTACAAGACGGAAAGACCAGAATGATGTGCTAGATACTAGGGCAATGAGAGGTGCTGATTGCTCAACTGACCATACCATGATCAGGTCCAAGCTAGCATTTGCATTAAGGAAAGCAAAGAACAAGACAAGAGGGAACTCCGCATGCAAACTCAATGTGGGGAAACTACAAAATCAGGATATGCTACAGGAGTTTCAGAAACAGATGGATAAGGCAATGGACTATAGAGATGATGATGGTGTAACCTTAGAAGAGAGATGGGGAAGGTTAAAGATCTCAGCCTTCAACACAGCTACCAAAGTCTTAGGTAGAGCAGAAAGAAAGCATCAAGATTGGTTTGATGACAATGATGCAAAGCTGAATGCATTACTTAATGAACGAAATAAGGCTAAATCAAAAGCACTACAGAGAAGAACAAGAAGTAGCACTGACCGATTAGCGCAAGCACGCAGCAAGCTGCAAAAATACACTCGAGAGAAAAAGTCTCAATGGTGGGAGGAAAAAGCAGAATCACTCCAACAGGCAGCTGATAAAAACAACATGAAGGCATTTTACAATGGCCTTAGAGAAGTCTATGGGCCACAGAACAGGGGAATCGCCCAATTGCTGGACCAAAGTGGTAAAACAGTACTTACAGCAAAGAATGATACCTTAAAAAGGTTCGCCCAACATTTTGACCTGTTGCTGAATGTACCAGGGGAAGTGGATCAGGAAGCTCTCAATAGTCTCACAAATATGCCACCCAATTTAAGCCTAGATGATATGCCAAGTTTTGATGAGCTTCTGGATGCTATAGATGCAACCAAGGAGAATAAATCTCCTGGAGAATGTGGCATTCCAGCTGAGGTGTGAAAGTACGGTGGAATCAGGCTTAAAGAGAGACTATATGATCTGATTGCTTATATATGGAGTAATGAGAAGATGCCACAGAACTGGAAAAATGCGAACATTGTGCCCATTTTTAAAAAGGGTAGTAGGAAGGACTGTGGTAATTATAGAGGAATCTCGCTTTTGTCTATAGCTGGAAAGATTATGGCCCGTATCATCCTCAACAAAATCAATGTAAATATAACTCCAGGAATACTTCCAGAAACACAGTGTGGCTTTCGAAACAGCAGGAGCACCATTGATATGATATTTAGCTTTCGCCAAATTCAAGAAAAATGTGCTGAACAAAACATGGAGCTGTATGCTGTATTTATAGACTTTACAAAAGCCTTTGATACAGTATCAAGAGATGGCCTCTGGAGGGTACTGAAGAAGTTTGGCTTAACTGAGAAGGTCACCAACCTGATAAAAGCTCTTCATGCAGGCATGCAAGCCAAGGTAGTGCAAGGTAGAGATGCTTCAAATGAGTTTGCAGTAACCAATGGTGTCAAGCAGGGGTGTGTTCTTGCGCCAACACTATTTTCATTATACTTGACCGCTATGCTTGAGGTGGCATTTCAAAATGTAAATGAAGGGATTTATATTCAAACTCGACATGGGGCTGACCTCTTTGATGTGGCTCAGTTCAAGTCTAAGACCCGTACTACCAAACACCTAGTCAGAGAGATGTTGTTTGCTGATGACAGTGCTTTGGTGGCACATTGCGCTGCAGATATGCAGGTGCCAGTGAACAACTTTGCAAAAGCAGCATCTCAGTTTAGCTTAAAAATCAACATAAAAAAGACAGAATGCATGTACCAGCCAATCAAACTCATCCACCCTCCACCTGAACCTGAAGTTGTCATGATAGATCAAAAACCAGTTGTACTTGCCTCAGACTTTACTTATCTAGGAAGCACTGTTTCCTGTACGGCAAAAATAGATAAAGAGCTACGGAACAGATTAGGCAAAGCAAGTGCGGCTTACGGTAAGCTGCAGCAGAGACTCTGGAACAACAGACACGTATCCATCAGGGTAAAGTGTAAAGTCTACAGAGCGGTGGTGCTCTCAAGCCTGCTGTATGGAGCAGAAACATGGACAATATACAGGACACAGGTGAAGAAGCTAAGCGCTTTCATGATGAGACAACTGAGAGACATAATGGCTGTAAAATGGTATGACAAAGTTACGAATGAAGAAATATTAAGACGTGCCAATTTGCCAAGCATGGCCGACATCCTTATAGAAAAGAACTTGAGATGGCTAGGCCATGTGCACAGGATGGAACATAGCCGGCTACCAAGACAATTGCTCTACTCTCAGCTGAAAGAGGGTAAAAGAAATACAGGGCGACCTAGACTCAGACTTAAAGATGTTGCTAAGAGGAATATGAAATGGAGAGCAATAAACTTGAGTTCATGGCAGCAAACAGCTGACAACAGAGCTGCGTGGAGAGCTGCAACCAAATCTAAGCTTAATCCATAAAACAGTCATAGTCGTATCGACTGACTGCAAGAGAGATGTATGCTTTGCTTTAAAAGTACATATTTATAAGTTAGAGCGATCACTTACTTGCTGTGTTTGCACTCCTCTTTTCTGCATCTCTTACTAATTCTTCAGAGAAGTTCAACTATGAATACATTATATTGAAAGCTGTGAAATGGAAGAAGACGTTTACAAGATCTGGTTCATACACACCGGAGAGCCGGAGCCTGTGCTTCACATATCCAACTACTTGGCTAAATGCAGCAATCTCACGAGGTCAGAGGTCAAAGAGAGTTTGAAAGGAGACGGACAGAACTATGAAATCACACACATACTGGTTATGGGTGACATACCGGTGTTTCCTGCCGTCACCAGGACTGTGAGAGAGATCTGTGTTAGAGGAATATCCAGTGTCGGCGTCCTTAAAAGGTAATCTCCATCTCTAATCACATGACAACAGTTTCCCCTTCAATTCTGAAGTTATCTCCTCTGTGATACTTTTGATTTTCATGAATCAGGATTTATTAGATCTAATTTGGTACATCATTTCATTAACTAGTTTGCTTTTGCAGATTTTTATAGCTGTAGTAAATTGATATTGTATAGTGCTAAGTTTGTCCAGTTGCCCTATGGTGTAACGGTTGAGCGTGCCTGCTTGCAAGCAAATACTATTTTCATGTTGAATGGTTGTGAGTAGCTATATATAGTAGTAAAAAGATGTATCACTATCATACAATGTGTAGTAATTACTCTTAAATAGATTTCAATTTTTTATTCAAAGAGGAAAAGACCATTAGTTGGTTTGAAATTAACCAAGGTTGATACATTTAATGCAGTCCTATATATTCAGCGAGATATTCCCAGAAAGATAAACTTCGTTTAAGATGCATGCATTTTATTCCACTGTAAATTCAGCTATGAAAACGTAGTTATGTTATTTAGCATTGACCATAGACAATAACAATCCTACCGATTTTAAACTTTTCAGACTCCAGAAGTTCAAGAGCTTAGAAAATATTGATTTAGAGAGTAACAATCTGTCAGCTGGACTTCCACCAAACACCTTCAAATCCTGTCTGAAAAGTCTGACAACTCTTAACCTGAATGATTGCGGACTTATGGAGCTTCCGGCAAGGTCTGTAGCTTTACACAGTTTCCTAAACTTCAGCGTAAATGCATCTCCCATTTCGGTTTGAATCTCCAGCTTGCATTTTAGCCATAGAAATTATCAAATAGCTTACTAAATTATCACAGTATCAAATGCCAGAAAACAACTTACGATTTTTTTTTAGCTTGCTGATTTTACCATTTGTGTATGATTGTTTGCATAGCAACCTTTCTTTGTATTCTTTACAGTCTGCTAGAGCTTTCCTTCTTGGAGAGACTTAATTTGGAGAAAAACGTTTTGTCAGTAAACTCTGTGGAGAGAATCTTTCAGTGTTTAAAGGGGTTGAAGAAGCTTAACATGCAGGGTTGCTCTTTAACAGAGCTCCCTCACAGGTACATGTTAACTTCTGTGTTCCAATAATTCGAAAAAGTTGCGTTGGTTTTTCCAAAGAATTGTATAATAAATTCCTTATGGTTATGATGACTGATGCAAATCCCGAATAGTAAGTCACTAAATGTTTTAATCGTTTCTAATTGAGCAATTTGTGTTTTAGTTTCAGTCCCCTCGGCCAACTAGAAGTGCTTGATGTTAAACACAATTCATTCTCTTCTGGTCTCCCAGATGACATATTTCTTTCAATGAAGTCGCTGAAGAAACTATATTTAGATAGCTGCCAGCTCCGTGTCCTTCCATCAAGGTCATTATTCTTATTACTACTCTAGCAACAAAATTGTCCAGTATAATATAGTATCTAATATTCAATTTAAACTTTTTTAATTGAATTTAGTAAAATTGAAGACTTTAATTCACAACAGAAGTGCGCAGGACTCTATAAAACATGGTGTCTGTTAATTTATTTTTAGCTTATCTTCATTACATCTCTTAGAATTTTGTTCATTGAGCAACAATAACTTCTCATCTGGTTTGCCTCATCAAGTCTTTTCAAATTTGAACTCTCTTAAAAGTCTGCAATTGACTTCTAACGGGATGACTACACTACCTGAGAGGTAAGTTTACCTTCATACTGTGGGCATACTCACATGCTGTGGTTTAAAATCAACATAGGATCTTGTTTAGCTTGAAGTAGCTATAATCAACTAAATTACAGTATATAGCAAATTCTAACTATAAGCTACAACCAGTCTGAACCGATTGAAGCTTTCCCTTCTCTATCTGACTATAGTTTTGAGCCTTAGTAATTACTAGTTGAAAACACCTACTATTTAAACATTATCACTAGAGGACAGTGTCAGAAACCGAGTCCATTGTTACTTCTTTACAATTCACTTTTAGCAATTTTAATTATGATTTCTTTGAAACATTTGTAGTTTGTTTAATCTGACAAGTCTAAAGATCCTTCACCTTGGGAGCAATCCTCTGAAAGAACTGCCAGAGCATGCATTCAAAAAGCTCAGTCAAGTTTCCGAGTTGTATTTAGAGAATTGCGAGCTTGAAACATTGCCAAGCAGGTAGACTTATGAAAATTACTAGTATACACGTGTATACGCGTGTACATTAGTACGTGCATCTGAATGTATATAAAATGTTTTGAGATCAATGATCAAAACATGGTATTTTAATGAATTTTTCTGGTTTCAAAAACTGATATTTTGCTTTAAAACTTAGAAATGCGGTTTGCTTTCAGCTTACAAGCTAGTGCTGGCACTCTCAAGGTTCTTCAACTTCAGAATAACCTGTTCAGTCAAGTTTTACCACCAGTTGTGTACCAGCTGACCAGATTACAGCGACTAGTACTCACTGCCAACAGTCAATTGAAGTCTTTAAGCTCAGAAATTCTGCAGCTAACATGTTTAACAGAGCTGGACTGCAGAGAGTGTCCCCAACTCAAAGAGCCACCTTACCAGTCAGCTTCTGATGGTTGGGAGAGAATCCGACAGCACTTTGAAAGACTCGTCATTAGTCAAAGGCCGGTAACCACATCTATCTTTGTATTGGGACTCGAGAATTCAGAAAGAATAGAGGTAATAAACTTGCTAAGGCAAAGTTTTGCTTGTGAAAACAGGCTGCTGTTTGATGGCATAGAAGAATGTTTTCAGGAGCAGCGCTGGGAAGTTAACGGTTGCCCAATTCGAGCGTTCAACATATCGGATGACATTTATGCTGCCTACAGAAAGTTATGGCACCATGACTCATGTTTAACACTTCTTGTAGTAGACATCGGCCAGTACCATAAACAATCTCTCCAGGTAGGTTATGAGGAAGCAGCTAAACATGTTTTGCTGAAATATTGGTTTTTCTTGAGGCAATCAAGTAAACTGACTATAGCGCCCATTCTGGTTATGACAAATAAAGGAAGATTTTGTCACAATGAATTCACCATGTACGCAAACAAACTGCTAGAGTGCTGCACAAGCTTAGAGCAAAATTTTATTGGTGCTAGCACTTCGCAGCACATGTTTACAGATGACAGTGTCTTTCTTTTAAATAAGCAAATGAGTCCGCCGTTGGAATTGACATGCGCCATCAAACAAAGAGTGAATCAAGCTGCTTCCTGCCAGCTTCCATTGCTTGCTCAAGACATAGTCAACTTCGTTACCGATGAAAGTTTCAGCCATGCAACTAGTATTGAGCTCATAATTCTGCTGAAAAGATTTTCCGAATTTCGCCTGAGTAAAGTTGAAGAAGCATTAAAAGTAGCTCAGCGTGCTGGATTTTTGGTGTGGTTTTCTAACAGATCAAAGCTCTCTACTCATGTCTTTCATAGGCTGCAGATTGTTGATAAGTTAATAAAACTTTTCTTCTCTCCTAATTCAGAACAAATGTTGGAAGCAATTTACTGCGACTCAGACAATGAAGGAGCTACTTTTGACAGGAAGATAAGAAGATCAATTGAAATGTTTCAAAAGACAGGAGTGATGCCAGTTCAGCTTCTTGAGCATATCATCAACTCTGAATCTGATTTCCCAACCGAAGTGGCTATTGAACTTTTGAAGGAGTTGGAAATAGTATTAGAACTAATTATTAGGAAAGATAGCCGAGCTGAAAAAGATAAAAATTTAGTGCAGTACGTGATTCCCTCCTTGCTACCCTCAAAGACTTCCAAAGATTGGGTTACTGAAAAGCCATCACTCCGCATAGATGTCTTCTTTGATAATATCCCTCTGCTGAAACACATGTATTATTCGTTAGGTCAATCTATATTACAAACGCTTCATCATACAGATAACTCGTTAAATCTTTTTCACAATGGCCTGACAATTCGGAAAGGCCACTTGTGGGAGCTTCAAGCTGTTTACGACTGGAACCATAATTACATAACATTATTGAGCTCAATTCATGTAGAAAGTATGCATAACACATGGAAACGGCTTCTTCGCTCAGTTAAGGTTGTGATTCAAACACTCCGGAAACTTTGTCCTTCTGTAGTCAGCCGATGTAGGTTCTGTTGCCCTCATTGTCTCCTGGTTCATCCTCACAAGCTAGAAGAAGTCAGCAATGCTTGTTTCCTAAACAGTCTGATGGAGAACATTTCTCTGTCTGAGTCTATAGGTGTGACATTCTCCCCAGATCCGCTCTACAGCGTGACATGTTTTTCAGGAGTTGGCGATGTCCCGAGTGTCCTGGTGTGGCCTTGTGAGTATTGCCATAAAATTTGGAACTTTTTTAAACTTTGTTGCACCAATATTACTGATGACCTGTTTGATGAGTCATGATTTTCTCTACGTGAGAAGACCTTGTCATTCGTTTTCCTTGCATTGAAGCTGTGCAACTTTCTAGAATTGAAATCAATGCATGATTGGTGCAACAACAGCAGCTTTACAGCTGCATAGAAAATTGTGTTAGTATTTTTATCAAATTCCTGTCATAGACTGTTTGAATTTATATTGGGTATAGCAGAATTAGCATCTAGATACTATTATTATGACAAAACAGCATATATAAATGGCATGTCATTAAAACATTAGCATAACAAATACATAACTTTATGTTCAGGCCAAGATCTGAGCTTTGAAGATCAAGAAAAGCTGTACCAGTTTCTGGAGAAATGTGAGTTTCTGGCTGAACAACTCATGCATATAATATCTTTCAAATTTTAATACCTCTTCAATATCAAAGTTTCTTATTGTAATGATATGACATACAAGATGGACATTTAAGCAGTAGTAGTAGTACTAGTTAAATTGTATTAATCCACTAAATTCCAAATACTTCAGCTATAAAATATAAAATGCAGCTAGAAAATCTTTTCTGAATCGCGATTATGAATTGTAGATGAAGCTAACGAGTACACTGCCCGAGGCACAGCTATCAAAAAGATTGCAGGATGGCTGGCTGAGAATGAGAACACGGCTGAAATCATCATGGAACCAAAAGATTTTTATTCTAGGAAAAGAAAGAGAAAACTAGATGAAGATGATTTAGAAGTAGATGCTAGAATGGTAAATCTAAGTCATATGTTGTAGGTAATTTGTGTAATTGAACTACTTGAGAAAGACTTTAGGACTAATATTTGACTTTTTCTAAAATTGCAGATGCCTCAAGTTTACCCCATGTCTTCACCCAGAGGGAGGGCACTAATCATCTCTAATAGTTCCAGCAACACCAGAGTTGGTTCTGAAGTTGACTTTCAGAATGTCAAGAACATGCTGAGTAAGCTGGACTTTGTCGTCACAGGAGAACACAAAGACTACACTGCTGAGGTGAGCACAAGGTTGTTTATGTAGTACTGTTATGTTTTCCAGATTTAGGGTTGATATGCTATCCAGAGAGTCTACTTATTCGCTATAGAACTGCACCAGGATAAGTCGAGTGAACGAGTATATTTTACACACAATTATACATTATAAAAACGATACAATATATTCAGACAATTTACACATCTAATCTATTTGACACTCTAGCTTCGACTGACTTAGCAGCAGGAAACTATAATTGCTGCTAACTATCGAATACGCTAATTGGCTATCCATTGTTCCGGGTCAATTACGCGACCCTACATGTTGTGCTGCTGGTAGTTCCACGAACCACCACACCACTTCTGTTTAGCAAAACTATTATATAACCATCATTTTACGTATTACTATATAAGTAAGGAATTTATATAATCAATGACACACATGCTCTTTGTGGTTAAAGCATATTTCATTGTTGACAAGCTGCTGCGATCTTTAACAATTGTCTGGTAGATAATTAGAAAGAACGATCATCAATAATACTATTTTAGTATTCTTAAAGTAATTGCACTCACAAACACTAAAAACCTTCAACACTAAAAAAAGTGAAAAATTTTGTATTTTACGGTATAATGCTATTTTAGGTTGAGACTGAGACCATTGTTTTTATAAACCAATATAGTGCATGAGCTTGAGTTTCCAACACTACTTACTTAAATCTTTACAGGAGATGAAAGAAGCAATCATTCAAGAGAGTCGCCTCCAGGAGCATGAGTCATACAAAATGTTCTTTCTGGTCTTAATGAGTCATGGAAGGAAAGATAAGATTGGCGGATGTGGTGGACCAGATGACGAGGTTTCCATGGATGATCTGTTGAGTTTGATCTCCCCGAAGAATTTTCCTGCCATGACAGGAAAACCCAAAGTTGTGATCATACAAAGTTGCTCTGGAGGTATATTTTATTTATTCTTAGGGTGATTGTAAATCTTTACACAGAGTTTAGTTTTGCATTTATTTATTGAAAAGCACAACCGCAACATGTTTGGTGAGACATGCTTTAACATACATACAGGTTGTGCTTCATATTTAACTCAATTTGCCACAAACAGATTATATGTATTGCTGCAATCTGTTACATTTGCATTGCCCCCTTAAAGGATTGCTCTATCTTAGTTTATTACAATCACATTATAATTATGAACTATAATCTAATGTGTATGCAAACAATTGTGGCTTTGCAAAGGGATATGTGCCTAGAAAACAGCTTTTCAAAATTCCAATTTTGAGGGAGGTAAAATTTTCAGCCATGAAAAAGAATAGCCTAATACGTGACGTGTGAACGCCAGTAACTATGCTGCACGTGCTAACTATAACGCTAGTATTCAAGGTTGCTGGGCACAACATCAACCAATTACGCTCAAGCAGTTACAGTGCGCTATATAGGTCAGCTTTGGTGTGCCCGTAATATTGCACGATCTGACTTAGTTTAGATCGATCGCAGGCATTCATCCTAAAGAATGCATGTTTTTGCAAGGCTTTTTTCTAATGTTTACAAGCAAAATATAGCCTAATGTTTTCACATACATGTTATTTAAAATGTCAAAAAACTATAGATTGAGATAATTCACATTTGCACTTCTATAAATATACAAATTGCAAGCTAAAAGATTACATCTCACAGTCATATTTCTATAGTTATTCATTTGTATAGTCACGTGACCAGCAGGAATGCTGGCGCTGTTACGTCACAGTTCCCAGCTCATTTCAAAATCGGCGTTTTGGCTGTTACCAATCTACACCCTCAACTTCAACTAACTTTTTCTACCTTTGGTCAAATGCTTTTTGTCAATGCATGCTTAGAAAAACACAATATTATGTGTGTTTTACCTAAATGGCCATTTATTAGACAAGATAGAGCAATCCTTTAAGCTTTGTTTTATTGTAGTTTTGTTCCAGCTGTTTATTATTTTTTAATGCTCAAAATAACATTCTAGTTAACAAGGACAGTCTAGTCGATTTGCCTGATGACCATGATGAGTTTGAAGAGAGTAGTGAGGGGAGCGTAGATGAGGACCCAAGCTTTTCAGAAGAGCAGTGGATCTCTTTCAGCGACACCATGAATACCTGGGATAATGAGTCAAACATGCTGTACATACTCTACTATAACAAATTTATTAGCATATTTATGTGTAATTCACTTTCAGCATACACTGTATAGTATAACTCACGAGTGGTAGTAGTTTTTACGATGCTATAGTCAAAATTACTTATGCCAACACTTGATTAAACTAAATAATATAGTCACTTAGACATATAAAGCTGTACCTTATATCTATGGTAACTTAAGTCACTCTCTTTCTTCCTAGAAGCTCTGGGGCCTCCAACACTGAACCTGTCAAGTCAAACCAGAATGAAGTTCTTGCAGGAGACGACTTGTTGATGATTAAGGCGAGTCAGCCAGGTAAACTACTGCTGACTTTGAGGCAGCTATTTGATTGTGTCCGCAATTAAAAGTAGCTGAATAATTAGGAAAAACATGAGAAATCAAGCAAGATTAAAACGAACCAAATTATTTAGGTGTATTTATTGACATTTTACTAGTTTTGAGCAAAAACCCATGTTTATTAGCAGCTAAATTGTAAGAAATAGCTAAAAACTAGAGATTTCCAATGTGTACTAAATTAGGTAAAATGACTGCATGCGTAGAATGGCACTTGAACTTGACCATCAAAAAATAGTTAGTTTAAAACATTTATTTTTTTTCAATTGCTAAGTTATAGCAGACGACAAGCTAGAACTAATTGTGGTAATCACACCGATTCAGTATTACTCAAATAGTTACTAGTATCATGTATTTTTAGTTTTAGTTTTATTCTAGTAAATGTTGAAACACTAACAATTATAGCCTATTTCTATCAGGATATGTAGCCTTCAGGGACAAGAAAGTTGGGTCCTGGTTAATACGAGCCTCTGTGGTCGCCTTCTACCAATACGCTCATCAACTTGATCTTCACACCCTTTTCAAAATGGTAACAAACTATGTGTCTATTTTCACTAAAATTCAGTTTAAAAATAAAGTATTTTTAAACTGAAACTTTTTGTTATTTTAATATCTTGCTAGATTTTATTCTTTTTCTAACAGTTGAACAATTAAAATCTTTATTTGAAAAATCATTTTTATTATTTTCAGTAACTGTCACAAAACTGTTGGTAGCAGTGTGACGAGTTCGAAAAGTCTGGTAGTCAGAAGTGTAGAGACAAGTAGCATACAGCTTGCTAATCCAGTTGTGAGTAAATAGAGTTGTGGATATAAGTAGACTTTATTCCTTTAGTAAGATATGCACAGATGAATTAATAAAAATGAACTCCAAGAATGAACTGATTCGTAAACACAACTGCCTCAGTATTTATAGTAAACAAAAAACTCTAGAACATTCTCAAGCATTCCAGTATAGAAGATTCTAGTAGGAAACATTCCCCACATGCCAATACTATTTATAGAGAATCAAAACAAAACAAAACATTGGAATTTCCATGGTTATTTCGCAATTATTGCGCAATACCTTGTTTACATTGCTGGGCAGTAGTTAACATGACTAACCAAAACAGTAACAATGAACAATGACCCATTTCTTTGATCAGTCTAGAATATTTATGAACATTCGTGTATAATCATTAGGAAAAACCCCGTAAGTCTATTCATAGGTATATGTACACTCAGAATTTGTGACAACCCCCCATTCTAAGAGAAATTATCTTGATCATTTCTCCTAACTACTTAAAATTCTGAGTCAATTCGGCTTAGATAATCGGCTCCAACATTGTCCTTTCCTTTGATTGACTCCACCTTGATTCTGAAGTTCTGTAAATACATAGCCCATCTCATCATTCTGCTGTTTCTTACTGTACAGGTCCAACAAATCATCTTGGCTTTCTTCTCTTTCCTTATCGTGATCAATAATTCCAGCACCAGCAGCATCTAGAGTCCTCACAGCTCCAGCAGTCATAGAGTCGGTAGGCGTCTCCCGTTCAAAGTATTTCTTCAGCATGTTGGCATGGTATGTTCTCCTCTTGCCTCTAATGTTGATAATGTAGTCATTCAGTCTGACTTTCTCCTCAATATTGAATGGTCCTTGCCAATGCATCAGCAATTTATTTCCATCCGTAGGTAGAAGAATGAGCACTTTGTCACCAGGTTTGAAGTCTCTCTGCTTAGCTTTCTTGTCAAAATAGTGTTTGTATCTTTTTTGACTGTCTTTTAGCGAAGCTAGTGCCATTTCCATCATGTCATCTAAACGCTCTCTCAATTCAAAAACATGTTGATAGCAGGTCTTGACTTCATCGGCAGTGTCTTCCTTTGTCCAAAGTTGTCGCAGGATGTACATTGGTCCACGTACAGTTCTTCCATAGAGTAACTCGAATGGGGCGAAGCCTGTTGATTCCTGTGGGACTTCTCTATATGCAAATAGAGCCGCATTGATGAATCGATGCCACTGTCTTGGCTCTTTAGCACACAACTTTTTTAACATACTCTTGAGGGTTCCGTTGAACTTTTCCACAAGTCCATTGGCCATTGCATGGTATGGTGAAGTAGGAAGTTGTCGCATGTCAAGTAATCTGGTAAACTCTTTCATGTAGTCCGAGATGAATTGAGTTCCTTGGTCGCTTATCACCTCCTCTGGTATCCCAACACGACTGTATATGTCAAGCAGCGCTTCAGCTACAGTAGCTGAGTCAATGTTCTTCAATGGTGTAGCTTCAGGGTATCTTGTAGCATAGTCAACTAAAGTTAGGATGTAGCGGTGTCCTTTCTCACTTGGAGGGTTAATTGGTCCGACTAGGTCTATTGCACATCTCTTGAATGGGGTGTCAATTAGTGGAGTTTCCTGTACTGGAACTTTCATGATTGAGCCTTTTTTCACCGTCTTCTGGCAAATGTCACATGACTGACAGAAACGTACGACATCTCCGTTTAGTCCTGGCCAAAAGAAGTTGGAAAGCACTCTATCAGTGGTTTTCTTTACTCCTAGGTGTCCGCTCATTGTGCAGTCATGAGCTTTCTGTAGAACTTCCTTCCTCAGTGAACTGGGTACCATGAGTTGTTTAACGGGTTTTACACTGGCAGACTCGGAGTCGGTGTACTCACGGTACAGAATCTTATTCCTCACCACAAACCTAGTGGTGCATCCCTTTTTCTCCTTCACTTCTTTTGCATCGAAGAAACGCTCCAATGTGGGGTCATCCCTCTGCAGTCTGGCTATCTCATCTTTCCCTATACTTAATGGGTTAGCATTTGAATCAATCATTAGTGGTTTGTCTCCTGACTTCTCCTTGACAGCTTGAGCTCTTGTGGTTACGGCGCAGTCCTTCCAGTTTTCTAGCGGCTGGTCAGCTGATCTTGCTCCGTCCACATTCCCAATAAGCAGGTCACAAATCGTCTTGTCCATTACTGCAGCTTTGACGACACCATTGTAAAATGGTGAGCGCACTGAGATAAGTGCCCACTGAGCCTCCCTAACACTTGCATCAGCCATATTCAGATAAACTGATTCTCCAGTCAAGTGTTGAGGTTGCACATACTTTGCATTGACTACAATGCAACCACAGCCGGTGTCGCGCATTACAGTAGCTCGTTGGCCATTAACTTCCGCATCAAATATCGCTGTGCCCCCATCTTTGAATTTAGGTCCATTCTTGCAGACAGCAGCGTTGACAAACTTTTTACCATTAACTATGATTTCTGTAGGTTCTTCCACTTTAGATGAGATTCCTGGATCTATGACCACAGTCTTATTCTGAGTAGTCCCTATTGCAGCAGCAGCATGCACTGACCTCCCACCATACTTTCTGCAGTCTGACGTATTGTGGTTGTTCATCTTGCAATGTGAACAGTACTTCTTCCCTCGCCGTGGGCAGTTACGAGCAATGTGTGACTTATCTTTGCAGATGAAGCATGCCCCATCGCTTTTACTTCCTTGTTCAGCATTCATGCTACCGGCAGGTGTGTTTTCCATCCTTTTTGTATTAGTTTTCTTTGTCTTTGCTAGTTTCCTTCCACGAGCGTGCAAGAACAGCGACGCTGCATCACACATATCCTCACTGCTGTTGTAGGAACTTTGCTTTAAATGCACAGCTAGGTCGTCTGGGCATGATGATATAAATTGTTCAGTCGCCACTAGTTTGGCTATGTCCATGCCCCCTGAAAGCTCCACCCACTTGTGCACATAACTTTCTATCCTAGTGAATAGTTGGGCAGGAGTTTCATCCTCGTAAGCTTCTGCCTCTCTGAGCTTTTTTCTGTAGCCCTCTTGAGTCAAGTTAAAGCGCTCCAACAAGGCTTCTTTGACTTTTTTATAATCTCTACGATCGGTAGGTGACAACCGGATGTAAGCTTCTGTTGCCGTACCCCTTAGGTACTGACTGAGATGGTAGGGCCAATCTCCCTTGTCCCAGTTACATCCTTCGGCAACCCACTCAAACCGCTCTAAATAGCTATCCATTTCATCCACCTTCTCATCAAAGAATGGTATTTTTGGTTTTGGTTTGTTAGCTATTTCTAACCTGGTGCTCTCATGTCTTGAGTGCTCCAAACTTGTGTCAGCTTTCAGCTTTTCCATATTTAATTCATGCCGTTGTCTTCTCTCTTCTGCCTCCTGGTCAGCTTTTATCTTCATCTCCATTAAGGCTTTCTCATTTTCTTGCCTGATCCTTTCCGCCTCACGCTCTAATCTCCGCTCCTCTCGGTCCTTTTCTTTTTCCTCTCGGTCCTTTTCTTTTTCTTCTTGTGCAGCAAAAATGGGTAGGTTCTTTTCAACAAAAGCTATGAGCTTGTCATCCACCAGTCCAAGATCTTTACCCATCTGTGTCACTCTTTCCAACAACGCCATAATGTCTCAACAACTGTTAATTAATCCTGTGTATACTCACGTTGTAACTAATAACTTCCCTGTGTGCGACTGAGACTTCCCGGAGCAGCCCCCAATTGTCACAAAACTGTTGGTAGCAGTGTGACGAGTTCGAAAAGTCTGGTAGTCAGAAGTGTAGAGACAAGTAGCATACAGCTTGCTAATCCAGTTGTGAGTAAATAGAGTTGTGGATATAAGTAGACTTTATTCCTTTAGTAAGATATGCACAGATGAATTAATAAAAATGAACTCCAAGAATGAACTGATTCGTAAACACAACTGCCTCAGTATTTATAGTAAACAAAAAACTCTAGAACATTCTCAAGCATTCCAGTATAGAAGATTCTAGTAGGAAACATTCCCCACATGCCAATACTATTTATAGAGAATCAAAACAAAACAAAACATTGGAATTTCCATGGTTATTTCGCAATTATTGCGCAATACCTTGTTTACATTGCTGGGCAGTAGTTAACATGACTAACCAAAACAGTAACAATGAACAATGACCCATTTCTTTGATCAGTCTAGAATATTTATGAACATTCGTGTATAATCATTAGGAAAAACCCCGTAAGTCTATTCATAGGTATATGTACACTCAGAATTTGTGACAGTAACATTATTGCTTGCTAGATTATTTCTATCTGGGCAGTAACTAAAACATAGCAAAAATATATAGGCCATGCTGTTGGAGTTATGTTTTCATGTTAAGCTGCATATACAGATAATATAGTGATAGGCCTACAATTATCGTGCAAAAAATATGACTGTTATGGCTGCTGTTTATGTTTTGGCTCAATTTTAAAGCTGATCTTCCCCTATTCTGTCTTATGGCTGACAGCTAACACAGTAAAAGCATCTGCATTGCTCATTGCTGACTACCATTCATCATACTAAGCCTAGGGCCACACTGTGCGTATTTTCGCATGCGAAAATTGAAATCACAAGTAGCAAAGGTGTCCACTGTGCGCGTTGAGAAAACCTTCGCACTTGTCGCTCTGCATTTTCAACGCAAGTGCGAATCGTCTCTGTCGTAGTCACCTAATTGGCTGGTAGCTATTCAGCGAGCCCAATTTCTTTATTTAGTGCTATATTCCAGTAAATTGCGTTTTATTGAAAGCGAGTGCGATTTAAAAATGAAAGCTTTATTTATCACGCATCACTGACGCTACAGTGGACACCTTTGCTACTCGTGATTTTAATTTTCGCATGCGAAAATACGCACAGTGTGGCCCTAGGCTTACAACCTGCTAGTGTTATTCATCATACTAATAACAACCTGCTAGTGCCATTCATCATAATAATAACAACCTGCTAGTGCCATTCATCATACTAATAACAACCTGCTAGTGCCATTCATCATACTAATAAAAACCTGCTAGTGTCATTCATCATACTAATAACAACCTGCTAGTGCCATTCATCATATTATTAATAACAACCTGCTAGTGCCATTCATCATACTAATAACAACCTGCTAGTGTCATTCATCATACTAATAACAACCTGCTAGTGCCATTCATCATACTAATAACAACCTGCTAGTGCCATTCATCATACTAATAACAACCTACTAGTGTCATTCATCATACTAATAACAACCTGCTAGTGCCATTCATTATACTAATAACAACCTGCTAGTGTCATTCAATATACTAATAACAACCTGCTAGTGCCATTCATTATACTAATAGCAACCTTCAATGTGCTCTCCAGTACTTTTCATACTCCTAATGTTTGTAGATTCAGCAGGTGGTTGCAAGGTACAGTGCAAACTACAATTATGAAAAGAAAAAGGTCGAAGGAGGTTACGGCCAGATACCTGAGATCAGATGTCGTCTGACTCATATGAGAAAGGTCTTCCTGGTCCCAGAAGAAGCAGTCCTTTAGAAAATAGCCTTCTAGTATTCCTTAATCTTCAAATGCTCAAAACTAAATGATCACATGACTACAGCAGGGGTGATCAAGTTTTTAACACTTTAAAACACAATATTTACTTGCATTTCAATTTCTTGAAAAAAAGTGTATTCCAGGCAAATTTTAGTAAACAAATTCTTAACGGCTGTTGTAAATTGTATTTTATACTTTGATTTACAATTCATATATTTTGCAATATTTACACTTTGTATACTTAATTGTACTTTTAAAAAAATTTGCTCATGTGCTACCACTGTTATGAAGAAATATATTTGTGTTTTATTGAAAAAGTTGAGAAATCCTTATGATCTGTTCTCAGGTGAACAGATTCAAATTTTCTGTAAGTTAAAATTTAGCAGTGATTGCTTTCTCTCATACACAAACGAACAGCTGTTCATGCTACTAGCAATTGCTACAAAAACTGCTGTTTAGTGATCTACGGCCATGTTGTTTGTGTTTTACAAAAGACAAAAGAGTATTTTACTAAACAATACTTAGCTAGCTCAGCAAACAAACTGAGAGCTTTTGCTGCTATCAAAAGCTATTCTGGTCTCAACAATTTTTTAGCCAATCATATAGTCTACTTGGTTATGAATGATTGTTTAGCTTCAAGTTGCATTGTTATATTCAAATTTTTTGGAGGGATTCAATTAGTAGCATGCTACTTATGTGTACTATTCAAAATAGTGACTGATATTGACATCTGTTGGCAGGTAACCTGCTAACAGATGTCAATAATGACTCCTGTAAGCAAGTGAGTTCATTTTGATACTTTTCGGTAGTTTATATGACAGCATCTTTAAGAAGGCTAGCTACAAGCTGTTATACTTACTGATTGATTGCATACTTTTATCATAACTGGACTAAACCTTTTAAAAAACTTTTACTTGCCAAGTCTTTTTGTGCATATTATGTAATTACAAATGATCAAAATGCAATAGTATACTAATTACAATTTGCAATATCAAATGCAAAATTATAATGTTTTATACTCTTAGATGTTTGTCTTCCATTATATTATAATAACTTTATTCTACTTTGTGGCATCTTGGAATATGAAGAAGTAATAATGCATTGTATTTCAAAGGTGAGAATGGATTAAACACCTAAAGATTTTACCTGAGCTAGCCATGTCTGTAAGAGAATACAACATCTGGTACAGACACACTAAACAAGCTCTACCAACCACAGCTCTATTCAACTATGAGGTGAAGTGCTCATTACAGAGTAAGTACGAAATAAAGGAAGAGCTGACAGGATATGAAGAGGCATTCATAACTCACATGATATTCAAAGGAGAGTCGCCTAACTTCACCAAACTGGCACCATATCTAAGGGAGCTGTGCATTAGAAAGGTTGTCCTGTCTAAACTGACTTTAAACAGGTGAGCTCGCTAGTCTACAGTCAACGCCTTTATCATAACTTGTATAATAATAATAATATGCTGTAACATTGCGTTTTATCAGTCAACCTCTCTTGAATTTTAATAAACATCAAGATTGTTTATCTCTATATTATGTAATATAAATAGTCTGCTATTCAAATACCTAATGTTTTCAAAGAATAAGTTCTACATGTTTAGACTATATAAATCTTTAAAAGTTTGAAGCAGCAAATATCTTGCAGTACTGTAAATGTTACTGTGAGTATAAAAATGTTGATATATGCAATTTTTCTACAGGTTACAGAAACTGCAGTATTTAGAAAAGATAGATTTGGAAGGAAATGATTTGTCGACTGGTATTTCGCCGAGTGTTTTCAAGTCGTGCCAACAAACACTGAGACATCTCAACTTGAGTAGCTGTCAGCTGAGAGAACTCCCAGAAAGGTTGGGGGTTACATATTACCACTCATTATTTGCATGTCAGTAGCAAGAACAGAACTTAGGTTACCAAATAAAATTGAGATAAAAAGTAAGACCAGCTAGTTGCTGTGTGGCTAGTTAGTTTTAAGACTAATAGTCTAAACTCTGCAACCTTAAATCTGATTTAGCTAAGAAATGTAATCTTGTGTCAATTCTCTTACACTCGTTATACTCATATTATTTCCATCTTCTTAGTATCACAGGGCTGGAGCAATTAAACTGTCTATATTTAGACAACAACAGGCTGGAAAATGCTCTCTCTGATAAAATGTTTTGGTCTATGAAGGAGTTGAGAGAATTGAAGCTGCAAGGTTGTGGCTTGACTAAAGTGTCAAGTGGGTACGTTGTTGTAAGACCAAAATCTAACTATTATCCTTGGTTCTCAGTCTACAAACATGTATGTTTGTCATTGACTTATATATTTTCTGTCTTATTTTAGCACTGTTGACCTAGCTAATAAAAAAGTTGATTTTGTGGTTTTTAAAGTAAAAAAGTAGCTTTCAGGCTTGACAACACAAAGTTATAAATACTTTAGAAAACAGTTAATTTAAACAGAGTTGATCAGTATAAAACTCTCTACAACAAACAGCATCCTATGCAAGAGATTAAGAAAAATGTCTAATTGTTTTAATGAATAAAAGTTTACATGGAACAAATGTATAGTTAAAAACTTTATTATAGTTTAACTATGATTGTGTTTTCTCTATTGCTAAATAAATTTTCAATAAAAAATTTATGATTTTCTGTAAAATTGTTGCTTCAACTTTAGTCATCACAGAAAGTAGTCGGATTTTTAGTAAATTGACAAGGTTTCTTGTTGTATACATGTATAACCAGTTGTGTAATGTTTTAGTATGTGTGCATTATACAACCTCCAGCTACTTGATTTACGGAGAAACCATTTCTTCAACAACCTTCCAGATGACATGTTTTACTCCATGATCTCCTTGAGGAAACTATACATAGGCAGATGTGAATTAACTACACTACCAACCAGGTAAGTTAATATGCTTACAGTCAGTTACATAACATATATCATACATATATAGTATATATTATATGGTAAATATTATATAATAGATACCATATATATAAACACATGTTGTGCACACATTTATAATATATACTATACTTATATCTATATATATTAAACTTATATATACTTTTCAAGACATTATTTATTTGTTTGTATGTTCACTGTTAATTTGTCACCGATATAAGCAGAGATATATTAATTGTTTGTTTCACAGCCTCGGGTTTGTAAGCACTTTAGAGAAGCTGGTAACCAGTCACAATGACTTCTCCTCAGGGCTACCAGATGACATCTTCCAGAGTTTACACTCTTTGAAAAACTTAACTCTCAGCAAGAACAATATGAACCACCTGCCCTCCAGGTAGATCTGAAGACACTGTATGATATATGTCATGTATGATAACCACCAGGTAGATCTGTAGATATTGTATAATATCTGTGTACGATACCTGCACCAGGTAGACCTCTCAAAACTTTAAGTTTTATTAGTTTAGATCATCGACTCACTAAGTAGACTCGAACGCATTTCATTTTATTAGCACATGTGTGTGCGTGCGTGCGTGCGTGCGTGCGTGCGTGCGTGCGTGCGTGCGTGCATGTGCATGCGTGCGTGCATGCATGTGCGTGCATGTGTATATGCGTGCATGTGTATATGCGTGCATGTGTTGGTATAATTATATATAGACCTATATATAATTTTCTAGATATAGTGTTTCTTATTTGTTATTTTTTTCACTGTGCCACAAGAATTAAAATTTAGCAATTTCCAAATCAACTTTGTAGTATTCCCATTTGCAAATTAAATATAGAAATTTTATCACCAAAGTTATCACAATGTGTGAATGTGAACAGAATATTGGTAATGAAACAAACTATATGCTCATCCTAAAACAGAACGTCATTTTAGTATTTGCAGATTAGAAAGCTTGGAGATTCTGTATCTGAGTGACAATCCACTGATGCAACTTGCGGAAGAAATATTCTACGGACTAAAATCTCTTGTAGAACTTCATGTTGGAAAGTGTGAGCTTTCAGCATTACCTGGAAGGTTGTAATAATTATCAAATCAGTAAGAAATATAAAAGCTGTACTTTCTCTCTTGTAGTTGATAAATAACTAAAGTCACTCCTGATGTTGCGTCAGTTTTTGAATGCGGATAAAGTTTTTGAATTTCCAAAATTTCTTTAAAGGAAAATTACCAAATAGATTGTATTATAATCAGCTTTCAAGTTCATTTGATTTAAATGTTTTTGTTCCTTTTTAGTTTGAAAGCCTGTAAAGACACTCTGTCCTGCCTCTACATTCCACGAAACGGCTTTCACGTAGAATTGCCAAGAGTAGTTTTGCAGCTCACAAATCTACGGAAATTAGTTATAAGCAAGAATGTTGAGCTGAAGCATTTAGATCCAGAGCTGATGGCTATTAAAACTTTGACTGATTTGGACTGTGATGGCTGCATTAACCTCCAGCATCCACCGTACGAAGGGGTCGCTAATCTAGGGTGTGGGCAGATAAGGCAGTTCTTCCGAGACCAAGCTGCGACAGGCGAGACTTCAGCCCTAATCATGATATGTACCATAGCTGTAGTAGGACGCAAAATGGCTGGCAAAACCAGTCTAGTTCAGTCCTTGAAAAGTAGAATGAGAATTTTAACAAACAGAGAAGAAGATGCACCTTTTGACGAAACAACTCGGGTGTTTAGCTCTGTTGAAATTGAGCTGGACGGCCTTCCCGTACAGATATTTGATTTTGGAGGAGATGATGCTTACCAAACCACTTATCAGCTTGTCCTGCGCAGCAACTCTATCCCAGTTGTTGTCGTAAATCTGAAACATTTTGAGCAACTAACGGCAGCATCCGGAGATCTGGCAGCAGCAAAGGAGTTGGTCGTAAATTGGTTTGCTCATTTCTATTTAGTGTACCCTCAACTCACATCCCCTATTCTCGTTATCACGCATCAAGATGCTTTTAGCGAGCCAAATTATACTGCTTATCGAGAGCGGCTCCTATTAGCCTGCAACCAATGGAAGTCCAAAGTCTTTCAAAGTGGTAATAGTCGCGTTGAAATAAAGGCCTTCACAAACAGACATCAACCGATGTTCATTGAAGCAGATATTTTTGAAGTAGGAAATCACTCCAGCACCACATTTGACAAGATAGCATCTCGGTTATTGCATAAAATTCAAGAAAAAGATTGCCGTACAGTCATTCCATTTAATTGGTTTAAAATTATTAAATTTCTCCAAAAAGAAAGGTTTGACACTTCGAGTCACCTGTCCCTGAGAGATCTAAACGCTAAGTTTAAGAAAGATGGCATTACAGAAGCTAAAATAAAAAATGTCCTTCGATATGCTCATATGGCTGGGTATGTGCTTTGGTTTGAAGACAGTGAGGAGTTGTCTAGCTACGTGTTTCACAATATGGACATGATTGTCGAGCTACTTGAGATAGTGTTTAACCACGATGAAGAAAAAAAATGGAGTTTTAGAGAAGACAATTTCCAGCCATATCTAAGTTATAATGAACCAACGGTTGAAAGGAAAGACTTTAAGCAATGGCTGACTTTTTTTCATAGAACCAGTTTACTGCTCGACCATCTGTTTAAATATCTGGTGAGAACAGAATCCAAGTTGGCACTTTCACACGCTGTCAAAATGCTTCAACATTTCAACTTGCTATATGAGCACAAAGACGGCAGAACTGGTTTAAAACTTTATCTGATCCCATCATTCGCAAGGCATGAAATTGACATCTCCTTTCTTAGAGGCAGTACACTGGTTTTGTGCACAAGTTTCACTTTCAAAGGTTTGAAGTTACCACACCACGCGTACCATCAAATGTCAATCCTACTCCTAAACTTACATCGGCTGCGTGCGTTTAATATTAGCTCATGCTCAAATGGTCTAGCGGCCCAAAATTCTCTAACAAAGTTTTTATTGCAATACAAGACTGAGGAAAGCGAAATGCAGCTTAAAGTATCAGCGTGTGCTAACACTATACACAGTTCTTGGGAAGTTCTTATAGACTCCATATTGACTATAATGAGATATCTCCACCAATCATGGCGGGCGTTACAATATTTGTGTGAGTATTTGTGTCCACATTGCTTGCTGCAAGACTGTCCAGATCCTGGTAGGTTAGAGAAAAGTGGTTTCCTAGCCGAGATTGAAGAAGTGCTTGAATCTGGAGAGAGTTCTGGTGTTACGTGGATTAATGAAGCGGTTGATGAGAGGAAATGTTTAAATATTATGAATCCAGATCTGATTCCAGCTTCCTTCATCCACCCCTGTAAGCTTTCCTTCATCCACCCCTGTAAATTTTCTTCTTCTACCCCTGTAAGTTTTTCTCATTCACCCCTTTATTTTTTCTCATTCTTCCTTGCAAGCTTGTATATCTATTCTTGTTGGTTTCCTTCATCAACCCCTGTAAGCTCCTTTGCCCCAACCCCGTATGCTTCCCTCTTCAACCCCTATAAGTTTTCCTCATCCTCTCCTGTAAGTTCCCCTCATCAACCCTTGCCAATTATTTTATCTGCATATGTAACTTCTTGTATTCATTCTTGTAAACACTTCTCACCATCTCTGTCAGTGTACCACTAAAAGATAAAACAAATTTTAAAAAATAGTTGAGTATGTAAGGCATTTTGGCAATTATTCTTGTTAATAATATTATTTATTATTTGCCAAATAAAACGTATATTTCACATAATTATATAGATTATATATTACTTAAATGACACTTGATATCAAAACAACACTTTATTCCTGCTGATTGTGGTACTTAAAAGAGTTTCATGATTGAGCAAAAAATAAAGGCATTTTTAAAAAAGACTCATATTTGACAGTTGCACAACATTAAGTTTAGAAACTGCTTAAATTTTGTTTCAGGCAAAGAGCTCAACGAAGCAGAAAAAGAAATATTTCAGAACTCCCTATTTGAGATAGAATCTGGTCAGTAAAGAGCTAAGTGTTTTCCTTCAATTCAGAAAATGGAGTTAGATAGAAAAGATTTTTAATAAAACAAATATATGAAACTTCATCATATCAAATCAATATCATCATACATTAAGTTGTTACAAAATATGCTATTGGGTAGAAATATACATCATTATTCAGTATAGCCTACTGCTGCAAAGTTAAGTGAGTATCTTTAATGTTTTTAGCTAAAATCAGTGACTATCAGCGAAAGCAGAACGCCATATCTGCCATGTTTGATTGGCTCATCAGCCATGAGCTTGAGAACGAAATGAAAATGGACCTGGTAAATGTAAACATGAGAAGACAACCACTAACTGGAGTTTTAGTAAGTATATATACTTTTACTGTAGAATCACAGTTACTTTTTGCAATAATATAATATATAGTATGTGCCTGTGTGCGTTCTGATGACAGTCTTAAAAGTAGCAGTCTCCAGAAGCTCTGTATTTCAAGTTTTAAATGCAACTCTCAAATGATTGACGTATTACACATATCTTTGAGTCTCACTGCTAAATCATCATCACAAAAAAGTATTTTGAAGTAAGCTGAACACGTGAGTTTACTTTAGAAATACCCAATGTCTTCACCGAGAGGGAGGGCACTAATCATCTCCAACAGTTCCAACAACACCAGAGTTGGTTCCGAAGTTGACTTTAGTAATGTCAAGGACATGTTGAGTAAGCTGGACTTTGTCGTCACGGGAGAACACAAAAGCTATACTGCTGAAGTTAGTATATTTAAGTTAAGTCAAGTAGCAAATTAAACAGTTGAATTGTCTATTTCTTGAATAAAACAAAGTAATATCTTAAAAAACTATATAAAACATGCGGCTATAATTATAGGTTTTAAGTTAAAATGCAATTTTTTTACTGTTTAAGAATCTAACTGAGAAGATTTGCGTTTGTACTGAAACGATATATAAGCACTTTGCATCTAACCTAACATGTATGAGCTTATCAAAGGTAGAAATCCATTGCTTATATAGGAAATGAAAACAGCAATTGCTGAAGAAACGCAGATTGAAGCTCATGGCGTATACAAGATGTTTTTCCTGGTCATCATAAGTCAAGGCTGCCGCGACAGCATTTATGGGGCAGCAGGTGACAAGCTGGAGATTAGTCATGTGACTGAACTCCTGTCAGCCAATAGATTTCCTCTTATGGCACAGAAACCTAAAGTGGTGGTAGTCCAGTGCTTAGCCAATGGTTAGTTGCATTATACTCTTTTGTCCTGCCTCTACCTTAATTATTATAGTTAGTGACTAGCAAAGATAGCTTACACTCTTCAAATTGTGCTTAAGATATGAAAGGCGAAAAGCTTGAAGAATGAAAAAAAATTAGCTAAATTTGTTTAATTTAGAAATTTAGAGATTCATATAAAATAATTTTGCAGTACAGTAATCACATTTTACTGCTATCACATACCAGTTTTTCTCTATCAAACATACTGTAACAAAATACTTCTAATTTTGAAACCATGTGCATGATACCAAGCCACTCTTTCACATCGAGCTTGCTTTTCTTATTGTAGAGGTCTCTGGAGAGCCAATAGAATCTTCCTCTACCAGCCTTACGCACACAGCAGGTGAAGGGGAAGGAATGGATGTGGATCCTCATCCCCCAACCGTCTCATCTACACTCAATCAACAGGAAGTTGCCTCTGCTGCATCTGCTGCCTCTGCCGCTGTCTCTACTCGTGAAGAAGAACTGCGTGCTTTGTCAATATTCACCTTTAGTGGATCCAATCTGGTTTTCAGTGACCAGGAGAACACCTCAGGTTCAGAGAATATGGAAGTCCAGTCTACTTCTAGTCCTGAAGAACCCGAGAGCACAGCACAAGCACCTGCACTTGTGGCGCATGTCAGAGTTAGTGCTGATAGTAGTAGCAGGTTAGCTGGTTCATTATACTAAAGGCTAAACTTTTGATTCAGTTTCTTGGATAATTTTCAGAATTTTAGACTGTGACAATTTGATACTTTGACACTGTGATATTCTGACACCCTGGCAGTTTGACACTTTGACACTTTGGCGCTCTGACATTTTGACACTTTGACACTTTGACACTTTCACGCTGTGGCACTCTGACATTTAAAATATTGATATTCCGACACGTGACACTATAGCAAGTGTTTCAAATATTTATTTTTACATTAAGACTTTACCCCAGCATGTTTCAAATAAAATGAAACTTGGAAATTGACATACTTTTCAGTTTAAAAACATTATACTACTGACTTTCATGCTGTCTACTATGTGTGTAATACTATGTATATGGGATCCAGCAGTGGAGATTCATATCCAGTTACAAACTCTGCTGCTGTCAACATACCAAGTGATGACGACCCATTGGAGTTGTCTGCCTCACATCGGCTGCAAATGGAAGACATGATCATCATGAATGCTACACAGCCCAGTATGTATAGGAGAAAAATTACTTCTGTTAAAAACAAAATATGCTTTAGTCTATAATATCTTATAGCGCTTTCCAGCTGAAACTCTCAGTACCAGATAAACCTCCAAAGTGTAGAGCTATAACTACGTATTCACTTAGCAATCATTGCAAAAAAATTGAAATAATATCTCTGAAACTAACTGAGTACAACTTAAGCTGGATCAACCAACAAATAAAATAATCTAAGTAGTCAATATTAAACCGGCAATTAACCTCAAGTTAACAGTCAACTATATGCCAAACTTAATTGCTATTTGCGTTTTAGTCACTGCAAGTTGCAACTTGTGAGTTTACAGTTGCTAGTTACTGCTGTAGGTAGAAATATGCATCAAGACCGAAATTCCGGAGCTTGGATGATTCGGGCATTAGTTCTCGCCTTTTACAGACACTCTTTTAACACACACTTGGAGGATCTGTTTGAAATGGTTAGCTTCTAGTTTCAAACACATGCATCTTTTCCTTACATGCAGTATAACAAATATTGACAACGTATATCAAGCTGCATAAATTAAAAATAACATCTGTGCCATAAATGTATAATTGTACATGAATGTATAAATTTGTTTTGACGACAGTAAATGTTTTGCCTGTGAAAATACAAACCAAAAGCATTGTATGCTTGCAACATCTTCAGAAGGTTATTTAAGTTTTGAACTTTTAGGTAACTGAAAGAAATGTTATATCACAGAACTGCAAAACAATGACTTATGTAGCTTCTTTATTCGCTAACAAAGTTGTCTCGTTTGGCTTACATTTTGTCAATTTTGAAGTTGTCTTCTTTTAGATTCAGCAAGTAGTTAGAAAACTGAGCCTACACTATTGCCTAGATGACAAGGCAGCTGAATTCAGTTCACCCAGCATCAACAATATCCTCACTGAAATGAAGATGTTGTATCTGTACAAAGTCAGCACTACTGAGTCAAATGCTGCCAGAGCTACCTCAGGTGCTAGTGGGAGTACCTCAGGTGCTAGTGGTAGTACCTCAGGTGCTAGTGGTAGTACCTCAGGTGGTAGTGGTAGTACCCTAGGTGTTAGTGGTAGTACCTCAGGTGTTAGTAGTAGTACCTCAGGTGTTAGTGGTAGTAACTGAGAGCCAGAATCATTAACCCAAGAGCTAATTATATTACTTATTGTTAAACATATTACCTAATGTTTTTATAAAAACTTGAAGTGTTTTAAAGAGGTTTAAAATATTTTTATTTTTATTTTCAATTGCTGATTACTGCTTGCCAATGCAGTAACTAGCAGAAAAAGGCTGAAAAATAATTTACTTGAATTCATTCTAAATTTTACACTATACGTGGTTGCTTCCATGTTGTATTTTATCTTCCCCCATGTTATATTAATATTATAATATTTTACTGGGAAAATCAATGTGCTCTTTTGTGTGATCATACTATTAGCAAAAGCACTTTGTTATTATAAAATATTTTTTCAATAAAACGCACTGTTAACCAACTCAGATACAAATAAAATTATTTTCTCACCCATTACCAGCCATATTTGGAGAAAATAAAGATATTTCATTTTAATATCACTACAATGGCAGGTAATCTTAGAAAGAAAAGTTAAATCTCTAAATAAAGCTGCAGCTGCTGAACTTCATTACTTCAGAGTTGTCTCCCTTATAATTCATATGTAATATAAATTACGCTGGACGGTATATCACTAAAATAATACTTTAGGCGTTTTAATAATATTAATAATTTTTTGCTTATTTGAAAAAATACAATTATATGACGGATTAGTTGTTTTCTTCAGCAGGGAGCTTGATAATTACTTTATTTTTATAATAAGAAGATAACTCCAACACAGTAGCGTACTGCGTTCAACATCCGGATCAGTGAATGGGATGTTCTTGAATGAAGATAATGTTAATTCAATAACTGTTATTAAAAAAAAGTGGATATGAATATCATCAAAGTGGTGATTGATACCTTAATTTATTAATTGTTATAGTTTTTAAATGATTAATAGGATTGTCATTATTTTACTCTTTCAGTGCCATCTCTTGTTTGTTGCTCACTTACAGTTGCTTTTTACTCTTGAGATATCACAGTGAATACTAAATATCAGTATGAGTATCACGATGACACTGATGCCGATTCACTGATTGAGTGATAGTCACTACGATAAGGAATATGATAAAATTTTATCATACCGATACTCTTGTTTTAGTTAGTAGGCCTAGTAAGTCTATCTATGACTGAATTTAAGAGTTAGACTCCGTGTTTGTGCTTCAAATATTAGTAGGCTATCACTTTGTCTTACTCTTAGTCTTAGTCTAATAGTAGGAGTAATAGTAATAGCTACATTGTGATTGCTAAAGTGATAGCTTTTATTGTATTTACTTTTTATTTTTTACTGATAGGCATTCAATTTCAGTCTCTACAGTTTTCAGTATTACTGACAGAACATAGTGATGATCATAGGAATAAAAATAATTATAGACTTAGAGAACAATGATCAAGAATAGTGATATACAATAATTATTATAAATAAAGATGCTGACTGAATTTAATATTAGTCAATAAGTTTAACTTATTAGTTAAAGAACATGAAGCTTGCTTTTATTTTCACACAGTCTGAGGGCTCTGTTTTAATTTTCTAGATTCACATACATCTCTAATTATTAATACTTGTTTTATAATTTAAAGTTAATGAAAATAGAAACACTACATTTCTTAAAAATGACTCCCACTATCATTGATTTCCATGCTGATAATTTTGATTCTAAGCAATAATCACATCTTATGTCGGTGAAAAAATTGATGAGTATAAAATTTTTCCTGTAATACTGATTGTCAAATGTTTTCAGCAGTCCTAATGAAAAATCCGAGAAAATCAGCATGAGTTTTCTGAAGAAGCTTATAAAGAAGAAAGATGAGGAGCAAAGACCAAATGCCGGACCTTCTCCTACCGGCGTCCAAACCATGTCTGCTGAACTGCAGCTAAAGTATGCCAAAGGAGTTCAATACAACAGTAAGTGCTGTCTCTATTATATTGATGTGGGACCTCATTTAAATATTTGATCAAACTAAACTTTACTACTGAAAAATAGGATCACAATATATTTTAGTCCCAAGTCATTCTCATCAAAGTGTATGACTGTTTATGTATTGTACAAATATTTGCTTCACATTTCTTTTCAGTGAAAGTCATCATCAAAGGTGACAGGAATGTTGGTAAAACCACTTTATTTCTTCGTCTTCAAGGTCGGAAGTTTCGAGAAGAATATTTGCCCACCGATGAGATCCAGGTGAACACATTTCATAGCCTCTGAGGCTACATTCCCGGTTCATGTTTAGACATTTCCTTAATTATATGGAGTTGAAACAGTATCGTAATTAGTATCGTGGTGTATGTTTGCTGCAATCTGTGGCTGCATAGCTGCAAATTTCCCTGTTTTAAAGTTTCATTCAACTGCCATTTTATCTCAGTTTTATTGGTTTGAAAATTAGTACTCTCACTATCTGTTTCTAATTTCTTTTTAAAAAAAGAAAACTTTCAATAAGACTCAAGAACTTACTCTACAAGTGATGCGTTACATTACTCTTGTCTATACTCAATACATACGCAGGTAGCAACTACTGTCTGTACTCAATACATGCGCAGGTAGCAAACATTCAGTGGAGTTACAAGGCCACAGATGACGTGGTGAAGGTCGAAGTGTGGGACGTCGTAGACAAAGCCCGGCGTAAGCCAACTTCTGAAGGCAGCTTAAAGATGAAGCACGAAGGGACGGAAGAGGATCTCTCCCCCAAACTAGACGCGCAATTTGTAGACGTGTACAAGGGAACTCACGCCGTTATTCTGATGTACGACATGACTAAAATGTGGTGAGTCATCGTTATGTAACACCGTAGCTGCAATTTCCTGTAGTCACCCGTCTACTTGAAGGTCATTCATTCATTCTCCTTATTGTATCTTTTGTATCTATTGTCTTATTTTGATACATTTTGATGTCGTATTTTACATAACTCTTTTTTGTGCTGCAATAAATATTTCTCTATTTGCATATTTCGTTCTGTTTTACAGGACATGGAAGTACGTTGAACAGGAAATACCCAAAATTCCTGCCCATATTCCTGTTATCATACTAGCAAATTGTAGAGACATGGGGCTGCACCGCACAGTAGACGTGGACACCCCGGGCTATTTCGTTTCTTCTCTTGACCGGTCAGTTAGTGTGATGTAATCTCTATGAAAATATTGGTGCTTAATTTAGGCTTTAAAATGTTAGCCAATAGTTTTATAGCTTCTTAGACTAAGTTCACTTGTATGACATAAGGGGCGTGTGTCGCTGACCCTCTTTGTTGCTTTCTGTAGAGGAGAAAATGCTGCTCCAGTCAGGTTTACTGAGATGTCTCTACTCAATGGATTCGGACTAAAGTACCTTCACGCCTTCTTCAACGTGCCATTCCTCGCCCTGCAGGTCAGCTCAAGGCCGTCTTACTTCATTTCCTCTCCCTTCGGAAGTAGCTTACTAGTGTGAATGAGAGAATTTATAATAAATAATTATGTGTAGGCCGCTCATTTCAAACAGAAGTACAGCAAAAGTTTTTTTATTACAAAAAACTGTTTCAAAGTTATTCTGCTAGTAGCCATCAATGCTCAAGTCGACGTGATGCATATTCAAGCCTTAGTGTGGTACTCAGTCTACCAGCTAGGTACATTGACTTCTAACGTAACTTATGTATTATAACAGAGGGACACTTTACTTAAGCAACTAGAAGCCAACACCAGGGAGACTCTTACCATCCACCAGGAGCTAGACATCCTCGGGGAAGCTGATTACGAGAAGTAAGTCACACCCACACAGTAAGTCACACCCACACAGTAAGTCACACCCACACAGTAAGTCACACCCACACAGTAAGTCACACCCACACAGTAAGTCACACCCACACAGTAAGTCACACCCACACAGTAAGTCACACCCACACAGTAAGTCACACCCACACAGTAAGTCACACCCACACAGTAAGTCACACCCACACAGTAAGTCACACCCACACAGTAAGTCACACTCACACAGTAAGTCACACTCACACAGTAAGTCCTGCCCAGGCTACTATAGAATCATGAGATGAAGAATACAGAATAACAGCAAACAGATTAATGTTTCTCTAAAAATTCTCTCTTGTTTGGAAATCTCTAATAACGTTTACCGTGTTGCAGTATCATAGAATCTGTGAAGCTGAAGAAAGCCGGCATTAAGACGGAATCTGATGTGTCATCAACTAGCTCAGACGGGGCGTTGAGACCCCCACCCGCACAAGCTCTCATAATACCAACCGGTGGGTTTGCAATGACGCGGAACTGAATGTTGTGTGTTACTCACCAGGTCATGAGAAATATTAGATCTCTTTAGTCATGGAGTTGTGTGCTCTTTGTTCAGTGCAATAGTATATTGTCGGAGTGAAGCATCTTCCTTTATTTCCCAAGCTGATGTCATTTTGTTTATTTTTTCTCAATTAATTTTTTTTCTCCAATTACGACAAAATAAAACAAACAAACAAACATGAGCAGACTTTCACTTTCGTCAAATCATTGTTCTTGTTTGTTGAGCCTCTGTTCCCAGCAGCAATAAAATTTAAGAGCCCCAACTAAATATGATCCAAACAGAGTGGAACTTGTGTGTTGTATGTCATAGCTTTATGATCACATTCAGTGTTCAGTGAAAGACTGTGTCTACTTTCAGGTAACAAAGGCACGAAACCGTCACAGTCCGTTGATGACTTTAAACCTGAGGCTTCTGATGCTTCTGAGTTCTTCAACTCGGAGAGCAAAGGGTCTCTAGAGAATCAGGTACAGTGATGTGACTGTTCACAGTGTTGTGACTGTTCACAGTGTTGTGACTGTTCACAGTGTTGTGACTGTTCACAGTGTTGTGACTATTCACAGTGATGTGACTGTTCACAGTGATGTGACTGTTCACAGTGTTGTGACTGTTCACAGTGTTGTGACTGTTCACAGTGATGTGACTGTTCACAGTGTTGTGACTGTTCACAGTGTTGTCATATTGTGTGGCATCATGTCGTAGTGTATTTTACATTCTAATGTATTATACAAGGTACTGGCTGTATTTTATTATGAGTTATTCCATCAACTTTGTTTTGATCTCTTTCTATACGTCTGCAGTCGTCAGCCAATCAGACGACAGCATCTGATGAAGAAGCAGACGACAATCCTCTGGTAGCCTCAATTCAAGATGATTTAGACTCCAGTGATGAGGAGCAGACCCACACCGTCCCCGCCTCTGCTAGACCAGCCCCAGCTAAACTCCGCAGTGCAGACGTCGTGCTCACCTCAGACGAGGAGAGTAAAGCAGACGAACCTGCAGCCGACTCTGACTCAGACTCAGAGCCGAACACCGAATCCTCCCTGAGCAAGCTGACTCAGCAGTTCACTCAAACCGTGACAGTGAAACAGCCGGAGGTAAAACAGTCGCTGCCTGAGAGTGATGAGTCATCAGATGAAGTCGAGGCTCCCACCATTCTAGCAGACGAGGGCGCGTCGAGTGACGAGGAGAAAAGTAAAGCCACATTCACACTACCGGCAAGTAAAGCCACCTTCACAAAGCTCTCTAGCAAGGACGTGGTTCTTACAGACAGTGATGAGGATGTGTCGAAGGCTGCTTTGGCGTCCGGTGATGGCGTGGACAGCGAGGAAGAGCCGGTGAGTGCTTAGTTATACGCCGGTAGTTGTAGTTGTCTGCTCTTTAGAGGGAATACTTTCAATGTGATGTGTCATTTCAGCAGCCTCCCGTTCAGCTGCCGGACATCGCTATCAGTCATCAAGCTGCCGGTAGCTCGTCAGAACACAAGGCTGTGAAAAAGAAAAAGAAGAAAAAAGAGAAGACTATAAATGTAAGAGTTGGTACTAGTAGTAATATATATGTAGTAATATATAGTAGTAATATATAGGCGTATGTTGTAATATATATGTAGTAATATATATGTTGTAATATATATATGTAGTAATATATATGTAGTAATATATAGGCGTATGTTGTAATATATATGTAGTAATATATATGTTGTAATATATATGTAGTAATATATATGTAGTAATATATAGGCGTATGTTGTAATATATATGCTGTAATATATATGTAGTAATATATATGTTGTAATATATATGCTGTAATATATATGTAGTAATATATAAAATTGTGTGCAGCACATATAGTAGAGAGAGAAAGGTGTCTAATGTTTTAGCTAAGTAAATGTGCTTCTCAATTTTTACTCTGTTACTGTTTTCACTCTTGTCTCCGTGAGTGACATACTAGACTCAGAGTTACTAGTGGATTGAGTGGCTGCTTTGTAATATATTCAGGGGAAGACGATTTCATTAGTGAATCAAATTGGCAACTCAGTTTCTTCTGCTGACTTTCCAGCCAATCAGTTGCTAGTAATTCTCGGCCAGTTCTGTGATTTTACCTGCTTTCAAGTATTATAATAACTGGCATGTTGCTGGCAGGTTTCCTATTGGTTAGGAAGGATAACTCCATGCGTTTCTAAGTTGATAGAAATCTCATAGAAACTAACCTCTCCATTATAATGTGATCTAGCTTATGTCACATTTAGGAGGGAGAAGAGAATTCTAAACCTAAAAAGAAGAAGAAATCTAAACAGACGGATACAGATGGTAGTAAGGAAAGAAAGAAGAAAAGTAAGTCCAAAACCTCTGCCAGTAGTGGCTCCAAACCCCCTCTAGACCCCCTGGAACAGTTCCTAGCCGGGGACAGTGATGGCAATGATCACCACTCCTCTAACTATGAGTGTCTGTGAGCAGCGGTGACTCTCTCTCACTCAGGTGGTTGCCACGGCGACCAGGTGCTAACATCCGCTGCCAGTTCCCTCCTCGCCAATAGGGAGGACAACGTCCAGCTTTTCTACAGGAAAATTTATTTATTTCTGCCACTAGTCGGTGAATAGATGATCATTGTTTAGCTTTATGTGTGGTGAGTCATCACTGCAGTTGAACTTTAAATAACCAGTAAGAAATGCTTTCCTTCTTTTAATTAGTAAATGATGTCCTCATTTGCAAGCAAGTAAGCCATGCTATCGATTATTGTTAGTAAACAGTTGGCTGTCCCTCTAGAGGGCGTGTCTAGCCACTAGGAGGCGTGTCCCTGTCCTCTGCCATGTTCTACTTCCTTTCAATTCTTTTGTACAATGTTGATTGAGCAGTATTATTTATTTCTGGGATATTTTAGCTGGTTAAATGCCTTTTAAACAAATTTTTGTACTGCTGTTTTACAAACCTTGTGATTTTATTAATTTTTTAATTAAATTCTGTGCAATTATGTGTATTTGACATTGGTTTTCCATTTAGTTCTTAGTCCCACTAGTGGACAACTCCAACATGTGTCACTATCAGAAAATAGGGGAGCAACACCATGAAAATTTGATAGACATTAAAAACAATTTTCTTATAAGAATTTTGAAGTTAGTCGAGGTATTATTTGTTGTGTTATTGATTACAGGTGGCCTGCAAAATCACCTGATACTTTTCTTTTAGCCAATATCAATAAAACCTTTAATTAATATTTACTACTTTGTTGTATAACCTGTTCCATACTCTAGTATTGAGGTTGTATTCAGAGCTTGTGTGATCCCAACTGAACATTCCTCTCCCTAGTCTACTTACTATTGCCAGCTCTTAGGGGGGGGGGGGGGGTAACCCTTTCCCTGGCACAAAGCAGACTCTCTGGCACTGCGTCTGTTAGCTGGAATAGCTACTTGCTACTACCACTCAGGAATTTTACAAGGAAATGATTTGCATTTATTTTGCTGCGTAATGAATGGATATTTTTAGAATCTGTTCTGTTTCTCGTCTCAAAGAGAGTTTATTCATTATTATGTTTGTACTAGTAAAGTTTGATCCTTGACTTCACTAGCAGTGAAGTAGGATTAGTGTTTGTATGACGACATGGGTTTAGCGTTGAAACAAAATACCCAGCAAAAACAGCATGAAATCTTTCACTGTCAAAGCTCCGAGCCATAACTCTAATTAATCATCTATAATTCTGGAATAAATCATTCATGTTGATTTGTTTGTAACATTGAAAAGGATTATCCGTGCTGATAGTTACCCTGAAGTTTATACAACGCAAGCTGGTGCTATCACTTAGCTATGCACACTTATCATCATTACCACAATTTAATTTCAAGGTGTCCACATTTTAGCGGTTTTAGGGATACTACTTACGGTGTTCATAACATTATGTAGTTCATATGTTTATACTCTGTAGTTTATATGTTTATACTCTGTAGTTCATATGTTTATACTCTGTAGTTCATATGTTTATACCCTTTAGTCTATATTCTGCAGGGGAGAGGAGTTCTTGCAGGGGTGGAGGGGTTCCCACAGGGGTGGAGGGGTTCCCACAGGGGTGGAGACTTCAAACAGACGTGTGCTTTCTAGTGTAGTTCACTCTGTGGAACCGTCAGAAATATTGTTAATAACCTTTCAGCTGGAGAACAGAAGAATTCTGAGTAGCCTAAGTTCTATAGTTTCTTCTTAGTATGAATTCATCACTGCTTCCCCCCACCTCCATAAAATATGCTGATCCTCCAAGATTACTGGCCAAGTCTATAAGCTTCAATTAAAAACAGTTGGCTAAGAAATGATAATTATAGGCTATGACAATAACTGGCTGGTCAACACCTAGTTGTGTACTGTCCATACCTGTTGTGTAGTGTCCACACCTGTTGTGTTGTGTCTATGGTGTTATGTGCAGATTCTCTAAATACAGTTAGTTGGCTATTGTTTTGTTGACCCCTGCACTTGTAATAGACTGCAGTAGCCATGATTATAGCTTCATTATCATTACACAAAACCCAGATCTCTAACTGCCTCCATTTGGCTAAGATAAAAGTGCTGAACTGGAAAAACTGTTTATTTTATATAAATGTAAATACATTCCCAGCTGCCATTTTATTTCTGTTTAATTCTAGTCTTCGCTCTGTCCAAATAAAGTTTTGACTTTCGGCAGTTTCCTTCTTGTACTTCACCTGTGGGATTACTTTCAGCTCTCCACCGTCTGCTCTTTTATATAGCCTTCAGTTTAGGCAGCAGAGAATGTTGCTGCCATCTCCCAGAACTCTTGGACAGCACTGTTAGCTGGAGTATATTCTGGTTTATACATGACAGCGTGGTGACATGACAGCATGGTGACACAAGGTGAGTAATTATATACCCTCTAAAATAAGCTAATTTGCAAAAAAGGTTCTTATATTTAAATAAATATTCTGTTCAATCGTAAAATTTATTTTTTAAAGTTTGATTTTTAAAATATGGTAAAGCCTAGTAAAGGCTGACAACAAGACTTGAATTACATTTCAGTTTTATAAAGAATTGAGAAGATTTTTATATCAATAACCGAAATAAATCAAAGTCAGTCTGAGTGGAATAGGGAAGAAAAGCTTTAGATTATTGTTTTCTTTGAAAGTAGAAATGTCGGGTAAAATGTTCCTGTTTGCAGGGCATTATAAAGGTAAACACATCCTGGCTGTTGTTTGCATGAATTTCAAGGCCTGCACCAACATGCCTCTTATGTGTTTATTTATCATTTCCCTTTCATATGCAAAATATGCTAATGAATGCACTCTATTCAGGGAAATCAGGATAACTGTTAGGTTGTCGGGCAGTATGCTTCTCCCTCTCTTAGCTGAGATTAAGTTTTAGAAGCCAGGCTATGCTTTTTGTTGGCTTTACAAACCTATTGGCTATTCATTCATCTGCCAGTCAACATACACTCTGTACGTATATGAAGGTGTGGTCCGAGGAGTAGAGCTAGTATTACTATAACATATATACCTCAGTCATGGCAGTAAACAAGGTATAGTATGTCTAATTTTATAATATATCTAATGTTATATTATATCTAATATTATAATACATTTAATAATAATATTATAATATGTCTAATGTTATATCTAGACCTAGTGTTGTAATACTAATATATCCAGCAGTATAATATATTTAATATCATTATAATAGTATATATCTAATGTTATATTATATATAATATTATAATACGTTCAATATTAATAGTACAATATGTCTAATGTTATTTAATATTGTTATAATAGTATATATCTAATGTTATATTATATCTAATATTATAATTAATAAATTATATATTTTTTTGTTCAAAGTACTAAAAGTGAATCCAATACTAATAGCACACTATAGAATAATCATAATGCAGTGTTTCAACTGATGAACTCATGACCCTAGGCCAATGCATCTAGTATTTAGATTTACTTTTATTTAATTAAATTGAAAACTTTTCTCACTTAATTAAAAGTATCTGACATATTGAAATCACTTACAATAGTCAATAAAATTCATACCTACAAGACTAAGTGGGAAACCAACATTCAACTATGACTATGAGCAAGTCTAATGGTTGTAATTTCTATTGATTTCATAGAAGCCTTTTGTAGATTTAGATTATCTGTAGAAATTCTACATCAATTTCTTGTAGATTCTGTTGGTAGATTTTAGGTATTTTCAAAAATAACCGTTGAACAATCCACACATTCAATTTTCCCCAGTCAACATTTTTGTCCCTCATTCCTTTCACCATTTTGGACAAAATTAGTTTAAGTTGTGTTTGAACTGCTGAGTTGAGTCCATAGATGTTTGCTTGGCAAAGAAAATAATGAGAAACGTACACCATTATTAGTTTCTTTTAACTTCACTTGATAGATTCCAGCTGTGATAAGATACTGTAATTTACCAAATAATAAACTCTACCCAAAATCTGTTCCAACTTTAAACACTCAGGGAAGAGTTATGTAACTTCACGTATGAGATTGTTGGTGAACAGAGTAAATTCTGGGCATACCACATACTTGTCTTACTTAACTTATTCTTCCAGCTAAATCCTGTTTTATTATAATATTTGAATGACCGAAAGGCTGTGTTTTTCTTTTCTTGAGTGCTTGGAACGCTCTACTCTAATTACAGGGCAAAATACAAAAGCCTATTTCTTTTACATTTTATTCAGCATTTCATGCTAGAATAATGGTTGGTCAATAACAAAAGATGTTCATTTCATACCTTGAACACAGCTTTATAACCTGACCTAATTTGTGAGCAAGATTGTTGATGTGATTGCTTTCACCTTCTCTTAGTTGTGAATAACAAGCTTCCATGTCTGCCACAACATCTGGCGAGTGTGAACGTGTGTAGCCTGTCTTCCAGTAAAACATTTGGTGCTCTAAAATATTAGAAGGAGTGTTGAGAGAATTAGGTTAAATCAATCTGTTATAATATTATGTACATTGCATATTGCTTGTTCAAGCAATTGACAAGTCTTCTACCTTACAGATTCATGTTTAATTTGCTGCAGTTCTCATATTTCCTTAGTTTGGGTAAGGGTGGCTGCATCTCCAGCCCTACTCATTCTATGTAATTGTTGAGCCTCCCTCCCCTGTACTTTCAAATTTTCAAAGTTTAGCAGAATCTTCAAATTTCTGTCAGTAAATATTAAAATAGTAATGATCTGTTATGAAGTTAGAGAAATGTAGTCTTATTTCTTAGGTTATTATTCTAAATACATGCTAGGCATAATGTGTAGAGATAGACCCCCTTTCTCTGTTTTTTAAAGTAGACTTGCTTGCAACTTTATATAGCTTAGCAAAGATAGCAATGCATCTCCTATATGCATGTAAATTCTTGGATCCAGAAAACTGATAGCAAGTGCATTCAGCTCTGGAAGGTGAACGTAATGGCACAATTGGTTTCAGCAACTGTAATTTAGGTTAGCTGTAGTAAAAGCTGGCTATAGCACCATGCCAGTTGCTAGGAGACCGATACATCCTTTGGGACGGTAGCCAAACCACCATCCTGGAGCCATGACCTCATTTAATAGAGATCTGTAGAGTGTTTCTGGTTCATCAATCAGTAGCTAAATTCTTTCAGATTTAATTGCAGTAGTTCTGACTTCAATGGTTCTATACAACAGAAATAGCAACTTTGAAACACATAAACTGGTCACTCATTATCCAGAGTATATAGAATTTTATTTAACAGTTTTTCTCTTTCTCTCCCTCTCTATCTTAATTCCCCCCTCTCTCTCTCTCATCTCCTCCTCTCTCCCTCTCCCTCCCCCTCCCCTCTTTTTCTATGTCTCTCTCTCTCTCACTCCTAGAAAATAAATGATTGCATTCACACGCACCAATATGCTTACTATCTACCAGGGTTGGGGTCAATTACATGTAAATGTAATTAATTACAATTACATGAAGATTTGTCAATTACAATTACAATTATAATTACAGTTAAAAATTAATGTAATTAATTACAATTACAATTACATGGCAATGTAATTAATTACAATTACAATTACTTTTGTTCTCACAAGGAATAAATAGAAGTCACTTCTAGGGTCCAACTACCAGAGGCAGTGTTGACAGTGGTAAACCTCTTTTGTTTTCTACAGTGATACTATTATGTCATTCCATACCAAATCAACCAACTTTCAAGGGGTCCCACGTCTTTGTGTCTCAGATTTTGCTCATATTTACACTAAATGGACCTACACATGTTCAGATTACCATTCGTGAATATTTCTGGCCTGACACAAAAACATTTTGAGAAATTACTACTTTGGTGAACAAAGGTTAGAAAATATTTTGAGGAAAATTTGTGATTTATACTTTTAGACCAATTTATAAGTAATTTAAAATTTGATTAGGCGAGTATTTGAAATTTTTCAAAATTTACAAAGATTTGTTCATATTCAATGACTTAGCATATATGCACACAAAGTATTCTGTAATATGTGTTGCTACTAGTGCAAATTGATAGGTATTATCAAATCACACAGCAAATTTTAAGGCTCAGTCTAGAAAAATGATTGCGATATAGACGTTTATAGATTAGTCTAGAAGTAGAAATCACAAATTTTCCTCAAAATGTTTCTCAACCTTTGTCTACAAAAGTAGTCAGTTCTCAAAAAAAATTTGTGTCAGGTCAGAAATACTGAAGAAGAGTACTTGAGGCATGTGTAGGTTTGTTTGGTGTAAACATGAACAAAATCTGAGACGCAAATAGACGCGTGCAATTCGGTGAGCTGGCATGGAATGACCCTACTATATTGACCTAACTATCTGAACTTGTTATTTAACAGTAAGCATTGTAGAAAAAGGAGTTTTTTAAGATTTAAAAGTTTGAAGTAATTGACATGTAATTATAAAGTAATTGTAAAAATCAATTACATTAGATATGTAATTAATTACAATTACAATTACAATTACATTTTTAAGCCTCAATTACAAATTACATTCAATTACTTGAAAAAATGTAATTAATTACAGTCAATTACAATTACAAATTACAATTACCCCAACCCTGCTATCTACTATCTAGTGTAGACAATTTACTTTTTACTTTTAGGCTCCACGCCGTGCAGAGGATGTGGAAATTAATTTCGTAGGAGATGAGAACCAACAGAGAGGAAATTGGGGAGGGCAGTTAGAGTTTCTGTTGTCGTGTCTCGGATACGCTGTTGGGTTGGGAAACGTATGGAGGTTCCCCTATTTGTGCTATAGGAATGGAGGAGGTAAGCATAGACTCTGTGCCACTACATATCTTCCTGTCAAGTAGGGTGTAGAACAGCATCACCCCTCCTGATACTGTTGTGCTAAAAAAGACAGGGGCTCGCAATTTTGATGTAAATTGGAAATAGAGTTTAGTCTTTTAACTCCCAGCCAGAGAGTTTGAATTCAGTAGTAGTAGTTTTATTAGTAGAGGAGTTTTGCCTCTAAAGTTAGGCCAGCTTTGTCTACATTGAGCTAAAGTTAACAAAATATTGACCCAACAGTCATTCTCTATGGAGAGCTCAGCATATTGTTTATGCTTTTAGTAACTTAAGTCATCTGAAAGTACATCAGTGTCATGTTGAATAGCGCTTAATACAAATAACTGTTACAGCTTGCAGTATTTTTTACTAATTTTCACTAAACTGCTTCCTTCTTTAAGTTTCATCCAGTCTCTCTAAAATCAATAATAGACTCCGGCTGTCCTTTATAATATAACAATAAAATGCTTCTGGGCTGGCATATGTATATGGTGTTCTCAAATAGCTGTATTTAGAGACCTGCATCACAGTCACTCTACCTAGTAGAGAGAATGTTAGTGTTACGTAATCTTGTGTAACTTTAGCTCTCTTCCTCATACCCTACGCCATCATGTTGTTTCTGGTTGGAGTTCCCATCTTTGTCTTGGAGTTGTCTCTCGGTCAGTTCACATCATCTGGACCAGTCACTTGCTGGAAGTTCAGCAGACTATTCAGTGGTGAGTTTTCCATAATATTTTCCTTGTAACTTATTGGGATTGTCCTCTTTTTACAGATGCTTTCTAAAACTATTTCTTGCAAACACTTTATAAAACTTGGCTAGAATATTTTTATTTAGTTCAGTTACATCATGGAGCTCTTTAAAGTGAATGCTTTGACAAACTGACTTCGAGCTAATTGATCACTTTGACCTTTGAACTGTTCACACTGTTTTGATATTTGGCAGAAAAGTAATAAATAATTTATGACTGTGAGATAAATTGTAGAATTTGATTGATGACTACCAACACTCTCTGGTGTTTCTCATCATATTTGTTTTGCTGACATTATTTAGTTTTAGTACCTTAGACATTTGTGTTTTATATGCGTTTGGGTTTCCAATTTCATTTGTCATAAAATTAGCACAGTTTACAATTTTAGTCAATCAAATCCTGTATCTATATACTATATATAACTATTTGTGTAGACTAATTTCTTGTGACTGCTGCAGGTATTGGTTGGGGTATGGTGGTAGTGTCCGGGCTAGTAAGCATTTACTACAACATGATCATAGGCTGGGCAATATACTACCTAATTGCCTCCTTCTTCGAAATCACCCAAGGAACTTTGCCCTGGAGCCGGTGCGTTGCAGGATATGCCAGCGAGTGTAAGTATTCAAGAGGCAGCGTGTCATTTTGGCAGCGAGTATAACTTTGTATATCAAAATTCCCAGTTAGTGCGGTGTTGGCGATTGTCTCCACTTTAAGTTTATGCCCCTCTGTGTACTGAATAGGTCAAGGTTGCTGCGTCTCAGCCAATGGTATTGAAGTCAGTTCTTCCAAAAAGTTATAAGATACAACCTTACAATGTGGCATCTCAGCTAATCAAATAAAACTACTTGCGGATTTAACTATTATCTATTGGGCAGTGACTAAGACATGATACTTTGTTAAATAAATCTTATAAAAACTACAAACTTTGTAAATACTGACAATAAAAGTCTTACCTCTATCCCAAGAATGTTCACAGATGAAATGGTTGATGAATCTCACAGGGCTTTCTTTCCATATATTTTTTGTGCTTTTTAACTTTTAAATCTTTTTTTTTCTTCACACCAATTTTATACTAAAAGAGTCAGCTAACTGATATCAGGTTAAAAAGAGCTCAACGGCTGAACCAAGTATAATAATCTATTTATAGATTGCTCCACCTTTCTGACGCCTTTCACTGCTGCAAACTGCACTGGGGCCTATAAACCCCTGGATAACGGAGTTTGTGTTTATGCCAATGGCTCGGTCAACCCTGTCAGTGGGGTAAGTGAAAGAAAATGCATTTATTCTAAAATTAACAAACTTACTATTACATGCTGCTAACGTTGATTTTAATGTGACAGTCAGTGGATTGTTTTTAGCTTTACATCAAGAGGATTCTTAAACTTGTGTATTTCATTTCTCTGTAAACCATGTCTGCTTCTATAATACATATAGCACACTATTCTGTGGTAATCTCAAAATATCCATTAGCTTTCACTTTTGGTTCCATGACTCTTTTCTTTCCAGGAAAAGGCACTCGGGATTTGGGACTCAACTCTTGCTGAAAGCAATAAGATCAAGGAAGTCGTGCCTAGCGAAGATTATCTCATGTTAGTTTGGAGTTGCTTCTTCTTGGTTTATAATATGTTTCTGTAGTGCTCACTGCTTAGAATCTGGTTTACTTTTTTAGCATTGAAATTTCAACAAAATTTAAAACTTTCAAGTTGTTTACTCAAGTTTTCATGCCATTCCTTATTTCTGATCTGACATTTGTTTGAATTGAGTGGCTCTGTTTTCAGGTACCGTGTATGGGGGAGAGCTAACAGTGCTGGACTTCATGATTTAGGAGAATTAAAATGGGAACTGTGTCTTTGTTTGCTTGCTGCTTGGGCTATGGTCTACTTTGCTCTGCTTAAGGGAATCAAAAGCTCAGGCAAAGTAAGACTCTACTACTTCTACTAGTACTACTACTACTACTACTTCTACTAGTACTACTATTAGTACTTCTACTACTACTTTTACTACTAGTACTACTACTATTACTACTACTAGTACTACTACTATTACTACTACTACTAGTACTTCTACTAGTACTACTGCTACTACTTCTACTAGTACTACTACTACTAGTACTACTAATACTAGTAGTAGTAGCAGTAGTAGTAGTACTACTACTACTGCTGCTGCTACTACTGCTGCTGCTGCTAGTACTAGTACTAATACTACTACTACTGCTACTACTTCTACTAGTACTACTAATACTAGTACTTCTACTAGTACTACTGCTACTACTTCTACTAGTACTACTAATACTAGTACTAGTACTAATACCACTAGTACTACTACTACTACTACTAGTACTACTAATACTAGTAGTAGTAGTAGTACTACTACTACTACTACTACTGCTGCTACTAATACTAGTACTAGTACTAATACTACTAGTACTAATACCACTAGTACTACTACTACTACTACTAGTACTACTAATACTAGTAGTAGTAGTAGTACTACTACTACTACTACTGCTGCTACTAGTACTAACACCACTAATACTAATACTACTACTATATTCCAGGTTGTCTACTTCACCGCCATCTTCCCATACGTTATGCTGATAGTCCTCTTCATAAGAGGTCTGCTCCTCGACGGATATCAGGAGGGCATCAAGTTCTACATGAGCGCTGACGTCTCTAGACTCAGTGACGCTCAGGTGTGGAAAGACGCTGCCGTTCAGATTTTCTTCTCGCTGTCGGCATCATGGGGCGGACTGATTGCTCTGTCTAGTTACAACAAGTTTCACAATGACTGTATCAGGTGAGTCAGTAACTACCAACTAGCTGCTTGCTGACTTTAGAGTTGCCTCCCCTGACTGTATGCTAACTTTACTGTAATATCTGTAGCTGCTGTGTCGAGATTATACACCTTCACTGACTGTAGCTTGAAACCCCTAGACACTGACTTTTAAGAAACAATTCCAAGTTAGTTTTGCTGACAACATATGAAATATACATATTTTTCAATGCTAACTATTTAGCCAAGCTTTATTTTGACGGCAGTAACTATTAAAATAATCGATACAATTCGGAAGAATATGCTGATAGTTTTTCTACTGTGCTGGTTTGAACCATCTGTTGATGGACATTTCACTTTGTGTTGTCAGAGACGCCCTGATTGTGTCGTTTGGAAACTGCCTGACGAGTTTCTTCGCCGGATTTGTCATCTTTTCTTACCTGGGATTTCTGGCAACTGAAGTGAATCAGCCGGTTGAATCTGTCGTCTCATCAGGTAACCTCGCTGACTTTCTAACTGATGACTTTCTAACTGATGACTTTCTAACTGATGACTATCTAACTGATGACTCAACTGACACCTCAACTAGTGACTCTCTAACTCACTTGATATTTCTCAGTTGGACTGCATTGTGAACTTTGCTAACATTGTGCTGCTATAGTGACTCTACTAGTAGATTTTATTTCTCACTTCATTCTTGACTTAACTTTGAGTCTTATTTCATACTTTCTTTGTCTGCTAGTAAAATATATTGTTGATTACTTTTATATATTCAATTTACATCATATGAAGCATGCCTTGTTAGTAATTCCACTAGTTCTACTGTAATTCTACTAGTTCTACTGTAATTCTACTAGTTCTACTGTAATTCTACTAGTTCTGCTGTCTACTAGTTCTACTGTAATTCTACTAGTTCTACTGTAATTCCACTAGTTCTACTGTAATTCTACTAGTTCTACTGTAATTCTACTAGTTCTACTGTAATTCTACTAGTTTTACTGTAATTCTACTAGTTCTACTGTAATTCTACTAGTTCTACTGTAATTCTACTAGTTCTACTGTAATTCTACTAGTTCTATTATCAATGTCTACTAGAATTTTCCAGCATCTCGTGTTGTGTGTTTCACTCAGGTACTGGACTGGCCTTCATTGTCTACACACGAGCTGTAGACTCTATTCCTGCCGCTCCACTCTGGTCCATACTCTTCTTTCTCATGTTGATAACACTGGGGCTAGATTCTGAGGTACTAAGGCTTCATAATATTAATACTTTTACCTGCATCAGGTACACCTTTACCTGCATCAGGTACACAGTTTCAGTACATCTTGTCAGCCCGCTAGTGCTGGTAACTTCTACTGCTGCAATATCAATTGAAAAGGAATTATTTATTGTAGAATTGCTTCAAAGTAATTGGGTAAAGTTGTGCACTCTTTATGATGCAATGGCGATGTGTTGTAATAATGCAAGCAATTGTTTTCTCATCAACAGTTTGCTCTGGTGGAGACTCTGTTAACCTCCTATATGGATTTGTTCCCTCAACATCGTAGGCAGAAATGGCTAGTCTTGCTGGTTATGAGTGTAGTCATGTACTTCCTAGGGCTAACCATGTGCACAGAGGTGAGACAACTCTCTATAACAACTTGTATGTGTAGATGCAGGAGTGGACAACTCTATGTGTAAATTCAAAATTTGGCAACATTCTTAGTCATAGTGTATAGCAGTACTTGAGGCATCCTTGAATTTGTATTTGCAGTAACTAAATACAATAAGTAATTACTTACAATAACACCTATCACTGATTAGTGAATTGCACTTACAAGTAAGTCACCTACAGATACAGAGCTAGACGCACATGTAAGTTACTATGTATTAACAAAGGGAGGAAGCTACATGTTAGATGTGCTGGACACTTACTCGGGAGGCTGGAATGTACTGCTTATCGCCCTGTTAGAGTGTATAGCCATAGCGTACACTTACGGCGTGTGTAGATTCATTAAAGACATCGAAGTGATGATAACTCCCACAGCATGTTTCCCCGCCTGGTACTGCTTCAAATACTGGTGGATCATCTGTTGGTGTTTCTTCACTCCATTGGCTGTCACGGTTAGTATAGTCTAAGATACAGCTGTTACAGTTAGTATAGTCTGATAAACAGCTGTTACAGTTAGTATAGTCTGAGATACAGCTGTTAGAGTTAGTATAGTCTGAGAAAGAGCTGTTACAGTAAGTGTAATCTAAAAAAAATGTTAAAACAAACTTACAAGCTGCGCACTTTACTTAAACTCATTTATTTTGATAAAATTGTTATTAAATTTTTGAGTTATTAGAAATTTTAAGCACTCGATATTGCACCCGAATATGTTAATGCTCTATTTGCTTATTATTATTATTCATTCTAGATAATGGTTATTTTTGACACTCCACCCCTTGATTTATTTTTTATGACTTGATCCACTCCTTGCATTGACTTGTTAGTTTGTGATGATATTTGACTGGCTGGGATACACCCCCTTGAAGTATGATGACGAAACCGAGTTTCAGACATGGGCCCAGGCTCTAGGCTGGGGCTGCACCCTGGTGGTCGTTGTCGCCATATTCATAGCTCCCATCTACCATTTCGTCACGATAATGCTGAACCATAATGGAACTTTCGCAGAGGTTTGTTGTGCTTTAGTATTTCTGCCCGATGTCGAGCAAACCCAAACCAGTAGGACTGAGACTATTAGAAACTTGACTAAAGTATTATTCTATTACTCACTATGAAACAGCACGAATATCAAGTTTTTAATTCTCTTTTTATTAGTTGATAAGTTTCTTAGTCCTAATCATCGGGAAATTTCAACTGTAATCAACTGTGGTTTCTATATAGAAAGTTTTCTGTTCACCAAACGACAAATAATAACTAACAGTGCACAAATTGGTCCCTATTTTGCTATGTAGCCTGTATTCATCGATACTTTAAGTGTCTACTTACCATTTGCTCTAAGGCTAAGCTCTGAAGATGGTAACAATTGAAGTGAACATACTTATTTACACCTACTTTAAAGTCCTTATATACATTATTGAAGCCTGTGCTGTAATGTTTGCTTAAATTAACATTCTCCGATTCTTGTATTGTTATATTACTATATAACTTACATATATTGTGATAATATTAAACGTTAACCTTCAGTGTCATCTCCATTGTCTAGAAACTGGGGGTTTTCATCAACCCAACAATAGACTGGGGACCAGCTCTGGTACAGCACAGAAGTCTTGTGGACTATGTCGATGGTTGGGTGGTTGATCCAAATGACCCTATAAGCCAATACCCTACCATGGTGAGAAATCACTCTATTTATTTTATGATATAACTTTTTTTCTAATGTTATTATGACTATAAATTTTATTATTGTATTATTTTGTATATGTACATAAATAAATTATTTATTTATTATACATAATATACTTACACTATCGTATATATACTTATATTATTATACTATATTATTGTGTTATTATACTATATTATTGTGTTATTATATTATATTATTGTGTATAGATTATACTATTTTATATATACTATTCCATTGTATTAGTATATATACTTATACTATTTTATTATATCATTATATCTATATTCTATTATTATAAATATTTATTATATTTTCCGTCAGGATATGCAGCCTCCAAGATACGAGACTAAAGTAGACTTCCATAATGAGGGTTACAGCAGTGAGAACCTATGAGAACATGACCTTGACCTGCACACAATGTGACCTTGACCTGCACACAATGTGACTCTGACATTACACACATTGACTTTCAAACAGATGAAGAATTCAAACTCTGAATACAAAACTTTAGCTTATACTTGAATGGTAACCTTGACATATATTTGAATTTTGAAATGTCAAGGTTAAACCCAATTTATGCAGCATTTATGATTCAGGACCAGAATTGCCTTTATTCCGATTTCAAGCTCAGTGATAATAGTATTTATATTATTTTATTACATCTTTGCTAACAGTGTCTTGTACTCTTACAGTATCTTCCAGGATTAACTTTACGTTAACTTTAAATTTTATTGTATTATGACTCATTCACAATATACTCTACAGTTTAAATTGACCTCTACATTACAAAAAATAGCGATGTAACTCCAAGCAATGAGTGCCGTTAATCTAGAGTTATTTGATGAGCCAATAGAAACAGTATGTACAAAGAGCCACTATGTGACTCGAATAGCCCAGGTTTTGCCATTTGCTGAGAGTATGGAACATGGAGTAGCCCCTTTCCTGCTCAGTCTCGCTTGTGTCGAACATAACGCCCAGGTAGGCTAGGTGGTACATGGCGAGACAGGTGAAGGACACATTCACCACTACTGAGAATTTGTCGTAGTGTCCGTATCTGTGGGGACACGGGTTGCCGATACATCTCTTCGCCTCCACACACAAGTTGAAGGTGTTAGCCAGTGTGTGTCTGAGGGAGTGCTCAGTGTACGAGTAGAAACCTGAAAAGGAAAGGATTGAGAAACACTGCAGTCATTTTAACATCATATTCTGTAACTAGTCGTTATCTCAAGTCAAGTAGTGCTATCTCAGTTACCCTAGAGCCACGCCACGAGGATTTTCTGCCGCACACAGTGAGTAGGTTGTGGGTGCGTAAATTTATTAGCTAATGATCTTGGCTACGTGCTACTAGCTCGCCTGCATGCATTTGTTTTCAAATCTACGTGGTCTGCAAATCGACTTTAGATATTATAAAAGTTGAAAATGCAAACTATATGAAAATTTGTTCAAGTCCAGTTCTCTAAAAACTAAAACGCAGATTGAAATTCAAAAAGTATGCTGGCTCACGGAAACAAGCCAATTAGATCAAACTCGCATGAGCTTTCTGCGTCCCCTATCAGCATGTTATCAGCACACAAGATCATTTTCAAGCATTTAGAAGGTGCAAAAAGATGCCAGCATTTAAATGACCAGTAGAACATACTTTGGTTACTTATTTATTTGCTGCGTAATCTCAAGCCTAACAACCCTGTAAGTTTATGGATAATCTGCAAGACAGCTATTAATTTTATATAAGCTGTCAAGCTACAAAATTAAGAGTAATTATCATAAATTGGCCAAATAACTTCACACTAAAAGCTTTGCTGCGTATAGTTTATAGCTGGCGCAAATTTTTAGACTGTAACAATTTTGTTTTTAACTGACAGCCGGGTGAACAAACTATACTATTAAAGTACCCTCCACTCAAGAGGAGGCAACTCATCCAGATCGCAATGACACTCATGGAAAACTATAGATCTGAGCACAATTCTCAGAACAATCTGGCTGAGATAGTTCAACGGAATATAAAAATAACTGTCAGCAGATAGCCAAACGAAGGGTTTATCAAGTCAAGTAATACTTGAGTAAACTCTAAGCTACTTGAGTTAAGACTTGTGACCACCATTCCAATAACCACACAATTCTAATAGTTTACAATTTACACAGTCCGAATAAATGAAATAGTTCTCTAGCCATCTGAAGTTTATCTTAATTCACAGCTGACAAAATACAGAAAAAATCTCTATCTAATTACACTAAGCCTGTTTCACAGCACTGAAACGTAGTTTAAGTGACTTTAAGATAACTCACTAACATCCATTTAAGTACAAGTCAGTGCTTCTTTTAAGTTGACTCAAGACAAAGAACTCTGTAGCTAACACTCACCAAGTGAAAGTAGAACAGCAGCTAACTGAAAGTTGAGTCCGTGAAGAAGAGAGCTGGCCATATAAGTAGCAAATATAGCAGGTAGTACTCCGTGACTGGGTTTCACGACTTTGAATACGTAACTCTTCAGCCATTTATGCATGGGCAGGTTCCAGCTAGTGACAACTTCTACTAGTGAGCGAGGTAACTGGGAAAACACATTAGAATTTCAATATTCAACAAAACAAAGAATATCAAAATAAGATTTTCAAAATGAAAAAGTGGATCAAACATATTCAAATTAATTTTTGAAGTATGAAAAAATCTCATAAAAGCTGCGATTCAACACATTGCGAATCATGTTGATTGGCTATAGTTCATGTTATCTCAATGTTGATTAGCTAAGGCTTGTGATACCTCAATATGATTGGCTAATGCCTAAATTTACCCAATATTGATTGGCTATGGTTCATGTTACCTCAATGTTGATTGGCTGGCTGACTCTAGTGTGAGAAGTAAACTCTCCAGCAGAAAAGACAGCAACTCCCGAAAGCAGAAGTGTCATCTCGGAAAGACTGCACACAAAGTAGTGACTGAATCTGAAGGACTGAGCTTCCCTGTACGCTAAACGGATCATTTTACTTAATTTAGTACACACTGGACATCTTCAGTTTTTAGCTATTTTTTTTCACAATTTAGCTGGTAATGAACATGGCTTTTTGCCCAAAACTAGTAAAGCACCAATAAATACACCAAAACAATTAGAGTTCTTCTTAATTTTGCTTGATTTCCTATGTTTTTTCTTATATATTTAGCTTATAAGGAGTGCAGACCGTCTCGAAAAGTAGCTGAATAATTAGGAAAAAACATGGGAAATGAAGCAAAATTAATAAGAACTTTGATTATATAGGTGTATTTATTGGTGTTTTACTAGTTTTGGCCAAAAAACCATGTCAGTTAGCAGTTAAATTGTGAAAAATAGCTAAAAACTGAAGATATCAAGTGTGTACTAAATTAAGTAAAATCACCCAAACACAAAACACTGATGAACTTTAGGAAGAGTATTGTGGGCATGTCTTTATTTGATTAGAAAGTTATGAATTTACTAATTTGTTACATTAAGATCAGTGAATCGGAAAAGCAAATTCTATGAAAAGAAAGGCATTAGCTAGAGGAACACCTTCCACATCATTTTGATAATTCTTCAATAAATCACAGTTCCTTTCCCTCGCAGCAAAATACTGAACATTTGAACATATGAAAGCCAAAACTCTGAAGTATAAAAACTAACATTGAATTCAACAGAACACAAAATTTACCAGTTTGTGCAGCTCATCCTAGAGGAAAATATTATCACATCAAACTATCCTTAACAATAATAAGAGTAGTCGGGAATAAACAACCAATAATAAGAGTAGTAAGGAATACACGTAACCAATCATAAGAATAGTAAGGAATAAACAACCAATCATAAGAATAGTACGGAATACAATGAATTGACATCTAAATACATACCCTCAGCCCAAAGGCCATACTGAAGAGTGAAATGAGGCAGAATGTATGATGCAATACAAGATGACCAGAGAAGATATGCTCCAGAAAGGAGACAACTCTTATATATTTGAACCATCCACTCCCAATCTAGCAGACTTCTATGTGAAGAGATACCTGCCATGGGAAGACAACACCAAAATATCAGTGCTGTATTGGTGAGATATTAACACTAAATATATAGCTATCAGACAGTTTTGTTGTAGAATATAATATTATATACTAATATATAATACAGTATTGTATATAATTAATTATGATCTAGTATAGTATTATAGTGTAGTATTATAGTATATTACTGAGAAAGGTAAACCATTAGACTCACTGTCAATGTAATACTGATATGGTATAGTATTACAGTATAGTATTATAGTATATTACTGAGAAAGGTAAACTATTGGACTTACTGTCAATGTAATACTGATATGGTAGCCAAGGACCGAAGATCACATTTCCGGGGTGAAGAAAGTAACTCAAAGTTGTAAAGATGGAAGTAGATTTTACTTTCTCATTGGATAAATCAATACTCAAAGAAATTACTAAAATATAAAAATAACAATTACAGAACCAAGTTAGTAGCAGTAATAGTAGCAGCAGTAGCAGTAGTAGACTTAGTATTAGTTAGTAGTAATAATAGTAGTAGTAGTAGTAGTAGTAGTAGAAGTAGTAGTAGTAGCAGCAGCAGTAGTAGTAGTAACTAGTAATAGCAGTAGTAGCAGTAGACTTAGTAGTAGAAACCCACCTTTCATAGAAAGTATCATTTGCGCCCCCCTCACATTGTGCCATCGCTCTGGTGAAACCAAGAACTCACAGGCTATCACATAAACCAATGAGAACAAGGAGGAGATAACTGCCAACCTTGTTCTAAGGAACTTTGACTGTATGAAGCCACAGGCTATAGTTGTGTATATAACTGTAAAACAGTAACACATCACAGCTAAATCACTTTCAAATATACCTGCTGTGTATAACAAAATAATTTCCAAACAGACAATTTAGTCCTACCCTCGCCTCCCCCCCCCCCCTGCGCTATACTTAGAGCTAAATAAAAAGTAGCAATGCCATCAAGTGCCGCACCACATGTAATCCAGACTGGCAAACGAACAGACACAATTAGTTGTCGCGAGTCAGCATTGACAAGAGATGGCTGTAGTTTTCCGCATCTCATTCTCACTCAGACTGCAACTCGTCTGGGAGTCATTTTGAGTATTATTCCATGACTAGTAGCTAATAGCTGCCATGTGACAGCAATATGCTAGAGAATTTAGTTAACTTAGTATCAGTTTCAAAATAAACATTTAAATTTATATCAAATAAATTCAGGGCTGATGAGATCTTTACCTAATATTAGTATATTTTCCTGGAAAAATCTGTAGAGAACAAGCAATCCTAATAGAGAGTAGAGGATATGGGAGAGAGGTCTTGTAGAAGTAGAGCAGCGAGTAATAATTGAGCACAGAACACACGCAGCTAGCAGAGGGACAATGCTCTCTAGAGCTGAACTCATGTTGGGTAATATACAGTCAGTGTAGGTATCTTGCAGCGTAGGTAAAGTTGTGTATGCGTAGTCTTCGGCTGGGAGATAATCATCATCTTCGTACATCTCTACATCACAACATAATATTCGACAGTTGACAGTTACAGAATCAATATTGCCAGTTATAGAACTGAATATTGCTAATTTCTAAAAACAATTATTGATTATGTAAATGCAAAAAAATTATAAAAAGAAGGAACTATTTTAAAAATATTTTGAATCAATAAACTAGAAGTAAGTCCAGCACAAGGCGTGTTTAAGGTATTTACATTCTAACATAAAATGCTAATGATGAGAACATCAAAATTAAATTAAATTAAATTTACATAATAAATACTCTTCAAGCAAAAACCAGTTTCATACTTACAAGGCGTTTAGTTAGCAACTATTCTTCACTACAATTGATAGCATTAACACCGTGGCTCTAGTTTACAATTTAAATTTTCACATTATAATTGATAGAAAAAAATAAAATGTATATTAGATTAGTTTTATGACCTTGAAACTGCTCCATAAGCTCTGGGTTGGCTTCTAATAGTTCCATTAACTTCTGCATATCAATTTCTCCAGTTTCATCATAAAAATCCTCAGGAAAAGCATATTGGTAATCATTTAACAGACTGGATTCCCCCATACTTCTGCTAAATCTATTAGATCCGGCGCCTTTTGAGCAAAGCTGAAGAACCATTATAAAGGTTAGAAAGTTACACAATATGAGTCAATACTACAAGGAACAGTAAGAAAGTACAAAAAATAAATGCTAATGCCATCAACGGCTAATTTTTAGTTCAAATGAATTTAATTTTTCAACCTGACGTATATGAAAATAAAATTATAAGCTGACAAAATCCTTAAGATGTTAGCAATGCCAAGTCAATGTATCGACTAAATGAAGAAATAGATGTTGAATCAACTCAATTTCACTCACATATTAAAAACAAATGATTAAATCGGAGTAGTGAATTCCATTTTAAATGGCAATAGACATATAAATAATAATACTGTGGTGGTCATTTATATTCAACTCAAACATTTGCATCCTTTTTATAATTCTGATGAATGTAAGATAATTGCATTTATAATAATTATTAGAAGCTATGACTTTCACAGTTAGTATGATTATCACTATAAATATGAGCATTATTAAAACTATCACTCTTGTTGTCATTATTAATTGCGAGATTATTTAGAACAAGTAATAACATAAATTTACTATTTAATACTAGCATTGTAACTTTACATATTTAGTTATAGTTTAACTTCAAGTGATTTGGCCTTTATCTTTATTCGGTACCATTCAAACTCAAAGCAGTTTAGAAACACTTTTTATTATTATACTTTAATTATTTTTAACGTTAATAATATAAAACAAAACTTCCAAAAGTTAAAGTAGATTAAATTAAAATTTAATTATGATAAACTCACTCACAACTGGTTTTGTAAAAATATAAATATAACTATATAATTTTAAATAAGTAATATATAATAATAATTAATCAAAATACGTCTCCATAGTCCATACTGATACATATGTCTATGAGTATGACTTTGAAAATCTAAATCACAATGCACAAAATTTGGAGTTCGCTTTGATAAATTGATCTTTATTTTATATTTGCCATTTGACTGTTAATGTGTTGGGTGTACAAGTACTAGTACTACTACTTCACTACAGATACCTGCGCTGCTGATTGTTGTACTTGTGTTTTGTAAATGTAAGTTCAAGTTGTAGCTTCAGCCTGTGCCAGTACTCTGCAAGTGTAACTGTAGCCGTAGGCGTAGGTAAGCCCGCAAGCAATCACAATGTAATTTCAATTTATAAGTAATTCTCCAGTCAAGTATCACAAAATTATTTTACTACGGCTAAGTTTTAAAAAATGAATATAATTAAAACCAGAGAATGTTAATTGACGAGGGTGTGATTTGTGTGTAGATTTGTAGTTGATTATTTCAATCATTTCAACGACCAAAATAAGCTGGATCGCGTTCGGAAACCACATGTAAACTGCTTTACTTGGCTCGCTATAAACTCCCCTATATTCTATGCAGTGCGATTCACGGATATCTACCACACTGAGTCCATGCTACGATAGGTTTAGCGAAAACTCTAGAGTCTAGAAAAGAGGATATTCCAACAACTAAAAGTTACATTGCTATACACTGATGTGTGCTTTCACCGAAAAAAGATTAAACTAATCGGCACCTAGTATGATTTGCTCAGCGAATTTCTGACTGAACAATGATTTGATAATTATTACAAGCAACACTTTGTAACAGGAGTCTTCAGTTGAATTCTAGAACACCAAAGACCTTGAAGCAGTACCTGTGACTGGCGGTGTCAATGTCACTCACTGAAATGTAACTTAATTGATAATTTATTTAGATTTTGAGTAATAACACGACTTAAACTGATATACATATTTATGCTGATGCTATAAACATAAATGAGATGTAGCCTGTAAGTAGATATAAACTAGAAGATTACTACTACCAGGGCCAATTCAGTCTTCAATTTCCAAAGAGTTCATGTTCATCAATTCAAATTAAATATGTCTGAGTTTCAGAAGTATTTATTTGAGCTGTAAATAAAAAACGAACCCAACCTAATTTATCATGAAATTTCATATACAAATAATGCAGACGAAGGGACTTTATGAATACTAAAAAACACAATAAAATAAGAAATGATTAGATTTAAGGATTGCAAAACATAGTGATTGAAATTTTCTGACTTAGCAAGACTCTGCACCACCATGAAGTGAAATTATATAAATACAATTAATAAAGAAAATACAAAAATCAACTTTAAAATAGAAATCAGTAAACTACACACTGCATAAATTAGCATCTGCATATGGCTAATGATTGGTTATCGCAATGGGAACATCAGACACTTCAGTGTCATGTGAGCAACAAACAAGGCTAACATTATGAATCACAGGCTACGAAAAACCAAACAGAAAACTTAGGTTATATAAAATTGTAATATAGGAATGCATCGTTGCTTTCATATTTGTATCATTGTTCGAAGAATGGCTACTTCTTAGTATAGTAACTGTGGAGTTTTGGATAGGACCTTTCTCTGTGACCGTAGACCTTCAAATGATAGGTGTACCATGCCAAACTGCGCATCTCCTCAGGGTTTACGTAGTGAAATGTGATTGGGTAGTCACTAACCTTGTCTACACCCTGCAAACCATACATAATATGATATTAACAACATATACGTTTAGTGAACTAGCTTTACCAATTATACCACTCTAGTAAAGAATAAACTCAACTACTACATTGCCAACTATCAGATTATCAACTATCACTTGACAATTAACATTCACTTGATTACTGGAGATGATTGCATAGCCTTAGGGCATCTACTTACATGCCTAGCTCCATGGGAGTCGTACATTAAGTACCACTTAGGATATCCACCGTGTATGTGAGTTCCCGGGTTAAAACAATGAAACCTGCTAGCACCTCTCTCATCATATGACTCAGCAGTGTGCACACCCAGGTTCTGCATACCTGTAACATTGTATACACACACAGGTGTAACATTGTGTACACACAGGTGTAACATTGTATGCACACAGGTGTAACATTGTGTACACACAGGTGTAACATTGTATACACACAGGTGTAACATTGTATACACAACACACACGCGCATACATAAACTTACACAGGAAATAGCCTGAGCAACTTACACTTGCCAAATTCAGCATCCTCAGCTCCCCCATCTTCCCTGCAGACCCACTTGCGATGGAAACCCTTCTCCGCGAACCTCTGGAGTGCTTCTTTACTCAGCACATACCCTCCACCTGAAGGTAGGCAAAACATTACAGAGGTACACCAATACCAACCTTTGTATACCCAATATATTTGCACTAGCTTAGTAAAATTGTTAGACAACTCCCTCACCTCCACTGTAATAGCCCTGGGGTCTAACTATAGTCTTAAAATGATGGCCATAATACACCGAGTCCATCGGGTTTTTGTCGGCCAGAAAATATCGGAGATTCTCCATAATGGCGAAAGTATCGTCATCTGCCTAAGGTGTGTAGTACAGAGTAGTGTTAGTACAGAGTATATAGTAGTGTTAGTACAGAGTATATAGTAGTGTTAGTACAGAGTACATAGTAGTGTTAGTACAGAGTATAGAGTAGTGTTAGTACAGAGTATATAGTAGTGTTAGTACAGAGTATATAGTAGTGTTAGTACAGAGTATATAGTAGTGTTAGTACAGAGTATATAGTAGTGTTAGTACAGAGTATATAGTAGTGTTAGTACAGAGTATATAGTAGTGTTAGTACAGAGTATATAGTAGTGTTAGTACAGAGTATATAGTAGTGTTAGTACAGAGTATATAGTAGTGTTAGTACAGAGTATATAGTAGTGTTAGTACAGAGTATATAGTAGTGTTAGTACAGAGTATATAGTAGTGTTAGTACAGAGTATAAAGTAGTGTTAGTACAGAGTATATAGTAGTGTTAGTATAGAGTATATAGTAGTGTTAGTACAGAGTACATAGTAGTGTTAGTACAGAGTATATAGTAGTGTTAGTACAGAGTATATAGTAGTGTTAGTACAGAGTACATAGTAGTGTTAGTACAGAGTATATAGTAGTGTTAGTACAGAGTATAATATAGTAGTGTTAGTACAGAGTATATAGTAGATAAAGAATATCTAGAGAGGCAGGAAATGAATAAATGACATTCACCTTCATAAACCAATCAGCTTTATCAAAATATTTATCATATACATATTTGAAGGCATGCATTGTTTTAGCAGTCAGGTGTTGTCTTCCCTCTTCAGTTTCTACTTCTGCAAAAAAAATATTACCATTACAAATGAATTGCTGATATTTTAAATGAAACTTTTATACTATAACTACAATATTACAAAAATAGCAATTCATTATTTATTTGTTTAAAAATCCTCATAAAAAATCTACTCTACTGAATGAGTAAACCACTCGCTCGCTCGCTCACTCACTCGCTCGCTCGCTCACTCACTCACTCACTCACTCACTCACTCACTCACTCACTCACTCACTCACTCACTCACTCACTCACTCACTAACACTCACTCACTAACACTCACTTATGACTGGTGCTGGAAAGGTATTGTTCTCTTGACTGCTAACAAATATCACTACATTACACTTGTGAGCCCACGCTTCATAAACGTGTATTGCCTTCTTTTGAAGATTGCTAGGTGAAGTCATAATCCAACAAAGGATTCTCACTTTGGTGTAGAGATAGTCTGCTAAAGATGTGTCGTCTTCTACAATAATCAGGAAGAAGCAATTGTGAGACTGTGCAGTTATAGACATCATTGTGGGTTGAGTGAGTGTTAGTAGAGATCATTGTGAGTTGAGTGAGTGGATATCACTGTGAGTTGAGTGAGTGGATATCACTGCAAGTAGAGAAGTGGATACCGTGGTGATTTCAGTAGATTTTAGCATAGATGAGAGCAAACTGATGAACTGTTGACATCTCTTACCCAGACAAAGCAAGAAATAGCTTAATAACAAATACACTTAGGACTAGCAAATGTCCTGGTAATTAATACTAACTGGTAAATATAGACAGTTCAATATAAAAGTTGGATTTGGTAACCCAACTAAATGCCACCTGGAGAGTTATATAAGACGGAGAAGCAAAGTGCAATCAATTGTAGATTCTTGAGTCATTGGCTATAGAACACCTGGTTACACATGGCTTCCAGTGATTGGTCCACCCACTGAACTGAAACTTATAGTTCAATTGGTCCACCTGTATTCACCAGGAAACTCTTACACCATACGTTTCGCAATGTATCTAGGTATGTTTGTTAAAACTCATAGTAAACAACAGTTTTATAAAAACAAAAGCATATCTCTATAATACAAAAAGCGTTAATGGTATGCCCAATCAAAGCAGTTAACACAGTCTACCAAAATACTTACAGTCAAAATGAACAACTGAAGTGTTAAGTTAGTCACTTCGACTACACGTAACCCTAGTATTGTAGAGGGACAATCTTTGTGATAACTAATCCATATGGAGATTTGTGGGTGTAACATATACACCTTTAGCCATGGAAGAATTATTCTTTCTATATCTTCCTACTACTCCAACATGAAACTATTATCAGGAGAATTTATGCTGGTGAGGAGGTTAATGGTATGCCCAATCAAAGCAGTTAACACAGTCTACCAAAATACTTACAGTCAAAATGAAAAACTGAAGTGTTAAGTTAGTCACTTCGACTACACGTAACCCTAGTATTGTAGAGGGACAATCTTTGTGATAACTAATCCATATGGAGATATGTGGGTGCAACATATAAACCTTTAGCCATGGAAGAATTATTCTTTCTACTACTCCAACATGAAACTATTATCAGGAGAATTTATGCTGGTGAGGAGGTTTCACAAACTTCTATTCAACATTTTATACTTTTTCCCTGAAACTTTGGGTATTCATGTTGGAAATAATTCCAATAAAATGCAATCTCGTTATCGGCTAAATTCATAGCCAGAACTTTGACATGAATGACATCACAGTGGGCCTAAAGCTAAACTGACCGAGTGGATATATTCTGTTATATACCGTGTGCTGTTTCCACGAAAGGGGACATGAAATAGCGTGTAGTTTAGAGTATTAGTGGATTAGTTAGAAGCTGAGTTCACGTGACTGGCTACAAGCATTACCCCTCAGCTTATACGCCTCCATGTCCGAGCTGAGATCCATCAGCTCAAATAAGAATGAATATTCTAGAAAAAAATTGACCTGCAATAGCAGCATTAGTCATGAATAATGCAATGTTTGCTAAACAAATCAAAGATAAACTGCAGATGAGTAGCTGCGGACAAGGGAGATAACTGCTAATAGGTAATATAACAGCAGTTACCTTGGTGATTGTCAGAGTGGGCCGGGAGTAGGCCTTCTATCAATGGCAAGGGAGTGTTAGCATTTCCTTTGCTGCTCTGTGTACCAACATGTTCAGGAAGGATTGGGTTGGCAGCTCCCTCTGATTCTAGCCTCAGCACTAAAGAATAATAAGAATCATCTTATCATGTACATGTATCACACCATATATTTGTAGATCTTGAAGCTAACATGCTATGCTCAAAACTAGCTCTGCATCTTTTATACTAACATAAATATATTATATAGTTTTAAAACATATTTATACTATTAAATATATTATTATATATTTTCATATACTTCATTTGCTGTACCCAACACCATAATACTTTTTTAGATATTTAATAAGAAGACGAATCTAACACAGGTATTTGTAACAAGAGAACAGGGGGGCTACAACTACGGTAGTATTTTCCACGACTAGTTAGCTCATTCAATAGCTTACTTCTTTAACAGTTTTATGGAGCTTGGTCCAGTGTTAGGGATGTTTAGCTATATGCTATATTTAAACCTCTCCATTACCTCAGCTACAGCTCAACTGCAAACTTTATTCACAGAATTACACCAAACGGAAATTGAAACAGAAAACCCTACAATGAGCTGTAACCAGCCTCAAAAGGTTGACAGGTACCTGTCAGTGATATAAGGTGGTTGACAGTCTCATATTAGTAACACAAGGCAGTTGACAGTCACCTGACACATGTTGTCTAGTCACAAACTTACCTGCTTGAGATGACGGTTGAATATCTGTGGGAGAGTTCCTCGTGTGAAATACACCGAGTATCCCCATGCTGACAAGCACTCCTGTGATGACACCGATGAAAAATTGATTGCGATGGGCCATGGTCCCTGTCTACAAGAGGATAGCTTTTCAAGTTATTTAGAGATAAATTAAGAAATATTAAAAACATTTTTAGGTATTGTCCAAAAATGGTGCTAGATATTTCCCATTTGACAAAAAAGTAGAGCAGCTAGAACACTGACTGACATGACCAAGGGCAGCTAGAAGTCTGAAGGAAAGGAGTCATACAGAAACAACTCCAAACTCAAGTTCATAGCAGAAGAGAGGCTGACATAGAATATGCTGAGTTAACCATAAAGTATATTTAGAGTTTAACTGTCCAGTTTATATACTTATCAATTATAATTTGATAAAATTAAGGGGTTGTGGCTCAACCATACAACTTTTTCATATTCTTAAACAAGTCAGTGCCTTTTTCTCTGAAATAAACTTTCAAAATTAAATAAACAGACTGGCAAGTGAAAATTTAGTGAATAATAATTTGTATATATACAAATGAAAGCATGGATATTTCATGTGGAGACAAATAGAGAGCAATTAGTGAAAGCATCAGCTGGATGCATAGCTACGCAAATCAAATGCAGTCACCTAACGTCTTGCGACATTGAGGTGTCTAGTCATGATAGCCAGACATTCCTCTACTACTGTGCTACTCTGTACATGCTTAGCTCAGCCAACTAACCCCATTGCATTACAAACAATTATTAATCAGGATATCCAAAACGCAAGAGCATATTTTGTTGTTACGGGTGAAGCAAAGCTGCCAAGCAAACATGCTAGCTGAGTAGAGTGCAAGGAGAGGTAAAAGGGTAGACAAAGAAGAGCAGGAAATGATCAATGTAGCTGTACTCACCATGTTTTCTGACAACTATAAAACACAAAGCTGGAAAATTAGTTCAAATTCAAAAGCTGAAACTTATTAACACAAAAAAAAACTTGTTTCAACACCAGATTACATCAGTAATAAAATTTCAACACAAAATTTTCCTCTGACCAAATCATCGCAGTGCCTCACTGAGAATGAATTGAAGTGATTTGAATCACATGACTTCTAACCTATCAACTATAAAAGCCAGTAACTGTAGTTTCTGCCTGCGCAGTACACAAATTCCTGAGAGCATGAGGAATAAAATGTTTCCCGTTCGTAACCATGGTAACCAAAGTGGAGACGAATGCCAAGCTGTGATAATAATAGTTTGTCGGGTATATTGCAAGAGATGTAGAAGATGATGAAATATCATATGTACAGTTACTGCAGTAACTTGTTAGTCACGCTGAAAAGTAAATTAATGACAATACAAGATATATTTGCAAAGCTACACAGCAAGAATAGAAATCTAATGCTTATTTGGCAGTTGTTGATAAAATTACAATATATATTATGTCAAAAATGACTTTAATGTCATTCAATAACCTTAGTATGCATTCATTCTTTAATTTACTGTGCAGAACTTTATTTACAATTTATTTGGCAATGCAAATACTAAAGACTGAAGTATATTATATTATCAAATAGACCAATGACAAACACAAATACTGGCATTGATTTTTCTAAAGTGAGGCCCTATCTCTCTCCGGTACAGAGCATAACTCTTATACTTCGTAGTTTTCAACACTCATTGGGAAATAAGTAACTACAAATCTTGTATCACCTCTGCAGTACTACTGTAAATAACTTGGCCAGTTGGTAATCCACCGGTTACTTGAAGAGAAATTAATAACTCAAGTTATTTTTATTTTTTAAGTTTCGATCTGGAATAAGGGTTGAAATTTTCTTGAGAACAAAACTTGTTTGCCATTATTTCCATATAGAACAACCAACTATTAAATGGTAGCCACATTTAACGTACTGATAACGAGTAGCTAGAGAATTATATTAGGAATTTATTTAAAAACTACCCTGGCATGCATTTTATGCCTCAACTAAAAAGTCTAAAAAATCAAGAGGGAAATTCAAAGTTAACTTAATTTTATAGCTGAAAGGCGAGATGCTGGAGATATATTAAGACCTGAGAGCACTTGAAGTGTGTATCAGTAGTAGGCTTAATAATGGACTGGCTAAGGTGGAGCCGGTAAATACCTTAAGCCTACTAAATAAACAGTATTTAATGCTTCAATTACATACCACTAGCTACTAGCACTTCAAATTTTAACAATAAGTGAAGAAATTGGTCCAACTAAACGATAAAAAAGTTTTTGTAATCTAGAAACTTCATTTAAGCCTAAACAAAACCTAGTTGTGAAAATACAAACTTCATATTTTACCATTTTGATATTAAACGGCTCAACGGTTAAAATCAGACACTTGAACTCAAAATTTGGTTGAAAGTCTCAAGTGGCTGGAATGAAAAAAATTGCATTTTTCCAGCTTTTGCCAACTTGCTGAGTTTAGATCTCAAAACCAGAGGAAAACTGAATACATGTAACGTTTGACATGATTCCAACATTAATCTTACTACAAAGTTTCAGTTTTCTGCACATCTTGTTTCTGGAAACTTTATGTCTATGTGCTAAATAAAATGAGATGACTCGCTAAATATTCAAAGTTACATCTATACTGAATAATAAAATTAAAATATCAACTTTTTCTACTATTTTTAGTAACAGTCATAATATTAGTTTATTGATCAGCATCATTCACATTATCAACAAAACTAAGTCTAAAAGTTAAAACTATGGCTATGAGCATGACTAAGATAAAGAACTATAAATTTATCAAGTCTAAGTGATCAATATGCTACTGCGAGAATAAGTAAAACTTTTAGTTCATCTTCATTATTATGATTATGACAGTGAATAACTATTATAATAACTTAATTTGCACTAAGTCTATATTTCAAGGTTATAGTTAAAGGAAGTGAATTGAATCATAATTATAACTATACTGATTAAATTTAATGATGATAACTGATAAGTATCATTAATGAGTTACTATTACGTCATCACTTTTTACTGCAAGTGTAACCTTTACACTTTAGTAAGTATATAAGACTACGTATTACTATTAATATAACTCAAACTATAACTATGTTGTAGAGCAATACCTTATGGCTTATAGTCAATGTTATACTAATACCATTAACTAATACTAGTACTAATACTAAAGAAAAAAAGAACTAGACTACTAGCACTACTCTTGCTCTTAATAATAGTAATACTAATAGTCCAATACTCTCAGTAGCAGTACTACTGCTATGGGTACAGTGAATGTGGTAGCCGTGGACGCTGTACTCGTGATTACAAATAATTATAATAATATTATCATTAACTTTAGGTTTAACAGTAAGTGTAACTGTAAGTGAGTAACACGAACACTAACAGCAACAAATAACAGCAACAGCAACAATTGCGATAACATAAACAAGTAACAGTAAGTGTAACACCAACAGTAACACAAACAGCAACAGTAAAAATCACCATCATGATGATAATATTAATAACGATCATCATCATCATGATCATATTCATAATGATAATGATGATCATCAACTTCAAGTTCAACTTGAACTTCAAGTTGAACTAAAAGTAAAACAAACTCAAAGTATACAATTACACATAAAATTGAATTTGTACCTTACCTGAATTACAGAAAAATTCGCTGTTTCGTGTACATAGAACAATATTTTTAATAAATATCCAATTAATATTATAGTTATTATTAAAATTAAATTTAATATTAAGTCATTAGATTTACATCTTTGTGATTGTAGCGGATGTTGCTTGTAATCCAACACTAACGACTACCGTGATTGTGAACGCACGGTCACAACAACAAATTATTATAACAAGTTTTTAAATTTTTGCAAAATTATTTTTCAAAATATGCAAATTAATTTTTGTGGTTTGGTAAAAATTTCGATTTATTGTCATGTATACAGTGTCTTACAGTTGCGTTGTTTAGAAGACAACTTCTATTTCGTAAGGCGCTGACGTATGATTATTATTACACATAGTTTTAATAGGAGTTACTATCATATTATATTTGTAACACTAAATATAAAACATAGCTATTTAATAAAATTTAAATTCCAAGGCCCATTCAGTATTATATAAAACTACAGTCTTAGTATGAGAAAACAACTTTCTACATGGTGTTTTCAGGCAAACATAGGAATTAACATAATAGACTATTTATTTTTTTTCATTTTACTGCACACCACTATACAGTTGAACTTCTATATAATTCGGCAATATAATTTAATTTAAATATAAAATTGCTAATAAGCACAGCACTAGTACACTGCTGCTTAGGTTATCTTATATGGCAATGCAATGTGTTAGAACTTAGACACACATGAAAACAAGCTATGTTTTGCTGCTGTAATAGATGACCCAGCGGCATGAGGGAGACACCATGATTACTTGCGCTACTTGTAAAGGTGTTTATACAAAATTTGGCATATAACTGAAATAGTTTATCCCTATTGATTTACCTGTATAGAAATTAATATAACACTAATACATATTTTCTGAAAATTTCATACAATATACTTATTTGAATCCGTCCATTTGCAAAGATAGTTTAATTCAACAGGGCGTTTTCAAAATGAGGAGTTGTTTTTTCTTTATTACTTAATATTATATTATAAGTGAGAGCTTGATTAGTACAAACCCTTGAAAACAACTAGGACTACATATTTACATATTAAATATATTTTGCTCAACATCACAAGCAAGAATGTATATCTTGGTATATTCTCATGAAATTATATTAACAAAAGATATGTTGATTACTAAGAAATGCAATAAAATAAGACATGATTAGATTTAAGGATTGCAACTCGCAATGATTGACAATTTTTTGATTTGGCAAAACGCTGCACCACAATGGAGTGAAACAATAAAAGTTAAAACTATAAAAGATAATTAAAATTATAAAAGTGAAATCATAAGCAAAATTCAACTAGTAAATAAAATACATAAGTCAGCTTATTTTTGACAGAAATAAGTAAATGACACACAGCAAAACAAGCAATAACTGCGGTATAGAACTTATGATTGGTTATCGCAATGAGAATATGAGAGAATATGTCTTGTGAGCAACAGATTAGATCAACATTGGGAATCACAGGCTATGCAAAACCAAACAGAAAACTTAGGGTTATATAAAATTGTAATATGGTGATATTTCAGGAATGTGTGATAGCATGGAGGATGCTGTTGTTACGTGACGTATAGTATTCGTGAAGTTTAGGGTAAAACTTTTGTCTACGACCGTTAATCTTCATATGATAGGTGTACCATGCCAGATTTCGCATTATCCGTGGAGTGATGCCGTGAAACATGATTGGGTAATCACTAACATTCTCTACACCCTGCAAACCAAACATAATATGATATTAACAACATATATGTATAGTGAACTAACTTTACCAATTATACCACTCTAGTAAAGAATAAACTCAACTACTACATTGCCAACTATCACATTATCAACTAGCACATTATCAACTAGCACATTATCAACTATCACATTATCAACTAGCACATTATCAACTAGCACATTATCAACTAGCACATTATCAACTAGCACATTATCAACTAGCACATTATCAACTAGCACATTATTAACTAGCACATTATTAACTAGCACATTATCAACTAGCACATTATCAATTACACCATCATCAACTAACTCTTAATAATCGAGAATGTTAATTTGGTTTTGCTGCTGTATGCATTGAAATGGATTAAGTAACTGGAATGGCTACCAGTTCAGCCTATTATGTCACTTCCTGGCAGATTGGCTTAGTCAGCCCTTACATTGCAGATGCAAGCGGGGAACAAGTTATGACTATCATAACCCATATATAATTTCTACTGATTGAATTTTAAGTTCAATTTTATGATAGTGATAATTTGAACTTCAAACTAAAATATTTGTTAATTTTTAATTTTTCATCGAAGTGTTTGAAAACGATTGAATAATTTCAGTCCCAGTGCCATGTGATCCTTATCATAATGATCACATCAATTGTAACTCAACTTGTGGATAAAGCATCTATCATTTTATAACTAGGTGGATAATAATAGCTACCACCAGTAAATTTGGGTTTTTCTGATGACACAGCAGTCTTACTCATTGCTACTGTTTATGGTGGTTAGTGTGGGTGAGTAAGAAAAACACAGAGTTAGTTGTCATGATAACTCTTTAATGTCAGTGAATTCCATCTCACTCTAAAAGCCAGAGTATGTACAAACAGTGGTGATTGTTGGTATAAGCATAAGACAACAAGAGTAAATTACAACAACCCATATAACGACCACTAACACCAACTAATACAAATGGAAATATGCATACAGCTTCACATAATTAAATGAAACACAAGAATATGTGGTGACAACTTAAACTTGGTCCCTCAAATTTATTTAATTTTTATCTCAGAACTAATTAGTCATACAAAGCTAGTAGTAGTAGTAGTAGTGATACTCATTTCACTACTAGTACTAGCTCTACTACTAAATATTACAATAATTAAACTCACTCTTATTCTCATACTACTAACACTAAGAATTACATCACACTGTACTGTAAAGCTGTATCTTTTCAAAATCACTTTTTGCATCCTATTTAAAAAAACTTTTATATTTTTTATTTAGCTAGAAATCCTCGCTGTCAGTTTTATGTACAAATGCTAAGATTTGCTGTGCTCATTGTATTTTACCTCAAAGACTAAAGAGTCAAGTGCTGACGTACATAATAAAGACGTGAGCCACCCGCCTGTGATCTAATTGAGTATTGGCAATACCGGAGCTACATCGATACAGCCTTGAAATGATGATTGATCATTATAATTACCAGCACCAGAAGTAACGTAGGCAAGACTATGTGGACATTCCTTTCTGTGATACATTTTCAGACTTTGTTTATAGGCTATACACAGTGGATTCTTAGTGAATGGGGACATGTGGGCGTGGTTTAAAAGTTACACTGTCACTATTCGTACGAGCTAAAACTACATTGACAATTCCAGGCCCATTTCATTCCAATGTCTGTAAACAATAGCGTAGTCTTGGGGCATGCACTTACTTGAGTAATGTCCCGAGAGACATACTTAAAATACTTATTCCGGTATTTGCGAATTTCAGGAGAGGGGGGTTTGAAATCGTAGAACCTGCTGGCACCGTTTTCATCATACGAATCAGCAGTGTGAACACCCAATTCCTGCATACCTGTAACATTGTATACACACAGGTGTAACATTGTATACACACAGGTATAACATTGTATACACACAGGTGTAACATTGTATACACACAGGTGTAACATTGTATACACACAGGTGTAACATTGTATGCACACACACACGCAAACATAAACTTACACAGGAAATAGCCTGAGAAACTTACACAGGAAATAGCCTGAGAAACTTACACTTGCCAAATTCAGCATCCTCAGCTCCCCCATCTTCCCTGCAGACCCACTTTTGATGGAAACCCTTCTCCGCGAACCTCTGGAGTGCTTCTTTACTCAGCACATATCCTCCACCTGAAGGTAGGTAAAACATTACAGAGGTACACCAATAACAATCTGTGTAAACCCAATACACACTAGCTTAGTAAAATGCTTAGACAACTCCCTCACTTCCACTGTAGTAGCTTTTAGATCCAACAAACGTCTTAAACCGATGGCCATAATACACCGGGTCCATCGGGTTTTTGTCTTTCAGAATATATCGGAGATTCTCCATAATGGCGAAACTATCGTCATCTGCCTAAGGTGTGTAGTATAGAGCAGTGTTAGTACAGAGTATATAGTAGTGTTAGTACAGAGTATATGGTAGTGTTAGTACAGAGTATATAGTAGTGTTAGTACAGATTATAGAGTAGTGTTAGTACAGAGTATAGAGTAGTGTTAGTACAGAGTATAGAGTAGTGTTAGTACAGAGTATATAGTAGTGTTAGTACAGAGTATATAGTAGTGTTAGTACAGAGTATATAGTAGTGTTAGTACAAAGTATATAGTATTGTTAGTACAGAGTATATAGTAGTGTTAGTACAGAGTATATAGCAGTGTTAGTATAGAGTATGTAGCAGTGTTAGTACAAAGTATATAGTATTGTTAGTACAGAGTATATAGTAGTGGTAGTACAGAGTATATAGTAGTGTTAGTACAGAGTATATAGTAGTGTTAGTACAGAGTATATAGTAGATAAAGAATATATATAGAGGCAGGAAATGGATAAATGACCTTCACCTTCATAAACCAATCAGCTTTATCAAAATATTTATCATATACATATTTGAAGGCATGCATTGTTTTAGCAGTCAGGTGTTGTCTTCCCTCTTCCGTCTCTACTTCTGCAATAAAGAAAATCTGTCATATATGATGCTGTTACTGTATTGTTCAGTAAATTCAATAAAATATAATATTGCATAACATTATCAATGAGCTATTAGCTTTTTAATTGAAACAAAATTGCCACAATAGCAAGTCATTATTTATTTGTTGAAAAATTCTTTTTGAAAATGGACCCTGCTGAATGACTCACTCACTCACTAACTCACTCACTAACTAACTAACTCACTCACTCACTAACTCACTAACTCACTCACTAACTCACTCACTAACTCACTCACTAACTCACTCACTAACTCACTCACTAACTCACTCACTAACTCACTCACTAACTCACTCACTAACTCACTCACTAACTCACTCACACTAACACTTATACTATTACTCACTCACTAACTCACTCACTAACTCACTCACTAACTCACTCACTCACTAACTCACTCACTAACTCACTCACACTAACACTTATACTATTACTCACTCATTCACTCACTAACTCACTCACTAACTCACTCACTAACTCACTCACACTAACACTTATACTATTACTCACTAACTCACTCACTAACTCACTCACTAACTCACTCACACTAACACTTATACTATTACTCACTAACTCACTCACTAACTCACTCACACTAACACTTATACTATTATTCACTCATTCACTCACTAACTCACTCACGCTAACACTTATACTATTACTCACTCATTCACTCACTAACTCACTCACACAAACACTTATACTATTACTCACTCATTCACTCACTATTTCACCAACTCACTCACACTAACACTTATACTATTATTCACTCACTCTCTCACTCACTAACACTCACTTATGACTGGTGCTGGAAAAGCATTGTTCTCTTGACTGCTAACAAATATCACTACATTACACTTGTGAGCCCACGCTTCATAAACGTGTATTGCTTTCTTTTGAAGGTTGCTAGGTGAGGTCATAATCAAACAGAGGATTCTCACTTTGGTGTAGAGATAATCTGCTAAAATTGTGTCGGCTTCTACAAAAAATCAGGAAGAAGCAATCTGAGACTGTGCAGTTATAGATATCATTGTGAATAGAGTGAGTGGATATCATTATGAGTTGAGTGAGTGGACGTAGAGATCATTGTGAATAACGTGAGTGGAAGTAGAGATCATTGTGAATAGAGTGAGTGAAGTAAGACATCATTGTTACAAGAGTGAAGAAAGAGGGGGCATGAAATATATTTATAGTATACAGCAGATCAGTGACTAGCTAACGTGATATGATTGGCTAATAAAAAGCACTGCCCTACAAACATTCAGATCATCTATTAGCTTACATCCAAAAGAGGGAACATTCTAGAAAAAAATTGACCTGCAATAGCAGCATTAGTCATGAAGAATGCAATGTTTGCTAAACAAATCAAAGATAAACTGCAGATGAGTAGCTGCGGACAAGGGAGATAACTGCTAATAGGTAATATACCAGCAGTTACCTTGGTGATTGTCAGAGTGAAGTTGAAGTAGTCCTTTTATCTTAGGCCATGGAGTGTTAAACCTGTCTTCATCGCTCTGAAGGATTTGGTCAGCGGGTCCCTGTGACTTCAGCCTTAAAACTAAAAATTAAATTATGATCATCTTACAACATACATGATAAACCTATTGGCGCATTATGTCACATTTGTAGATCTTGTTGAGATGCTATGTTAAGAGTGAGCCAAGCATCTTTCATTCTACTGTACCATAAATATCTTATATATTTTTAAAACATATACTAGTAGTTACAAAGGATGTTATATAGTGTTTGTAAGCAGACAACACTTCAACCAGCTGCAACCAGCTGAAAAATGTTGACAGGTACCTGCCAGTGACACAAAGTAATTGACAGTTTCCTGACAGTGACACAAGGTAGTTGACAGTCACCTGTCAGTGACACAAAGTAGTTGACAGTCACCTGACATTGACGCAAGGTGGTTGACTGTCACCTGACGGTGACACAAGATAGTTGACAAACACCTGACACAAGTGTAATTTGTTGTCTAGAACTTTACAAAGCTACCTGCTTGAGCTGAAAGTTGAATATCTGTTGAAGAGTTCTTCATGTGAAATACACCGAACAGGAACATATTGATAAGCACTCCTGTGATGAAACCGAAGAAAAATTGATTGCGACAAGCCATATCTCCTGTCTACAATATAAAGTAGCTCAAGTTATTTGGAGACAAATTCAAAAATATAGAAATTTTATGCATGTATTGTCCAAAAATGGTGCTAGAGATTTCCCCATTTGACAAAAAAGTAGAGCAGCTAGGACACTGACTGACATGACCAAGAGCAGCTAGAAGTCTGAAGGAAAGGAGTCATGTAGAAACAAGTCCAAACTCAAGTTCATAGCAGAAGAGAGGCTGACATAGAATATGCTGAGTTAATCATAAAGTATATTTAGAGTCGAACTGCCCAGTTCATATACTTATCAATTAAAATTTAATAAAATTAAGGGGTTGTGGCTCAACCATACAACTTTTTCATATTCTTAAAAACAAGTCAGTGTCTGCCTTTTTTCTGAAATAAACTTTCAAAACTAAATAAACGGTCAGGTGAGAATTTATGTGAATGATAATTTGTATATACACAAATCATTTATATGGGTATTCCAGAAGGGGAAAATGGCAAATAGAGAGCAGAGTGAGATAATAAGACGATACATAGCTACGCAAATCAAATGCAGTCACCTAACGTCTTGCGACATTGAGGTGTCTAGTCATGATAGCCAGACATTCCTCTACTACTGTGCTACTCTGTACATGCTTAGCTCAGCCAACTAACCCCATTGCATTACAAACAATTATTAATCAGGATATCCAAAACGCAAGAGCATATTTTGTTGTTCCGGGTGACAAAAAGCTGCCGAGCAAACATGCTAGCTGACTAGGTAAAAGAGTAGACAAAGAAGAGCAGGAAATGATCAATGTAGCTATACTCACCACACATGTTTGCTAAAAACAACAAAAAATAGTTCAAAGAAAACAATTACTTAATAAAACTAAAAATTATAAACACACTATTCCTTTTCACCGAATTAACGCTCGGACCAGGAATTGATGATATTGGCACAAAAATTCTGTTTTGCCATTATGTGTCATCATGGTAGCTTAAATGGTGATGGTGACTGTCAGTTATTTTTTTAGTGTCAAAAAGTTATAATAATACTTTGGAATGTGAGAAGGTTGCAAGAAATGTGTGGGAATCTTGAAATAAAGTAAATACACTCAATACACTAGCAGTAAACTTTTTATTACCACAGTGTGAGTTAATAGGAAAATCATATATGCAATTGTAGAGCTGCTGCACGTAGTGCGAATAGATATATGATATCTCGCGTTATTCATTACAATAGAACCTGACTCGAATATCATCAACATTTCTATAAAGTCATTGTTCATTCTATAATTCATAAAAAGCTTCCACACGAACGATTGCAGGTGCGTCTGCAATTAATCAATACCGATATTGATGGCTAAAAGCATCATGTTATCGAATAGATAAGTGGCCAATGCAAAAAGTGTTATTGACATAAAAATTTTAAAAAATTTATCGTGTTGATGCCATCAAAGCAGGGAATAAAAGAGCCTAACTCTTATAGTATTCAACAATTATTGGTAAATAAGTAGCTACAAATTCTGCATCACCTCTCCTGTACTACTGTAAATAACTTGGTCAACTGGTAATCCACCATGCTGATGCAGTAATCTTAGCCTATGCTCTTTCATTTTTTTGTGAGCTTTTAGTTTATGGCATGGTTCAAAATTCTTGTGAAAAAAATAACTAACATCTTTGCTACTTCTTTCCTTATAGAACATTGGCTTTTTTATTCCTGCGCCCACCTTTAACCAACTATTAACTGATGAAGACACATTTAATGTACTGCATGCTGGAAAATTTATTTAAAATTATGCTATTTTGAAATATGTTTTATATCTCAACAAAGAAATCCAAAAATCTAAGAGTGAAAATGCAAAGTAAATTTACCTTTACAGCTGAAAACTGACGTTCGAGGTATACAAGAAATGTGATGTCATATTTAGTGGTGATTAAAAATGTATTTTTTTCAATTTTTATCTTTCATTATTTTGGGTAATTTTCACTCTAAAATTACTGTGACAAAATATTTGATTATGTATTAAAATAAAGCATAACCATTGAATGGCAATAAACTTCAACATCTCCTTTTTCTACTACTACTACTACTAGTGTTATTATTATTAGCATTAAACTTAGTATTACTATTCCTTATTAAGATTGTCATTAACGATTAATGAGTATAAGTATTTTATGCTACCAATAAAACTAAGTCTAGAAGTAAAAGTTGAACCAAAGTAAGTTCTCGGTTACAGCATCACTATGTGCATGGCATTGACAACAATTAACAAAGTCATTAAACAATTATCAATCAACTACGGCTACTGCAAGAGTAAGTAAAAATTCTAGTTCACTATTATTATTATTATTATTATCACTTTAGGTATTACTTACTGATTATAACGGTCAGCAACTATGACCATCATAATCATGATGATTATCATCATAATAATCAATCATCATAATGAGGATTATTTATTTTCCATTCATAACTTTAATAATAACACTGAGTAATACCGAAAAACCTACTCGTAAAGTTAGTGTAAAACTAAATTAGATCTAATCCTACTCGTAGATCTGAATTTTATGTTTAGTTGACTGTTGATGCTAGCGCTTCGGTTAGTGATTACTGATAGTAATACAGATTAAGCCAATTTGATTTTTAGCTTGAATTTAAAAAAATTCTAAAGGTGAAGGAGAAAACGAACAATTTTAAAAACCACTAACAGTGCTGCACTACAATCACTATAAGTATTAGCATTAGAACTACGGTTAGTGTTACAAGTTGAAGCAATACTAATACTAATAGTATAAGCAAAATTTTGCTTTACAATTTGAATTTAAATTAGTATAAGTTAAATCTAAAGTATTATTATTAGTATTATTAGCAATACTCATACTCATAGTCATACTGCATAAGTATTACTATTATTATTACTAATATTACTAATTATTACTAATAGTAATAGTAATGGTAACAAATTTATACTAACAGTAATACTAATAGTAATAGTAATAGTATTACTATTAGTTTTAGTAATACTAATAGTAATACTATTAGTATTACTATTAGTATTATTAATACTAATAGTAATAGTAATGGTAATAAATTTATACTACTACTAGTACTAGTAGTAATACTAATAGTAATAGTAATATTATTATTAATAATACTAATAGTACTAGACAACAGTAATACTAATAGCAACAGACAATAGTAATACTAATAGTAATACTAATAATATTAGTATTACTATTAGTATTACTATGTCTATTGTCTATTACTATTAGTAAAACTGTTGTCTAGTACTATTAGTATTAATAATAATAATATTATTACTATTACTATTAGTATTACTACTAGTACTAGTAGTAGTATAAATTTATTACCATTACTATTACTATTAGTATTAATAATACTAATAGTAATACTAATAGTATTACTATTAGTATTACTAAAACTAATAGTAATACTATTACTATTACTATTAGTATTACTGTTAGTATTACTATTACTATTGGTATTAGTATTAGTAGTTACTAGTTTAGTTACTAGTTAGTAAAGTATTACAAATAATAACGGTAAAAACCACCACAATTATTATCTAAACTTGAACAATGTATACAATAATGATTAAATTGTTACTTTATCTAACTTACCGCCAAGCTAGCTGCTTCATGTACATACGGTCATAAAAATTGCAATTGAAATTAATAATTAATTATATTAAGCTCATTTGATGTACATTTTATATTTTCTCCAGATCGTAGCGGATGTTGATTTTAACACAGCATTGACGGAATTGTGAACAAACGGTCACTATAAAAAGTTACAATAACAAATTATTGTGTACATAAATTTAAATGGTAAATTTCACAGTTTAATTTTAGTGTTTTGCAAAAAAATAATAAAATTGTTGTGTTTGGCTATCTGTACTAAGGATTTGACATTGGAAGACAACTTTCAAGTCGTAACGTGCTAATATTATAATTATCGTTTGACCCGAGCTTAATCCGGACAGCAGAGTACTATTGTGTCGTACTACGACTCTGTGCGCAGTAACAAAACTGTAGGTTATTTTTATGACGTTTAGCAGCATCAAATCAGTTGAAAGCATCCAGAGCTGTAGCATGACATTTCAGTCAGTGCCCGGCATGCTGGATTCGTGATTTTACAGTGAATATTTCGCTTTGATTATATTGCTGTGAAAACCTGAGAAGTAAAACTAATCAATTATAAATAATGTCTAGCAATAGTTTATATAAAACAAACGAACATTTTCAGTATTTGTTCTGATAATAATATTCTAATAACAAACTGTTTGTGTGTATACACACACACACGCACACGCACACGCACACGCACACGCACACGCACACGCACACGCACACACACACACACACACACACACACACACACACACATATATATATATATATATATATATATATATATATATATATGAGCTCTCTCACCATGGTCACAAACTCAAGCTGCTAGCATTTTGCAAGGCTCGTGACTCCTAGGTGACCCCTAGAGTCACTTGAGCTCTCTGGCTTGAGTTTACACACCTTTTAAATATGCTTTAGTAGAAACATAAGTTTCTACTATTGCGAAGGTGTGGGCCATGGTACTCTGTTCTGTGCTGATGAGGGGACAAACCCCGAAACAGCTGCTGTCCACAGATTGAGGTATATATATATATATATATATATATATATATATATATATATATATGCGTATATTATATATATATTATATGTGTGTGTGTGTGTGCGTGTGCGTGTGCATGTGCGTGTGTGCGTGTGTGTGTGTGTATATGTGTGTGTGTGTATATATATATGTATATGCGTATATTATATATATACGTACATTATATATATTTGCGTATATTATATATATACGTACATTATACATGCATATGAATATATAGAGCAGCACACAAATCATGTGATAAATGCCACAACTTAAGTTGTAGGTTGAAGACTTTTAGTAAAAATGATAAAATGCTTGAATATTCCTCGAAGCGCAAAAATAGTTGCTAGAATAGCTGCCAGCCTGTTTTACTCTCAACCAAGGGTGACATTGAAGTCATTTTACATTCATTGATGAATTCCAGTATGGCCTGTAATTAACATCAATAACAACTAAATATAGGAAATTTTTTAATAATATTATAAACAAGTGCATGTGGCATTGCATGTGACTGTCTCGCCCACACAAAAATTAATTCCAGATATATTGCCTATTGTGTTTGAAAATCCACCCCTCAAAAACAAGGCATTTAAATATTGTTTTCGAGTAAAAGTGGCATTTCCCAGGGTAAAGAAACCACTGCAGATCTGAGGAATTAAAGTGCATACTGTATGCTAAATTAAAGTACAATCTATCTACAACATGAGTGTATTTTGCAAGCTCTGCACGAACAAAATCACATCTAATTAAATATTCGGGAGATCAGGATACCCTCCTTCACTGTTTGCAAAGTTCATTAGGGAATAGCCTAGTTATTTTCTCCCAGAGAATAACCACAGAATGTTATGTTGGTGTCTGAAAAATGAAACAATGGTGGCTCATGTGGTTACTACTGTCTGGAAACACAGCGCGTTGTGATTGGCTTTATGTATCACAAGACAACGATCTGATTGGACAATGCATGCAGCCGGTTCAGTATATCACAACGCTCTTGTCACAAACATTTTCAGATTTGAGTCGTGTTGCAAAAGGTAAGTAGGATTATAGATAAAGACAGTAAAAATATGGCAATTATCCATATAAAATATGCCCTCACTGGGATTCGAACCCGAGACCTCCGCCTTGCAAGCAGGCATACAAACCATTCCACCACAGGGACCACTGGGTAATCTCAACACTACAATTCAGTTTTTAATGTTCATTTAATTCATTGTATTACCTTAAAGTTATTGGATATTCACTTCTGTGTAGGTTAATGCAAACCATTTACTAACATTTATTTAGTAAATTTTTCCCACATATAGAAAGTTGAGAAAATGGCTTTACTGATGGCGAAGTGGCTTTTCCTGGCAATAACAACTGTGTCGGCAGTATTTGGTAAGTTTATACAAATATTTATATAGCAATTATTTTTCCCTCTTTCTCTCCCCCTTTCTCCCCCCCCCCTCTCTCTCCCTCTCTCTTCCCTCTCCGCCCCCTTCCCCCTGTCTCTTCTTTCACTCCTCTCTTAGTTCAGTCATCAAGTATATTTTTACTATAGGCTACCCAAGCTTCACTGGCGATGATGAAAGCCTCAACTTTCTAGTCCTTGGAGATCAGGGTGGCTCACCACTACCCCCTTATTATACGAAAATGAACAACAAGATTGCCCAGACTATGAACACCGAAGCTAAAGCCAGAAACACTCAGTTCCAGTTAACGCTGGGTGATAATATTTACTACTACGGCGTGAGAAATGTAGAAGACAAGAGATTCCAGGTTTGTTGTACTTTAATTCCTGAGTATACAGTATGTGTGTTTGTGTCAGTTAAAATCTATTTCAATTGGATAATTGACAAAAATCTATAAAATAAAATAAAAATAGATGTTATAAAAGCTGTTTGGTTTGGTTTGTGTAGCATTTCTTCAGCTTGGTCAAGGCATGGTTTTATTTAATGTTTTAAAGAAGTTCATGTAAACAGCAATTACTTACTTACTTATTACATATTTACTTACAGTACTTAATTACTTACTTAATCACTTACTAACATGCATACCTACATAGTAGCCTACTTACTACTTACTTATGTGTCTGTTTTTTATTTACTTATTTACTTTCTTACTTATTTGCTTACTTACATTTTTTACATACAAACTGACTTACTAACACTTTCACTCACTCACTGACTTACTTACTTACATACAGACTTACTTACCTACTTATTAATATATTATTTACTTACTTACCTAGTTACTTACTTATTTATTTACTTACTTACGGTCACAAACCTTTCTTTTAGAAAACGTTTGAAGATCTGTACAGTGGCGAGTATCTCCAGAATGACTGGTACATGATAGCCGGTAACCATGACTACTGGGGTAACATCAGTGCTCAAATCCTCTACACACAGGTGTCCAAGAGATGGTAGGTGTACATACTTTACACTATATACTGACATGGCCTGTAAAATCTGGTATGCAAGTACATGCAATTGCCTGTCATGTGTCACGTACTATGACCCATCAACTATAAAGTATCATTCTTGGGTAAAGAGTCAGTTAGCAGCCATGATATGCAAGTACATGCAATTGCATGTCATGTGTCACGTATTATGACCCATCAACTATTATAAAGTATCTTTCTTGGGTATAGAGTCAGCTAGCAGCCATGAGGTGTTTGGTTATTCACATTATTAGTCAAAATATTTAATAAAATTCTCTAAGTCATGTGACCAGGAGAGTTGTATTTAATACTTCACAGTCGAAACTTTTGACAGGAACTTGCGCTACTAAAATTGAGCAAGGATAATTTTCAACAACTACAAGCAAATAGGTAGTTGTACATGGTGCTATGTGAAGTATAATTTAGGTGGTGCCATGTACAACCCTTTCATATAACTACAGGCTTTAGTTAAATGTTTATATCATATACAGATTTTATCTCTACAGATGTTACATTGGTATGTTCATCCTAGTGTGGCTTAAATACTGTTATAAATATTGCAGCAATTAAGTGAACATAAAAGATTGAAATCTATAAAATAAATATAGAAATCAATACTTTATATAGCTTCTAATTTTTAAGTAACACCCAGATAAAATGGTGATGCTACACTGGCTACAGTGGTTGGGTAAATGCACAGTTTCTACAAGCTTATTCAAAATTTTATATTAATTTGCCTAAAATATAACTTTTTACATTAGCTTTGCATGTAAGCAATTCATTATTCAGTTTTAAATGCAAATTAATTTTTTTTCCATCACTAAAACTGCTCTGTAAAAAAAGTGTAAACTGCATCTTCACTGCAGATTATCAATTAATTGCTACAGGAAATACCCTGACTACTACTACACCAAGACTTTCACCACACCAGATGGCGCCACCATTGAGTTCGTGATGGTAGACACCATGATTATCTGTGGAACAGTTGAGAAAGAAGGTGAACAACCCAAGCCATTTGCTGATAAGGAAACCGAGGAAGAAGAGTGGGCGTGGATAGAAGAGAAATTAGCCAATAGCGCGTCAGTATGAGCCTCCATAGAGTTCCACTTGATATATTTGATAAAAATGGTTATCTTGAGATCAAGTTTGTAACTTGCATTGTGACATATAAACAATAAATAATATATTTTTATAAAAACACTGGAACTTTCCAACTGCTGTTACTGCAACTTACGAATTAGGATAATATTTAAAAATAAAAGTGAGAAAATAAGTTTTTAGGAAAATACACTAAATTTGGGATTATGATAAAAGTGTTTACCTGCAGCCTATAAGTTAGCCTGTGATTCCTTGCAGAGCTGACTATTTAGTGGTGGCTGGCCACTACCCCGTCTACTCTATTGGCTTCCATGGTCCAACTGAGAAGTTGGTTGAGAGAATGAAGCCTCTGCTATACAAGTACAACGTGTCCGCCTACTTCTCCGGTCATGATCACACACTGCAGGTAAACTATTACATATTATACACACACTGCAGGTAAATTTTTATATAATATACACACTGCAGGTAAAATATTACATATTATATACACACTGCAGGTAGACTATTACATAATATATACACACTGCAGGTAAATTTTAATATAATATACACACTGCAGGTAAACTATTACATATTATATACACACTGCAGGTAAAATATTACATATTATACACACTGCAGGTAAACTATTACATATTATACACACTGCAGGTAAAATATTACATAATATAAACACACAGCAGGTAAACTATTACATTTTATATACACACTGCAGGTAAATTATTACATAATATATACACACTGCAGGTAATTTTTTATATAATATACACACTGCAGGTAAACTATAACATATTATACACACTGCAGGTAAAATATTACATATTATACACACTGCAGGTAAATTGTTATATAATATACTCATATAATATAACATATATATATACCACATAACATATAATATATAATATATAGCATACATAGAGTATATAATATATAGCATACATAGAGTATATAATATATAGCATACATAGAGTATATAATATATAGCATACATAGAGTATATAATATATAGCATACATAGAGTATATAATATATAGCATACATAGAGTATATAATATATAGCATACATAGAGTATATAATATATAGCATACATAGAGTATATAATATATAGCTTACATAGAGTATATACTGGTTTCAGCATTTACATGAAGTAACAGAAGACGGGGAAATGGACTACCTGCTGACTGGATCCGCCACCAACTCCCTCAACATCAAATGGCACAAGAACGACGTCCCTCCTGGTTCTCTCAAGTTCTGGAATGCTGACACGGCTGATGGTGGATTTGCCGCTGTCAGTGTGAACAAGAAGCTGCTGACCTTCACCTTTATCTCTGGAGAGGGACTGGAGCTGTACCAGACTACAGTGAAGCCAAGAAGTCTTTAGGATAACGGCTCCACTCACAGTATCAATATTAGTTCTGCTAGAGTAATCACAAGAACTCATTTATATAATGTAAGAGTGACAGTTCATATAATAACCTTTATGATATAAATATAATGTGAATTTAATTTCATCATATTATGTTTGCTGTATAATCGTAATAATCGCGGTATTAATAAAACTATAAAACATACTGTTGAATTTAGTTGTTGTTTAACTACTTTGATTTAATGTATGATGGAGTTTGTTTCTGCTCAGCTGACGAATAGAAAGTGAGCCGTCTACTGATCTTAGATGCTAATGAAAAGCTGTAAACTCTACTCACACTCATATCTTTTGTAAAGCATACAGAAGACTCTAGTAAATGCCCTGATGTGTAGCTTAGCACCAGAATAACAGCCATGTTTTAGTACTTTGCTGTTTAGTTAATTTGCCTTACAGGAATGTAGAAAGAGCTCTAAATATTTAGGAGTTACAGGCTATGTGGGTGAAGACTATGGCGTGCATGAAATTACACTGGGTTTAGCAAGAAGGGCTGAAATCCTATGTTGTATTTTTAAAAATTACTTTACACACAATGTGTGAACCACTAGATGAGTGGTATAACTGTCAGTATTTTGATTGTCGGAACAATTTCAATCAACATAATAAAAAATAGGTTTTTAAGTTGCATATAAAAATTTCTCAACACAGCATTTGTAAGTTGTTAAAACATTTTATCTAAATAATTTTAAAACCTTTATGTACATCACTGTCAGGTATAAAAGGAAAAATTTACAAAACAGTCCTAGTTCACTTTAATTTCAAACATTTTTCTGTGAAAGAGCCCTGAAATATAGGATAACTCCTTGGAAAATACTGATTATATAATAATAGAGTCTCAAGAGAAGATAAGTCATAATACAAAACACATAGTTTAAAGAATAGTCCCAAAAATTGCAGGTTTATCTGCTGTAAAATTTAACAAAGTCAATTTTTTTATCTTTTCAAAAGAATATATTATTATATAGGTAATAGTTTACAAAAGTTTTAGGTGTTCATGAAAATTTATTATGAAAGTGCGTGAGTGTTGAAGAAGAAAAATAATATGACAATTAGTATACGGGTTATTTATTTATAAGTCATTTGACCAGTGTGTTTAAAATCGTTTATAGTGAACCTGGTAAGTTGTTCCATGCAGTGTTACAGTACCTACTATTGCAATCATGTGGCTGCTGGTTAAGCTGTGGTTTATTATGCTGTTTGAAAACTGCTAATTCTTATAGGCCAAGTCAATGATTCTTAACCTAAATTCGGATAAGCACTAGAGTACCTGCCAGCCATTTTTAGCTATTAGAATGAGTATTCACATGCTGACTCACTTAGCCTGGAGGCTACTTGACACCTCTACCTCATTAATCATACCTCATAGACTTTCAACTATATGCCTAGCTAATCCTATTGGCTGTTTCGTACAACATGACTCTTGTATGCAGCACGTAATGCATTACTCGAAGTTGCGGCTCACACACATAAAGAGAGACCCGAAGAACGGTGGCACTATACCTTAGATTAGATTAGTGGTTAGGTTATGCAAACAGGTTGCATGTTCAAGCAGTAAATCTCAAAATACCAACGGTATAATTTTGCAACTAGATTATATAACACTTTTTTGCTGTTTTTGCAGTAGGGGCAAAAAGGGGGGCACAATGGGTCAGATTTTGAATTTTTTGCTCTCATTCGTGTTTTTCAAATTACTAGTTCAATAATCTCTAGTTTAAATGCTACACCATATGGCACCAAAATAAAATATAGCATCTAACTGGGATGAAACCGAAAATAAATGTGGTTCAGAAAAAATTCATTTTATAGTTTGCTATTGTAGTGAATTTCACAATTCACTATGTTATGTGGGTCGACTTAAACAAAGCTACTACACCAGGTTATTTACGTTATGATAAGTTTATTATTTACAAGATACAAGAGTTGAATTACTGCTAACATGAATTGAACGATTACATAATAAATGAGCCTTTACACACAACTACTCTAAGCGAAGTCCCAAGCTGCTCTGCTCGGCTAGCTACTTAGGGTGCTTCCACTACGAGTAGCTAGCTCCGAGCTATCAATTAGCATGTCAGTCCTGATTGGCTGTTATTAGTGGTGCCACTGTCGACCATAAGATACCAGTCGCTGAAAGTCGATGTAGTCGATCCCCACAATAATAAGCAATATAGAGTCGACCCTTTCGAATTAATTGCACCACTGAAATCCATTACACTATTATACTAGTTAAGCAATGTAGAGACAAGCAACGGCAACAATATCAGTAGAAACTAAGCCAAAATCATCTTTCAGCGTAAAAAGTTACAAAACTTTAATGACATCCTAATAAATTTACAAAAGGTAGGTAAAAACAGTTTTTGACTTGCCTCTCCATCATGTATGTTCAGCAATAAGCGTTAAGACTACTAAGACCATTTTATTATCTAAAATATAATAATAAATTCTAGCGATGTTTATCGTTACTAAGTAATCTATAATCACATGTTATTATCTTTTCATTATTAATGCTGTGTAAAAGATATAGCCTACAAAAACTTTGGAATTGCAAAGATATAGTAAAAATTTAGTGCATTAGCTATTGAGCACTATACAGTTATAGAACATAACATTATCTAAGAGCATATAAAACAAAAAGAGAAATTAAATTAACTAACATTAGATCTGTGTTTTCTAGATGAGAAATACAGCATACGAAAGCAGACTCAATCAAAATTGAAATAAAAAATTGAAAAGCTACACATGTAGTATATATATATATATATATATATATATATATATATATATATATATATATATATATATATATATATATATATATATATATATATATATAGTAAAATGAGTGTTTATAAAACGTTACTAGAGTGCTCTATAGAAATAAATCTAGAGCATAAACATTAGAAGAAATAAAATGAGATTTGATTAATATAATGGCATTTATTACTTGTCAGATAAATTTGCCACTATAGTGGCAAATTCCCAAGGATAGGAGAATATATATAGGCTATATATATACATATATATAGCCTATATATATATATATATATATATATATATATATATATATATATATATATATATATATATATATATATATATATATATATATATATATATATATATATATATATATATATATATATATCTGTCCACAGATTGAGATATATATATATATATATATATATATATATATATAGGCTATATATATATAGGCTATATATATGTATATATATAGCCTATATATATTCTCCTATCCTTGGGAATTTTCTGGAGAAGCCACAGTAAACTCAGGAGAGCCCTCTTGTATTGGAGGTGACACCAGCAACTCATTTTCCAAATCGGAATCTTCAGCTTGAGTCGTTATGTCACTCATTTTCCCTGCGCCGAGGTACATCACAGAAAACGCTTTGTTTGCTTGTTGCAAACTTTTAGAAGCTTCCTCCATGTCTTCGGAAACTTTAGCTGCTTTTTCTGAGTCAACTTCACTTTTTTCTATTACAAGAACATAAACTGCTAAATCATATTTTTAATTTATAAATTTTTATCAAAGAAATTAACAGTTTTGCAGATTCTAACAGCTCAAACTAATATATGTAAATATGAAGTATATATGCAACTATAGCAGTAGCATTGCAGAAAGAGTAGTTGCCTTCTCTCCACACTTGTACCGTACAAAGTTTACATGAAGTAATACTGTGCTTAAATACAGTTTGAAATAATCAAGCATCAACTACCAACTTACCAAAAAGAGTGACAACTTCTTTGCTCTTTTCTGTTAGTGTCTTGCAAAGCTCTGACATATATTCAAGTCTTTCTCTTCTGTGCTTACTTCTTGAGTTATTGGCTACGACTCCAATTGCTATGAAAATATATTCATTAAACTTTAGGATTTTGATTTACTGAAATGATTTCCCTCTTCCTCCACTTATATATGTTATTATATTATTATATTTTAAACCTGGAATATTCTAATTATAGAAAAAAAATGCATAAACTAACCATTGGAGTGCTTGTAAAATACAAGTAGGTACTACAGGTCAGTAGGTCGAAAGTTATCATTTTAGGTCAAAGGTCATACTTTATCTAATCAATGATCAATACTCAGCATAGCTTACAGACTACAATATACTTGCAGACAATCATATTTTTAGGAGACAAAGTTTAGTAAGTTTAGCTTGAAATAAAAAGTTACTATCAATTTAAAAATGTCTACCTAAAATCTTAATACTTACCCTCAAGCTCCCCAGCGTACAAGTTAATTTCAGCCTTCTGTTCAGCAATGCATTCTTCTTTTCTTTCAACCAATCCTTCTAAGTAGGACACCCTTGATTTTAGTTTTTCATCTGCTTTAATGGTCTCATCATCTATAACTTTAGTTTAAGTTTTGTAAAATTATTAGCTAACTGTATATAATTCACATTTAGACTTAAGCTATATTTGCATCTACGGTACAAATTTAGCTGCAATAATTAATAATATTGTCATAACCCATTGAAACTAACTTCCAAGGAAATAGGTGGAAATTATTTTTATAACAGCGTTGGTCATCAATATAGATAAAACATGATTATTTTGTAAGTTTTAAAAACATATCAGTACGCTTTTAAACCCGTGACTACAATAAAAAAGCTGACTTCAATTAGTAGGCTATACCTACTCCAAGAAACTGTTAAAAACTCTATTAGCAAAGAATCAAATCACTGGAGAGGAACAGCACTGAGGCTTGCAGAGCTTACCTTTGTGTTTGGCAATTTGCTCTTTCACAATTCTCTTTATATTTACTTCTACCTCCTCTACAATAGCAGAGTTTAAAATGCAAAACTATTTACCTTTCATCTTTACTTTTAAATTACTGCATGCAGTTTTATAGTGTCTAGATTTCACCCTTTTCAATTAGCTACGTAGCTAAATTTTGTTGAGTCGAGATGTGATGCATTTTCTCAGTCAGTTCTTTTAATCAAAATAAAAAATCATTCCACTTGCTCAGTTCAGATAGTTTCAAACTACTGGTTCAACATTCAAGCTTCACAATTTATTTATTCAAAGAAACTTGATCTATTTAGCAATCTTTAGGCTATATAAACACATTCAATAGAACTAGGGCTATAGTAAACAAAGATAATATTACTTTGTTTATCATAATCTTAAATGCATACAAAATTATTCATGTGTTTCTTTCTTATGACTAAAGTAAGCAAATTACCTGCACCACCTAGTTTGTTTCTTTCAAAGACTGGAAATTCAATAGTGATTCTCACACTCCCCAGCTCTTTAGAACTGACATCTTCTTCTAAAAATAACTCCAGGTCTTTGAAATCTAACCATACTTCCACCTTTATGTTTTTTAGCAAGGTTCGGATTATTTCAGAGGCTGCAAATCTTTCTTCAGCGTTGAATAGGGTTCCATCTGATGCAACCAATCCTTTAGGAACTTTTATCGCCTGATCAAACCACTGGGAACAAGCTAAACCCTTCTCTAGCTCTTTCACCAAACTCGAATCAAAAAAGCTGGACATGAATCTCTTCTTCTTATCATATGAGGCAAAGCTAAACAAGCCTATCACACTTCCGCTAAAAATCTCCAACCCATCATTTTCTACTCGTTCAAGAATAGGTCTAATTCTGTCTGTCGTTATCTCTAATTCAATAACTTCATGCAGAGCTTCTGCGAATGCCTCAATGTACTCGTCCCAGTGAGGTTGATTGTTTTCACCTGGGGACTGTTTTCAATATTTATAAAAGCAGTTTTACAATTTTTTTTTATAAAGTATCAAAAACTTAATTGCATCACATTTTATATTAAAAACTTCTATTAAGACTTACTTTCCCTTCTACCCGAAAATCAAGTATCAGGTTGTGCAGTTCAGCGATTCTGTCTCTGTTAAAATCTGTCCTGGTGACTCTAACAACATCTCCGGCTTTTCTCTTAAGATTTTTTAATGCGGTAGCTTTCCTAGCCCGTGGCTATGATAACACAAAGAAAGAGGTTCTATTTCACATTAGCTAAAGATCACGTGATCACAAAAAAGGCAAATAAACAAGTGTACATATATTTTGATGGTTAAATTGAATGATGGCTCATAAGATTATCAAGATTATTTTTAGATCTTTAACTTTACTATAGATCAATTCTCTACTTATAGAGGACAAAATAGAACGATTAAAAGACACTTGATCATTTACAAAATAATAATGTTAAGAGATTGATAAACTCTAAGTGGTTAGGCTACATGCAGTCTTCTGATTTTGATAATCAAGCAGAATTAAAAAAACTCATTCAAGAGTTGCCAGGGAATTACAATTTCAATTTTATGTTCAAAATACGCTAGGCATCAACTTTGGCAATGGTTTAATTTTTATGAAAAAGTAAGAAACTCTATTGAGCATTAAAAATAGTGTAAAGTTTCTTAAAACACTTATACCTGATCATGCTCATTGTTTGCTTGTCTTATTAAAACAGCACCTGCAGCGTTGACTCTAACCTGAATATATGAAGTTTACATTAATAATCTAAATTACATGATGAATAAATGGAACTTCTGAAAATTTAAACTGGCAAAAGTTATGAATTATAACTGGCTTTCAAGAATTCAGCAAGACATTGAAATGCTTAAGACAAACCCTAAGTTGACAATTCAGCGTTTCTCAGGTAAACTCTAATTAATGGGTTTACCTGGTGGGGAGGTGCTCCAGCCATGTTGTCAGCTAACATACACCTAAATGGAAATATTGATTTTACAAATAAAGGGCTTTCAGAGAGAATTTGTACATGGTTGTCAACATAGAGAGGCCTCAAACTAAGGCTAAAACTAATAACACATGGTCTACTATAGTTATGCATATTTTATTTACCTCCTCTAAGAAAATATATCCATACAGTTGACAGTTACTGGAATATAATATTCTACTTACAAATCTCAGCTTGAATAATCTACAGGAGTACACCACAGTTTGATGTAGAATCAATGAAGTTGTTGTGAAGCACTGTTGTGGATCACACCCATGAACAATGCACGTCAGCAACAGCACGCCTCTTTGAATGTATGTTGTGGTGACAAAGGAACTAAATGCACCTTGTGTAATGCTTCGTTGCACACAAAATATTCATAAACAATAGCCTAGCCCCTGGTGAATCTCAAAGTAAACTATTTACTCTAGAAGTAACCTTTCACTCATTACACTCCGAGGGGTGGCCAGCATGGCCCTTTTGCAACACATTCTGTTAGTGCAAATAAATAAAAACCCAAGTATTGAAAATGCATCCACAAACTACTTATACTTAACTTGTCAACCTTATTCTCATTAACTTTTAGTCATATTTGTTTTCCATAGCATTAGCCCCTGTTTTGAACTGTGTTATGTTAGCCTACACATCTTGTAAACTAATCAGTTTTTAACTAGCCGTATAAAAACTTGTAAGCTGCACATCATGCTTTGTTCTAGACTTGGCCTAGCCATGGTGCAGCTGTTTTATAGAACTAGTAGAGCCAATCAGGTAATAGGCCTACAGTTATTCTTAATAATTACTCATATCTTTACATTTTAATATAATATGAAATCTTAATTGTTCGACAATAACTTGGTGACTTATTATACAACATCTTTGCATATTTTTACTAAAATGTTGTTTTATACATTACTATTATAGTTTTCACGTTGCCTTAAGGCATCAGTCGAGACTTACGGTTCCAATAAAGTACCATCTGTAAAATAATTGCCACCACTGGGAATCGAACCCGAGTCCTCTGGCTTGCAAGCAAGTGTGCTAACAATTACACCACGGGGACCACTGGGTAAACTCAACGCTACATCTTACCCAGTTCTCTGAACTCCACTGGCCTATCTACTACTCCTTCAGTCTTCAGGCTCTCCTAGCCACTCAACTCCCACCAAGTACTACTACTACACTTCACTAAAGGCTGAAATAGCTTGTAAAATAATTGCCACCACTGGGAATCGAACCCCAGTCCTCTGGCTTGCAAGCAAGTGTGCTAACCATTACACCACGGAGGCTACTGGGTAAACACACCACTACAGCATCAACACTATAACATATAAACGGCCGCTACACAATTTTTTTAAAAATTGAGAGTCTTATGGGTGCTTAATAATCTGTGAAAACTCTAGACTGTTCTGTGTACCCAGTTAGCCACTAAAGCTCCTCAAACTATTAAAATAAATTAGGAGTTGTCTTCCCCTAAATCTTGTCTAAATCGGTTTAATATCTTAGAATTATTAAAACTAATTTAATCTATATATATATATGTAAAAAAAGTTTGCAGACAATGCGTTTCTCACTTTTTTGTAGAAACTCTAGACTGTTTTGTCTACTCAATTAGTCACAAAACTTCTTCAAACTTTCGGAGAAGTTGTTTTCACCTAACTCTGTATAAATTGGTAAAATATCTTGAAATTATTAAAGCTAATGATTTTAAATATTGTAACTAATTTTACAAGAAAAGTAATGAGAAGCATGAGCAGGTTAGTCTGGACTCTAGAGAATGTTTTAGATAATTGTACAATTAAGCTCTACCAACAAATTTAAACTGAACGATATATTATATATAAGCAATGTTTTTAAAACAATGTTGTTGGTTAAAATGCATAACTTTTTTATTATTTTAATGATGACTTCTGAATTAAAATTCATTTAGCTCAGTTATATTTATAAAGGAAATACCCTAAAGCTTTGTTATAATTGAAAATATATTATAATATAATTATGTTTAAGCCAGCCATTATAGAAAAAAGATCTGGTAGTGCCTCATTCAAAGATCATGGGCAAGTACTTTTTTTATGTGTGTCATGTGTCACAAAAGAGAATAATTTCTTACTAGAAAACTAGGACAATCTGTTTTAGAATTTAGACTAATTGGGTAAACCAGAAAAACTAACACCAGGTATCACCCTAAGTCTGAGCAGGTTAATTGTCACAGAACTAACAAATTTAAGCTAATGGTTACCTAAGCATGTGTTGCCGTTATAAAAATATCTCTCTCCATGCAATTTTAGGCAACATTTTTGCTATCACATTAGAAAGTATGGAAGAAGCTTAGATGATAGCAATAAAAATACAAGTCCAATGAAAATTTCCTCGCCAAACACATATAAGCACTGCTATTATAACTAGTCAATTTATGATAAAAATGGCTCGCATCATGATTACCCACTTCCAATTCTAAAAAAATCACTCTGTACTAGCAGATCATTTTAGAATCTGGTTCTGATAATTTTATATTACGTATAAGATTCTTATGGACTTATATATGTGCTCCCGTAAAATCTATTGAAAAAAAATTTCATGACTGCAGACTGCTATGCTTCACACATTCTCCTGCCTAAAAGCCTACTAGTATTTTTAATGAAATGGCAAAGCTTCAAAAAGTGAAAGCTGTTCCTACATTTGGTTTGCATGCTGATACATTTTTTACAGAAATTATTGTAAAAGCCCATTCTTATTCTTCATACAGGATAGATTTTCTCTGTGACCAATCTAGAAACCAGTTTTTAGAATATGGAAAGATCAAGACATGCTATGCTATGTGGTCATGGAACACCTGTTTTTGGTTCAAATGAAAAATTTCAAGTCGATGTTTGCAATTTTCTGGCAATTAGCAACAAGAAAAATTATGGTGTATTTTTTTGGGAAAAACATAGGGTGAAAAACGGCTATAGAGAGATATTTTCATAGCTGTTGGGTTTGAGGAAAACTACATTTAGCTAGAACTTTCAAAACATGGCAGAGTTCATAAGAAAGCCAAAGTATAGTGTGATAAGACACATGTTTACAGGCATGATCCTACATGCAAAATATGTTCTGAAGAATTTTCTCTCAATCAAATGTATAAAAATAAAGTCACATTATTTGCAATATATTACCATTTGAAAATTTATATTCATTCGCAGAACATGCTAATCATATATGAGATATTTAGATGTCAATTTTGCTGCAAATTAACTTGGATATGCATGAGTTATGTGCAGTGCAGCACTTCCTGGCTTTCATGCTCTACCAGGTTGGGATTTGATTAGCACTTTTATGGAAAAAGAAAGTGACCAATTTACTCCTTATAGAAAAGACATTCAAAATGTGCTGAAAGCTTTGAACAGCTTGAAAAGTATACTTTAAGTTGCAACAGCAACTACTTAAATAGAAAAGTTTGTAAATAAGCATATATATATACATATATATATATATATATATATATATATATATATATATATATATATATATATATATATATATATATATATATATATATATATATATATATATATATATATATATATATATATATATACATACATATATATATATATATACATATATATATATACATATATATATATATATATATATATATATATATATATATATATATATATATATATATATATATATATATATATATATCTTCTTTCATATACTTATTATATATGCTCCTGCTAAAAGTGCTGTGTAATTCATATAGCAAACTTGTGTTTCTATTGACAACTTGGCTTTGAATAAAAATAATGTTTTACAATCTATAGATTTCAGATCAGTGTAGAATATTAAAAAATAAACAACCAATTTTAGTTTCTCACAAAAATATTCTTGTTTATGAACAGCTATAAGTTATTAGTGGATGCTATTTTGCACGATCTGAGTTTATTTTTATTACCCATCCAAGATGTGGATTTGTTTTTGTAATAACTTAAGTTAGGGTAAAGATAGAATTCTAGAGTTTGTAAATTTAGAATCAGCCCAAAATGTTGATATAGGAACAACTTTTTTTGAGTGGCCACTCAGTAAAGTGTAATAAGTTAATTTTTTGAGCACTTTTTGAGAGGTGACTTGTGAATGTATAGAAACATGATCTCCCAAAATTTCCCTTACAGATCATTGAATAGTAAGGCAACCAGCTCTAATACATTTGAACGATTTCATTCATACTACTCTCTCGCTTTATCTTTTTAAAGCTGAATGGGTCCTTATGATAGATAAAATTAATGTATTATATTGTGTAGATAAAAGGTATTCAATTCAAGCGAATCATTGGACAGATCATTGCAATAACGGGATACACAGAGTCTAAATCTAACATTTATCACAATGTCTGACTTGACACATTTGAATTTGAATGAGTTTCGACTTAATTTATTGAACATGGTCACAGAATCAGTGGAAGTGAGCACATTATATATTGGACGTATCAAGAGCAGTGTAAACTTTATTGTGAATGAACACCTTTCTAGCCCTGCCTATCTCATGCATAGTAAACTATGGAAAGTCTGCACATTAATATCAAATCATTCAGCTATGATTGTTGCCAGTACAGCTAAATTTACAATAAAATATTCCAAAATATAAGTATTAAGATATAACTGAAAAAAAACACAGAAAAATATGGAAAAAAATCAAAAATTTCAATATTGAAATAAAACAACAGACTTGTGTGAGTTGTGAGCACCAAAACGAGGATAAAATATGAGTGACAACAAGCTTCACTTTTAAAGCTTCAGAAAAGTAAATTTTAGATTGCCAAAAGTTGATAAGTGTGCAGCTACAAAAGTAGCACTAGACGGTATTAGACAATATGACATCACGACCAACATAGTATAAACTCTGAAGGGATTCTATGGTGTCTCAGTGTACACAACACGCTGTACTAAACACTACTGCACAGTAAAGTAGAGGTTACACAGACTTTGGGTACACTACCTCAGGCCACCCCACCATTAGTATAGAGCCCTGTTGTCCACAGAGGTCCTCTACTAAGGTGAAGGACACCTAAATACAGAGTTACAATGGAGAAAGTGGGTAGCCAAACAGAGTTAAATCAGCCATGTACATTTCTCTCAAATCATTTAGAACAAACTTTGGAATATTCCGGTAATACTCCTTATAGTCGACTTTCGATGACTTCACTTCCACATCCCGTATAGAAAAGTTCCTCGCTGAATCTAGAACTGAAGCTATGTTGCCTTCAATGCCTGCCTGTCTAAATATCTCAGCCACCTCTTCGTTCATATTCTCAGTGCGACCTGTTGAAACAAATACAATCTCAATACGAGGGCAACAGCTAAACCATGACTAAGTTTTGTTACGAGTGTCCCACAGCAATAACAAGCTTACCGAAGTAAGTGTAAGGTATCCTACAGATATCACATCTGGTAGAGAGGGGCTCCCAATGTCTGTCTGGTAGTCCCAGTTTCCACGTGTACAAGACGCAGCGCAGTAGCTGGTGGAACGTACCGCAGGGCTTCCTGTATATAGTGAGTACTTACTTATCACAGTAACTTACTCTATCACCTCACAGTAACTTACTTTATCACAGTAACTTACTCTATTACAGTAACTTACTTTATCACAGTAACTTACTCTATCACAGTAACCTATTCTATCAGTAACTTACACTATACAGGCAATAGTTTAAAAGTAAAGCAATATATTGAACATGCGAGTGTGCAGATACAATACTCACCCTAGACAGGCACCTCTCACATACTTGTACGAAGAATCTGTGGGCAGACGACCCTCGATCTTCTGTCTGTACAGACTAACGAGACGGTTCCAGGGGTTCCTTCCAAACGTGAACATCATGTACTGATCCGAGGCTAAACTGGACAACTGCAAGGAATTTACATTTTCTAAAGTGTAGTTGGAATGAATATCTTCAAACTTTTCATCAGACAAAAAAACTGAGGATTGAGAACGCATTTACTGCACACCGGAGGGGGGGGGGCACCCCGCTCTCCTAGTTACTATTGGCTCTCAGTCTAAATCAAGAGCTTCAAGTTTAAACATGTTCAAACAGATGAACACTTTCATGAACTAAATAATGAAGTTGTCTTCTCTACTTTCAACTAAAAAATCTTATCAAAACAAGCCCAGCAGCTCCAAGAAAACCCTGCTGCACTTCTTAATAAGAATTCTTTTTGCTGATTACAAGCAACAGACGAGTTTCCAATAAGATTTCAAAAGTTTTACTAAGCCAGATATATCAGAAACAGTTAAAACTTTTCTCTGACAGAGTTGAATATTAAATAACAAAAGCGGACAATTCCAAGTTATTGAGTAGCACATACCTGTGGCTTGTAAGAAGAAGTGGAGATGAATCCGATTCCTTGAGTATTCGTTACGCTTGAGTTGAACTGCACCTCTCGACTATTTGAAACAGTTCTGTGAATAAAGAAAGTTTTCCAGAAGACACTCCCGCCTGCAAGTATCGAGTAGTCTTATTGGCTTATCTACATAACCAACGGCCAATCAAATTATTTGTAACACAATCGTAGCAAATACCAGAGAAAAAATATGTTTGGTAGTTAGAAATAGTCGAGCACCTTTAGCTTGAATGCAGACAGCTATCTTTAGAGCTGGGTCTATGATAAGTCGTCTTTGAGGTTCGTAATGTTCTATATATAATTTGTTGTTTTGCATCAATTTCTCATCCTACAGAATGAACAAGAGTTAGTGTCAAAGCAGACAACTTCTTTATTACTAACAGCTGAGACGAAATTCAAAGAGAAGAACTAGAAATATTATATAATACTGGCAGCAAAAATGAGGTGTTAACACTATTACATGCTACAAAAAAATTCCAACACACAAACACTGCAGTTTTCTCTCAGACCGACACACATAACCTTTGTAACTACAGTTTTCTCTCAGACTAACACACATAACCTTTGTACATTGAATATAGACCTGAAGAGTAAAAGAAGTCTAGGACATGTCTAGACAAGTGTACATGTTTAAGTCCTTCGCACTTGAAAATGTGTACTTGAACATTTTACTAATAAGTTGTATCATAAGATAGAGCAGTTATACGGCAGGTAAAACCTTAGACTGTGAGCTAGATTACAAACAATACCTGTCCGATTCTCTGCTGAAGAGAATGACATTTTTCTCTGATGTAGTCTGCTCTAATTTTCAGACGCTGAGTAATATTGTTGTTTTGATTGATTCCAACATTTCTTGCTACATGAGATTCATCCACCTGAAGAAATGACTGATGATGGTTGACAGCGAATGCGTACATGTTGACGATGACCACACAGGTGAGTATAAGAAGAATGAGGCAACATCGCTTTTTGCTTATAGTCTCCTGACCTCCGACAGCAGCATCCATCAGGGGGCACAACTCATTCTAAAAATGAAAGCTGCATTTATTTATTTAAAGCGACAAAGCAAGACCTCTCTGAATCAGAACAGAGTTTGCCAAAACAATGAAACCATTGCTACGTTTTGCGATTAAGCATTAACATTTAGTGATTAATGATTATGAGTCTAAAAATCATAAATATTACTAGTATATATTAAGATATGTCAACACTTGATTTGAGTTCAATTCCATTTAATTGGCGGCATTGACATTCAATAGCGGCAGTCATAATCAAAAAGCTGAATTAGCAGATTTATCTACATCTATTAACAATTCATGTGCGTATTGACTATGACTGTATGAGCTAATTGCAACATTAAAGTAGGATGTAACCATTCTGTCAAATTCAATTATCATTGTAATAATTGAAACTGGGAACTTAAATACAATCACAATGACTATGAGTGGAACATTAATTATCACTTATAAGTATAACAATTACAATAATTGAAAAGCCAATCACCATATCCTAATCCAATGGTAGTCAGCATGACCATGAGCATTATTAATTACAATGATGATTATCAATATTAAAACATTGATAATAATCGATATGAATATCAATATGGGACTATCAGAATGAGTATTAGTATTACTATTGTATTACTATTAGTATTAGGATCACTGTGACTATGATAATCTTAATTATTATAATTATTAATATTATAATCCTAATATTTTTTATAATATAAATTTTAATAAATGTAAAACACAATATTAATATCAAATGAGGATAAAATTAAACATCAATAGACAATAATAATAAATAATAAAATCAATAATACCAATGGCAATAGTAATAGTAGGACTAGGAGTACAAAATTAAAATTAAATCAAAATGAAAATGAAAATGCTACACTAAATCTAATAGTAATACTAAAAGTAAAAGTAAAGGCAGCAGTATAACTGTGCATAACTGAAGTTAAATTATAACATTAATACAATGCACTTGGTTTTGCTGATTAACATTATTATCAATTGTGATTACACAATTATGGTTCATTGCAGTTGCAAAGAATGCTTGTTTGTCAACACATCATTCAATGTATTTTAATCCATAGTTAATCTCAATAATATACCAAGCTAGAAAACTCGGCGTGCTCTGTACCGGTTGAAAAGACAACTCCTGCTAAATCATATTTAAACACTTCATTTAAGTCGATATCATTAGATATCTCTATATAAACAAGATTGGTTTCAATGATGAATACTATTGACTGAACTGCAGCTAATCAGATAAAACATAAAAAGAAGCACTAATCATATAATGGCAAGTTTGCTTTCAATTGATCATCAGTTAGTAATTAATCATGTAAGTAATGGTCGAACTTGTGGGTTATGTGTATATTGATCATATATAGGTTCCTGTGAGTTTTATTGTGCTGCATATTACATGTATTAGCATTCATTTAGAACAAATCTGCCCAAACAATATCTGATAATCTGCTGGTATAATAAACATGATATTTCTTTTATTTTAAAGATTCAATGAGCTGTTATGTAAAAATAATCATAAGAATCTATTGTACGAGAGATTTCTTCTGAAATTGGCACTGAACTCACATACATCTACGCAATAAGCATTGAAAGCATGCACAGACACCAAAAGTACTCTGAATAAATTATTATGTGTATAACATGGTCAGGAGATAATAACTCTGGTAGCCAAAACGTAGCCTAACATCCTCATAGTTTCTGAATGACAATAGCTGAGGCTCCCCCTCCACCGTTGCATATACTAGCTACTCCGTACTCGCCACTCTTTAGAGCATGGGCTAAATGCTGAGTAATTCTAGCACCAGACATCCTACAATAGATTTAATATTCTAAAAGAAACATGTCTATTTCTTTCAGATAATTCATAAATCTACTAATACAACCATTAGTAATCATTTTATTCTTAGCCAAAACACGCAACATATTTGGAATGATAACTCCAAATTTGATTAAAACATTAGCATTTTAAGGGTGCGTTTCTTCATTTATAGTTCAACTCTCCAAAATGTTGACAACCCTAGAGAGCGCACTGCACCACTCAACAACGTAGCCCAAATACTGACCCTATAGGGTGGCCGATAGACACGGCTCCACCATTTATGTTGACTTTGGCAGGATCCAGGTCTAAGAGTTTAATATTCGCCAAGGCAACCACACTGAAGGCCTCATTGATCTCCCACATAGCCACGTCATCCTTAGAGATCCCGGCATTTGCTAGTGCCTAGAAATCAGCACAGCAGTTGATGTTTACTACAGAGTAAAGGGCATTAATAAAGTCTATGAACTTACAATATATTGTAGCATAGAGTACCTACAAGACAGAACTGAGATAGATAAGACAGGTGAGGACAAGTATGACAGGTAAGTACTGGTAAGAAAGGTGCGTACAGGTGAGTACAGGTGAGGGCAGGTGAGTACAGGTGAGACAGGTAAGTACAGAGTACCTTGGGGATAGCCAGGGCCGGCGCTATCGTGAAATCAATAGGTTCCGTGGCAGCGTCAGCAAAGGCAACGACTCGAGCCAGAGGTGTGACGTTATGTTTCTGCGCAGCGCTCTCCGTCATGAGTACGCACGCTGCTGCGCCATCGTTGAGCGTGCTGGCGTTGGCAGCAGTGATGGTACCTGTCAGCAGAAAAGAATGATGACGGCAAAAGTGGGAATATGGCGGCAGCAGAGTTATCCAAACAACACAAATCTATGAAACAACTTTTCTGATAAAAACAATAATCCCTAAAATCAAAATAGGGAACAAATAAGATCTTGTATGAAAAGCTGAGTAAATGAAGCATAGAATATATTTGACAGGGATGAATATGGGAGATTTGCTGATTGTGGCATTGAAATTGCAAACGTGTAGAAATTAATTCTTAAACATGCAGCTGATTTACAAACCATGGAATTCCCAACAAAGGCGGAAACAACCAAAGATTATTATTGAAAATAATTTAATACAATTAAAGACAAACCATCTTTCTTGAAGGCACTTCTCAGTGATTTGAACTTTGAGAAATCAGCTTTAGCATATTCTTCATCTTTAGTGACTTCTACAGCTATAGCACACATCAGTATATAATATAGTAGAGTACTTCTACAGCTATAGCACACATCAGTATATAATATAGTAGAGTATTTCTACTGCTATAGCACACATCAGTATATAATATAGTAGAGTACTTCTACTGTTATAGCACACATCAGTATATAATATAGTAGAGTATTTCTACAGCTATAGCACACATCAGTATATAATATAGTCGAGTATTTCTACTGCTATAGCACACTTTCAACTCACAGGACTTCCTAGTCTTGACAGTGACCGGTACGATTTCGGCATCAAACAGCCCGGCAGCAGCAGCACGCTGACTCTGAGTGTAGGAGTTGATGGCGTAGTCATCTTGCTCCTCTCTGTTTATCTTGTACTCATCTGAGCAGTTCTCCCCACACATACCCTGCAGCAGAGGCAGGTGTTGGCAGGTGATGACATGTATACTATGGCAAGTGTTGGCAGATTGTGACATATATACTATGGCAGGTGTTGGCAGGTGATGACACGTATGGCATATTTTACTATGGCAGGTGTTGGCAGGTGATGGCACACTGTATGCACTGTATTAATATTATATTGCATAAATATCTTTAAAAAATTAGAGATTTACTAGATTTGAGAAACTTGTGTGTCAAAACCTCTTTACAACTCGCATATAAAATCAATGAGTTACAAATTATGATAAATTTGCTTGCTAAATGCTACAAATGCAGTGCTAAAACAGTGTTTTACTTTTCAAAAAAATTGTTTGCAATATTCTATATGCAATTTCATTAAGTAAAGGTACCGATTGATCTTGATGATAAGCATGAAACTTCAATTTATAACATTATTAAATAATCAAATTGATTAAAATGCTTTTACAAAACAGATAAATGTCAATGAGCTAACACTTACCATGTGAAATTTGTTATATACGTCCCAGAGTCCATCATGGACAATACCATCCACCAGCTGGACACCCCCGTAAGGGGTTTCGCCTCTTTTCATATAGTATGGTACGTTAGACATGCTTTCCATACCACCGGCCACCATAATATCCTATAAACAGAAGGGCGGCTTAGCATTTATAAGCAGACGTATTTCATACTCTCATATATATTAGCAGACGTATACTCTCATGCAGACGTATACTCTCATGCAGACGTATACTCTCATGCAGACGTATACTCTCATGCAGACGTATGTCTCACCTGGTGCCCCAACATCAGACTCTGAGACGCCATCATGATAGATTTCATGCCAGAAGCGCACACTTTGTTCACTGTAGTGCATGGAACTGACGTAGGTAGTCCAGCGCCTAGAGCAGCTTGCCTTGCGGGTGCCTGTCCTGCACCAGCTCCTACGACATTGCCTAGGTACACCTACAGTGTGTATGGTATATATGATATTACCTAGGTACACCTACAGTGTGTATAGTATACATGATACTACCTAGGTACACCTACAGTTTGTATGGTATACATGATATTACCTAGGTACACCTACAGTGTGTATAGTATACATGATACTACCTAGGTACACCTACATTGTGTATCGTATACATGATATTACCTAGGTACACCTACAGTGTGTATAGTATATATGATATTACCTAGGTACACCTACAGTGTGTATGATATATACGATATTACCTAGGTACACGTTATATTTTCACTGACAAAAAATGGATATAAACTTATTTGCTAAAGCATCAAATCAGAGAAGTCTAGACCACAGAAACTAAGCTGTTCACCTCTTGAACATCGGAAGGTTGAATACCGGCCCTCTCTACTGCGGCCTTGACTGCATGGGATCCTAAGGCTGGGGCTGGGACTGCAGACAAACTCGCTCTAAATGAGCCAATAGGAGTTCGAACAGCTGACGCTATCACCACTCCCTGCATCATATGATTGACAAGGTAAAAAGACATTGAAACTCAATAGAAAACTTTCCAACCTCAAAATTGTGTGGATTAGTGAAACTTATAATTGTTGACAGTATAAGAGTGCTGTGACACCTTTATTATATGAATAAACGCTAACCACTATACATTATCTTAATAGGAGACATAAATTTACCCAAACTTTCATTTCTAGAAAAGTTCCTGATTTGAAACCATTTGTTCTAGAAACAAAAACTAGAAACATTTTTTTAATAAAATAATTTTTCAAACAAAGCATGTTTTCTTAAGAATTTGTGATTTAATTTAAATTTAAGTGCTAATTTTACACTCAGCCTCAGTTACAGCTTTAGAGTCATTGGCAGAAATTAAAACCATCCTATTTAGCCCAGCTTACATTAGTACTTTTACTTGTGTAGCTTCTTGTCTGATGAAGTTGATGCACCTGCAATAGTCAATACAACAACTTGATTTAATTCATGTTAGACTGAGTTATCTTAAACGTACCAATATCTAATTTACCTAGTCTCTATTTACATTATTACTATTATATTTAGTATTGCCATTAGAAATAGAATTACTATTGATATTAGTAATAACTATAAGTCAATAGCTCTAGTAGTAGTACTAGTAGCATTAGACTTAGTATTATAGTTAGAGTTACACTTACTATAGCTATTACTCATTGCTTATTAGTATTACATTTACTAATACTTTAAGTCTGACTATTAGCATTAGTATTACGATTACTATTATATTATAATTAATATTGAACCTAACCATAACTATAACTATAAGACTAAGTGTTGGAATAACTATTACATTAGCTATTACTATTAGTATTAGTATATTATTACTTATAATTATATTTATACTATTACTAATAGTAATAGCAATACTAATACCAATGTCAATGCCAATAGACAATGGCTATGGCAATAGCCATAGCATTACATTTACATTTAGTTTTATCATTAAGTGATTAACTTCAACTCTTTATTAAACTTTAAGTTTAGGTATTGTTTGACTATACGGAGTATACGTACTCTAACTACGCTACTCACTAGTCACTGCACAGTGCTAGTGTACAGTCACAGTGTATGTGTACCAGTACTACTAATTAGTGCATGTGGTTGTACCAGCACTGTCTCACTGTGTCTGTGTCACACTCACTGTCAGAGTGTCACTGTCAGTGTGAGTGTGCCGCCGCCGGTAACTGTAAGTGTAAGCTAAGTACTACTACTAGACACTAGTACTGAGGAAAAAGTTATAATTACACTATATTTATCACAAAAACAAAAGGTTGGTTGTAGTTGTAGCTATCTTAAAGCGGTATGCTTGTTAATAATTACTATTTTAGACGAATATCCTTTGTATATTTTAATTTAAACAGACCTTTACAGCAGAATTTACAAATCTTTTAAATGCGGCCATGATGCATATAGCCATAAATTAGTAAAGCTATAGTGTTGGATCTATATACTACTAATTTCATTGGTCAAACAAATTTTAGCACGCCTATCTAGTCTTTTTTTTACTTTTTTCTATACGTTGAAGTTATTATAACAAATTTTATTATATACTTAAAGTTATTATTACTACTACTACTATTACTACATTTTAGAATGCTTATTCTTATTTATTTAGTTGTTGTATAATAATTAAACTAAGATGTTCATGATAACATTTATTATCTATTATAATGATGAGATAAATTTCCACACACAAATTGAAATTGAGTGTCTCCTGAGCCACTGCCATGTCTGTCATCATGTCAAACTCAATTGTCAATGTGAATGTCATACTCATAGTCATACTGATACTCATACTCATAGTCATACTGATACTCATACTCATAGTCATACTGATGCTCATACTCATAGTCATACTGATACTGATAGTGATACTGATAGTGATCGTAATAGATAGACAGTGGGAGTGACTGACTGACTCAGTGAGTGTGACTGTAAGTGAGTGAGTGACATCAGCCTAAGGCCCAAGCACTAGCAGTCACACTCAGTTACTGACTCAGTGTGAGTGTGGCTTTGCCTTACTGTTATTATTGTTCTTGCTCTTAAGTCTTAGGCTTAGCCTTACCCAGAGTTGACAGTAACAGTTTGAATTAGTGCCACAACACTTTTTAAATTATGATACTAGCAGTGGCAGTCACACTGGAAGTGTGGCTGCCACTGTGGGCACGCTGTGAACAATGAATGTCAGTAAAGCATTAGCTATTCATGTTGATGTTGTATTGCTTTTAGCTGTACATCAACTTGCATTTAAATTTCAGTTTAGCGTTTTGATTTGAATTTGAATTTGACATTTTCAGTCAGATTGCCAAGTCAGTGTCACAACATTCCCTGGTATTTAACATTTATATTCTAATTACATAAATGTCCATTTTTATTCTTCAAGTTTATACTTTATAGCCATGTGTTATCCATATAAAAACAAATTGAGGTCTTTGCTACTTTTTAAGTTTTTTTTCAGGTTAGACAAACCCAAGTTAGAACCTGTGCGGCTGCTAAAGCATTTAGCAACCTATAAATAACATGAGTGCCTTTGGTGAGTCAGCGATTTAATGTTTAAATGATCCCTTGACTTAATAACTAATGCCTGGTATTGTTTATCTGAATAACTTTGATAAATGTGCAAACTTAGAATTTTTAAATACATTTATAGTCATACCGATGTGATAAATTATATAATTCTCAATGGAAAAATATTTCTTGTTATAACCCAGGACATATCATATAGGTGTCTTGCAATTTTTTACCCTTGATTGGTGTTGAGTAGTAAATATTCATTTCCCATAGATGACAAAGATCGTTCCTCGAATTCAAAAATAGAAGAATTCAAGCCCGGGTTTGTAATCAAAGTCGTCCAGTTCAACATTGTCCTATACGCTTCATGCTTCTGGATACAGCAATCTTGTTTCCCTGTGAGTCAATTCATTACAACACTTTCACTACAATTCATGTTCACTAACTATAATGTATTTAGTAGTTTTTAGACATCAAGCACATATGTGCACAATGCATGGACATCTCATAGTCTAGTTGGAAGAAGTTTACTTTACACATTGCTGTGTGTCACACTGTAGTATGTGAGTCACACATTGCTGTGTATCACACTGTAGTATATGAGTCACACATTGCTGTGTATCACACTGTAGTATATGAGTCACACATTGCTGTGTGTCACACTGTAGTATATGAGTCACGCATTGCTGTGTGTCACACTGTAGTATATGAGTAAGAAGCTAGGAGTGGATACGATCACTTATGGATATCTTCAAACAGCATTTGCAGTGGCGCAGCTAGCTGGGGGACCTGTTTTTGGCAGGTTAGCTTTTATATAACAAAATAATATCATTTATTTTGTATTATATTTTCTTGTTTATATGGGAAGGATTTTTTTTTGTTTTGGTAGAAGTTTAAATGTATATTGTTTTAAATGTTTAGAATATAAACTCTCATTTCTGCTACCAAAGGAAACTTAGCAACTTTAGTTAGAAACTCACACTCAGTCACACTCACTCATGCTTAGTCATACTGAGTCAAACTGAGATGTTGTGTTGAATCTGTCAGGTTTGGTGACTTGTTTGGAGCAAGAGCAGCTCTGAGTATAGCCTTCGGCAGCGGTGTGCTGACCTACGCCATGTTGGGACTGGCTACTAGCGTACCCATGTTGTTCTTCTCCAGATTTCTGTCTATTTTCCTGGCCTGCATGCAAGGTTTGTGCTCTGTTCACAGTAGGAAGTTTAGTTATTCATTCACTATAGCACTCTACAGTTTATACTAGCATACTGAGCTATAGCATTATACAGTATGTACTAGCATACTAGGCTATAGCACTCTACACTATATGTATTAGCATGCTAGCTTGCTATATCTATGTGTTACTATATCTATGTGTTACTATATACTGTCAGGTAGTCAGATGGTTATCACAGATCTAGTCCCGGTGGAGAGACGGGCAGATGCTCTTGGTAAACTGGGTCTGTTCTACGGTATCGGGATGGTCATAGGGCCAACTGTGGGTGGACAGATAACCAAAACATTCGGGTACGTCAATTGGCTATGTTTGAATTTAATTGGTTAAAAGTTGCATTTTTAAACAAATTGTTGGAATTTCCTGTTTATTGTTTGCTGCCTGTAGAGAGGAGGCTGCCGCCCTGACAGCAGCAACTGGATCTCTTGTTAGCATCTTCATAACTCTCTACTTTGTTCCTAAACATGTGAAACATGTCAAGGCTGAAGGTAGGTCACCACTACAAGAGTAGTGGGACAACTCCTAGTCAAGGAATTCACACTGGATTGTTCTCATAACTCCAGTATAGCTATTTTCTGTATTGGCAGTTTGACTTGAAGTTTTTAATACTATTTTGTATCAATATTTTTAATGCTATTTTCCACTAGTATTGCTGCACTGTTATTTTCTACTACTATTTTCTACCAGTAATTTACCAACTTGTTGGATTTTTTATAGTTTAGATGTATTTATTTGTAGATCAAAATGTAGCAAATGTATTCAGTATCTCAGAAATTACCAAAGTTTTGGCCTGCAAAGGAGCAGCTTTCCTGATGGCAGTGAAGATTGTAGTTGGTATGAATATTTCTGTTGTATGGGGCAGTTTAATGATAGTTATTATATAATATCCATTGTATTAGATAATAACATTCAGCTTATGTAACCTTCTATTATGTTTAGTTTTCTTATAAATATAAGATTCAAACAGCAGGCGTATAAAATTTATGTAGCAAGAGGAGTGTAGAAGTTATGTAATAGTAGGGGTGTAGAAGTTGTGTCACAGCAGGGGTGTGTAAGATGAAATGCTATAGAAATAAATTTACATGTGATATAAATCTTGGTTACAGGGTGTTGGTATTATAGAAAGTAAATCAGAATGTAGAGCTGTGTGCAGATTGTAGTCGTATAGCTTAAAGTAGAAAGGCAATATCCAATTCTAACTCATTAGGATTTCTGTACAATGCGTTATTACAATCAATATACAAGTTTATTCATTTGTTTTTCAAGTATAAATGTGCCCTGTGTCATATGTTTTATATAGGCAAAGCACATTCTTGGGTGGCAAATTTAAAACAAAAGGTTTTCTATCGCTGTGAGCAAAAATTAAGTACATTTGAATATGTTATTGATAAAAATTTTAGTTTTATCATATTATATGTATAGTTTTTTGCAACTTTTGTACATTCTAATGAATTGTATCTATAGTTATTTTCAAGACATTTGTTACAAGTATTCCTATTGGTGTTACATTTGTTACAAGTATTCCTATTGGTGTAACATTTGTTACAAGTATTCCTATTGGTATAACATTTGTTACAGCTATTGCTATTGGTGTAACATCTGTTACAGGTATTCCTATTGGTGTGTTGCAAAGTGTTTTCTCCAGAGTAGCCATGGATCAGTTTGAACTTCCTGCTAATTATAATGGTTTTGTCATGTCGTATATTGGAATCGTCACTATGGTGAGTCATCCATTTAAATAGAGAGCACAACTCCTGGTCCAATGCACAGTAAATACGACCATTGTAAATAGGTGTAGTGGGTGTGGTGGAGGATAGTGTTGTGCACACAACTCCTGGAAAATGTTGACTCATTTATTATAGCTTATTTGTATTTTACACACCAAATTTTTTTGCAATATCAGTGTATAGCATGATGCTGTGTAAATTGGTGTTTAATTTACTTGTCATTTATTTCTACTGTAATATTTAATTATTAACGTAATAAATATTATAATCTAATATATAATATTATGTGTAATATAACCATAGTATATAAACATAAGTACACACTGTACAATAATATACCTTCGAATAATATAATTCACGTTTCAGCTGGTACAGGGAATTGGAGTCGGTGTTCTCACTAAAAAGTATTCAGACATGTCTCTCATGAGATTCGGGACAGCCATAGCCACGTGTGCATATCTGCTAATAGTAAGTGTGTATGCATATGCTTATAGTAAGTCTATATGCATATGCTAATAGTAAGTCTATATGCATATCTGCTAATAGTAAGTGTGTAAGCATATGCTAATAGTAAGTGTGTAAGCATATGCTTATAGTAAGTGTGTAAGCATATGCTTAGAGTAAGTGTGTAAGCATATGCTAATAGTAAGTGTGTAAGCATATGCTAATAGTAAGTGTGTAAGCATATGCTAATAGTAAGTGTGTAAGAATATGCTTATAGTAGTGTGTAAGCATATCTGCTAATAGTAAGTGTGTAAGCATATGCTTATAGTAAGTGTGTAAGCATATGCAAATAGTAAGTGTGTAGGCATATATGTTGATAGTAAGTTTTGTTACTCTGTGTTTTACAGTCTCAAGTGACGGGCATATACCAGTTCTGTGTAGCCATATTTCCACTGATTGTTGGCATGACTACAATGCAGGTGGTTATTGGGGCCGCCCTTACCAAGACTGTTGCATCTAGGGACACAGGTACTGTATTGTGACAAGTTCATGTAATCTGTTTTGTTACAAGCATGCGTATTGGTCTGTTGATTGATGTTCATTTGTTACAGGCACTATGATTGGACTAAGCATGGCTACTAACTCAATCATAAGAGCTGTTAGTCCTACTATGGGAGGTTACATGCTGGAGATGTTAGGATATCCATCTATTGGTTACAGTGGGGTAGTTATATGCGGAATAGTTAGTGGTCTACTGTTTATATATTAACTAGGTTCTCTTGTACCGGCACACCTCTAGGTTATAAAGTGTTATTGGCACAGCTCTAGGTTATAAAGTGTTATTGGCACAGCTCTAGGTTATAAAGTGTTATTGGCACACCTCTAGGTTATAGTTATTGGCACAGCTCTAAGTTATAAAGTGTTATTGGCACACCTCTATGTGATTTGATAAAGTGCTGATCTAAATAAGTTATAAAATCTCTATTAACAATTCGACGCAATGTAACATGATCAGACTAGACTTCACACTCACTCAGTCCCTTAACTCTGTTGTTTATCTGCTGCAATATACTTGCAGAAGTTGATATTCTGGTAGTTAGTGAGTGTATTTCAAAATTGTCCGGAATTATTTTGAAAGTTTATGATAAAGGAAGTTAATGCTGCAGAAATCTTCTGCCATTTTATTTTGAATTTTAAATATATGACTAATTATTTTTAATTATATTTATTTTTCTGTATATTCTTCTTATACTAATTTATTGCATCATAAATTTTAATTCACTACGCAAAATAGTATAATAAAATCTTTGCTATGCCAATAGAATTCTTGTGGAATTCTGCCAGATAGGTTTAAGCTTTAATCCGTCTGTCTGTCTGTCAGCATTTTGTTAGTCTTCCAGCAAATGCTTAGCACTGATTCCAATACCAACTTCAGGAACATTTGGCAAATATATTCCAACAATTTTATTTCTCATATAATGATTCAATCAAAATAATAACTTAAAAAATTAACTTGTTTTGGAAAGTGCTAAATTTTATTACCATGTTGAATTATAAATTAATTGTATAAAAATAGATTATTTGATTTGTAATACTGAAAAGCAGAATGACTAAATATTTCTATCAAATTTAGGGGCATCAGTCTTCTTCAAGCAATATATATCTAAATAAGCACCATTTCCCCCAGTAAACTGCGTCGGGTAGTTGTTGAATAGAAATCTAGCAGCTTCGTCAGCCGAGTGAAAGCTGTTGCTGTTCTTATTTGCCTCCTGAACCAGAAAGTTACCAAAGTACTGAGCTATCATCGCGGTGGAGAAAGTCGGGTCATTGTTGAGACCATTCACAAAGTTGTAGTTAATCTTCTCAGGGTGCCACTGTGTAGCATAAAAAGGGTATTTCTTGGCTTCCATGGTGGAGACGAATTCTAATCCCTTGACATCTACGTTTGTGGAGAGCACCGTGTAGAAGTCATTGAGCTGCTGAGTCTCGCGGAATGTTTTCGTGGAAAGGCAGAGGTTGTGAAAATTTGGCGTTATTTTAGCTTTCCCGAGGGTGTCTTTTAGGGAAGGCAGCATGTCTTTGAATAGACGACTAGTTTTTGCGGCAGCGGTGTAGTTCAAGGGCAGCAGTACCCCTTCAGTGCCGCTAGAGTTGCTGAGTAGATCTCGTTGCGGTTTAAGAGGTAGAGTTGTCATTTCCTCAAAGCCCTGGCAAGTCCCCCACACTGGGAAGTGAACTCCTCCATCGTTCATCTTCATAGCCATACTGAAACACGCATGGCATCACTTGATGAGTTTTATGGAATGAAACAATCTTTAGATACTCATTTCTCTTATTGTTTCACAGTTAACTTAGTTGATTAGCATTTAATTGTAACCAAGTGCTCAAAGTGAGTGGGAGTTACTCTACTGTAGCTCAGGTTAAACTAGTAAAAGTAAAAACTATTGGATGTTTTGATTTTAAAACTTTTTCTATAATTGTGATTCAAACTTCAATAACTCAAGTTTGTTGATCTCAATTAATTTCATGAATTCTCATCACATGCTCTTGATTTTTGAATATCACTTGAAATATTAGTTTCGGACAACTTGTAACGTGGTGAACACATTTCCATCCTCGTTAGTTTCAAACTATAATAATTAGCTTTTATCACCATCAAAATTACTGATCGTTGGTGTGCAGAGGAAATATTACACTCACTCAAATACCATTTTCGAGACATTGGCGAATGGTGAGGTGACAAGGTCATCTAGCCCTCCGCCGGGTAGTAAAACACCATTTAGCCTCGGTATCAGCTGCTCATAGTAACTGTCTGGCTGATCCACAAAGATGGGGACGGCTCCCGCACCCCCCTGCGCAATGAAAGACTGGTAAGTCGTCATCGCGTACTGATCTAGCAAACAGACAATACAATGACATTATGATTCCCTACTCAGTATAACAAAGTGCTTATTTGTTGTTGATATTTACCATACTGACATTTCCTTAAACGGCTAGTTTCTTTTTTATTAGACAGTAAAACTGTATCTAAACCTTCAAAGTTGTTCAAAATAGTTACTGTAAAGACATCTGAAGTCTTATACGTGTCTCACTCAAGGGTAAACAACTCCAGATGAATTTATGTATATTTTGTTCCACTATGAATCATACCATTGCAATGCATTCCATTGATATTTTGCATCATCACTCCTATGATTGGCTGAAATTTAGCACTTGAGTATTCCATCAGTGCCAGTGATAAAATGAGGACATAACTCCAGTTTCTTCTTGGTTTAGCCATACTCTTCTAATTCTAAACATAAACACTAACAGGGCTTAAGGTGTATATAATATGTTTAATACTTATGTTTGCACTATTTATAGATGGTCACATCTATGAGTTTCTAAAACTTATCTTGCATTCCATTATATACTTTGTAAGTAAAAATAGTTTAATGCCATATTTCTTTCAGTTCTACCAGTGTGTAGCTCAAACTGCTATGTGTAGTCAGAATAGATGCAGAAACTGAAAATGATTTCTGTACACATCAATGAAGTATGTGACTGCTAATTATTTGTCACTAATCACCTCTCAATAGTTACCACAAAAATAATTTATTTTCATTAATAGAATTAGTTTGCTTTTATCAATTTAAAGTTTATGTCTACATTTCTATTTTATGTGGTTTTTCAGCCACCTTAATCCAGTTTAATAGTTCTTTAAATTAGAGACTATAAAACAGCTTGAATATTACTACTGCTACTACTACTGCTATCACTGCTACTACTACTGCTGCTGCTGCTGCTACTACTACTATTACTGCTACTCTTACTACTGCCACTACTACTAGTACTACTACTACTACTATTGCTACTGCTGTCAAATAACCCAATACTGTCACTGTAGCGTATACAACAGTACTACTAGTAACAAATTAACTTAAACCCCACTAGCTGTACATAAGTCATTGACAATACTTTTGCTGGTAGCATCTTGGTATGCAGAGAAGATATAAAGCTACAAATATTCTTAGCCACAGAGTACTTTGTGTAAGATAATTTATTTAATCCTGCTAAGTGCATCTTCATTGATTCTACTTTTGCTAATTGAATATTGCCAATTTTTGCAGTGCAGTTTTTCTCACAAAGCCCATTAGACTGGGAAGCTACCACATGAATAATAAATTCCTCTTCTCTATCAACTATTGAAATTATACAATTATTAAATAGTTTTTCTCCGTGACTAAAGACTAACACCTCTTTATCTAGTCCTAGTTTTGTTTCTACTTAAAAATGAAAAGCATTTATCTTTCGCCTGGACACAAGCAACAATGTTGCATGAATTAGGGAATTCTAAAGTAATAACCACTCTTTTGGGGTGTAAATATGGTACACTGGCTGATATAAGAACTTAAGCTAAGATATAAACCAAACCTGGATTATACAACTTATCAGACAGTCAAAAGGTAGTATGGAAGATAATGGTTCATATTATCTAATCCTTTGTCAGCCCTGGGGAACTATAACACACCTTTGGACAGCTACGTACAATGTCTCAGTGTTCTATGATGTTAGGTACGAGTGAACTCTTGTAGACTAGTGGGAATTGTCTTACCCTAATTGCTATAAATAAATGCTAATTCAGCAGCAATTCTCGGAAAGCTTACGTTAGCCTGAGTAACTTAATATCTAGACTTGTGGAGACGTGGTTTGGACAGCCCCATAAGTTTACATATTCTAAAGCAGTATTTAAACTTACGTGTGGCTATCTTTGATTAGATATGAAAATAAAATTAGCCCAGTTAGATTTTCTTAGCTGCACAACTTGAAAACACAGTCATTAGAAATTTCTAACTAAGTTTTAAGTAGATCCAAATCCTAAATCATTGCATTCCAATATTGCTGATTATTTAATCTAGAATTAAATCTCATTAAATATGAAGGAGTGAATGTCGAATATATTATTACACGTTATTATTCACTGGGTTCAATACCATCTTTTGAATAGCTTAGCCTAGTTCACATGCCCTTAATCTCATAAGTGAATCTCTCTTTAGATGCAGTAAAGGAGGCATTTCGATAGCCTACTCTTTCATTTTCAATGAATTTGGTAGAAATTCCGCAGAGAACATAACTTCTATTACATAATTTCTCAATGTCTACAAATGGCTTGCGTCCATTACTGCACTTTAAATATCTAAAGAGTAAAAGCAGTAAAACTAAATCATTAGCCAACCTAAAGGAATGCTACCTCATTATGATAAATGTACAAACAGAATATAAAGCCCTGAAGTTGTCTAGATCTACCAGTTAACTTCTAAATTCACTAGTTTAGTCAAGTGCACTCTTGAAGGAATTGAAAAGCAATCATAGCAGTAGAACTAGGATTTCGTTAGTAAATATGTGATAATGACTAAGCAAAATGTCTATTGTTTGTAACTAGTACAGGAGTAGCTGTGTTTCTATTAGAGGTATCTGCTTTGTTTGATATGATCAGATAACCACTTATGCTGCAATATTTAGTAGAACTGAAGCTATAATCTATAACAGTATAGTAGAGTAATAGTATTACTATATTACAGTATAGTTAAGTAATAGTATTACTATATTACAGTATGAGTGTAAAAATAGTATCTTCCCAACAGGTTAGCAGTGACTCTGTTTTTACTTGAATATATTTGTAGCCCACAGTTCTAGCAATCATCTTATTTACGTGCAGTGGTTAAGAAATTGCAATAGCCTAAGTTCTTTACTTTTTCGCAAACTTAGATTTGAACTTTGAGGTGCCGATAGCCATAGTTTCTTTTGCTAGATTTCAGTTTTTCACATGGTACATTGGCTTTACTCTATATCTCCATTACTGTAGGACCTTAAGTTCAAGCTACCATCTACTTTAACATGAGAACTGCCTCTATTAAACGTCAAGTATAATATCTTCCAAATCAACAGCTATTTAAAAGTAAGTTAACACAGTCTACAGTAAGTTAGTAAGTTAAACTTACCTGTTTCTCTCCCACACTGAAACCAACTGAGTATATTGATTCAGTCAATATGTGTACTGTTGGGATAAAAGATTGGCAACTAATGAAAATAAATGATAGGTCATGGGTTACTTTATGATGATTGGTGGAAAATTTTGGGATGGTGCCAAGTAATTAGGCGACTCGCAATTCATGAATATCTTATCGGTGTACTACTACTATTTATTCTTCAGTGAGCCTTCGTGTCGCCCGAACAGATCCTTGCAGTTCTCAGCTATTGTAAAAAGTTTTAAATTGTATATTCTATACTAGCACAGGGATCTACTATATCAACCACCAGCCTGGTCTCCCAGCTACATTATATAGTACTTAATACTGCAGATTCCCAATGCTAACTGACAGTTAAAAAACAACTAATAGCAAAACCACGTGCAGTTAGTTCCTTTTACAACTGAACCAATAAGGTTGTTGTGGCAGCAAAGTCATAGTAATAATAACGTAACTGTACACTTGTATAAATCATACTACTGTGTATATAATATGGTATCTGTTGACTCAAAAGCTTTCTATATGTATATGATGTATTTAAACTAATGCAATTTCCCTTTTGAATTTTGTTATGGCTATTATAACTATCCATGCTAAATGTTAGGTTAAGTATGGAATAAGCAAAGTCCACCATTTTCCTTGGATATTATATGACCTACAGACCGTGGGTATTACACTCTAAACATATTGTTGTGTTTTAGTATATATAGAAATATTTATTGTCGCAAACTGAATGAAAATAGCAATATGAAAACTGGTATATCATAATGTATAAGTGTAGTTGTAAGTGTAACTTGTAAGTTGTAAGTGTAACTTGTAAAATGTAAGTGTAACTTGTAAGCTGTAAGTGTAACTTGTAAGTTGTAAGTGTAACTTGTAAAATGTAAGTGTAACTTGTAAGCTGTAAGTGTAACTTGTAAGTTGTAAGTGTAACTTGTAAAATGTAAGTGTAACTTGTAAGCTGTAAGTGTAACTTGTAAGTTGTAAGTGTAACTTGTAAGTTGTAAGTGTAACTTGTAAGTTGTAAGTGTAACTTGTAAGTTGTAAGTGTAACTTGTAAAATGTAAGTGTAACTTGTAAAATGTAAGTGTAACTTGTAAGCTGTAAGTGTAACTTGTAAGTTGTAAGTGTAACTTGTAAAATGTAAGTGTAACTTGTAAGCTGTAAGTGTAACTTGTAAGTTGTAAGTGTAACTTGTAAGTTGTAAGTGTAACTTGTAAGTTGTAAGTGTAACTTGTAAGTTGTAAGTGTAACTTGTAAAATGTAAGTGTAACTTGTAAAATGTAAGTGTAACTTGTAAGCTGTAAGTGTAACTTGTAAGTTGTAAGTGTAACTTGTAAAATGTAAGTGTAACTTGTAAGCTGTAAGTGTAACTTGTAAGTTGTAAGTGTAAAGTTAAACAAAAATGCTGGGTTTTTATACCAGTCAAAAAGGTTAACTATTAGATAGTAGCCATGATGAGTGTGGAAAAGCATAATATAGCTGGCATAGCTGTGATGATGCATGAAAAGCTATAATGAATTAGGGAAAAGCTATCCCAACTTATGTAAAGTCCCAACACATACTTTACCCCCCTGTTCACGCATTGCCGTACCAAATGTCTGCCATCTTTGGTAACTTCCAGGCTGAATCGTATAGCAGTATACGGCTGCTGCGTTGATCAAGCAGTACCATACGGCAATGTCTGAACAGGGGGATAGAGTCTATCTGTTACAGGATGTTCTGTTGTCATGGACTATTAAAATTTCGTAAAATATATTGACTATCAGATATAGAACAGTATTATATATAATAGAAAAGGCCATGTGGAATATCAACAGAGTGGGCATTGATTGAACTTGAAATTATGTATTGAATATTTCTAAATGTCAACATTGCCTTGTATTGAATATTGCTAAATGACATTGTGGTCTTTGTTTCAAATTATGTATTATTAGTATCATAGAGCAACACGTGACACCCAGCAGCAAGTTGTTGTCCATAGCAACAAGGTGGTTGGCAGGTTCTCTAACTTCAACTTACTTGTGCCCTGCTGTCAGTCTGCTGGCTTGTCTACTGCTGCCTCTGTATTGCTGCCACTTCGCTGCTAGACTAAAACTCTATTGAGGTGAGTCTATTCCAATGGGATTTGAGTTTGAATGGGCTTGATTTTAATTAAAGATCAAAATTAAACCATAAATATTAATAAATGGAAGCAGAATTGATTCATGATTGATCATAAATTGATAGTAAAATTAATTCTAGATTGTATTCTACAAATTAGAATAAATACGGTGCCTAGTGTTTAAAACTATACCACCTTAAATCATGTATTTTTCATTAAACTTGACTTGTACTGGTACTATATATATATTTCATATTAATATGATTTTTTTCCTGTGCTAAGTTAAATTTGTCTCCTAGTTACATATTACCACAATAATGATATAATAATATGTAATATAGTAATTAATATATTACCAGAATAACATTATAGATGTGTAATATTTACTAGAATCTTATTTTTATTGTCTAAAGATTTAAACAGCCAAGTTGAAAATTCCTCTACCAATTCATTCATTTTTGAGCCCTCTTTTATGTATAACTAATAAAGTTGGAAATTGTATGATATCTTAGCATTTGCTCATAGTGGTCTACATTTACTATAGTCATCTAACAGTTCTCCATAAAAGAAACACTATAAGTACGGATTTCAGTTATAAATTGTCATAATGAAAGCTTATGTAAAAGTTTCATATGCGCTGAAAAGAAAAGATATAGGTCAGGAATGGCTGATATATAGGTCAGAATGTGTGTTGAACTCATCTCCAGTTAGTAAAATACTCTACAGTTATTACAGCTGTTCAAAGTAGATCTTCATGATAAAAATTACTTCTGCACCTATGATCTTCTAAAATTCTTTTCTCATTATTCATTGTAACTCATTTTTATTGCTAGAATCTTGTAAATTATTGAATAGACTTCAAAACTAAAGAAACAGCCCAAATTTGACGTAAGATAGTGTTATTTAGCTGCCCCAAGTCTTTACTGTATACATGTATAATTATTATACCTTATATATGGCAGGTGCATGTATAAGTTGGTCACTAAAAATTTTTATGCAAGTTTCTAGTAAATTCTGACCAAGAAAGACTGCCTTTTAACTTATATGCAGTTGGTCCTAATCCAACTATATTATTATTTTACAGTTGAATTACAGTAACTATAGGTTGTAGCAGGTGGTACACTTTCTAGTTTGTACAGAAGAAAACTGCTGCCGTGTCTTTAGCATTCATATAATTGAAAAGAATAACACTGAGCCTACTTTGAACTTTTTACTAGAAACAATAGTACTACATTAAATAGCAACATATGATTGTTATTATAAGAAATTAAGTGCGTAATACACACAATTGTTTGCATAATTTGCCGTTAAAACAAAAGATGACTTTGATTGTAGCCGATTTCTCGCAAACAATGCTCTAAAAACTGTTCAAACAAATGTTTTAATTGGAACTGTGCTTTGACCATGCGGTTCATTTGGTTTTGAAAACCAGTTGAATGAAGAATTAGTTGAAAAGGTATTAAAGGAAAACTGCACCATAGGGCTAAGTTTCGTTTTATTTGCACTATAAATGAATCAGAAACATAAAATTGATCTCCTAGTCGGGAGAGCATGGTTAACAAGTGTGAGTGTATATTTCACAGGTACCATGTATGACTATGTAAAGCCAAGAGGCCCTGTGGCTGCCATGTACAGTAGTCCAGGTCCAGCCTACAAACTCCCTGGTCTAGTGGGGCAGCCTAACCACGACCCCCGTTCTGTCCATGAGAGGAGACCAGCTTATCCCTTCGGTGAGTATTTATTGTGTTATGTATTCATCTATTGTGTCGTTTATTTGTTTATTGTGTTATGTATTTGTTTATTGTGTTGTTTATTGATTTATTATGTATTTATTAATTGTGTTATATATTTATGTATTGTGTTGTTTATTTATTGTGTTATTTATTAATTATTTATTGTGTTGAATTGCTCAAATATTTTGTATTAAGATATTACACTGCACTTGATTATAACAAAAAATTAAAAACAAATTATTAATTCCTAATAATTGATGATTTTAAAACATATTATAAACAATTTATAATTTCAGGAGTGAGGCATGGAAAGTTTGCAGACGAATGTGGTCCTGGCCCAGCCTATCTTCCCAATCCTAAGATATTCAGGGACGGGATGGATGGCACCCCTCATTATTCGCTATACTCCAGGAACGCAGAGCTCTCAGCGTAAGTGACTTCATCAGTCCATTATAACCATTTAGGAGCAGTAGCGGAAAATTGATAAAGATTAAGTTCTTTAATTTTATTATTAAACTTTGGTTTAGGGCGCGAGTTGAAATTTTCACCGGAACATAAACTCTTATGTTACATTTTTAATATGTAACACAGGCTTTTCTCAATTTCTCCACTGCTGCACCCTATCTAATTATAACTCACTATAATCATTCACTACCAGTACACTATGAGTCACTACCAGTACACTATGAGTCACTACCAGTACACTATGAGTCACTACCAGTTTGAGATTTCAATGAAATTTTTATTAAATTTCAATTTTTAAACTAGTTATTGAAACTCAGCTATTAGCTTCCAGGTCATTGACAATTTCCTTTCAACAGGATGAAATAGAGATACAATAATTAATAAAATTTGTGCTGTCTATAATAATATATATTATATAAGTATGTAATTGTATCATACTTCTAACATAACTTCATTGTTTTATAATATAATTGTAATATAACTGTATTGTGCTATAATAATTCTGTCATATACTAAAATATTCTAATATCTGTGCTCCATTGGATTATAATATAACTGTAATATATCTGTCATATACTATGTCTTTAATATTTTCAATGTTATTATATATTCATGATAATGTACTATGATGTTGTACCTGTAATATACTATATCATATGTTCAATGCACTATACCAACTTATAGCCTGTAGACTTATTTCTTGGCACAGGTTTAAAGTTCCTGGGGCCGGGACCTACGCCCCCGAGTCCACTGGTCAAATGGGGTACTTCAGACACCCAGCTTATAGCTTTGGCAGTAGACACAGACACAGGAGGGCGGATACTACGCCTGCCCCTAACGGTTACACACTACCAGGTAGGAACTCAGTCTTGTCTTAGTTTATCCACAGCTGAAACTTGGTCACCTTTTTATGAACTTCCAGCTTTCTCAGTTTTAGTTTGAATTACTTCCCCTGCTGCTATTACAGTTTGTTCTCTTGTCACGTGACTTTCGAGATATTTGGTCACAGTTTCTTAGAGGCTGTTGGGGCATTGAGGTCTACACAGAGTTATAGTTCTGTTCTATTTCCTCTCGACTAGGAATGACTGGCCAGACAAGACAGAGCGGCAAGAAACAGGCTCCCATCTACTCCCTAACAGGAAGGAGTAAGATTGGCGGCTTTCACGAGGATTTGAAGAAGACGCCGGGTCCGGGAGCCTACAGCACTACAGACCCGAGCACCTTCAAGGAAAAGCGCCCTCAGTACAGCATGACCAGCAGAAACACTATGCCAGGAGACGCCACTCAGAAACCTGGTCCTGGTGCTCACTCTCCAGAGAGGGTGGGTGGGGCGGTAGATGTGCCGTCTCTATCTCTTACTTAATAACTTGTAGAACTTCGGGCTATAAACACAACTATTCTAATTTCAACAGCACTAATTGAAAACTTGTTTACTTGCTTTTCTTAAATTCTGGCCACTGCTGGACAAACAGAAAGTGAAATAGATTTAATTATTTCCGGTTGATTGAGTTTCTACGCGACTTGAATTGATAAATTCTGACGACTCGTTTGTAGGTTTACGGAACCAGACGGTCCGCCCCGTGCTACAGCTTCGGAATCCGTCACACGCAGTACGAGGCTCCACTCATCATAGACGTGCAGGAATAGACTTGGAGTACTAGACTCGACATCTGCCATATCTCAACACAATCAGTACCAGCGCTAACTCTGGATCTCGAGCTATTCTATACACTATCTGCAGATAGCATTTATATACTATACTGTATATAATATACTATCTGTAGATAACATTTATATACTATACTGTATATAATATACTATCTGCAGATAGCATTTATATACTATACTGTATATAATATACTATCTGCAGATACCATTTATATGTTATATAATATGAAATACTTATATTTTTATTAACAAGAATCCATTCCAGAACCTGGAGCAAATACCAGCGTATGTAGCATTCTTGTTGAATGCTTCAGGCACACTTCAGGTTACATATTTCAGTTATCTCAAAGCATCATGTACATGCAACTTTTTTCCCGCACTGTTTGGCACGTATCGTCGCACAAAAGGAAATAAAAACCTGTAGACTTGTTAACACACAAAGCACTACTTGCAGCGCCAAACTTTTCTGCTTTTAAAAGTTTCATGTTTTATTTTCTAAAAACTTTTACAGAAGTAACGACGATTTATCTTTAAACTTGGAACCTAAGCATATTTCAGCTGGCAAGCTAGTTCAGTGTTTTAACACTTCTACACAGTAAATTCCTAGTCAGATTCACAAGCACATAGCACCCGTACTTCAGTGACGCAATGCTGCAAGCAGCCATTAATTTCAAGTAGGAATCGTCTTAACATTTAAAGAACAATTTTCGAATGACTTGGCAAATGTCTACAGTAGGAAGTTTTTTAAGCCTAATTAATGTAACACTGCCAAGGTAAATTGAATGCCATCTGGTAGCCTAATTGCACTCAAAATATTGAGGTCACAGGCTAAAAATTGATACCACAAATTATCAACTATTTTCGTTTGATTAGAATTTGAAGTTGAAATAATCATAAGTTTCCATAATTTTATTTGAAATTGCCACCATTCTTTTTACAATTACAGTAGCAAATTTATTAGTTACATTTCTAGTTGATATAACATATATTATGTTTTAGTATTCCTCATTATTTTTATTATATGAATGTGAAACATATAAAACATTTTATTCATCTTGTGACAAAGTCAATAAAAATGTCTATCTACAACCATAAAGTATGTTTTCAACACAAGCAGTGATATAATTAGACAAACCACCCCCATAAAATCCTTCTCTGTATCATCCACCTCTTTTATAAACGCCTTCCTCCCTCATAGCGCTTTACCATCGCCTTCACAGGGTTCTTCTTCGGCTTCATCCTTTTCAGTTGATATTGTTGAGCTACTTTAGCCTCAGGTTTTGTTGTGCTTTCAGGAAATTCCTGCTTCTTAGATTCAGTCAGCTAAATATGAACAGTAATCTCTATTCAGAGTCCTTAAGCTAGAACTCGTCACAACAATGTCACACAACGTAATGAATCGGTCACACAACGTCTCCAGTCTGTCACACAACGCAATAAGGTAAAACTCTTCACTTACCATACTTTTGCTCATGGGAGTGATGATGGCCCCAGCTGCAGTGACAACACGCGGCTTACACAGCTCATTGTGAGCTATAGTGGGGATAAAATCTTTACCTACGGGCTGTGAAATCATCGCTGAGAAAGCGGATGACTTCACGCTCAACTTTTTCGGATCCACCTGCAGAACAGAACTCAAGTTTAAACAGACCAAGTAGTTCACAAGTTTATGACTCGAGACATGTTAGCAGCAAGTAATCCCCACCTGGTACTTAATTATCGGCTGGTTCTTCAATGCTTTCTCATTGATGATGACATTTGAAGGGAATTTAGAAAGTTTCCGTTCTCTCTCTTCTTCCTTTGCTTTCTCCGCTGCGGCTTTTTTCAGATTTTCTATTCTTCTTTTCTCCTTTTCAAATCGGCTACAGTAAAAATAAAATATTACATACCAACACACTAACTACTAACTACTATATACTAACTACTACATACTAACTACTACATGCTAACTACTACATACTAACTACTACACACTAACTACTTTATACTAACTACTACATACTAACTACTGCATACTAACTACTACATACTAACTACTACATACTAACTACTACATACTAACTACTACATACTAACTACTACATACTAACTACTGCATACTAACTACTACACACTAACTACTACATATTCTATCACTCACGTCATTTTACTTCGAGGTTTCCTGCCTTTCTTTACAATGCCGGCTCCTCCCCAGCTGCCCCATCCCGGCAGCACATTCAGTGCGGCGGCAGCGTCCGCTGCCTCCTCTTCTTCCACCAACTTCCCTGCAACAAATACAAACTCACTGAGGCGCATCATGCCTAGATGGAGCTCTCAGCACACAGCATAGTCCCAGTTCATGGGACGCACTTACTTTTACGGCGGGTGGAGAATTCCTCCATCACATCGTCGTCTGCAAACGCCTCCGCAATGTTCAGCCTCTGCTCGTCATCTTCTGAGTCGGACTCTCCCATTGGCTGAACTTGTCCGGAGAGGTCAGTGCTCGGGATAGAAATAACCTGGATGATACAAGGGGACACAACTTCATTATAGACTTGGGGAAGATAACTTCTACTCAATTACATAATCAATACCAAAATAGTTCAGTTATTCCAACCAATTAGATGATAAATTGTAAATCTACCAAGTCAAAAATAATTTTATTCTATTCTTGCAGTAATCATTTCAGCAATTCCACAAGTTATGTATCATCATCTTACAATTTGAGATGCATTCATACTTGTATTAAGTCACGGTTATATAACCAAATTTTAATTTAGTTGAACCGACAGGTTTCAGGCCGAACCACCAGGGGGCGCCACGTACTTTTTTAGGGTCAATATTCTGTATCTTCTCTGTTGATGTTTCCTCGTCACTAGAATTGCCTTCCTCCATCTGAGTGGTGGAAATCTTCTCAGCGCTCATCTGATGGAAGATGTTGTCGAATCTATCCACGTCTTCTCTCGACTTCATGCGATCAGTAGACACTCCGTCCATCATAGCATCTGAAGACAGAAACAACAGGAGAGGATATTAACATCTTCCTTGCTGCTTTCTGCTTGTATCTCCGAAACCAAATTAAAAAGAAGACAATTTTAAACCTAGAAAATATCATTGAAGATTGTCTGAATCCTGAACTACAAGGCAGCCATTACTGCATCAAGCACATTAGCAGAGAAAGGCATGACGACTCCCGCAGAGCTGCAGAATAACAACAGTTTATAAGCTGATGCACTTTATCAAGAATAAAGAACATTTATTTGAATAATCAAAACTTGTGGCAAACGTAGCATGTGAGACAGGTCACGCACACAATAATTTCTGTATATAATAAGATTACCTGCGTCATCTTCCAGCTCTTGTGCTGCGGCAATTGCTTCAGCTTTACTCTGATTTACATTGACCTATCAGATAAAGGTACACAGAGTACATATACTGACCTATTAGATAAAGGTACACATGGTACAAGCCAATCAAAACACACGACATGCACACCTCTACAAAATCACTGACTAGCTGGCAGCCCTCACCTTATTGGCTGCCTGTCTCACAGCAGACGGCGCATTCACTGTCTTGCTGACTTCTTTTCTTGTTTTCTTTTTACTCACTGCTTTCTTATCTTTATTTTTATGAACTCTTTGTGAAGCAGCTTGAATCTGTGTTTGATTTGCTGAATCATCAGTATTCTCAGTCATTTTAACTTTAGCTTTGCTCTTACTTTTATTATTGGCAGTTTGTTTGCTATCTGATATTTTATTGGCTACATCTGTGTTATCTGACATCTCATTGGCTACATCTGTGTTATCTGATATCTCATTGGCTACATCTGTGTTATCTGATATCTCATTGGCTACATCTGCGCTATCTGATATCTCATTGGCTACATCTGTGTTATTTGATATCTCATTGGCTACGTCTGCAGTGTCACCATCCATATCAGCATCAGACTGAGGTTCCAGTTCCTCTCCAAGAGAGGTTGGGTCGCCAGTCACGCCCTCCACTGGGTTGTCATCTTCGTCACTGGAGGAAGGCGCGTCAAAAGCACCAGTGTTCACAGGAAACTGTGGCTTGTGTGAAGACTCTTTGGAAAGCTCTAAATGAAAATAACGCAACATTTAAACAAAATACTTGTTTGAGTAGCTACAATGTTACATTAGAGTTATCTACCCAATGCACTTTGTAGTCTGAGTTAATTCAGTGGAGAAACCGTGTTTGTACAAAATTCTTATTGTACAAACCCTGTTGTTCAAGGGGGACTTTGAACGAAAAAGTCTTTTAGAAAAGAAATTTAGAAGAATAAACAGAGTATTTTAGAAGAGAAATCTAGAGCAATAGACAGAATATTCCAGAGGAATAGACAGAATAATCTAGAGCAATAGACAGAATAATCTGGAAGGCTGGGCAGAGTTACTCACTGCCACTCATCCACGGATTGTTGGATGAAAATGTCAACGTCTGCTGCACTTCCTCTTCCTGTCCCTCCCCGTCACTCTCGCTCATGTTGACGTCGCCACGCAGTTCCTCATCGTGTTCACTTTCACTCTCCTCCTCGGCAGCCTGCTTGGTCAGCAGCTCCACCCCCTGCACAGTCAGAATCAGTCAGTAATCAGACAGAGAGAGGTTACTCACAGTGAGGGGTTGATACCAGACAACCAGAACTTAACAAGTATGGCATTGTGACGGGACACATAATGCTGTGATTACAGTCTAAATATTGTACTACAAAAAGTTTTATTATTTATTATATTGGTAACAAGGTTAATAAAATAAGTGACTGAGCTAGTTAGTGAGTGGGTGAGCGAGTTAGTGAGTGACTGAGCAAAAGAGTGAGTGAAAGAATGAATGATCCAGAGAGTGGATGAAAGAGTAAACAAGTGATTGAGAGTAACAGACTAATCTAGTGAAAGAGTAGTAGTAGTAGTGATAGACAGATCTAGTAAGAGTGGGTAGGCAGGGTGGGTAGTGGATAGTAGCAACACCATCTTACTCGTGATCTCATCTGATCCAGAGAATCTTTTATCTTCTCGTTATACTTTCCGTATCTCTTAGCTAATTTCGCAAACTTGCTTTTCCCTTTGTGTCTAAGGGTGGCTCGCTCCTGTAAAGCACAAGCAAACGTTTACTCTACCAACTCTCAACGCAATGTAACACAGCGACAGCGGCTGACTGGAGGAGAGAGTCAGCGTTACCTCAATACGAGCTCTCTCAATCTCCTCTGCTTTCTCCTTCCACAGGTCAGGGTCATCTGTCTTTAGTTTCTCCAGAGCCTTGAAATCTCTCTTTCTCTTCTCAGCCTTCAGATGTTTGTGATAGCTGGAGTATAGCACATGTATAGAGTATAGCATATGTATAGAGTATAGCAGATACAGAGTATAGCACATGCATAGAGTATAGCATATGTATGGAGTATAGCACATGTATAGAGTATAGCAGATACAGAGTATAGCATATGTATAGAGTGTAACACATATAGAGTATAGCATATGTATAGAGTATAGCATATGTATAGAGTATAGCACATTCAGAGTATAGCATATGTATAGAGTATATCACATACAGAGTATAGCATATGTATAGAGTATAGCATATGTATAGAGTATAGCAGATACAGAGTATAGCACATGCATAGAGTATAGCATATGTATGGAGTATAGCACATGTATAGAGTATAGCAGATACAGAGTATAGCATATGTATAGAGTGTAACACATATAGAGTATAGCATATGTATAGAGTATAACATATGTATAGAGTATAGCATATGTATAGAGTATAGCATATGTATAGAGTATATCACATACAGAGTATAGCATATGTATATACTATAGAGTATAGTACATACAGAGCATAGTAATACTCTTCAGCCAATGAAAGCTCACCTTCGACTTTTGATTTTTCCCTGACGTCTGTTTTTTGACGCAACGTCGGCCACCATCCTACGATGCTTACGCCTCAGCGCCAACTCCTCTTTAGCTCTCGCCACATCCATAGCTCTGCAAATCAAATGATTCTAAGTTTCCAACCAGCTGTGATACGTATTTCCTTGTTACAGGAAGCGAGAACAAACAGGAAGCAAATACAAACAGGAAATGGAAACAAACAGGAAGTGAACATAGACTGACTCACTTCATTACTCTCTGCTCGGCCTTTGTCAAAACTGGCTTTTCCTCTTCTGCCACAAAACCCGGTCCTTTCAACAGCGCTTGCATCTCCAACTCGAGGGCGGTACGGGGTTGATGAGACGCCGCGTCCTTTCTCCTAGAACACATGTCGAGCACAGGCTATATATATAAAGACGACCTACTTGCCTGGTCACAGAAATACAGAAAAGGTAAACCAATAACTCAACATACGCCGATATCAACGTGACTTTGGATCTCTCTAAGGGAAACTGTTGCTGTGGAGCGACTCGGTTGCTCTCTATGATACTCTGCCACTTGCCAACTTCACTCTGTTTCTCCTGGTAGGTCACCGTCCGCTCAGCCTGGTGACAGAAATACTCGCTGGTCAGAGTAGAGATTCACTACACGACGCAATAGCAACCTTCAGTGTGACGGGTTGTCTCATTTCACCAGCAAGATATTGGGACATGTTTCGAGAGGGAAGACGGCTGGGATTAAGCGTTTGTATAACAACTCCGTAAACACACTTAACTTTCTTACCTTCACAACATGAACTTTTTCTAAGGGTTCGGGAACTTTGCCAGAGCCATCTTGTTTTTGGATGTGTCTCTTTACTTCATCAGTGTTTGAGGAATTCAAGGACTTTAAGAGGTCACCGAAGTGTACGCTCTTCATCTCTACATAAATAAAATACAATAATAAAATGCAATAGAGTATAACATCCTTATGTTTGCTGACTAAGCATAGAGTACATATATTGTATGCTGACCTCGTGTGTGATCTTCAGACGAGGACAAGGCTGTCTCGCCACGCTGTAATATTGGCGCCTTTTTTCCATCCAAACTCTGAATCGCTTTCAGCAGCGAAGCATGTTTTACCTCCTTTAAACAAGACAGAAGTCAAAGTTGAATAAATAATGCAGTACAGTGCAGTGTAAGCAATGCAGTATAAACAAACAGCATAACTAATGCAACTTTGATAATACAATACAATTAATTAATTATAAGTAACACAGTATATTCAATGCAGTAACATATATATATATATATATATATATATATATATATATATATATATATATATATATATATACACAAGGACTCTAGCGTCTATGTCAATGTAAATTCTAAATCAGCAACAACCAACTGAACTGGTATGTAACATTATAATATACATCGCATACTTTTTACAGCCATTTGGGCACTTTTTCTGTATCATTGTAATAACTATAAATATAATTGTGTTGAATATTCAATTTACTCAACATTTAACTAGAGATACGGCAGCTAAGCAACACTCTATTAATCAAACACTTGGACAGCTAAAAACCTACACCACATGAATACTTACACTTTGATTATCTTCCTGTTCCATATGTTCGTCTAGTACAGCCTCATTGTCTATTACAAGTTCATTGTCAGCTTCCCTCTTCTTCAAAATGCCTTTAACCTTGCTTGTCATGGTCGGGCAACTCTAAACCATTACCAGCAAGCATATAAAAAAGCTTGAAAATTGCAGCTATGCTAAATTTACTTTAAAACAAATATTTTCCTGTAGCAAGGTGTGATTTGATTAGTCGAGCCTCAAGATTGAGAAACTAAGATTATTAATAGTAAGACTAATTAATTTATAACAATAAACTTAAAATCAAATGCCTAATAATATTTCATTTATTATTATATCAAATTTGTTACAAAATTACATGTATCATTAGCAAAAGATATGACAAATTGATAAATGATAATGTTTATTTGTTAGTCAATTTGAATTATCAACCAACTAACAAGCAATATCAACTGTAATTGCTTTAACTTTCGGTAAATCAATATCATAACTAAAAGACTAACAGTGTCATTATTAGTACTAAATATGAGTATCAATATGGGTTATAACTATATTTATTTATTATTAAAATGATAACTATAACTATAAGTATAATTATAATACTAATATTATTGTATAAATTTTACACGACGAATGTTAAAGTTTCGCTGTTTGCTGTTGCCGTTGGTGTTACTGTTAGCAGTAACACTAGTACTTTCAGTTACTGCTACTACTAGCACTAGTACTTATTAAAATTAAATAACAATTAATTACATACTGATACTAACTCATAGGCCTACTAATAGTTATACTTAGAGTTATACTCACTATTGACTATACTTATACAGTATAGACTATATTAAGTTAGTAAGTAACTGTGAGTGTAACTCACTAACAGTAACACTAGCAGTAAGTGAGTAAGTGTAACAGTAACTCATACTCATAGTTTAAGTTATACTTACTCTTAGTTACACTTACTGTTAGTGTTAGTGTAAGTGTTAGTGTTACACTTACAGTTACTGGACAAAAAAAATTTAATATAAGATAAATACAATAATATTTAATTATTATTATTACATTTATTTATTAACTATTACAATAACATTAATAAAATAAATATCCCATTTATAACATTAATAATATAAATAAACTAGATGAACTTGACATGAAGATAACTCATATTCTTAGAGCGTAGCACACATGTTGATGTATTGGAGTATTAGACTATGTTACGTCCTATCTCTAATTATGGTTTGGTAACAACAAGACCCGTGTTTTCAACTTTTACAACGTAGGTATTAAAGCTACAAGTCTTTATTGATGGAGGCGTATTGCAACAGTTTTTGCGTTGATATGTTCAAAAGAAATTAATAATATTGTGAGTAATGTGAGCTAACTACATTGACACATCAAGGGATTTATAGCGAATCGAATACTTTGCTTTCTTCTCACAGTGTCGTTGAAACAAGTTGTGCATGACCAAGCCGAAAGTTGAACTAAAGTTTCCTTAATCTTTGTTGATTATTTGCCTTATTTTTGTAAAAAAATATTCTTAATAAATATAACTAAAATTTGCTATGCTTTGTAAATGCAGCAAAAAATTACTTACAACGGCACCGCGTTTACAAAATCTTCTTCGGTTTGACGCTAACCTAAACTTTTCAAGAAACTTTTCCCAGTCCAATTCAATTTTCTCAAGCAGTAAGACTTTGAGTATTGCAATTCCTACTGTTTACAATAGTTTTAACATTGGCAATACAAGCATTACGCAAACTTATTTACCAACGAAGAACTTGGTGGTTAAACACAGTTTCTCCAAAAATGTTAACTCAAGGTAGGCTAATCTCAATTGTATAACATCAACTTAAACTTACTATAAATATACAACTTAGATTACTTACTTGTACTTATTATAATATAATTACATATTTATAATTACACATTTAACTTTACTTAACTAACTTTAGCACTATTAGTTGCATGACTCACTTACCAACTAAACTATCAATAATAACTTATTATCATTTGATCTCTCATCTCCTATTTTTGCATTAGGTTTGACTAAGTATCCTTCCTTAGTTTTTTCGTAATTTTTAGAAACTTTCATACCACTTCTCAAAGAAATGGTTTAGATGAATTTTTCGATGAGCAGGAAAACTGGGAGCTGTTCAAAGTGCAAGTCGGAAGACCTTGGGCTAAGGCAGACTTGAGAACCCGAAGCAATCAAGACTTGCATAAGCTTTGGTACTAAGAATTTGTGACCTTTTACTAATTTTGAAAATTATTTTATATGTTACCAAAATTGACATGTTTCTATGTGCAATGTGAGTAATTACGTGTAATTGTTTACTTCCGGCAGTTATCAAGTACCTGCCACTAACCATCATACAGACTACATGCCACTGTCATAAAACTTAATACATTATATGACAATGTATCATGTTGCATTGTCATATAAAAATCTAGCATATAATACTGCAGGTATGTTCTACTAAAGGAAATGAACTTGCTGCTAACAATGAAAGCTGAATACGACAGGCTACATGCTTCCTTTCCATCCCCAGAGCGTTTAGAAAAGGTATGCTATTTGGTGTTAGTAGCAACCTTCGACATTGTGTCACTGTGTGTTAGTAATAACTTGTGACATTGTGTCGCTGTGTGTTAGTAATAACTTGTGGCATTGTGTCACTGTGTGTTAGTAATAACTTGTGCCAACGTGTCACTGTGTGTTAGTAACAACCTGTGACATTGTGTCACTTTGTGTTAGTAATAACTTGTGGCAACGTGTCACTGTGTGTTAGTAATAACTTGTGACATTGTGTCACTGTGTGTTAGTAGTAACTAATAACTTGTGACATTGTGTCACTAGGTGGAAGTTAGTATGGACAACCTAAGACAGGTGGTTGATGAGAGAAACAGTGCCCTTTCTCTGCTAGAAACAGGTGAACAGCCACATCCCAGGTGGATAGATGATGTGGATGAGCTGGACCGACCAATCAGGAGGCTGGAAGAAGAACATCTGGTGCCAAGAGAACACAACAAAGAGTTTCTGTAAGTATGTCAGTTTGTAGGTTAGCTGGGGTTTTCACTATTCTTATATCTACTAAACAAAAGAAGACAACTTACTACTGGGCAGATAACTTCTCATAAGAAAACCCCATGTTTCCTGAATCATGTCTCATCTATACAAATGGTGATTACAAACTTAAGCTGCAGGAAATTGAAAATTGATTTTGGCCAGTCACAACTACCTGCTGACGTTTATTTGCAAATTAATATGTATTTGTTTTGTCTTTAAAGTGTTTTAAGATAAAGCTAAGATGATGCAAATATTGTCAGAATAATAGAAATTTGAAGTCCTCGGCGATTTACCAGAGTAGTGCACCGAAATGAGTTTTGATTTTGAGAAAATAATTTTTATCTAGAAGAAGAGTTTTTTGAACTTTTATGTCTACATATACAAGTGTAGATCAATAAGATTTTGATGGTTGGATTTTTGTGTTGTTTTCCACACTAAATAGTTATCAGACTGAGTTTGAATGTAGGAAGAAGTACAATAACCTGGGGGACTGGACCAGGCCATATAAGATGCTGTGGAATGAAAAGCAAAGGAAGCGAAGTTTCACAAAACGAAAAAAGGCCAAGCATTTGTACAAGAAGCTTCTGGAGAAATATCCTCATCTGGAAGAGGACCCCGAGTTCCTCCAAGAGTATTGTGAGAAGAAGATGGGTGGTATTGACCCCAACCCTGATGTAGAGAAACTCATTAGCGAGGAAAAGGCAAATGAAGAAATTCTGTGAAGATTTATATTGTTGTAATGCTTTTTCTACAAAATGCTTTATTCTGTAAATAAAATGCTTTATGTCAAGTCTTTCTCTGTACACAACAACTAAATAAAGGTTCACAACATTTCTTATCATAATTATGAAGTTGTCTTCTCTTTTACTTCATGCTAAAAAAAATTGTTACACAGGATTGTAAATCATTATGCTGGTATTTTAGTGTTTCAGATAAAGTAATATTTCACCAGTTATGAAATTTATCATAAAGTTATTAATTGGTTGCATAGTGATAGGTCACCCTGTATTTGATTGTGTGGGTTGGACACTTTTTATAATACACTTAAACCTCCTGCATGCATACAGCTGCATTCAATTCTCCTTTTTATATAACGAATACTATCCTATGCACACACACGCCTCTCCCCCCCCCCCCCCCCCCCATTGCACTGCTTCAAGCGTTGTAAATGACTTATTTTATAAGCAGCACCAAGTTCGGGGTGGCTGGGTGCCGTAGTTTTCAGTTCGCGATATTGAGGGTAAGGTTAAATAAACTCTAGACTACTACACTCAATCACTCCCAACTCGGAGCTGCTTATAGAACAATTCTTGTTGAACGCCATAATAATTATTATAATGTTAGTAAAGAGAAACTGCCCAATTTCCAAATCGCAATAACTTCGTAAAATCCGTATAAGAGTCATTTCTCGAGATATTGCGCGTTAACAAGGTAGATAGTAGTAGCTGTAAACTTTGTATTAACTGTCGTATATTGTGACATTTTTAATTAGATTTCGTGCTATACTATTAGTATTAGTATTACTATTAGTCTATTACTTATTAGTATTACTAATAGTTATAGTAATAGTAATAAAGTAATACTAATAGTTATACTCGGAAGTTTGAGTTAAAAACAGTTAAATACTATTATTTGAAATTAAATACTATTAGTATTACTGTATTAGTATTAGTATTAGTATTACTATTAGTATTAGTATTACTATTAGCCTACTGAGTATTAGTATTAGTATTATTAGTATTATTACTAGTATTTGTAGTAAAATTTCAGTTCGACTTTTCATTATAAATATGTTTATCAATACGAGTGTGATTATCACTATTATTACACTTGATTATCATTATGATTATGAGTATGAATATTATTATTATTGTCGCGACTTTTTTCTGTTAATATAACTATCACTATCAGTATCAGTATTACTATGAGTTTGACTATTGGTATTATTATTAGATATGTAATCAGTAATAATAACGTGAAAGTTAAACTTAAAGTTAATGATGATGTAAATCACCAATAAATGAGTATGATTGTAGTTTATCACTAGATACTATAAGTATCACTATTCTTATTGACTATTGAGTATTGCTATTATTATTGTTTATAAACATTAGTATTGGTAATGTTTACTTCAAATATTATCATAATCATTACTAATTTATAATTATGCTTTTACTGCAATTTTTTCAATAGAGTTACAGTAGCGTAATTTTAAGAATAATCTCATTGATTTTTTTTACTATATGTGTAATAACAATGCTGGTTACACTTTAATGAGATGTTAATGCAATTTTTTCATGCAGCAAAAATGGCTCCACCACCAAACATACCTGTGGAGGACACCCCCCACAAGTACGATGTTCAGGATTTGGAAGTAGCAACTGTGACAGTCTATAAAGACCGCGCTGAAGTCAAAAGAATTATCCCTGTTTTCATTCAGTCTGCTGGTGAGATCGAGGTGAAAGTGGGCGGTCTAAGTCGTCTGTGTGACCTTGACTCCGTGAGGTAAGACTGACAACTCTGGATTAGTCATCTTTTGTTTTCAGTTTGAAAAATTTCGACCAAGTATAAACTTGGTGACCAATTGTTTCATTTTGGCCTATCTTAATTGCAGGAGAACATTTGCTTTTCTTTTAGGGTGGAGGGAAAAGGAAATGCCACCATTACTGAAGTTAGTTCCCTGGAGAAGACAGAGACCAAGCAGGTAAATCAAGATTCTATGAAGAGCATAAGAGAAGAGGTGGCCGACCTGGAGAAACGCATCCGAGTTATAGAGACAGAGCGAGAGAGAACTACACGACGTAAACAGCTGTACGTCGGCCTGGCTGACCAGATTCGCAACCCTTCAAGTGATGCTTGCAAGCAGGTAACTTTCTGGTTATTTTACTAGTAAAACTCTTCTTGTGACACTTGCAAGCAAGTGTCACTGGTTGTGTTTTGTAGTAAAGCTTTCAAGTGACACTTGCATGCAGGTGATAAGAAGTTTTATTGACACTTCAATTATGCCTGCTAGTAAAGTTCTATCTCAATCCTATAATCGAGTGTATTTTTAACGCTTATGAAAACTCATTTAAACCACGTGATTTCATACTTCAATTGTCTCTCAATCTGTTATAACAGCACATGCATAGCGGGTTTATTTTTTATGTTATATAAATGTGTTATATCACCTTGTAGTATATTTATCTTCTATAGTGACATATGTAGCTTAAAGTATACATAATTATGTAAACATGCATATACTAATACATATAACATATGATGTAATTACACATATAACATATTATAGTAACATTTATATCATATGATGGCATACAACTTGTAGTAATATAGGAAGCATATTGTAATATATTACGCAGAGTATGGTAGAGAGTCTACTAACTGAAACTGGTATGAGTGGTGTGCTCAACTTCATGAATGTATACTCGGAACAACTGAAGTCATGTGATGATGAGTCATACAGACTGGAGGCGGAGATTCAGGATCTGAGAAACCAGATTCGTGTCTTGCGAGACAGAGAGATGGAGGCCGGCAGGAACAGTAGAGAGACGACGGAGATTCGGTAAGTCACTTTACATGAATTGGTGGGTGACTTTACTCAGTAGTGAGTTTACTTAGTAGTGACTTTACTCAGTAGTGACTTTACTTAGTAGTGACTTTACTTAGTAGTGATTTTACTTAGTAGTGACTTTACTTAGTAGTGACTTTACTTAGTAGTGACTTTACTTAGTAGTGACTTTACTCAGTAGTGAGTTTACTTAGTAGTGACTTTACTCAGTAGTGACTTTACTTAGTAGTGACTTTACTTAGTAGTGATTTTACTTAGTAGTGACTTTACTTAGTAGTGACTTTACTTAGTAGTGATTTTACTTAGTAGTGACTTTACTTAGTAGTGACTTTACTCAGTAGTGACTTTACTTAGTAGTGACTTTACTTAGTAGTGATTTTACTTAGTAGTGACTTTACTTAGTAGTGACTCTACTTAGTAGTGACTGTCACTTGCTTATTCATTGAAAATCATTCAATGAATGATGAAACCAACTCTTATCTCAATATGAAAACTACTACTGCCAAAATTTTAGCTCTGTCAGTCATTTATCAGTCACTAAGTCACCAGTTATTGAGTTCTCAGTCACTAAGTCACCAGTTGTTAAGTTTTCAGTCACTTGTTCTCCGATAGTTCAACTATCGTTTATTTAGTTACCAGTTATTTAATTAAATTTCCTGTCTATATTATAGTCAAACCTCCATTCTGATGGACGTGAAAGAGAAAGGGGAAGTGATCCTTACTGTGACATACCTTGTGAGAGGAGCCACATGGTACCCTAAGTATGACATCAGAGCTTTCAGTAATGACAGGACTGTTAAGGTGGGTGAACCTAGACATATATATTGTGTATAACAGACATATGAGAGGGCATTTAGTACGCTATACATGCTATACATTATAAATGAATCTCGCAGTTCAGTTACTACATTGTGAGGTGACACATAGTGTGACTGGCACATGTAGCAGGTGATAAAAAGAGTGACACAGGATACAGGTGACATGTAGTGCCAGCATTACAATATAAAGTGACATGTTGTGAGGCTGGCACATAGAGCAGGTGTTGCATTATATAGTGACGCCTATTGCAAATGACTCATAGAGCATGTGACACAGGGAACAGGTGACTCATAGAGCATGTGACACAGGGAACAGGTGACTCATAGAGCATGCGACACAGGGAACAGGTGACACATAGAGCATGCGACACAGGGAACAGGTGACTCATAGAGCATGTGACACAGGGAACAGGTGACTCATAGAGCATGCGACACAGGGAACAGGTGATACAAAGAGCATATTTTGTGTAACTGTCTAATACTTTTCTCTTTTCTTCAGATCAACTATTTTGGAGTGATCAACCAGAAAACAGGCGAAGACTGGACCAATGCCAGACTCATTCTCTCGACAGCGCAACCAGGTGTGGGCGGAACTATTCCTGAGCTCCGCGGCCAGATTGTCAAGTTCAGACCAGAGAGACGGTAAGTCACATGTCCTCTATTTCAACACTCTTGTAATATCTTAGCACTCACTCACATAATCTGAGAGAATAGCATGAGTTACTGACTCACTCGTTGTATTCTGCTGTCTGTTTAGATCGGACGGTTTCAGTCACAACGGCATCGGCGGCAGCACCAGGTCGGCTAGCTATCAGTATGACTCCCACCCCCGCGCTTCCAAGATGTCCTCCGACTCATTCAGTCCTGAGATGGCGGCCATGTCTGTCATGACTGCGGAGGTGAGGTCTTAGTTGTCTCAAGATTTAGATTCAAAATGACAGACTGCAACAGCCTCTGCTATACAAATATTTCCTTATTTATGTTTTTCTTTATGTAACGTGACATGAACCTTTAGGCTGTTGGGCTTCCCAGTGTATCATTTGTCACTTTCATTTCTCATCTCTCTGTACATAATACCGAGCTGGAGGCACGGGAATCTACAGCAAGTATATGTGAGGAAATCTTTCACATCACGTACCATATAACTATTTTCCTGTAGCTTTAAGTTAAAAGTAAGGCAACTTCATAAATTGTGTTTGTGGGAATGCCAGAGGTGAAACTGTAGTCTGAGTGTTGAATTGCAGGTGAATGAAGGAGCATTGAGCACCATGTATGAAATACCAAGGCAGGCTACGATTCCCAGTGATAAGCAAGGTTGGTTCCGCAGGAAAACCTCTTAAATTACATTACTTGATTTTTTCTCATCTCAATTTAGATTATTTAATCTTCCTGTATGTTAGGACATTATTTTAAAACATTCTGTATATTTGAAACTTCACCTAATTGAAACTTGTAACAATTTTTTAATAATAAATTCAAACAAAACAAAATTTTGAGACCTGGTGGCTGTATATATAGATCTCCTAGCTAAGTGTTGTCTTAGACAGAGTATAGTCCTAGACACAGAGTATAGTCTTAGACATAGAGTATAGTCTTAGACATAGAGTATAGTCCTAGACATAGAGTATAGTCCTAGACACAGAGTATAGTCTTAGACACAGAGTATAATTCTAGACATAGAGTATAATCCTAGACACAGAGTATAGTCCTAGACACAGAGTATAGTCCTAGACACAGAGTATAGTCCTAGACACAGAGTATAGTTCTAGACACAGAGTATAGTCCTAGACATAGAGTATAATCCTAGACACAGAGTATAGTCCTAGACATAGAGTATAGTTCTAGACACAGAGTATAGTCCTAGACATAGAGTATAGTCCTAGACATAGAGTATAGTCCTAGACAGAGAAATCTGTAGCGTTCTGTTTCTTATTTCAGACCACAAAGTTACCGTAGCTCTGCTAGATTTGCCGTGTGAGTTCGAACACTTTACTGTTCCCAAGATGATACCCAATGCCTACCTCAAGGCTAAACTCACAAATAAAACCAAGTTTCTCTTTCTCCAGGGGCCCTCCAACATCTTTGTTGACAACAACTTTATGACTAAGGTACTGAGGTTATGTTATTAATCCAGTAGTTCAGTGATCCACTAGAACTGAATAACTTAAGTGTTTGACATTTGGTGGATATCTATTTGATGTTTTGCAGTCCTCTCTTCAAACAGTCAATCCTGACGAGCAGTTTGATGTTTCGCTGGGAATAGACTTTGCCGTGAAGATTGAGTATCGGCCTTGTCGTCAACTGCACGAGACGTCTGGTGAGTTCAGCCTCTTTTTGGTTTCTTTTTTTCTACATTTCCTTACGTCTTTATGCTTCCATACTCTTCTCCTTACATCTACCCATTCTACCACTACTTGGTCACCTCTGCTTCTCTAGAGCTGGCTTTTCTTCAAATCTGTTTTTTCACATCTGTTTCTTCCATGTCTTCTCACCCACCACTGTCCCCGCTTCTGTTTCTCTCACGTCTGCTTTTATAATATCTGATCCTCTACTGTTTTAATTTAGGTATGTTTACCAAAATGTCTACCACACAATACCGGCAGGTAACGGAAGTGAAAAACACCCATGCATATCCCGTAAAGATTCAACTGGAAGAACAGCTGCCCCGCAGCGAGACGGATAAGATCAGAGTAAGTTGTTACTGAGGGTCAAGGTTCACGGTGGGTGACCTCAAGCAGTTTTGTAAATCAGTGAAACAGCAGCAGGAATATAAAGTGTTATATAACAGGAAGTATCGTGACACGTTTTTACAGGTGGTTGATTCACACTGTCATGCCTTGTGACATCTTGTCACAGGTGCTTGATTGACACTGTCATGTATCGTGACACGTTGTCACAGGTGGTTGATTCACACTGTCATGTATTGTGGCATCTTGTCACAGGTGGTTGATTCACACTGTCATGTATTGTGACACGTTGTCACAGGTGGTTGATTCACACTGTCATGTATTGTGGCATCTTGTCACAGGTGGTTGTGAGCTCCCCCTCTCTGCCCAAAGAGAAGGAAAAGGAGAAAGAGAAAGAGAAACCGTCTGGCCCCGTCTACCAGAACAGCAAAGGAAACGTCGTGTGGAAGGCCACCATCAAGGCAGGAGCATCGCAAACCTTCACCTTGCAATACTCTATTGAAATGTTGGCAGCGGAGAACAAGACTATCATGTTCTCTGAGGTCTAAGGTAGGTTCACTGATCAGCTGTATCTCTCTTACTGTGTAGATATCATTGTATTTTATATTTCTATAAACATGTTCAAAGAGTCCTTTCTTTTCTGCTACTCACCACGATTTAGGTTTATTTAATTCCTATTCCAAGTTCTGTGCATCACAAAGATGAGCTTGATGGCAGGTGATTAATTGGTTGATGATTAACTTGTCAATTATTCTGCAATGTTGAACCATTTTAAATATCCGCGTTAACTTGTTGAAAGTTGAATTTTTGCAACTTACAGAACATTTTAAAGCCTAAGGTTAACACGTTTTAAGCGTTGAAAAAAAATACACAAAAAAAACATGTACAGGAGTTAAGCTCCCCTGCACTTTTACTACTCAGCACTCATGGGGTGGTAGCATACAGTAGCTGTCCTTAACTTTATTGTAGGTGGTTCACAACTTGTATATTCCACAGACTGCTTGCCTGCAGGTATTTATACTGACTGAGCTTCATCATAAATATTCTTCATTTTTGAAAATATTTTACTTGCATTATGGTTTTTTAACATGTTTAATAATTGCACTTAATTGGGTGTGATCTAGTTTACATTTGACCTTATAGCTCGTTGAAATATGCAGCTGTAATGTGCTACTTCATAATACTGGGTGGTACTTGGTAATACTAGGTGGTACTTGGTAATCCTAACTATTTTTAGCACTTTTTAATTTCTTTACTAATAATATAGATATTGAAATTTATTTTTTAAATCTATCAAATTTATAATCATTTGATTTCTTATAATCTATTCTGATTTGTTGGAACTTATCTTTATCACTGTGATATATTATGTAATCAATGCTATATGCTGTGTGTAATCGTTTAGAGATTGTTTCTTATTTGCATATATAATATTATACTTCTCTACAATAAATATAGGGCTACACATTTATCCTCGCATACATAATTTTCCAATAATTAATTAGAGTATTACAGTAGCTGCATTTTAGTAAGACTTGCTTGTGTTTTACTAACTCACAATAAACAGAAATAAGGTAGTTTGAGTGAGTACTATTTATTAAGGGCTCACTTGTTTGTAAAAGCAAAGTTAAAACAAAATCAATACCTAGCTTGTAATTTCATTGCTCATCTACATAAATTGTTTCTCTTAGAATTTTGTTAGAGTTTGTAACTTTATTTAATTGAGAATATATTTAACACCCGAGTTAACAAGAGAAAAGAGATATAAAGTTTATAGGTTGTTTTACCATGAATACTTTTGCATGCATATAGAAAAATAAAAAAAGTTCTAATTTTTAGGCACAAATATTTAAAAGAAATGAAATAATCAAAATATGTTTATAGGATTTATAACCTTTGCATATTTCCGTATGCATAAAGTAACAAAGAAGTTTCGAAGTTAGACATAAAATATATGCCATGCATAATAAGCATTTTAAGAAGTCCCATATTATGTACAACAATTAAAAACCACTTGTCAAACAATGCCAGTTGCAAAGTATGCCATAGCACATGCCAATAAATATCAAAACCTAATAGCCAGAAAACTACAATACCCAATAGTTAAAAATTTTTCAAAACTAATGAATTGTAGAAATTATCCTAACTCAATTGAAGTACTAGAATTGCCCCAATATTTATTGATACATTTCTGATACATCACATTGACAATTGTCAAACTGATTGTTGGACCAATCATTTCTTTGCCGGGGCTTTCGCCCCACTTCGTGGTGTCGCCGGACTCGACTTCGGAGACTGCTTGCGGGAGGAGCCGGCAGATTTCTTGCCTTTCTTTGGCTCTGGAGTAGGTTCTGGATCCGGTGGAGCCCGTGGATCTCTCTTCACACTCTGCTGGCCTGTGAAGATAGAAAAAAAGGTTTTGTCTTGTTCAAAACAAACTTGATGAATTTTAAAACCTATAAGAAGCTTTGAAAAGAAAGGAACAAACAGGGGAGAGGTTCAAACAGTTTCTTTCTCACCTGTTGTGTTGACTGAAGCTTTCTTCTGTAGTTTGTCCAGTTTTTTAGGCCAGGAATAAATCTTGTTATCGGAGGCGTCAACTTCTTCTATTGCTGGTAGTTTGAATATCGTTTCTGGTAAACCTGCAACCATAGGTCACATGTTCATTAGTAGGTCACATGATCATCAGTAGGTCACATGATCATCAGTAAGTCACATCATCATCAGTAAGTCACATAATTCATGTATATTAGTGAAAGAACTTAATTCAGGTTGTTAAATCAATCTATTAACTCTATTCTTGCAAATAATGTTGATGCTTGTTTGACAAAATTTGCCAAAAATTCGAATTGTTTTCAGCCTAATTTTGTACAAAAACTTTGCCTATACCATACGATTAACTCAGTGCATATATTTGTTTACCTTGTCAATTACGAATTGATCATTTTCAGAAAGAGGATTATATGTTGATATACTAATGAATGTAAACTGCAATTAGTGTAATCAACGCTCTTCGTATTGTGGATAGACATCATTGGCCTACTCACCAGTCATCAGGTTGTCACTGATGTCTATCTTGTGTAGTCCAGACATTTTCCAGATGTCTTTCGGCAGCTCTACCAGGTCGTTACCTTTAGCATCTAGATTCTCAATTCTATTCAAGTAAAGAAAGAGTAGACAGTGCAACTTATGACAAGATTAAATACTATCATTCTGTGTGATAACAACACAGAACTTTCTTGAAATTCGAATACTTGCTACATAATATGAGAACAAGTCACTTATGTTTAGCATTTTAACAGTTTGAGCACTGAAGAAAACTTTGAGATTAAAAAATAGAATAAGAAACATGATTTGTGAAATCCAGCCTAGCTGAGCTATAACTTAAACTCGCATCGCGCTCAATTCATGCTTACTTAAATTAAACCAGTCGATTAAAGTTGTTTTCAGTTTCTTACCTATAGAGGACTATGATGTCTTCCGGCAACTTCATCATGACGTTATCAGCTATGAGCAGATTCCGTACAGAGGCCAATGTATCAATTTGATCATTAGGAAGGGACGTAATGTTATTACTCGTTATATCTAGGGTTACAATCTTGTTGCATCTACCAAAGTTATCTGGCAAACCTTGCAACTGGTTATTGGACACTAGAAGTTCCTCCAAGTCTTTACATGTAAACAAACTCTGCAACAATTGAACAATGCTTGAAATAAATCTTTAATTAAGTTTGGCACTGCTTTAAAAATCTGTGCTGCAGTGGCAACTTTACTCACAAGTTATACGTAAGAATAAGACAAAACTGATGTTTTACAATCTTTGCTAAAGATGTTATAGACAAAGGTCGTTTATACTGTACATCATTGTAGCAGCCATTTGTTTTTGTCAAAACTGACACCCTGAAGCTGTTACTTAAGTAATGAGACATGAACTTCACTTTCAAAATCAAAGCAACTGTAAAACCGACCATATGAAACATTCTTAAGTAAACCAAGAGAGTAATGGAATAGCCAGTTAATGTTATATTACTGATGCTTAAAACTTTTTAAGAGTTGCAACAGATAAAATTTCTACCTTAGTTTTAAGAAAACTTAAAATTAGAAGCCAAAACATATGGGAAAGTCTCTTACCTCTGGTAGCTTGAGAAGACTGTTGTGAGACGCATTGAGATGCTGGAGGTTCTGTAAATCACCAATATCTTCTGGCAGCTCACTCAGCTGGTTCTCCGATAAGTTGAGTCTTCTTATAGCTCGTAGTTTGGTTAGTCCGGGAGGAAGTGAGGTCAGCGAGTTCTGTGATAGGTCCAAGTCATGGACGAGCTTTAGTTTCAGCATCGTAGTTGGTAGCTACAATGAAAGAGTCTTGGTAAGTTTGGGTACAGCTAGATGTAAGATTATCACTTATGAGAAACCAGTTCCATATGCTAGAATGTTGCAATTTTGAATAATTGCCAATTTGCTAGAAAATTTAAACATTTAAACGTTGTCTGTACATATTCATTGGTGAATAACTTACTGGAGAAAATATTTAAAATTGGGACATATTTTTATACAATTTCCGGGTTGTATAGGTACTGTTGGCTGTCCAATAAACAGGGAGCTGTCTCTTTTTGGTAGACATTCTATTGTCTAGCAAGTTTTTTATGTTTTTTTTATAAGTTTACAAGTTAGAGAGCCTCTTTTAATAAAGAGGAAATAGGTAATTAAAAACTGAATTATATAATATTTGAAAGCAAATTGAGCTATAAATACATTATGTAAAATTTTATATTTTCCTACACAGTATGATGCAAATATAATCAGTCAATCTCGAGCCTTCTAAAGATACAAAATTGCAGAATAATAATTTAAAGAATACTGTAAAAGAATATCTTAAAAGACAAGAATACGCGAGATTGTATGAGAGTATCGCAGCATACCTCAGTCAATTGCATGCCGGACATGTTCAGAATCTCCAGTCTGTACAGATCCTCTGTGATAACTTTGTGGAGTTTATAGAACTGATTTCCGGACACGTCAAGCTCCCGCAACTCCTTTGGCACTTGCAGATCACTGATTGGATTTGTACCTAGTCTGAATCTCTAAAATAGTAGCAAGCAACGGGATGAAAACCTGTCAACGGGTAGAAATACAAACTAACCTTACTCAATCAAATGGTGTGTTGCATGTAAAATAATTCCCACTTTCATCATTATTATCAGTTCACAGTTGGTGTTAATCATAGTGACAACGAGTTCTGATGACAGTTTTTGAATCTAGATACAAAACTGGCCTTAAGTATTTATAAAAGTTTTGCAAAACCATGTTTTCAAGTTCTACTTTCACCACCATCAGTTTTGATTAGAATTCCGGATGACAGTTTGTTACTAAAAATAGCCTTAGGAAAGCCATACGAAACTTTGCAGAACTGTTTTATCAACGCTGACGTATCAACTCACCCGTAGCTGTGATAGAACTGTAGCAAAGTTCTTAGCAATGGCCGCTATTTGGTTATGAGAGATATCAAACTCCTCAACTGTCCTGAATTTCCGAAGATCGACAGGAAGTTCAGTTATTTTATTATGACCGAGGATAAGATGGGAGAGGAGCTGACCAATGCCGATGTTGTCTGGAATACTGACTAGTTGGTTGTGAGATAAATCTACGTGCTTCAGAGTTGCTAACTCACCTGCAGATACAAAGCAGAATAAAAAGTTGTCTCCTCTTTAGATTAGCATACCGAGATGGTGCAACATCAAAATATACTGATATTTAGATGATCAAGTGCTGTAAACATCTAGCAGCTTTCATTGGTGCAGACGTGCTGTAAACAACAAGCAGAGTTTTCATTGGCTAATCCGTCAATAACTTACCTAGTAGTGGAGGAATAAATTCTATCTCATTGCGAGAAGCCTTGAATGTCTTGAGAGAAAGCATTCTGTGGATATCTTCTGGTAGCAAAGTAAGATGATTGGATGATATGTCTAGATACTCACACCTCTTCAGTGACTCTATGCCTGAAACAAGCAGACGTACAGATCATCGTCACAGTTATTCACTCATTGGCCAATCAAACAGCATGTTTATTCTTTAAACTAATATTAGGTAAAACTCCTTCAGTTCACCTTGTTTTGACAATTTGAAAGACCTAATCTAATTAGTTGATTTCAAGCCTACTACTTGAATCTTCAGTAATAGTGTAGTTAGGAGAGTTGTAAATTCCAATTTTTCTGTTAAGATTCAAACTGCAAATTACACGATGACCTTGAACTGGTGATTACCTTGAACTGAAGTAAGCTGATTGCTAGCTAGTCTCAGATCTTCAAGTGCAGACATGTCACTGAAGTTGGCGGGTAAAGAGCACAGTCTATTCTCAGACAGATTCAGCACTCGGAGACATCGAAGCGTTGCAAACTTCTCAGGAAGTTCCTCCATATTGTTTTGTTGTGCGTGAAATTCAACTAGACATTTACCTGTCAAAGTAAAATTAAAGCTTAAATTCCTAATGTATATAATCAAAGTGAAGGGAGACAACTTCATACATATTTTAAACCACATTTATTTCATTTTTAAAGACTTAACAATTGAAAATGCGACTTTTTCTGCATGTTAAATACTTAGTAAATTATATCACGCATCAATTTGAAATTTGACATAAAATATATGCCACACATAATTAGCGATTTAATTGAAAGGTTTTTCCTAATGTATATCATAGAATAGCTATGTAATTGATTTATAAGCTCACTCAGTTTGCAAAAGTCTTCGTGCATGATGCCAATGTCGTTATGAGAAATGTCTAAGAATTCCAGAAATCTAAGATGGCCGACCGAAGCCGGCAGCTCTTGGAACTGGTTGTGGGAGATGTCTAAATGAGTCATACACTGCAGAAACTCAAAGCCTTCTGGCAGCGTTTGTAACTGATTCTTGGAAAGGAAAAGTTTGTTCAGGTGAACGTCTTTTACCTGAAAACAGAATTGTTTACCATTGTTACAAGAGAATAAATTTTTCTTTACTTGGCCTTTCTTCGATTAACAAACGGCTAATAATGCATTTGGGAGCAGTAGCAAAGAAATTGAGATAGCCTAAGTTCTGTAATTTTATTATTAAATTATGAGTTCCTCAAATCCACTCAAGAATTATATAACTTTGTTTATAAATTACCTAAATAAGCAGCAATGCATTTAAAATTTATTGGCAAAATTAACCAGGGCAAGCTTGAATTGTGAACTTGATATTCCTACCTTTTTTGTAAGAGCTATTTTGGGAAGTTCTTTGATGAGATTGTTGCTGGCATCAACCTCAACTGGAATCTTGTAGATGGTTTTAGGCAGCGTCTTCAACAAGTTGTTTTGAACACGGACGTATCGCAGGGTTTTTGAATCTCCAATCTTTGGTGGGAGTTTCCTAACTTTGTTTCCAGAAGCCACAAATGTGTGTAAAGCAGCTGCTTTGTGTACTGTTTTAGGTAGAGCCTAAAATTCAAATTAAGAGGTAGTATTGATTGTAAAATTGAGTATGTGTTGGCAATATTCAAAGTCAGTCATGATAAATAGAAACTTTCTAGCTATAAAATCATGTTTTGTTTGTTTAATTATTTTTAAATCACTAAAATAATATTATATTTTAGTGATCTTTGCTATAAATATTTTTATGATTAAAAATATTTGGAATTGATAAGTAAATAGTAAAGTATATTCAAATCAAACGCTGCATGCTTTAAAATTGTTTTCATAACTTAAAGTAGGCTATGCCTAATTTCTTGTATAATAAATATAGGCAGCTATCAGATGTGTGCATATTGCATACATTTGTAAGCTATATAGAACCTTCCTAAAGCTAATAGTAAGCAGTATTTTAAGCAGCCAATATTTTACAAGTTATTAGTAATTAACTTCAATCACAAATCATATTGGATCAATTGAGTAGCAATAGAAATATTGATCAAGAGTTGAAGAGATGAAAGGGCAAACACGCTGCTTATTCTAGAATAAAACAAATAATACTCTTTTGTTGAGTTGATTGAAATCATGCTGTAGGTTATTCACATGTCACTAGCAAGCACTTGATCTCAATGTCAAACCATTAGCTGTCATCAAGGGCTTTCAACTCAAATTTATGTTGCAACTAAGTAGTTTTGCTAACATAATATAGAATGAAACTTTTCTCATTTTCAATCAGATTATTATATTTTCTTATGCAGAAAAGTTTTCATCCAGTCAGGCTCACTAAAACTTACATTCAGGTGATAATTTGTAATTCTAGTCTTCTAAAACTCAATTATTAAAAAACGACAATGTGCCAATCAATCTAGTCATGACCCTCCATTGCCATTGAAATCCAGGCAGCTCATTATATTTTTTTATCACTAATTAATTTGTTTTGTGTTAAACTATGAACATACACAATATAGCTGCAAGCTGCACTATCATTTCACCTCTACTCCGTGTTTCAAAAGCATTGAAACATCATGGACTTTGAAGTGTTGATGAACCGTTACACATATATAGAGAAGAACTAATTTAATTTCACAAAAGCTCTTTGCTATACTTGCATGTCTCATTCTTATACACACAGACTGCCTTGGTTTAACACTGCGGTATTTTAGTGCTTTCTGCCACACTTTTAATAATCAGTTAAGCAGCTTAAAAGGAACATAACCTATACAATCAAACTCTTTGTTTTACACAAGTTTTTGAGCTCTTTTTCAGCTATCTAGACCAAGATTATCAAGGAATAGGGGTTGGGGTGGGGTGGGGTAAACAGCTTACCTTAAGTTGATTGTCAGAAATATCCAGAACTTCAAGCATCTTCAGTTTACACACACCAGGGGGCACTTTCTTCAGCAAATTCCCCTTGACATTGATATTCACCATTTGCTCGCAGCCAGAAATTTCTGGAGGGATTTTCTTGATAAAGTTATTGTCACAGATGAGCTGCACAATCTTATCTCTCAGCTCCTCGTTCTTCACCACATGCTCCGGTATGACCTGGTGGATTGTATATCACAATATCTAGCACTATAATATATCACATTGATGATTGATAGCCTAACTCTAAAACTAGTCTAACAATATATTACCCATATTGTAGGTGAGGCTAAGGAGCAGCTGTGGTTTAGGGGTTAGAGCGTTTACCTAGTAAACAAGAGGTCATGGGTTTGAGCTTGGGCAAAGGCCATTAGTGATGTGTTGAAGAGCATCTAGTCAGAATTGCTCCTGTGCCTCATTCGAAAAAGTTCTTAGTTCAATTTAACAAAAACCCTTTCCATCAGGGGTTCTCACAGGGATAGTGACTATAAACTTGAGCGAGTTTTTGTAGTAGCTTGAACTTTGAACTTTCAATTTCAGTCACTCATAGCAAACTTACTAAACTTTATATTGAAATAAAAGTAATGGTTTTACATCTTTGTGTTGTTCTAATATTCCAATCAAAGATTCTCGTTCAACTTCACTAAAACTGCAATCTTATCATCCAAAAGTAAACACACATGCTGCTGAAAAACACATCTTCAAGTTTTATGCAGACTTAAGGAGAAAAGCTACTCTACCTTGAAGGATGCCGTAGTGAAGTTGAAGACCAACTTTTTAGCTTCAATCTTTTTCAGTTCTGGATCCAATCGAACTCCATTAATAAACACAAACTTCTTCATGAACTTAGGCAGCGACACCAGACGGCTGCCGGGGCCCATAGGAGGAGGAGGGTCCTCCTTCTTTCCTCTCGCTGACTTTGGGGGCATGCTGGACGATCTTCCTACAAATAGTTCATACTTCTGTCAGCAAAACCAATATGACCAGCTACTTGCTCCTGTACCATCAGTTCTGTTATCTGCTCTATGATTGGCTCTGAGGTTGTTTCCTGTATTGCCAGACTACTTTGGAATGTTTAGTTCTGAACCTTCCTAAACCCTAAGTTAAAAAGTGTTAGCAAAATGCATCTTGATTTCAATACAACACAAAACCAATTTGGTTACAATACTAGTAGTCAGCCAAAGATAGTCTGAAACCTGCCCCTCAGTTCACCTGCTGATCTGCCCACTGCTGACTTCCCGCCATTTGACCTTGATGCTGCCGACTTGCTGCCAACAGCTGATGACTCACCAGACCTTCTGCTTATAGATGCCGAAATAGTCATAATTACTCGCTTACTAAGCCTAGTCAAACGGAGCAGCACTTTCTCACAGCTGACACTATAATCAACTGACTAGTATCTCGATTGACTGCCCCTTAGCAACGGACTAACTGCCCCTTAGCAACCGACTGACATTGATGCTGCACAACCCCATTGTATTCACTCAATCATGCAGGATGAGGACAATAAAACAATTGACAAGATTATTGATGCCAAAGTCTATTATTAAATGGAAGAAAGATATATGAAAAGAGATTATCAATTGATGCTTTTGATTTATATAATCCATTAATCTATATGTTAGTTGTATACAGTGTCACAATATCATCATAGGAAAGTGGCAGCCTGTTGCTATTAGCAACCAGTGACACTGGGCAGCTGTTGGAGGACTGCATTGATCTCTATGTTAACCTTAGATCCTTAATTATCAGTAAAAATAACAGCAAAAACTGTCAAATTTTCTCTAGAATATTATGTTTGAAGATTTAATAATTTTATAATAAAATTATAACTTTTATATTAAACTGTAATTTTAGGTCTCAATTTCTATACTACTCTGACACTTTAAACCTGCCACCTGTGAGCACCTGCCATTCTTTGTCAAATCCATTAAAACACTGAGACTATTTACAATGAGCTCTGCATGCAGCATACCCTTTGGCTATGTACTGCCTAGTATTAACCTTTAGATATCAATGATCATGCACATAATGCGGAGGCTACTTCAAATCTACCAATTTTCAACAATTGAAGTAAATTTTGGATCAAATTGTTGAACCATTCACAAAGCAGTAGTTATATTTGCTAGATCCTGCTCTTAAAGTAAATCCTGTGTTTGCAGAGAGGAATATTATAAGCAAAAAAGCCTACTCTAACCTTAACCAATGTACATAATTATACGTCTATTTTACCTACACCTATAAAGGAGCAATATATACCAAGTTTAACAAGAAATGCTACAAGTTCCAGCTCAGCAAATAAACTAGAATGGCAATAGGAACAACGAAACCCTAAATCTAGCCTTTCCCAATACAGATGAGAAAACTTCAGATTCCTAAATGTAGTAAATATTTTTAACTGTTTGCTGTTTGAAAATCAGGTTTTAAAAAAATGAAGTCACTCCATATCTGGCTTTGCATCATTACTAGCATAGCATATAACTTCATAATTATTCTGAGGTTATTCTCTTAAACTATAATTGAGTCAAGTAAAGCATGAATAAGAAACATTACCTGCTGAATTTTCTTTCCAAATTTACATCCAGGCTACTGCTCAGTGGTTTCACCCAGTCATTACTGCAGGTAAACTGCTCACAGTTGAAAATAGGGACTTGGCTATGCAGTGGTTCGTTTACTTGTTGCTAGGCAACTAGCTTAGAGCATTAAGGCTATAATAAAAGCTATGCAAACAAAGGTTCATTTACAGCCTATCAATATTACTTTTAGTATACCTTTCATTCTAATAATATATTACTTAACGCGGCAGATCACGTGTTTTGTATAGCTTTCAGCTGCCTTATCTTTATCCGGTGTGTAAAACAGCGCGCTATCTGCAAGAGTAAACAAACACCTGTTGTCAACATGCGTAGTATTAGTTTAGATTTAGATTATCTTTTGTTGAAACAAAATGTAACATTATTCTACACTGAAGCTTTGACTTTCAGTGTGAGAAATTGTCTGCCCCTTATGTTGATATTGTTAAGTCGTGAGGCTAGACTTTAACTTAGCAGCTTCAACTTTCAGTTGAGGTTCAGTTAGGTCGTTAATATGTTTCACTTGTTTTGCTAGATCATGTTTGGTCTACTATATATTTTGCTTTTAAAAAAGAAATTTTCTCATAAGCTGATTGTAGTTTTGCAGAAGTAGCTGTAAATCAAAACAGAGCCTTAAGGATAGAGAACAGGTTTTCTATTGTGACAAGAGAGAGCAACTCTGACTGAATGCTCTTCCTAACAATGACCTTCACTAAAGGTCAAACCACTGACCTTATGTTTACTAAGACATTACTTTAACCACTGATGTTCCCTTCAAAATATAGGTTTCAACTCAGTCTATTAATTGCTAATGAAATTTCCTTTCCATGAAACGCTGCGATTCTAATCTTCAGAGTGGAAACACCAAATTTCAGGTTTTACCAGCTTTTTGTGCCCTAATTTTGATGCAAACACTTCATGACATACTTCCTAGCATAATTGTAGCTGCTAAATACCTAAAATCCTTAGTTATTATAAATGCTTCACAGTGACTTACTTTATAGATGTGGTCTAGCAATGGTTTGCTTAGCTCAGCCATCTTCTCCGTAAACATCTCCAACTTTCAACAAGATTATAACAGGTTCACACTAGAATCATATGTTCTCCGCTATTCACATACTGTATTCAGCTCAGTGCCATCACAAAGCTATCCATCTGTACCAAAAAGCCATGAGGTCATAACTCCAATCACAGCAGCCCAATTGTTCTACACTTGAGAAAATCTCACACTAGGTACTGCCCTCTTCTTGTTTCTAGGCTGTCTTAGAACCTCGGGCTAAGCTGGTAAAATGCAGGTTTCTCCGCACATCAGAAATGATAAAACGTAATACTAGATATTGTTACAGTGTAACACAATATAATATCGTAGTAATAGATTAGAAATATTATTAGGATTTCTAAATTTTGAAGGTCACATTGTATCTTTATATCAGACTTGTGCCCCCTTGTTTAGCTGTGCTGAAAATGAGGGAAAGCTAGATGAGCTCAAATGGCCGTCTTATATACATTGTTTCAATGGCTGCATATACCATCATTACATGCAGTCTTCTAGCATATGCAGCTATTTATAGCATTGATCAGTGCAAAATGCAAGCCTTCAGCCTATTGATGAACCAGTCAAAAGTACAATGGAAACCCTAGCTTTCTCTAGCACAATACAAGCTTAGAAAATGTATGATATAGCAGCTGGGCTAATCAGAAATTACAATGCACTGCTAATGTGTTTGTAACATCCATTATGCTATTTGAGTGGCTGAGCAATCGGCTACCTAAGCGCTTACAGCGTACAGGCAGCATGAGTTGCTAGTTGGATAGTCGCGGTGAAGTAGTAACTAGTGAGCCATGCGTGAAATGAGTTTAGAAGAAGAAAGAGCTAAAATATTACCTATAGATAGAGGATGGGCATGGGTGGTGGTATTGGGTAAGTCACTTTAACTCACAGGCTATGGTTACTGTAAGTCACTTTAACTCACAGGCTATGGTTACTGTAAGTCACTTTAACTTACAGTCACCTACAGAGCATTAAACTAGCTATTAGTATTTTATATAATTTAATTTATTTACTACTATTAGTATTTGAGCTGTGTAGTAGTGACCTTCAAACTATTCTTATTATAGAAAACTGGAGCTATAAGTATAAGTTCAAAAAATAAAAACTAGTCATTTTTGTAAATTCAACCAAATGACAGATGAGGTGGGTGTAGAATTGTCTTGTTTCAAGTAGCACAAATTCTAGCAGAAGTTTTGCGTATAATAATTTGTCTGACACTTTAGAAAATCAATCAAATCCCAACCCAATTGCCCCAAACTAAAAGCTTATCAGAAAGGTATTTCTGGCACTTTTCAACCCGAAACTTCTAATACTTGTACTGGAATGTTTCACTGAACTGTGCATTAATTACTTGGTAGCTGGCTGAGCCGTAGCTATTAATATTATAACTACTATATCTTAGAGTTTATGCAACCTGGCGTAATGGCTACAAGTAATGATGTTACCCAACAAATCACTTTCTTTACGGTTGCAGCATCTGCCGGCCTGTTTGCTCTACACGCAGGAGGATTCAGATGTCAAGGGATTCTCCTTGTAGAGATCAATGAAAGATTTAATGGTGTCTACTTGACCTCTACTCTCATATGGGTTTTGTCTATAAAATATATCATTACTGGACTGTTGGGTAAGTAGAAATCATTGCCGTGTGATTCACATATTGATCAGCATTCGTTTAGAAAACTGCTGCGTCATTCTTCAAAGTCTGGCAAGTGTTCTGCTAAATAGATGCAGTCTTCATACACATCTTTGTTTACACATTCCGTCAATCAAAGATACAGACAGCTGTACAAAGACTAGCATATACTTTGATCTCTCTAACTGTTGTAGGACCATTAGCAAGTCTGATAATAGTGAAGACATCATGCAGAACTGCTGCACTGATGGGTGTATTTCTGGACGCTCTCAGCTATGTTGGCTTAGCTTACTCACCAAACCTGCCAGCCATGTTAGTGTCACACAGCTTAGTGGGTGGTGAGTAGGTCAATAACTGTGATGATACATGCAAGCACTTGCTAGCTCCTGCCGGCCCAGTGTTTATTCAACACATGGCCTTTGCTAATCTTAATTATAAACAGCAGTTGTGAAGTTTTAAACGTGTAGTGATAACTCCAATGTGTCAGGATAAATCCAATGTGCAGTGATAGCTCTAGTGTGTAGCAAGGACAAGAGATTTATAACTGTCCGGAATTAAAGATAGCTCTGGTTCTAGCAACTGATTTGAGAAGGTGTCCGCACAAACTGGACCACCATAGAATAATTTTTCGCTTGTTGACGAAAAGATATGAAAAGTAATTGCATGTCATACAGTGATATAACACGCAGTACTAGTATTAGTAAAAGTATCTTTTACCTTTTCAAACACAATGATATTTTGCTTTGATTAAACGGGCTCCTTCTTAATGATATTGTTAACAAAGTTCTATTTGCAGGAGTTGGGAATTCCCTCATAGTTCTGGTTCCGTTCCTAGTCAGTGGACCTTATTTTCAAAAAAGAAAAGCTCTAGCCCTAGGACTTACTGCAGGTGGATCTGGTTTGGGTGGTATTGTTCTTCCATATATATTCCGCCCGTTGTTTGACAATTACTCCTTCAGCGGTGCTTCGTTACTCTATGGTACATATAAACATGAACTCTAACTATTTGTGCATTCTAATATAATTCATTAATTAATAAATTTTCTTGTTTGGGAGGTTTTGGACCATGCATAGCAATTATTTTGATTTTACAAAGTGTCCCATTTTCTGAACTTGAACAAAGAAACTCTTCAAATGTTAACATAAAGAGCAAAAGTGCGTCTATCAACATGTTTTATTAACAAAAGTTCTTTTATGAATGTTAGTTTCAATACCTTAACACTGGCCATTACTTGTCAAAGAGTTGACACATTTTAATTTAACTGAGCGAAGCTACAACATATCTCTGATAATAATATTTGTGAATATTTTAGCTGGCTTCACTCTTCACTTTCTGGTGTTATCCTCTCTCTTGAGACCTATCTCCTACTATGAGAGTCTGTATTCAAACGACCTTGAATATATTAGCAGAAGGTCAAAGGTTGCAGATTCTGAGGGCGTTGATGCTACTAGTAAACTCCTGGTATGTCAATCTATCACAAAGTCATTTCTTATTACTTTTGCCTATTGCATCATATCCTATCGTGATTAAATTCCAGTTTCAATTTAAGTGCAAATATGTAAGGGTTTCTGTTAAGCTTGAAAATTGATGAAGGAAAAGCAATTTTTTATTTCTGAAATATTTTATGCTTTTTTACTTTATTTATATTTACTTTGCATAAATACAGATGCAATTTTTGGCATTTTGTCTGTCTATGTTGTCAGATATAATGCTATATAATACAATTATGTTAGTATATTTATATGAAAAAATGTATGATTATAATATAATATTAATATAACATAAAATAATATGATACTCTGACTATACTAAAAGTTACTAGCAATTTACATCCGTAATTCTTACAAAGAAAATAATAGAAAGTATAATGATTAAGTTAAGTTGGCAATCTTTCACGCAAATAATTATTTATTTCTCACCAACATATTGATCTTTTAAGTCAGGTGATGGCTCTGAATATGAGATCGAAATGAAACAGACAGATCAGGGCCGAGCCAGTCTTACAGCTTACAATGTGGTCAGCCACTCAGGCTATAGTAGTGGCAGCCGAGCTAAAAGTCAAGACCACGCTTGCAGTGTCCCCGCTAGTAGTACTGGTCACCTGGCCAGCAGCTCTAACCTTAACACCAGTGGCCCGGCCAGCAGTTATAGTGCCAGTGGTCCGACCAATAGTCTCAGTGTCAGTGGCCAGGCCAATAGTCTCAGTGTCAGTGGCCAGGCCAATAGTCTCAGTGTCAGTGGCCAGGCCAATAGTCTCAGTGTCAGTGGCCAGGCCAGAAGTCCAGCTCACCAGAATAACAAGCTAGAAGCAGACAGTGTGCTGATCATATCTACCGGAGATCTGTTTGCGAGCGCCACTCTCGTATGCCGTGCTGGGGGCACAACTCCACTCAGCACAGAGTTGACTCCTCTAAGTCAAGATCATTTCAATTGGAGGGTTTTGCTGATGCCAAAGTTTCTATTGGTCGGTTTTTCGATAGCAGCATTTGGTTTAGGCGTCTGTGTGGTATTCTCGGCACTTCCTCCTCTCGGCAAAGAGCTAGGTCAGTGACATCACTTCCTGTTTTATAATTGCGTCACTTCCTGTTATTACAAAGCTAGTTAATCCTGCCTGTATATTTGATAATTCTTATTCTTCACTTAACTGTACATATTACATTCGTATTACATGATTTTATATGTTGGTCAATCATTCCACAAATTGGAGCACATTTTCAACAGCAAAATTGCGTATTGCATAACAGATTGTTATATAAAGCTTGTTTTATCTAAAAGTTTCACAAAGATCTGTTTGTTAAAATTTGAAAGTGATCCTAATTGCTAAGTTTTAAATAAAAATGTATTGTAAAACTAATAAACGTGGCCAATACTCAAAGTGCACATTCAGTAATTAGATTGCGATAGAGTTATCTTCTCTATTATCCAGGTATTTCAAAGGACGCTATCGCCACAGCGCTCACCTGTTCTGGTGTCCTTGACACGCCCTCTCGTATACTGAATGGGCTTTTGGCTGACAGGAAGCTGGTTTCTGCAACGGTTCAATTCTCAACGTGTCTGCTCATTGCTGGATTCTTGACCTTCCTCAATGCCGTTGTTTACGGGTTTCCAGGTCAGAATTAGAGTGTAGAAGTTGTCTGCTCTCCTAATGTCGTGAAACGTTTCAGATTCAACTGAGTATACATACGTGTTCAAACATGTGGACTGGCTATTTGTTGGTTGTCACGCTTTCTAAACCTTCCATGTCAGACAGTAGACCTCAAGCTTTCAAGTAAAAGTTGCATTATGTTGTAACAAATGTTTGCTTTTCAGAGTTTTTATTCTTATTTTGTTATATAATTATTGTTTTATATGTTAGTTTTCTTTGATTTATTGTCTATTATGTCATTTTTATATATTTTATTGTTTTTATTAGTTAAGCATTGTTATGTTTTATCCTCTTATATTGTAGAGTTTTTATTTTGTAGGCATAATTCTAACGTTAATTGGTATGTCTATGGCGGGGACGTCCACCTACAGTCTCACACCAGTGGTGCTGAGAGAACTGATTGGTATTGAGAACTTAACTAGTGGAATGGGTTTAGTCATGGCGTTTCAGAGCACGGCGTTCATCTGCTCCACTTATATAACAGGTTAGCAGTTGTCTCCCTCACCTCTCTCTCTCCTAGTCCACCGTGGTCCGGGATGGGTGGAAGTAGGTAGGGAGTTGTCTCCCTCACCTCTCTCTCTCCTGGTCCGCCGTGGTCCGGGATAGGTGGCGGTAGGTAGGGAGCTGTCTAAATATTTCTAATATATATGTTTTGTAAAATTTGGAATCCTATATTAAACGTGACTGAAAGCTTGTAAAGAATACTAAACCCGGCCACCAGTTCGAAACTTAACATTGGCAAACTATATTGCTATGTATTCAACCCCTTGTAACCAACTCAAATTTATCTTGCTATCAATTGTAGTGTACAATCAATTATTTCAGTTAGGTCTATGCATTCTCATTGTTACCAAAATGCTAGAAAATTTAATATTTTATATGATTATTCCCCGTTAAATGTAACATCAGCTTAGCTGATATTCCTAAAGTCTTATTTGTAATTAATTGAAGAAAGTAGTAAAAATATTAATTGAAAATGCCATTTAAAACTATCTTGTTTGCTTTTTGAGGTGCCATCTATGATGCCACACAAAGCTGGAGAATAGTCTACTTCTACATTGGTTCATCTATGGTCGCTGGAGGAGCCATCACTGGAACCTACTGTCTCTACAAGAACTGCAAAACTTTGTGCTCAAGAAACCAACCTACTAATAATAACAAACTCTAATTATGCACGCCAAATTTTTGTCAATTGGTTTGTGGTAAAAAAGTTATGCAGTACAGGTAATTGTATTTCAAACAACTGCTGTTTTTTTTTTGTGCAGTAAAAAGTCAAATTAGGTAATTTTATTTTTTGTAAGAATTTTATGAAAACTATCATTTCTAATTTTTCATGATTTTCTGTAATAAATTTGTCAACTAGACCATGTTGTAAAACAAAACAAGTCCAGTCAAGCTATAACATTGCTGTATCCAGAGACGTTGAATGTACAAAAGGGCTATTGTTATTGGACAACTATATAAAAGAATGAATGCAATTGGCTGTAAACCAAGCGTTGAATCATTAAACTAGCAATGGTCACCTCAAGACTTATGTACTCTGAAACCTCACTAGTCTTTGGAATCACAATATAGACAAGTTGTTTGTACTCTGAGGCACAGCTCTATAGTGCATGTTTCATTCAAATGAGGGCAACTTTAATGTTCAGAAAAAAATGTGCATATGTTTTCTTATTAATTCTCATCTAAACCTTGACAAATTTGGCACTCTGATGAATCTTATACTCTACTAATTATGCCTTCTTATAGCTTCTGCGTATATGTTCAACATATGTTGTATCTCTTAGTTCCTAACTGCAAAGTCAAACTGAATTTAGGATAGCTCACTCTTTAAAAGAAGGGCTGAATTTAATGAAATTTTAATTTTTGTTACAGTTTTATTCACACAAAATAATGAAGAGATCAACTGCAAACTTGACCTCTTCAGCGCCTATGAAAAAAAGAGAACAGCAAACAATTACGAGAAACAAAAAGAAATGGAATAGTCTCAACTTTGAGAGTTTGTGTTCTGAAAGGAGAAGCTAATAATACTTCAGGATCACTGGACACTCTCCGTACAGATTAAATAAAAGTTTGGAATCGTCTTGACATGTTGGACTAACTTTCATTTTCTGGAGAAACTTCACATAAAAGCAGTTTTTTAATTTCTCTCAACGAATCTACAAAATAGACAGGGTTCAAACCACTTACATACACATTGCAGTACTTAAAGTGAAAAATGTCTCAAAGTCAAACAAACATCATCGAGAAAGTGCCTATAGCCCAATTCGAGAAGATAACTCCTAAATTACAACGACATGAAATCAGCTGACCTTTGCTACTGCCAAGGGTCGAGTCCTCAACGAGTTCTTCCAACGCAATCAAAGCGTGCTCTTCCTTCGTGTGGCTGTCCATGTAGTCCGTTAAGATTCCGGCTCTCCATCTGAGTTTTTCCATATTCAGTTCTTCGACTGGAATCAAACATCAAGTATACCCAGAGCTGACAGTAAAACTAACTAAAGCATAGATGAAGAGTTTAAACAACTTAAGCTACTAAACACTAGTATTTTCATTATTAGTGATTAACTGATTGTGTATTAAGTAAATAACTTTCAATGACAAATGTCTACTTTCAAGTGTTGGTAATAAAAAGAAAATGAGAAATCAACTTTTTATGTTTGGAGAATGACCTTACCAAGGCACGCACTAACTAAAGTCTTGGTTAACTGGTAAATAAACGATGACTGTTTTCTCTCTTCCTGTGAGGTGTTACGCTGAATATAGTCTACAATTCTGCTGTTGTCAATATGATTGAAGTGCTGTACAACTCTGAATATTTTTGCAAACACATCCTCTAAGTTGCTCTCACTACAAATACCATAACATAGTTAGGTATCAGTAAAGTCTTAGCCCGATTCTTATATTATTTTTGTAATAGAGCGGGGGTTTCAACCTGGAGGCTTTGCACCACACGGTAGACACAAATTCCTTACTCAACTGCAATCATGTTGTCTATCAATTAAATTAAACTTAGCAGTCCCTTGTGTAAAACTTGTGGATCGTGTTGACTGCTTTTTTTTACAGATTTAGCTAACTGTAACTCAATTTCTTTACATGAATACCAGTTATGGCAAAAATCGTTGGGCAATGTTTTTACAGAGTCAGTCATATGTCAGCAAATTTGAAGCTCTACTAAGTTGTTAACACACAACATGACAATACATATCTAGTTTTACCAAGACTTTTTTGGAGGTTGAGAGAAATCATCCATTGAGTTTTTCGTGTCCACTCTTCCTTCACACTCACTGCCACTGCCGGTAGTGCTGTGATCATTTCTGCCGGCCCCGACACACTCAGGCCCACTTTCAGTAGCAGCGTTACCATATTTCCTGTTGTTATAACTCTCGTTGACAATACAGCTATCAGTAGTTCTGTCGCAGCTGGCTTTTACAATGCTAATACTGTCTTGGTTGTTGCTACCACAACTATCTTGATATTTCCTCTTTCTAAACTTTCTCAACTGTGCATACAACTCCAACTCTTCCATCTTATATTCTTTGTAAATGTCGTGAAGTGTTTTAGGGACTTCCTTTCTTCGAAGCAGCACCCAGTTGTTCTACCAAAATTAGATAGGTGGCGAAATATTTCTAGTGTAGAAAAATTAAAGAAGCAAGTTTGAACTTTCTTGCAAAAAAGAAATTGAGAAAGCCTTGAACCATAATGTCGTTGCGTCATTGCTTTTCTCCATCTTTAAGTGCTAGACATAATCTCATTCTAGAAGAAAGTGTTTTAAATTGTAAATCCATTTCAACACTCACGCCAATCGTAGTTTCTCATATCACTAGCTCACATGTGTCTCAAAACTACAGTGCTATTGCGCCATAGGCCCTGTCATTTTGTTTATTTTTTTCTCAATTAATTTTTTTCTGACTACGACAAAATAAAAACAAACAAACAAAACTAGCCTATCACAAACTTTTATACATACCTATAAGCTAACCTATCACAAGCCTACACATGTGTCTATAAACTAGCCTATCACAAATCGTCATAGCTGTAGAGACTAGGAAATAGCCAATAGCATGCTCTCACACATGACAAGGAACTGCACAGACCTCTTTCAGTTCAACGAGATCTTGGAGTAGCATACGAACTCTGAGCGGCCAGCTTTTACAGTTTTTCATCATGTATTCTATCTGGTGGAAATACCGCTCTATTAGGTTCTACAAGTAAGAGGCATGAAGTGATATGACAATTCCTAATTATGATAAAAAGATAAAAACCCACGCCAATGTTTTTTTGACCCAATATCTGAAACTTGTCTTCAAAATATACCAAACATCTGACAGGAGTTTGAGCCTTATTTATACATGCAAACTGTAACATACTTTAAGCCTATAACTGGGGCCATTCTTTATTATAACGTAAGTTGACTTTGAGAAGTACCTATCATTTATTAGCTTGCACATTAAAGTCTGGGAAAAGAGGAGATAACTTCAATATCCAAAAACTAATTATTTTTAGTTTGACAACATGTAATGGGTGAGCTGATTACATTCACACTGCTTATAAATATGTATAAAATATTTTGCCAACATTGAAAGGAATTCATAATAATCAGCTCAACTACACTATTGCGGGAGACCAAAGTGAGGGTACCTTGTTTGTTGGGGTGTCTAGCTTCCGTCCCGATGTCTCGAGTAAGACGGCTAGACACTCGTACTTGTCATAGGAGTCTGAGTTGAGGATAGAGGCAGCACAGCGGTGTATGGCATTGGGGTCAATCATTCCTATATTAAACAGCTCACCTACAAATCTACAGATAAATAGTGAGTACAGAGAATAGAGTAAGTACAGTAATTATAGCACACAGGTGTGTGCAGGTAAAGTCTGAGTGTAGTACACAGGTGTGCGCAGGTAAAGTCTGAGTGTAGTACACAGGTGTGCGCAGGTAAAGCCTGAGTGTAGTACACAGCTGTGCGCAGGTAGTCACCTGAATCTCCCTTTTGCCTTTTGTCTCAAATCTCGCAAGTCAATCTGAAGAAGTTCTCGTTTCACATCAGTGACTCGAAGAGCGAGACCCTCCTTTGCCAACTTGGTCATGAGCATGACTCTGTCATCCACCTCGCAGATGTCCACAATCAAGCCTTGGAAGGTCACGACCCTCTCTCCCTCGTAGTATTGTAAAGAATATTTCTACACAAGAGGCATAACTCCGCATGAGATTAACAATCCGCTTGAAAATTGAATTTGTGAAATTGATTTAACTTAAACTTAGGAACTTCAATATTTACTCCAATTGGTACTTCAAGTTAACAAATCCAAACTAAATTATTTTTGAATTGCTACTAGACAGCAAAAAAAAGCTATTTTTGCCGGCAGATCACAGGGTCTGGTCAACATTGCATAATTTCTTCAACAATATTTCAACTCTAGACTGAAGCAAGCAAATAAGCAGAAAACCTTTGACTTTCTCATTAAAAATGTCTACAACACTCTACCTTTAGTTATAGTTTACAATTAATTTTGACAACTGTATTTGCATGATCATACAGCACTGTAAAACCAGAGATAGGACAACCTCTCTATTCACCTGGGAAATCCTATAACATAGCTTAGCGTAGAGTGGAGCATACTGGGGGCCACAAACGGCACTCGTGTATAATGTCTTAGCAAAGCTTCTGAAATCCGCAACAGTTCGAATCTTCAGGGTTAGACACTGTAACAGAAATAATGACAACAAGAGTGAAAGCTTTAACAGTAAGTTTGTTGTTTAATTGCTTCTCACACAGAGTAAAGTTACATAAATTGATGATTAATGACTCATTTAAACAGAGTAATGACTCACTGCAAAAGAATGTATCTTTTCTATAAAATAGATTGACAAAATGTTCTTTAAATTTGAAGTTTTTTAATATATCTATTCTTTTAATTTATTTTTTAAACTTCAATTTATTTTTTAGATTGAGTTAATTTTACTATTCTGTTGTTTTCTTAATAAAGGGTATAATATTGTGACATAATATTATATTATTTTATTTCATTTGACAGGCCAACCAACCTTGGACAGCAAATAGGAGAATGTAGTGGGAGTTATCCTATTAAGGATTCCTTTGAATGCCTTTATTGCAGTCGGCTGATTGCAGACAGATACACGCCTGTCGCTCCAGGGATTCTCACAACGAGCCAATCCATGCGAGTGTTTCAAATTACTAGACTGTAACTTTTGCTGGCGTAAATAAATATCAGAATATATGCACATAACTAACTATAGATTATTACGTATATCATAAATACAAAGATATTACTTTATTTTCTAAGAGTTATACAACAAAAACTCAACATGAATTGTATTTACACAAATATAACAATTTATTCTGAGCTCATTATAATATAGTATAACGAATTTAACATTTTAAGAACAAAAGAGATGTCATTATGGTGAACTTTGCAATGTAGCCTGATGAAATGAAGGTATATATGTGCTAATATGAAATACAACTTCACAGATTATATCTTTGAATAACTAATTGAAGTAATCAACTTATAGTCATAGTGACTGCAACAAAAACTCTGTCACATCATAACTTTGTGATGTAAGTATAGAATGGTTGGTACCTGCAAAGGGTAGAAAACTCCCAAACTTCTAGTAACATTGTCTGCATAGTGGAGCTCCTTCAGTTGTTTCCTGGGATACCGAGTGATGCCGGGGAACTTGCTGATGTGTTTAGGTTTCTGCAGAGAGGCACTCTTCTGACTCAGAGATTTTAAGAAGAAAGAGCTATAACTAATCACAGTAGTAGAAGGAGGCGGAGACGAGGGTGGTGCAGGAGGCGGGGACGAGGGTGGTGCAGGGGGCGGGGTTGAGGGCGGTGTTGGAGGCGGAGATAGAAGAGGAGATGGAGCTGAAGGGAGAGATAAGAGTGGGGAAGAAAGTAGGCTGTCTGAGTTAGGTTCTAGAGGCATCGTGGTTTCTGAAAGCAAAAACACTTATATTTATTCAATTCAAAAAATTAAAAGTGTAGGGATACTTTACATAATTCAATATCCGGAATTTACTTATAAAATATCAATATTATCAATTTACTTATAAAATATCAATATCAATTTACTTATAAAATATCAATACCAATTTACTTATAAAGTGTCAATATCTTTTAGTATACTATATGATAACCATGGGACTATACTTTAGCATGGGATCAATGAGCTTTTTAGGTTGATGTAATAATATCCTATTATAAGATACAAAATGCAAGCTGCTGTCAATTATTTTATATTGCTTTAAACTCAATATATAGCAAAACATGTATGCAGATTTCTCAGCATGAAATATCAATGCTTACAAATTATGCAATATTTGGGCTATTATCAAATCAGAATATTTCTACATAATTATTGCAAAAGGCAGAACTCAGGCTAATAGACTGAGGTTTTATGAACACATGTTGGGGGAGGTGGATTACCAACCTACAGCCTGGTCCAAGCTAAACAGTGGGTAGTAGTACGAAGTGGTGAAAGATGAACTCGGAGGTTGATTTTCTCTAAAGTCATTTTCATTTATAACTGCATTAGTTTCAGGGTCAACTATCTTTAGAATCTGTTTCTGTCTCGGTTGTAAGGGGGATGGGGATTTGTTGGCTGTGAGAGGTAATATCTGCAGAAAATATGAATATATAATATCTGCAGGTAAAATGAATATATATATATATATATATATATATATATATATATATATATATATATATATATATATATATATATATATATATATATATATTGCAATAGATGCAAGTAGTATGAATATATAATATGTAAAATAAACACTCAACATCTATGTTTAGTTGATAAAGAATTAAACATTGTAACATTTTACTAATATGCAACTAACGACTACTAACTTGTAAAAATGAATTTCCTCTCCACATGCTAATTTGATTTTTCGATTAGATTATTATTGTGTTGATGAATGCATATCTTAAGCTATATATTATCATGAATAGAATTACTAGTTTATGCCAAAACATAGGATAATGAAACATGGTTATTGCATCAACATTTAAGCTTCACCTCTGAAATTAGTTCAAAATCCATAGCTAGTGTAGAAGGCTTTATGGGGGAGGACAAACTTCTCAACCAGAAGGGCACGTGGTATATCTACAAAATTAAAAGCCATTTTAACATTCAGATAATATACTTTATCTCACAGACTAAGGATTTTGATTGATTGATTGACTTATTACATATCACAGACATGCCAACACTTGCTAAATTCAGTGTAAATGTTGCCTATAATATAACTGGGCATGAAAATTGAAAACAGAAGCTCATTTAAAGTATTTACAAGATGTCGTAAGAAGCTATCTCTGCCCCACGCCCCTCTATATTTGATGGTTCAAAATAAGGACTACATTTATGGCCCAAGTTCATTAAATGCATCTTGCAGTACAATACCGGTTACCCCCCCCCTCTAGATAAATTCACTATAAATATAATTGATTCAGTTCCTAGGTGAGCAACCCTTAACTCTTTCAGTTTAGGCAACAAATATCACTGAAAGAGAATTTTAATTCAATTAACCTATATTATGTTGCGCTGATGTATACACACTTTATAAGTCAGAAAACTAAAAGCAACTTGAATTCCAACAAGTTTATTTACAGTTGTAGTTATAATTAACACTCTTTAGTATGATCAGTGAACCTCCTGCTACCCGAACAGGACAAAGTTGATTCTTATTACATAATTAAATACAAAAACTACAGTCCACCATTGTTCTTAGTAAATAATCACATAATTTGTTATAATAAACCCTTTAATCAATGAAATATAAAAATATTCATCCAGTCTTACCTTATTCAGAGGCTTGTAGTATAGGCTTAGCCTCTAGACTTTCCAACCTCAGCCCCTTCTTTCAAATAAAACATAATTCATGCAGGTAATGTAGCATTAGGGTTTAATGTATTAAGATAGCTACAGCTGTTAGCTTTATGCGGCTATATATACAAGCTCTTGCTTCCAGCTGTAACTTGGCACAGAACTTATACTTGTAATATTTATTTAGCAATAGTTAGAACTATGATGTAACTTCTAGAAAGGCATGCATAGCCTTAGAACTTAGTTTGAAGCTTTGCAAGATCCCAATTTTAATATTTCAAATCAACTTTCAAATTATTTCCTATTTAAAATCTTGCACACAGCTGATGAAAATTGCACTGTTTTGTATTTAAAAAGCAATCAACACGTAGGCCTACATTACTGCATCTTTACAGCAGGTCAACTTTGTGAACTTCAAGAGAATATAGTATTAGGAGTTGTTCTTTCTTTGTGAGTTATTTGCTCTTGATAATATCCATTACCATATACTCTTATTTTAGCTAATCTGTTGCACTAGACTTTACTTAAAATAGCTGGTTGAAAAACAAAGAAACGGCAGAAAAAGGGGGCAAACCTGAATTATTATAGAGAAATGGAATATTCCAGAATATTGCACCAGTAGCCATAGTAATATCCAAAACAAATTTTCAATAAAATAAAGTATTGAAAACTGAAATGAATTATTATGTTATAGGAATTATTAAGTTGAATATGAATTCATCACCTATATTGTAGCCATTTTACCATTTTGCATAAAACTTATTAATTATAATATATTCTGTACGTAACCCTCAATCCTGAGTTTACAGTTACTTACGTGATAATGCTAGGGTAGCTCATGTATTAGATAGCTCACTTATGCGGAACAAGAAGAAATCACCAAACCAATGATTTTTTTATAACTGTTGTCTGTAAGATTCTAAGCTACCAAAGTGAAAGTATACGAGTATTGCATCCATTTGAGACTTGTGAAATTGGCTCATAAAGAGAGATGGGAGAGATAACTCCAATCATCTTTTCATATTTTCATATAAATGAGCATTAAATTAGGTATGGTATAAATCCTAATTTATGTTACCTTCCAGCAAACAGAAGGCTAGGAATATCATTATAAATAGAATTACATATGGAAACATTAACTATAAATTAACAAGTTTCCCTCTTGCACTAAAGAACTGATTATATAGAAGTATAGGTAATTTGCTCTATTGAAGGTTTCTCTCACTCCATTGCTTATAGGCACCATCTCTCTTGTTCTTAAAGCACCTATTAGCTGTAAGTTGGCATCTTGACAGAAACCACACCCAGAAAGACAAAGCTTTGCTAATGTCTTTAGAATGAATGTCAGTGAAGTGTCAGTTATATTCATACAGCTACTGGCAGCTTTTGAGTGACTCATCAAAGACAAATTGGAAGACATCAAAGACTTCGAGTATCATGCAGCAGACAATAATCATTATGTAACATAGAATTTATACTAATAAGATAATATTACTCTTAAAGTGTAATGATTGCCACAAAATTTGGCAAGTTTTTGTATAATTACACTTGAGGTTATTCAAAGCAGTTTGAAATGCAAAATATATTTTAAAGTATTTCACTGTTAAGTGAACAGACAGACAAACAGACAGACAGACACAGTTTGTAGCTGTAATATTTGAATAGTCTTTATGTGTTATTATTTATAGTTTATAGTTGCAATCACTGAACCATAAGAAAGTCTTAGCTCATTGGTTGCAATTTATGTGATGTATTAATTTATCAAGTTTTTCACATTGAGTCATGACCTTGAACCATGACCTGGTAGGGTGACTGATGCCTTCTAACTACACACAGTATATTATTATGTACTGCTGCAGCTGGTAACTGACCAACTTCATATTACTAATATGATATCATTATATGACAATATTACTAAAATATATAATATTATATGACAATGTGGGAGTAATTTAACACTGCAGTACATTGATATGTCAATAACATAATACGATAATGTTGTTACATAATATAATACAGACTTAGTAAATCACTTTTCTAGGTGGAGCAAAGTGCGTATAATTTATATTACAATCTTTGGCTCACTTAGGAATTTCACTGCGGTCTGCTTTCAATGAAATAACAATCTAGCGATGAAAATATGTAATATTCCACCAATAGTTACAAATACAGTGTCTTAAAGCTGGCTGGGTTGGCAGATTAAAAGCACAGCGTTGTAAACTTTGTATATATAACACAAGAACTTTATCTGATAATTCTAATGCGTTATTATTTTAACTGTAAAGCTCTAACAATATCGTAGCTTGCCTGGGAGAGCACTGGTTGTGACAGCAGTATTTATATGTTGGTTGATAAATGATGCAACTATTCTAAATAGACATGAACATAGTAATAGGGTCACTATCATGAAGAAAAGCAGCATAATGTTGTAACTAATGATGAATCTAAAGCTGAGAGTAAATAATATAAACATGTTTACTTATTAACAAACACGTGGCAAGAATCAGTTAGCTTGTTAATTTGTCATAACATTCATCTACATGTGGTAATCCTTTATATTATAACATAAGGAATATCTTCATATAAACAGAATGCACCAAATTTATTAAGCTTCATTTGTAATAATTTAATTAGACAGCAAACTATATTTTTTCGTGTATTACAACATAATAATTTATAGTACTTGGTAACCATGGAAACTACAAAAAAAACATGGTAACAGGAAAGATTAGGTCTGTTGAAAAACATTACAATATGTGCTACTTAAACAACAAGTCCAGAAATGGGTGTTTTCTGTTATATAAGAAAAGCTAAGACTTTTCAGTTTGAAGTTTCTAGAATATTCTACCGTATAAATCACCATGGCAACAAAATGCAACTCAAGTTAGAATAATGGCTGTAATTCCAGGATTATAACCATAACTCATGCAATGTGGAAATTGCTATAGAGTACAGATTATAAGTGGTTATAGACTATAGGCCGGGTGAGCTAAGCCCCTACCTGTGCTATATTGAAGCAGTTAGAGCAAGGGCTATAGTGTATTATCAACAGTTCTTGGTGACTAAACAAGGTTGAGAGTAAATATGGCGCAATAAAACTTTTGCCCCACTGGGATTTGAACCCGAGACCTCTGGTTTGCGAGCAGGCACACACTAATCATTGCACCACAGGGACTACTGTGGTAAACTCAACACTAAGAGATATTTCCATGCAGACATCTGCTATAGGAATGGCGGTGTCGAAACGGGTTACTCTCCCTACACTGAGCTGTTTCTTACAGATTGAAGACTTTGAATGGAGCTTATAATTTCATTATTTCTAGTGGTAGCATACTAGATATTGGATAGAGATAATCTTGATGTCTACTTGCAAAATCCAACCAATCAGACTACAATGTGTAAGCTGCCAATTGAGTGGTGTCTTACTGGTGTCATCCCACATGGACGTTTTCCAGTTGGACGCTATTTATTTATTTTGGTACAATATATATTCTATGTGCAATTTGTTTCAATATTGTTGAAATATATGTACGTTTAAATAAACTTGGATCAATTGTTTGTTATTTAGTACATAAATAAATTTCTTTAATATGCATCAACACCATTAATTTTGCATTTTCTATACTTCTTGTTGTTTGAAAAAATATTTTGTTAATAAGTATTCATTAAAGATAATATCTATTACTAATGTATTACTGATTGTTTTCCCATACACATATCTATGAAAATTTATATTAGCTATTATAGCTATTATATAGCTATTAGCTATAGCTATTTAGTAATCAATGCAGCATTTATACAGGTATGTTACTATATGTAATTGTATCAAAAGAAAAAATAGCATCCAAGTGGAAAGCGTCTATCTTATAACTCTCTCACACTAAAATTTCAATCAAAATTCAGAATAAGTTACGAGAATAACCTTCGATGTTAGATACCAGCCCACAGGAAGGCTCTAGAATAAAAGTTACTACAATTGTATTCAGAAACCACGGAGGTGTACTAAACACACAGGCACTGAGGCAATGTTGGCCACATTCATTATAATGGGAATTCCAGCAAATTAAAGTTTTCCTAGAGAAGATATAGTTGGGTGCCTTAAGAACTAAAGAAGATGGTAAATTCTAGCCAACGTGAATCATTAATCATATGTTTATGTAGTTTTATGAGGAAAAGGGGGATTAACATGATCTATTAAAATCTAAATATGCCAATTCATCTTAGTTAAACCTATTAGGATAATTATTAGGATTAAAATTGAGGTAAAGCTCAACATCCTTTTCTGCTATGCAAGCACTTGTCTAGTAGTGTCAGTAAATGCATAGGGCAACTTGTTCCAGCGACACTAAATGCAGGTGCTTGCAGTAGAAGCCCTAGAGATAGGAACGAATATCAAATGAGCCAAGTATGACTGTTGCACTAAATTAACAAGCACTTCCAAACCTCAAGTAATTACCCTGGAATAAGTCTGCGGAATATTGTATAATTCAGTTGAGTCCTGTGTCTCCTCAACCAAGTGCAGTCAATAGAAAAATCAGAGTGCAATTTACATACTATTATTTGAAAAATGAAAAAGCAAATAACATAAGCCCAAAGTTGCCACCAAAGGAAAGAGTAAAACAATTACTGGTTCGTTTGGCAAACTTATTTCATAGGTAGTGGGCCAAACTAGCTGCTTCATAGTTTTTAAAAACCTATCATTCTACTTAAGGCAGTGACTGGCAACACTAACAGTACAGTTACTGTACGCTCTTAGCTAAACTAACAGTACCAGTTACTGTACACTCTTAGTTAAACCAACAGTACAGTTACTGTACACTCTTAGCTAAACCAACAGTGTTAAACTATTATAGTAATCTTACCAACAGGAACATATATTACCAGAAACCACATCTCAATCCGAATCAAACTGAAAGAAAGCAGTGATAGAACTATGTTCCAAACTTGTGCTAATAAACTTAGAAAACTCTGAAAACTACAACCACAAATTCATCCACCCAATCTGCATCAACCCATATGCATTGGCCACATAAATTGGACTTGGAGTCAAGAAGTATTCGACTTGACCTGTTAAAGAGCACAAACTTTGCCTTTTTGTACAAATTTATATTTTATATTACAAATCAAATATATACAGTAAGAATTCCAGGACTTTTATAAACCATTTATTTATTTCTTATTTGCTTTTTGTGGATATTTCATAATATTTTCTAGAAAGTAACAATATATGCATCAAAACACTTGTGATCAGAATAACAGTAGAATAAAACTGGGCAGCAACACAGAGATACGGTTATTGCTGATGATAACATAAAGATTATAAATGTCGTTTATATAATAATAAATATCAAGACGCAACGACGGAGAGGGTTGTGTGACGATGATTCACTTAGGAGGAAAATAAATATTCACACACATCCCGAAAAACAATCTGCAGTACGAGGTGGCTCTTGTACTCGGCCATTTGTCATGTGATGTTGACGCAGAGAGTCGAGGAGTGGCAGACGTCTAGTGATAATAAATGTGGTAGATTGAGTTACCTGGAGAAACCAAGGGGGACAATTCTAGCTGTAGGTAGCTGGACATGTCAATATAAATATAACATCTGGTAAACTAGTAGAGTGTGTATAATGCCATGAGCTGTATTCAACAAGATTAAAGTGAAGGTCACGGAGAGCTGGAGATGAGCCTGTATTATATGCATATGGTAGGGTGTAGCACCAGTCGCTATTGTTTTGTCACCGTAAGCCAATAGGTAAGCTTGTGACTGAATCCAGCCAATAGGAATGAGTGTCACATGTTTGTAGAGACCCAGAAAGTCCAATCACTGGGTGTTATCATTATCTTCTCTTAGCCACTTGAAGAAGGCACTAACAGATTTGACAGCTATTCCACTTTTGCTGTTTTTCTCCCACGAGAAGAATGATTCGTCAGACACTAAATCATCGTCCGAGAAGGCGTAGCAAAAGTCACTCAGTAAACCTGCAAAGTAAAGAGGAAATCTTCCATAGTTACAAATCCTAACAGCTGCTCAACTAACCATTCACTACAAGTAAACTCATCACTAACACCCTTTTTATTGCTATTAGTAAACATAAAAACATATTGTGAAACTACCAGTTTCAGTCAATACCACACCATACTAACTTCATCTAAGGAACACACCATATCAATGCAGAAGGCAGGGGTAGTGTAGGGGTTTCAATTCACCACTGAAAGTCACTAAAATAAACAACATACCAGCAGGATGTTCCAGTTCATCCATGAGTTCCTCTAAGGCTATCAGGGCAGACTCTTCTCTCTCCACTCTATTGTCCAGGTACTTTGTTAATACTGCACTCCTGTTCTTGAATATTCCCTCCACAAACTTTCCATTTTCTGTAACACAAGTAGTTAGAGTAATACAAGACTTAGCCACACAAGTAGCTAGAGTAATACACGACTTGGCCACACAAGTAGCTAGAGTAATACTAACCAATACACGACTTGACCACACAAGTAATTAGAGTAATACTAACCAATACATGACTTGACCACACAAGTAATTAGAGTAATACTAACCAATACATGACTTGGCCACAAGTAGTTAGAGTAATACTAACCAATACACGACTTGGCCACACAAGTAGTTAGAGACTTGATAAAAGACTGCTCTTCACGCAGAGCCTCTGGTATGCTGGCATTGATCTTATCAAAGATTTGGTCATTAGACTTCGTTTCGCTATTTAGTAGTAGAGGACCAATGATGGAAAACAAATCTTGACTGACGGGACTACTGGAAGACGTGGCCGGACTGTCACCTAACGTGTATTCTAGTTTCTGTAAGAGACAGAGGAACAACTCTGTAACCTTGACAGACACGCATTTCACCATCTCTTACAGCGCACATCGAGAAGATGCAAAATTCATTATCTTCCCATCATTAGAGTTCAAGACACCAGACTGTAGACAAGAAGATAGAAGCAGACATACACGTGATCTAGTTGGGTTGGGTAGGAACAGGGAGACTTACATTAGATTTAATAAATTCATCTAGATCCTCTCCTGATGACAGGAAAGTTGACCAAGTCAGGCCACTGTCGCTCCACCGTTTACCAACATCTGGCGGATTCTAGAAAATAAAACAACTTAAAATCTCTAAGAAGCCAGATGGTAAGAGGACAAGTATTTGGCAAAATGAACGTACTTCTACTGATTACTGCAACGTAAGAGAATGGCACTTACTGAGTTATGACTAGCTTCCTTTAGGATTTCAGCTGCCAGTGTGGCTGACTTTCCTATATCTAACAGAGGAGTACAGACTGGCTCTAGTTTGGACAGAGGGATGGAAGCAACTGTGAACATGGGCGCTATTAACTGTCCTAAATACTTCCACACATTCGGGATGTCTATGGCCAAGTCCTCGGCAAACTCCAACACAGCTGCCACACCTTTCAGGTGCAGATCTAAAGGTAAAAGTTCGTGTTTGATGAGCTCAGCCAGCATGTTACCAACAGCTTTTCTGGCAGAGTCTGATTTCTCCAGTACGTGGTTTATTGAGCACTCAGTGATAAGGTTCTTGTTGGACTGGGCATCAAGTTCTTTGATACATTCCATCATCTCCTACAGGAATATATTAGAGACACATAAAACATCTTCATCTCAAACATTAAATTTTAAATGGGATTAGGTAAAGTAGCTGAAGTAGAGTATGGAGAATTTGTACAGAGATTAGCCCATCAGTTGAGCAAAGCTAATCTAATGCCCTCCATTTAATGGCTCATCAAAGGAGACTAACCAAAGGCTCAACTCAAGCCTAAAATCCATCTGCTGCTCAGCTCAGCTCACCTTGACGTCTCGGTTGTTCAAGAACTCCTCCACTATGCCCTTCATCTTAGTTTCCCACTCGTCACGGGACAGCTGTTTGACAGCAACTGGAACTTTACCAGGCACGTCGCTGGGTCTACGACTACTGTCTGGTTTGGCAGAGGGGGGTACATTACGACGACCCTCCACGCTGTTCTCTCGGGATGGACCCCTGGAGCCGCTAGACCTGGAGATCTGTCGCACGGCAGCCACAGCATTGGACCTGAGAACAGAACTTGTTATACATGTGGATAGAGTAAACATTTTTCTAGAGGTACCCGAGGAAAACGTTGGTTTATTAAGTATGATTAATGATACCAAGACATGACATTAAACTAACTGTAGAGAGTCAACACTTAATCATGTGATGATTAGCTAGCACACATGTTGACCTCAACAACTATAGAATAGGCAGTAAGACTCTCTACCTCTCCTTCTCCATGGAGCCCCGGGGTGTGCTGCCCATTCTAGCGCTGCCAGCTCGAGGCATGCCGCGCCCTCGCCCTGCAGGGGGCATCCGCTGAGCCGAGCTGCTCCTCTCCTCTTTGAACTCTGAGCTGCCATCTCTGAGAGCCTACAAGACCAGCTGCCAGGTGAGAAATGGCGACACACTTTCTGTGAAACTGTTAGACAAGCTAATGACACACTGCCAAGTTATTACAACAAACACCATCGCCATGGAAACGCTACGTGCTTAGAAAAGCTGCCAGTGATTGCTGTTAAGTCTTAGAAGTAGCAAAATTCTATTAAAATATTAGGGTGAGAATGTGCAGAACATGGAATAAAGGAATAACTTTCCACATCACAAAGAGCATAAATCAAAATAGCTGGCAAGGGTTATGGAAGACCACAAAGTAGCAATGATTTCAGTAGGCTATGCACACACAAAGTGATCTGGTCAGGCCATGTAGGTGCCAGTGGCCAAGGATCTTAACTCATAGGTGCATATTACAGTGACGGCAGAGGCTAACTTACACTGCCAAGGCTAACTTACACTGCAAGAGTTAACTTACACGGGGCATCTACAAAACATAGTTGGTAGCAGACGTGAAATGATGTTTCCGACCCACCAGTGCAGTTTGAGATGTCACAATGTATAAAGAAACGATATGAGTGAGAGCAGAGATGTGACAGAAGGAAGAGATTTACTCACAGAGAATCTGTTGGTTGGTGTGTTTGGTCTCTCCTCCTGCTGCTGAGGGGGAGTGTTTTTACCAGAGCCGGCGCTGCCCCTGGACCAGGAGCCACTCAACCCCCTGGAGGGCCCCAGCTGAATGGTTTCCGACTGTTTGCTGAGTCGAAGTTTAGTCGGGTCGATGCGCTGCGTCTTCATGACGGGAACTGTGCTCCAGCCGGAACCACCTGAATCCTCGTCTCGCCGGTTGTTTCTATGGCAACACAATAACAGAAATTAGCCAGCTGCACAAAACACACCCTGGAGATAGAATTGTAGGCAAAGGAATAGAATCTAACCGTGAAGGAGGCGGGTTTCTACTCTGACTACCACGCCCAGTTATGTGGGACTTCTCCAGCATAGCTTGTGTTTCATGTGCTTCAAGGGCAGCTTCGGCGTGAACTTCTGCTATGGTCTTTGGGTTGTTCTCATCTCTCCTTGGCTTCCAGTTATTCTACAAACACAGATAACTGATCATTTCCAGCAAAAGTAATGTAAACAATGAAAACATTTTACAGGTAAATATTTTATGAAATACAAACAACGGAATCACACGAATGAGTCATTTTGTCAAAATGATATGGTGTTCTTGGCCAAGTCCACAATTTTTAAGATGCTACGATTATTTGACAAAAACACTTTATTTGTTGTGCAGTCAAACAGAAATATTGGCTTAAATTTTTGAAAATGATGTGTTTTCTTATGTTATTACAGAAGATGAATTTTAGATGTTGGTCATTATTTAATGGTGGAAATGATCAATCATAAATTGATGGCCAACGCATTTCCTTATTGCCAAACTGCAGCTACAGACAGTATTATAAGCTTATTTGCGTAAGTTTTAATAACAAACATTTTCACATTATCAGCTCTGGTTTATTAGCAGCAATTCATATAAAACTGAATTCAGCTTATCAAGTATGACTTGACAATCTATTCAACACAAGTTATAAAGAATTCTCAAGGTTATTTGTCCACCTAGCATGGCTATGCATTTCTTGATTTGGTGTGAATGGAAAAGATAGGTCAGTTTTCTACAGCTCATGGAAGAGCACACAAGTTGTCTCTTGAAGGTTAAACGCAGAGAATATTTGGACAAAAGCGAAGTAGAAAGTTGTACCCAGGTTGCTGTGGTTTCCCTAATAGGACAAGCATGATGTTTTCACATCAAGCTACATTTAGTTGCCCTCAGTGCAACAAGAGTTTGGAGCTTTTCGTGCAAATTTAGAGGCCAAGTTGGTTGTTGAGCAGTCACCACTCATTTGCATACTGACAGGGTACAATAACAGAGCAAGGCTTCTGCATATATGTTTATTGTTTAATATATGTGTTCTCACACTACTACATGATGTATATTTCAATCAATTATTATTCATGGAAGTTTCACATGCAAAATAATCCTGATCAATCAAATTAAGGTAATTATACTCGCTAATGGTAGCTTGTTGTTGAGAGATGAGACTTGGCCTATGACCTTAATTTAGATATTATCTCTTGACAATGAAAAGCAAATCTAGTTTGTGAGCAGTTGGGATTTATGAAGTTTATTACATGCAGGTTTTCAGTTGCATATAATTTTAACACATTGAGAGTAAGCTTGGTTTGTATATAAGAACAGCATATAAATATAATTAGATGGGGAGTTGCACCAAACGAATCTTTCAATTATTACTTCCTAGTTAGAATCAATACTTAGGAAGAAAGACGGTTTGAGATCAATATGTTTTTTATCTGTAGATATATCAGTTCGCTGCCTCCTCGGCAGGTTTCTTGGTACTCCAAAGTAGGTCAAGTTATCAGAGTTTTGCCATGGCAACCAGCGACACCCCTCAATAAGTAAATCTCTTAACGTTAGCTAGCAGCATAAATCAAGATTATTGTTGCGAAACTTTCAGCCAATCCAAATGTGAAACCAATGACCCATGAAAAGAATAAAGAACAAGCATACAACTTCTCATTTCATTTCCCACAAAAGATCTGAGCAGAACCATCAACCACCTGGAGACAGCTTGGTGATTTGCTCAAGTGTTTTTTTGTCAAACAGAAGTAGAAAATATTTGACATCAGTTCACAGCCTTGCAGGTAACATATAGCAGCAGATTTCAGGATGAAGCCCACAGCAACCACTGAAGCAAAGGAAGAAACGATTGATGCGAAAGTTGGTGATCAGTTAGGAGATGAGCCCATAATCTCGTTCATAACCGCTAAGAATGGGGTGGAAGTTGACATGCCCCCTGTGGCTGTGGAAATGCCTACGGTTTTTGTGGGACAGCAGGTGAGAGTTTAATAATGTTTTTTTTGACTAATACTCTTATTTGCTTCAAAATAGTAATCATCACCAATAAATACTTTTTGCATTGCAGGACAGGGAAGCTCCTAAATGGACTGGCCATTACATTTGCTCCATTTTGAGCACCATATGCTGCTTTGGCCCACTCAGTGTTATCGGTCTGGTGCACTTCATCACTGCCAGAAGTGAGAGGAATAAGGGAAATGTTCGCGAGGCTATGAAATACAAGCGAAGGGCAGCGGGGTGCACTGCAGCTGCTGTTATAGTTGGAGTGTTGATTCTGATTGGTGTAGTATGTCTGTTGGCCTATGCTTGCAAGAGTTACAAAAGCTTACATTCTCGAAGAGAAGCAGTGAGTCGCCACCACTTGCAACACCCTGCTTCAGCTTCTCAAGCTGTTGCATGGCAAACAACAACACAGAAAAAGAGCACCACACCAGAGCCATATGATGACACTTTCACAACCAACGAAGGCTTTGGTGATTCTAGCACCATTTTACCAACAACCACAAGCAGCAGTTCTACTGGAAGCACTTTCACTACAGGGCGCTACAGTTCCACCCCTGCATACGGTATGAGAAGCTCCACGAGCATGCCGCCCAGATTCATTTACTTCTGGTACCAAATCCCGACAAGAAGCTCTTTCAGTGACTACTATTACCCTCCTCTCCCTACGGAGACCGTTATCCCAGAGGATGCAGATTTCTGGGATTATGTAGATGGAACAACAATGATTCCCCGAACCTCTTACTATCCAACAAGAAGATTCAGAACCAGCACTAGCAGCTCAAGCTCCAGCAGTACCACAACCACCACTCCATTACCATCTACTGAAACAGGGGTACCATTCACTGACGCAACCCAGCCCAATTTTGATGACAACACTGAGCCAGAGTTTTTCGATGATGGCATCTTTACTTCGACTTTTGAGACAACTGATGTTCGTTCTAGCACAACTTTCACACCCAGTACAACCACCATTTCTACAACTGAGCCATTCACAACTACAGATCTATCAAGCTCAACCACAGAATCAACATCTACTACCAGTGAAACCACATCTACTACTGGATCTAGCACTTCATCTACAACCAGTGAACCCACTTCTACTACTGGATCTAGCACTTCATCTACCACTACTGAATTGACCACCTCAACCACTGAATCAACTACCACCACTGAATCAAATGCAACAACCACTGATGAACTAAGTTCGACTTTCTCCATCACCGAATCAACATCTACTACAACTGAACTCGCCACACCAGTCAAACCCACCAACTCCAACACTGGCAAACCATTCACGAGTACAGTCTCCTCTTCAAGCACTATCACCACCGGCCAACCCACATCTAGTTCATCTTCCAGCACAACCACCACTGTTCAACCCACATCTAGTTCATCTTCCAGCACTACCACCACCGGCCAACCCACATCCAGTTCATCTTCCAGCACTTCTTCCACGACAACCTCACGATTTGTTAAAGAACTGAACGAGGCAATGCAACCAGCAGAGATTAGACCAGCCAACTCAACTGAGGCTACCAACTAACTTATACCAGCAAACTGAAAATTCTTTCTAATACTAACATAAATACGTTAAACATATACAGAAGAATAATTATTTTATATTATATGTTAACTCTTACAAATTTAATTATAATATACTTGAAATAAAATGCTGTCTCAGCAACAAAACTATTTGTATCAGTTTATTTATTTGAAATACGACCAGATAGAGTGCCTGAGAATGAAATGAAATTCATAGTGCCATAATAATTTAACTTCAGCATCGTGCAGCTAAATTGAAGTTTTAATATATACAATTGGACAGATAATATACTAAGATTCTTATGTTACAAATTGCTATTCACATGTACCAAAAGAGACATTAAAATTTTAAGCTTAGAGTGAAATGAAATAAACTGCTTGCTTAATATAAGAAAGTAAGTCTCAGTTATACCTAGACTGAAACTTGAAGTCTTATTTTACCTTTTCACTGACCGATACAAACTCACCAAGAGCATAGCAAAATATTTGATCTTCCTTTTTAAGCTTAAATATTTTAGTAACTTCACTTTTATAAAAATTCTTAAACTGAGCTAATAAAGAAAACAAAAATTGACATATAAATATTACATATAAAAAATAAATAAAGAATATGCAAGAAAAAGTATATTGCAATGATCAAAGATGAAGAATAGGACAGAAAGACGTGAAAAGGCAAGACACTAAACTGTTCCAAGATGAAAAAAGAGGTTAACTTGGAGTTATCTGCTTTTTATTCATTTGCATCTTCAGACAACTAGCAAGATACAGTATTACTTGTTAAAGTGAAGTTGCCTACTCCTAAAGAAAATTACAGCTGGTGAAATTAAATACAGTTAACCTGGTTATTGCTGAGAAAGTTATATCTGTGTAGCATAGAACTAGTTAATTGGACTGTAACAGTTCATTGAGATAAATGGAACAGCTACTTAGCTTCACAGTACTACTCTACGAGCTCAACAATGGCAGAAATCAGCTATTATGGCAACAGTTACAAAATAAACAATGATTATCAGCATCTCATCTCAATTTACAGCTTACCAAGAAAGTGCAGTACCACACATAACGAACTTAAAATTTAACTTTTTTTTATTAATCCTAGCTGCTGTTACTCCAGATAACTATCAAGTATTTTGAAGTTAAGTGATTTTCCCCAGTAAGCCAAGACATTATAAGGCCTGAAATGAATTGATAAGCATTCTCATTCTGCAAACAGCTGGCCTAAACTTGTATTGCACTACATACTAAGTTAAGTAATAGTTGTAGAATGGCTTATGGCATAATAAATCAAATTGAGCAAACATCAAGGTAAAAGAAGTGATGTGAAAACACATGACCTAAAACTGAACTGTTATTTGCCATGTTTGCATTAAAGGAGCACAAAATGGTTGGCAGAATTAATAGACCATGTGGCTTTTCATTCTATGTCATTTAACAAGAATCCATTCCAACAATGGAAATGCAGTGAAGCAAAAACTGCTATGAAGAAATTTAGTTACCTTCACGAGTAGATAATTACGGATGAAAATAATATGATAGAGATACAAAAATATCAGCCACACAAGCACCATTAGGTCATGTGCTGTATTTGGTTGGTTGGAATTTGGTTGGTTGATATTTGGTTGGTTAGAATTTGGTTGCTTGATATTTGGTAAGGTAGAAATACACATGGCATAGTCAACAGGCTAATAACAAGCATGATACGGCACATAACAGCTGCTCACTCAACTGTAACTCAGTCAACCCAGAAGACTATTTAAATCCTCACCAAAGTTACACACAACACAAAGCATTGAGAGTTGGACAAAGACAGCTAATTGCTTATTAATAAAACATATCAGTGATTGTTTTAAAATAAAAGTAGAAAATGAAACCAGGATCAAGCTTGGATAGCAAGAAAAGTGAGGAGGTTGAAAAGAGAACACCAGTATTCTCAGTTATACCATACGTAGAAGAAACAGTGAACAGACCAGTGGCAATAGATATGACTGACAAGGTGAGAAACACACTAATGTGTTCTTAAATAAAAATTTAATATTTAATAATATAATATTCAATAATTAGAATAATCAATATATTTTTTTTTATTTGTGAAGCTAGGAAGAGCTAGTCTACCACCAGTTTGTAAACCTGTTTTGATGTGCTGCAGGTACCAATTCAAACAGAATGCATTGTTAAGGACAAATGGACCGGCCAATACGTGTTCTCCGTTCTCTCAGCAATATGCTGCTTTGGTCCCCTCAGCACCATCGGTCTCCTACACATTCTCTCTGCACAGACGGAGCACAGAAGTGGCAACATTCTCGTGGCTAAGGCAAAACAAAGACAAGCCAAACTGTGGACAACAGCCTCTTGGATCTTTGGTCTCCTAGTCCTGGCAGCTCTCGCATTCAACTACTTTGGGCCAGCCCTCTTCACCCCACAGATCCACAAAACTGAGACAGACTACAGAGCAAACCAGGTCAACCACAGGACCCTGCAAGCCAAATCCTCCCGGCTGTATGCACCAGAGCTTCAATACGAAATGACGAGGGAGCAAGACAGACTTGCAAGACCGGCATTCATACCAGAGCTGGAGTTTGAGATCAGAAGAGAGTATGGCCGCACCAAGAAACCAGCATTGATATCAGAACTGGCGTTTGAGATCCAGAAAGAGGGAAGAGAGACAACCACAGAGCCCTACGTTGCAGAGCTGCACTACGAGATCCAGAAGGAAAAGAAGAGCAAGGGCCAGTAACTGGAACTGTGCTCAAAGAAAGCGACATAGACTCGGCCTTTTGGCTATGAACTGACATTTTGTGCTAAGATCCCATGTATAGTTTTATTTCTTAAATGTTCTCTGTCCAGCTGTAAATATCTAATAATCACAATGTATTTTTAGTTGAAGATTTTTTTGCTGTTAACCTAGTTTTCCCTGCACACCATTACATTACTGTCCATCTATCTGTGAAAGAGAATTTTATAATGGCTCTACGTTGTACATAGTTTTGCAAACCACAATGCATCCTGTCAAGTTTACAATAAATGCATACTTATTGGTTACACTTCAACTTTGTTGGTTAAATAATTTCTCTTCAAGTTACCATCTTTTATCCGAATCGTTAATCATGAATTTAAATTAGAATACATTATATAAAAACAGGAAAGAATAATTTAAAATAATAGAAGCAATAGAGACTTGACAATGACAATGAAAACTTGACAGTCTGTTGAGTGCATGGTGAAAGCAGTTTGTTGAATTAATTATGGCATTATATTACATGGAAGTTGAGAAGATGCCAGAAGTATGTCCCACCACACCTCTACCTCCTGCTTCTTCAGTCACGTCCACACCAAGAAAATTTCTATCATAGCTCATCCATTTTATGATATCCGAGACTTAATTTGAATCTTATTGTTAGGAAATTATATCTACACCGAGGGTGGCACGATCCAACACACTATCAAGGTGATGCTAAAGGGCCAATTTCTTAGAAACTGTCTGGTTATTATACCATTTTAAGTTGCAATTCCCAGGGCATTTGAAGATGTAGAACAAACAAGTTTATGAGTAAGCTAGTAGGAATGAGCAGTTTTTACCATCTATTTAATATATCGTTGTGTCATGGCACCAAGTAACTCTGGCAACCTCATAGTAACACCAGAACAAAGCTTTGTAATAACTTGAAGCAATTCCAAAATTTGGCAACCCCCCAGAAATCTTAAAGCACACTGCTGGCTTTGGCAGTATTATCAGCCAAGTCAGGCCCCAGTGAGCTTATATTGTATTCTAAGAGCTTATCTGCATTAAGAACTGCTGCTGCTGTCGGATGACATGTCAGCGGAGATAGAAGGCTGCAGAAGGACTAGCTGCAGAAGGACTAACTGCAGAAGGACCAGCTGCAGAAGGACAAGATGTGGACTCACCTCTCTCAGTTCTATCACGTCTTTCAGCGCGAACCGGATTCTGGAAGAAGCCTTCTTCGGATTCTGCGACAACTCCTTCATTTTAGCAAAATACTGGTTCATCAGATTCTACAGGGAATACAGCATTTCCATATGAGAGGACAACTCACAGTATTTCTGCCAGTGAATTCTCAAACTACTAGACCTTGAAATTTACTCAAACAACTGAAACATGCAAGTCTACAGAGCATAGAGAACAACTGAGACATGCAAGTCTACAGAGCATAGAGAAGTGGGTTTGGGGTTTGTACCTGAGCTTTTGGTTGGTCTAGAAATTTTCCTATGGTTCTGAGAAGTTTACACAGACATTCGTAGCCTTCCTCGTCAGTAGACTTGAGCAGGCTGACAATACAGTCGTGCATAATCTTGCCTGTCAACATCTGAAGCTTGTATAATTCACCTATAAATCTATTAAAATAGGAAAATAACTTCAGCATTACATACATGCATAATAAGTGGTGAATTTCATGAGCTCTATTGTTAACATCAAATTGATAATAGATTATTAAATAGCGAGATGAGAGGTATGCAAATGTTCTTGTGATTTGACAGGGTGTATTATTATTTTGCTGTCTAATGATAAAATGTTTACCTGAAAAAAAGTAGTGATTAATGCTGCAAGAAATATTTCAATCTGAATAATTTCTGATGAATTCGCAAAAATAATTAAAAACTTGAAACTGTTTTATATTTACGAAATCAAAGGAATGAAAATGTAATGAAGATGAATTTAAAATTAAAATTCTAAGCATGTTATTGTTGAAGAGAAAATTATTAGAATGAAAGAGAATGGTGTGTGGTTGCCAAAACAGCTAATACTACCTCACGTCATTGCTAAACATTGTTTTCAAGATACAAAGGAAATTATACTACAAAAAAGCTAATTGCTAATAATTTTTTAAAATAAATTATGCAAGAGCAACTTTCAGTAGAGACCCTCCCAACAAACACGCTGGCATTCCAGAGTTTTGTAAAAGGCAGTGGTATGTATAAAAAGCAGCGAAGCTCTACTGCTAGCTGAACAAAGTTTTGTCAAAATGAATAATCAAATGCATGAGTGAAGAGTGGAGAGGACATTGTGCAAGATTGTATTTTCATTAGACGTAATTATATTCATTATGGAAACTAGAAAGCTCCCAGTTACAGAGTCATGAATAATTCATGAGAGTTGGCCGCATGGTTTTAAATAGAAAAACATGGCAGTGTTTGTTGGTAGAGCCTGTATGTTGGCGAAAAGATAATGCACAATAAATTCTAGAGAGTTTGGTGACGATGTTGGTGCATGGAGGTACCAGACATGTTCCATCGCTGATAAATATTTAAACTTCATCTATAGCCAGGGGCACGGGCCAGCAATTTAATGAGCATTATTTGCATTTTGCTGAAAATGAATAAACTGGAACCATTAATACACTGGAAATTATGTAAAAGTGGAAGATCACACAGCAATGGTATGCAGCTGCCTGTAATATGAATACATTCCAAAGAGAATTGAAAACATCACCACTATTACAACAACTACCACAAACTTAGCACATGCAAAAGGATGTGAAATCAGTAACCTAACAATCACTGATTGTTTACATCAAGTTAAATGTTTGGTTTAAGAATTTAGAAGTATGGAAACTCATAACAACTGACAATCGAAGCCACAAGATAGATATTCTATTTAACAAATCACTTCTGTTCCTGGCACGAGATTCCACAGCGTTACACTTAAACTGTACATCCATCAATATTTTATAATTGACTGCACGTAGTTTATTTATGGACAAAGCGGAAATATCCTCGAGGAAGTAGCTTACCGTATGTTGCCAAGTTTCCTCCGTCTGGCTTTGGACAGGAAGGAGTCATATTCCTCCTGAAGCTGCGACTTCTTATCGCTAGCTGCCTCCTTCAGGGCCTTACTCTTGACAACCAGCTCCTCGTCGTCATCATTTGACCTCTCGAACTCTTTCTGGCAGCGCACCAGAAGCAACTTACGGAACGTCACTTCGTTAGTCGGGTCTGAATCGGCCGTTACCTTGAACTCCTGCCAAAAGAGTGGGTTGAGTGGAGAGAACAGATATACAGGATACGGAGATGCTTACAAGATGGATGACCACCACGTTGATGCCAATGACTGGAATCACTGAAAATCCTAACCGTAGACACAGTATATTTTATTTCTTTGTCTTTCTAGATTTTTTTTAAAAAGCAGTACTTGCCCACTGCATGGAGGACGGAGAATAACAATGGGAAGAAGAGATTACATTACAAAACACTGATACACCCTGTGTCAAATAGCTCACTAATCATACACATCATAACAGAACCCCATCCCTAAGGCAAAACACACAACCAAACGGCTTAGGGCAGGGCGTAGTGATCCATCATAGCATAGTTTCAGCCACGATTGTATCAAAAAGCCCTCCACCACAAATTACACACCATATTATGATAATAAGAGTTAATTAGGAGGCCTGACACATGTGTTTACAGTAATGACCACACAATTAGGGCAGATGATGAAGCGAGGTATTTTAATTGAGAGTTGTAAAGTCACACCCAGTAGCAATAGTGGGAATAGTGGAAAGTGTGTGCAGAGTGTAGACAATACCTTGGATAGCCTGTGGCACAGCTGAGCGTAGGTTACGCTGAAACCCGGCTCGGCTATGGCCTTCTCAAACACCAGCCGCATCACCCCATCCAGTTCTGACTCGGTCTCTATGCCCAGGGCTAAGATCTGCAAACATAGCAGCGCAGTTGGTGACTAATACATTGTAATACATCAAACTATTCGGTAGACGTGAAGGGAGTTGAACCCATCAGCTAAGTAGACGCTAGCAACACGCACCTTCTCACTGAGACTCTGGAAGTTCTGCGGAGTTATCTTATTAAGTTGACCTCTGAACTTCTTCAGCATTTCCTCCTTCTTCTGCTCGGCTGACTTGACTTCATCGTCCGTCTTCTCCGTCTTTTCCGCCTTCTTCCAGGCATTTTCCGACCTCTTCAGCTTGGCTCCCTCGCGCTTATAGTCTATGCTTTTAGGAGGGGCACGGCTCTCCCGGGACATGCTGCCTCTCTGCTGCTTGCTGGAGGAGGGTCTGGGAGACTACAAAACCGACGGCAGCATTACTGAGACTGAGCTTACCGCTGCCGGCGTTCTTTGACAAGAGGGAAACGGAAGAACAGCTGAAACTGACAGCCAACGGTTGCATACAGACTGGACGTTAAACACTGAAACAATGTTTGAAGGAAAGGTGAAGGCAACTGACAGTAAGAGAGTACCTACCGCTAGATACGAGTGGGGAAGCTACAAACACACGACTATTTCCATCAGACAGATTCAATACAGTTAACTACTAGAACTTTCTACACATCAGTTGATAAAGCATAGTGGGCGTGAGCTGGCATGGGAATGAATGAGCTGGCTGCGTATAGCAACTCTGGTATAAATACAACAACAGCTTCAATTACTTCCAATAATCTTGGTCCAGTTTAACATGTCTATGAGAATATAACTTCTTTTGATATATTAATCAATTTCCACTTCTACTGAGAGTAGAAAACCTCCCTCCACACACACAAGAGCTGTTCTACTTACACCGGAAGGTTTGAAGGTGGTACAGGAAGTTCCCTACTTACACCGGAAGGTTTGAAGTAGTGGGGGTTGAAGTCAAAGTCTTTCACGTGTCGAATGCTCTTGAAGTCCCGACTGCTGGAGTTCGGCTCCGACATGACAATCTCGGCAAAGTTAGGAAGATCTTTAGGCTTCTGTTTGGAGAGGTCAATGAACTGTAGACTGATGAGGAAGTCCCTGTTGTACACCTTCTTAGACATATCTGAAAGAGACAAGGAATAGCAACTCTCCAGAACACAACACAGCAGATCAACTGAGAGTATCACCACAGGAAACACACAGTGCATTGTGGGAAGGTAGCCTTTTACCACAATCAGCTCAACATAACATTACAACAAGTAACTCCTAACATCCTAGCACGCAGTATGCCTGTCTAGCGCGTGCTGCGTCACACTGTTACAGTTCCCAGCACACCAGCTGAACTAGCACATGAACTGCCGCACCTTGGTCATCGGCCCTGAAGGACTTGCTCTCCGCTGACAACTTGGACATGTCGGCAGCGACACTCTTGGAGCCTTTCATGCCGGTGTTGAGGCTGTTGAGCTTCCCAGGAGCTTTCAGTGGCGACGGAGCCAGAGTGACGGTCTTTGGTTCAGTGGGTGGAGCTGGAGAAGACGGAGCTGCTGGTTCGACTGATTCCAGTGGTGGAGTAGCTGGAGGGGGCATCAGCTGCGTGTCTGTAGGGACGGCCTCAGGGGTGGAAATAGGGATGACCGTGACCTGACAACACAATGAAAGATAGCAATTTTATATGAAGTCACTTGGCAATCAATCCTACCATGTGTCATCCTCAACTCAACAGCTGGCTGTAGTGAGGTGGGCGTAAGAACAGCTTATAACACTATGGGACATCTACAGGGACTATCTCTAGTGAGAGTGTAATGAAGTAACAATACAATGAGTGAGACCATGGGCTACATATTGGTTATAAACAGAGTAGAGAGTAGAGTTAGTAGAGTGGAGACTGGAGAGAGTAAGAAAAGAGTATAGATGGTAGAGAGTAGAGTGTAGAGAGTGTAGAGTAGAGAGTGTAGAGTATAGAGTGTAGAATATAGAGTGTAGAGTAGAGAGTGTAGAGTAGAGAGTGTAGAGTAGAGAGGGTAGAGTAGAGAGTGTAGAGTATAGAGTGTAGAGTAGAGAGAGTAGAGTATAGAGTAGAGAGTGTAGAGTATAGAGTGTAGAGTAGAGAGAGTGTAGAGTAGAGAGAGTGTAGAGTAGAGAGAGTAGAGTAGAGAGTGTAGAGTAGAGTAGAGAGTATAGAGTGTAGAGTAGAGTAGAGAGTATAGAGTAGAGAGTGTAGTGTAGAGTAGAGAGTGTAGAGTAGAGAGTGTAGAGTAGAGTGTAGTGTAGAGTAGAGAGAGTGTAGAGTAGAGAGTAGAGAGTGTAGAGAGCCAACCTTAGACTCGGTTTCTTTAACAGACGGAGCGTCTGGTTTGACTTCAGTCTTAGGTTCCTCGACTATTTCTACTTTGTGTTTATTATCAGCCTCAGCTTCCTGTTGGCCAACTGTTTCCTGTCCACCGACTGCCTCGGTCTCTTCGTCTCCTGGCGTGACGGGCGCCGAGAGGGGAGCGACAGGTGTGGGAGTAATCCGCTCCACCACCACTGAGCTCTTAGTGATCTCTCCAGTCGTGTCCGGCAAGGCACTGACTTCTACAGAGGACTGGGTCTCGTCTTCTGCGGCACATTCTGGAACCTGAGAAACAGCAAACACTCTGTTAGAGAATGTCCGAGGATACACTGTAGAACCACTATGACAGAAACCTGCCACTGGATGCAACAAGTGCGGCCATGTAACTGTATTATAACCAGCAGCGAACCAAATTAAACATAAAACTAAATCAAAATCAAAATAAACTAAATCTAACATAAACAAAACAACTCTGTCTACATGATTTCTGTGTTATGGAGAGGAAGAAAGCAGTGGGAGGAAAGGCACACACCTGGTCTGTAACGGAGACAGCTTCCAAAGCTGGTGCTGCCGTATCAGCAGGTGTCACGGTGACGTCAGCAGGGACCTGTTCAGCTGCTCGTGGAGAGTCCACAGCATCTGCTGGAGTAGTGATGTCGGCAGCACTTTCCGTCTCTTTGTTGGAGCTGCTGATGACAGCACACTGCTCCTGGGCAGCGGGCTGGGAGTCTAGTGACGCTGCCTTATCACTTGACGTGCTAGACACGAGATTCACCTGATCGTTCTCGTCCTGAACCAAACATACTCAGTGAGTTGTGAGAGAAGACATCATGCCAACAGTTGATAAACAGAGAATATTTTTTAAATCATTCACCACAAGATCTGAATCAGAGAGGAGTGAAGGAAGTGATGTCATGAAGGAGACGTACCTGTGGACCAACAGCGGACTGTATGGTGGCTGAGGTTGGCTCTACATCTCCGTTCACAGCTGGCACTGCTGCAGTGTTCTCTGCAGGTTCATCACCTTGCAGCCTGGAGGTTACCAGGGCTTTAAACTGATTCTTAACGGCTGCATTGGCAGCGGACTCGGGTTTGACTTCCTCCTGAAATGTAAGTACATGAGAACTAGTAGAGTAAGTACATGAGAACTACTAGAGTAAGTACATGAGAACTAGTAGAGTAAGTACATGAGAACTAGTAGAGTAAGTACATGAGAACTAGTAGGGTAAGTACATGAGAACTAGTAGGGTAAATACATGAGAACTAGTAGAGTAAGTACATGAAAATTAGTAGAGTAAGTACATGAGAACTAGTAGGGTAAGTACATGAGAACTAGTAGGGTAAGTACATGAGAACTAGTAGAGTAAGTACATGAGAACTAGTAGAGTAAGTACATGAGAACTAGTAGGGTAAGTACATGAGAACTAGTAGAGTAAATACATGAGAACTAGTAGCGTAAGTACATGAGAACTAGTAGAGTAAGTACATGAGAACTAGTAGGGTAAGTACATGAGAACTAGTAGAGTAAGTACATGAGAACTAGTAGGGTAAGTACATGAGAACTAGTAGGGTAAATACATGAGAACTAGTAGAGTAAGTACATGAAAATTAGTAGAGTAAGTACATGAGAACTAGTAGGGTAAGTACATGAGAACTAGTAGGGTAAGTACATGAGAACTAGTAGAGTAAGTACATGAGAACTAGTAGAGTAAGTACATGAGAACTAGTAGGGTAAGTACATGAGAACTAGTAGAGTAAATACATGAGAACTAGTAGCGTAAGTACATGAGAACTAGTAGAGTAAGTACATGAGAACTAGTAGGGTAAGTACATGAGAACTAGTAGAGTAAGTACTAGAGTAACCAATCACCTTGGGAAGAGACTCTCTGGCAGGCACGGGGTCAGAGGGCGCTGCTGGGTCGGATGAGGCGTCCACATCATCCTTGTTGACGATGTCGTGAGTGTCGGGGTTGACTATCAGCAGTGGCTTCCTAGCCCTCTTTGGAAGGGGTTGCTGCGGCATGGGCACTTGCTGCTGAGGGGGCATTCGCAGTGGTTGCATGGGAGGCTGCATATACAATGTAACAGACAGACATGAGCTGGCAGCAACGGACTGATACTACAGCAAGATAACACAACTCCTGTTCCCTCACGTGTAACGCAATAGAGTCAGCAGCTAAGGAAATGTCAGGCAGCACTAAAGTGAGAGAATGACAACTCCAGCTATTAGTAGAGGGACTGGTAGTCATACTGGGAAGCAGCATGTATATCAGGAGTGGAGAAGAGAGGGGTTACTAACCTGTGTGTAGCGTGGGGGAGCCGGCTGGCCGGCCTGTGTGTTCATTTGCTGCTGGGCAGGTTGGTGCGGGGGCGGCTGTTGAAGAGGGTATCCCTGGGAGGGGGTAGGCAGCTGCGGCTGAGGATGCTGCTGTTGGGTGCCAGGGGTGTACTGACTGACCCCTGTGGGACCAACCGACTGGCTCATGACTGGGTGCGGAGTGGCAGGAGTGGAGGAGATGCCAGGCGCTGAAGGCGGTCTGCCGGGCTGGGGCTGACTGATCTGATTAGAGGGAACTTGACTGCTCATGGTAGCCATCTGCATCTGTTGAGTGTAATCTGCAAGTACAGGAGAAGAGCTGCAGGGGCACACAACTCCCAGAGAGTTCCAGCAGAATGAACAGCCTTTCAGAGCATCTGATCAGATGATCACAGCCACATCTTGGACACCAACCAATTATAGACACCGACAAGTTCGAGTAACGCCCAATTTTACACATCAAATTATTCCTTCCATTGCCAAAAGCATGAAACACTGATTCAGATATGGCGGTTTTAAAATGATTTCTAGTCTCGACAATTTCCAAGAGATGAGTATTCTAGTTTCTTAAAATCACCACTGTACGTGTTGTAGGAGCAGGAGCCATACATCAACTGGAGAAATATGAGTTTGTAGACAGGATAACACTATACTATACCTGCAATGACCAGAGCTTGCCCACAATGCACTAGCGCATGCTGAGGATACACGGAGGTCATGACTCCTTAGACAGCCACACGACTAACTTACTTATACTAGCTGTTAGCCGAGGGAGAGAGAAAGACGTTGGTGAGGTAAGGTGAGCGACTGACTGACTGATGTGAAATATAGGACTAACTATGATAGCAGCAATCAGTTGTGTGTGAAACTGACAGCTGCACACTGACGCAGGAAGAGCAACTCCTATACGCACACTGCTGTCAACCTGTTGGCAAATGTCAGCTGGACAAACACATGCTTAGAAATGGAAGGAGGATGAGATTGGAGAAATGAGAAGCAGTCCCTACTGCAACAGTTACTCTCTTATCCAGCTTCACAGTGAAATTTTACATAAACTGAAGGACGAAACAAGTGGAGCCAAATATCAGGGCATCCAAGTAGATGTATGACATTAGAATAAGTTTATAATTCTACCCAGGTCACTACATTCATCACCTTGGAGACAATAAGAGGGGATAACTCTATTATGCTGTCTTGCATACAATAAAGCTGGTGCAAATTTTTCCTGGTTTCCATTATAGTCAAGTTTCAATCTCATAACTGATTTATCCAAAAAATGCACCAAACTTGTTGAGCCACCAACTAAATGCACTGATCAAGTCCTCAAGTAACCCGTCTCTTTAGTATATGCAGAAACTGTCAAATTATTAGCCAATATATCAACAGATGAAAACTGCTTCACCTTAACATGTAGCACAACTGTGTTAGATTTGATGAGTTGAATGAGAATGAATGTGTTGGATACTGGAAACTTTCTCCATTTTTATAGAGAGGTGAGTATACAGAGGTAAGTGTACACAGGTGAGTATACACATTTAAGTATACATAGAGGTAAGTATACACAGGTAAGTATATAGAGGTAATTACATAGAGGTAAGTATACAGAGGTAAGTATATAAAGGTTAAGTAGAATACTTACAGGCGCTAGCACCTGGTTGCTGGCCCATAGCTGTAGGATTAGCATTCTGTTGATAGATGAATTGAGGAGTTGTATAACCCTGGATATATGCTTGCTGATTCGGAAACTGCCAAACAGAAATAGTAATACTATCAGAATATTATATGTATATAGTAATACTATTATAATATTATATGTATATATAGTAATATTATCATAGTATTATATGTATATATAGTAATACTATTATAATATTAATATTATATATATATATGTATATATATATATTGATATACCAAAACATTCTTAGAACTGTCGTTTCTTCAACAAAACAATCAAACCAGCAAAGGTTATCAGATAAAAAGAGAAGCCATCCTTCAAAATTTTACTACGTACTTTATTTACCACACACAATGTAAAGGCCTGGCCACACACTCGTGAGAATTACATGAAATCGTCCATTTGACACTAAAACACAATCGTAGGAGAAAATTTGAGAGAATTTAAACGAAATCATCTTCGTTGGGTGTACACAACGAAGACGAAAAAGCACAATCAACGATAAATACCATTTGATCGGTCAATAGAATTTTAGCAACAGTAATTATTTCATTTCTATCACGTTTCTCTATTTGGCAATTTTCTGCTGTTTGTATCTCGTGGATGACTCATTAACAGACTATTTATTATGTGTTTCGTCCGACGAGTATGTGGCCGATCACAACGAGAGGATAACTCACGAAAATTGTCACACGATTTCGTGTGATTCTTACGAGTGTGAAGCCAGGCCTTTAGACAAACACTTGCATTTAGACAAGTGGGGAGAGAGGACAACTTTGGCACACGTCACAACTTGTTTAGGAAATGCTCAACACCAAAGTCACTTCTTGTCAGGAATGGTAGGCTAAGATTCAGAGTAAATCGTAACCCCTAACCCCCCCCCCCCCAACAAAGACTAGCTAAGCTAGAGGCTTGACAGGAACCCCAGAGGTTTAAAGACTTTAATACAGGCGATTTAAGTAAAAGAAATTCAACAGAAATGAAGGAATTGTTGCTGCTTTACGCAACATAAAAGGGACTACTTCTTCCTAGTAGTAGAAGTAGTAGTAGTAATAGTTCATAACGAGGGAACTTCTAGAGTTCTGGTGTCATATTGCAAGCACTATTGAATGGGTTCGACATTTGAATGGCATCATTATTGTTAGCAAATCAAGTGAGTTGAGTCCATCAGACTTCCCTAGCAACAACCTGCAAGCTAGTAGCTACTTTGAGGAAATAAAGACCGCAAAAGCACATGGCTTGGGAAACCGAGCTAACATTCTATACTCCCTTTGAACTGCAACTCAGGTTACTGTAGAAATAGGAGGTCCTGCACCAACCCTGAGATGGATATTCCCAAGTTGCTAGGTAGATGTCTGCAGCACACAAACCCCCACACTTGTGTGTGTGTGGGGTGTGTGTGTGTGTGGGGTGTCTGGTGTTTGGAGTTGTGTCCCTAACCTTAAACTCGAGATTCCCAAACTACTGCACTCATTCACCACCAGCTCGGAGCTGCTTATAGAAACATTATATCTGTGCAGGCTTATGGGGCTGCCACACTACAGTCAAAACGGCCATCTTGAACGCGTTTTCGAGGCTAAGCGATGACCTCTGTGACGTCACAACTGTCTGATTTCTGAACGCAACTGTCAGTTTTTAGCGATGCGATGAAAGTTCGACATGTTGAACTGTCATCGCTGAAGTTGAGCGATCAGCCAATCACTGACTGGCCAGGTAAACCATGATTGGTTAAGTGCTTTTACTTTTTCCACGTGCTACTAGCGAGCATTATTATTTGATTTGGTTCTACGAAAATTATATTATTTTACTTTTAAAATAATTATGAACAGTTTATGTATGAAAGTTTCAATAAATCATGAAAATAAGTATTCATTAGATAAATTTTGCTGAATTTTATCTGCATATTTAGTTTTTCTAATTTGGTTGAATTTTATTAGCGTACTATTTAGTTCTTTAGGCTAGTGAATGAGCTTGAATAAAGCTAAGTAATATCATTAAATAAAGCTAGTAATTTTGAATAATTGAAGCTAGTAAATTAGAATAAAAATAACTAGAAAATCTTATTAAATTATGCTAGTAAATCTCAAAAAATTGCGCTAAATTTAATTGTTGGTTACTGTGGATACTGCAGAAACTGGTTTATGGCATTCCTATTGGTTTACAAGTTTACTGCGAGACTAGAGACAGTTAGCTTTCATCGTTCGTAGTGAACTGTAGTGTGACCAGCAAAAAGTAGGACGTGACGTTGAAGGTATGCGCGAGCAGCTCCAAAATGGCAGCCACAGTCGAGTTTCGACTGTAGTGTGTCATGGGCATTACACATATCAGGGATTAACTAGCAGAAATTTAGAGCCAGTTCTCTGAATGAAAAGGGCCTTTTGTTCAGTGAGAAAGCTACTAGCAGGTGAATGCTGGATACACTACTAAGTACGTGTGGATACTTTGTGAGAGGATACAAGACCTAAGGCTAAGCAGTGGCCACCCATCACTGAACAGCCTCAGAGCATTTAGGCATGGGAGGGGGCATCAAACAACCCCCACCCTCTATTTATATGAATAGACCAGGTTGACAATAGCGATTACGTAACTGGACAAGAGAGAGCCAAGGAGCCGGGTGCTAACGGATTTAAAGCCCAGTGTTATTATATGCACCTCTTAGTTACTCAAACACTGCACCAGAACTCAGCTACCGTACGATCTCCCAGAGAGCTAGACCATCTGGCTGCTGGTGGTATACTGCACTTTTATATACAGCTGAGGCTAATTACAGTGCACCCAAACATTATGTAACTGAAAGGGAATTACCACCCTAAATTTAGCTTGTGGTTCCCAAAGTCACAATGAAATGAAGGAAAACAAACAAGAAAATAAGAGTTGACTATAAATTATATTCTATGGTAATATTCACCTCATAATGTCTAATAAACTCGTACAACTATGACCAGGTTAAAATAACAGGAGTACAGCTAATCTGGCTAATGGCTTCCCAGAAAACTTATTGCCAACTATGATCACTATGACAACAGTAGAACTAGTACTACTAAAAGAACTAGTAGTAGTATTAGTAGAGCTACTAGTACTAGTAGTAGTAATACTAGTAGTGGTAGTAGTAGTAGTAGTAGTAGAGCTAGTAGTGTTAGTGATAGTAGTAGTACTAGTAGTAGTATTAGTAGAGCTAGTAGTGTTAGTGATAGTAGTAGTACTAGTAGTAGTATTAGTAGAGCTAGTAGTGTTAGTGATAGTAGTAGTACTAGTACTAGTAGTAGTAGTACTAGTGGTAATAGAAGTAGCAGTGTCTACTCAGTTTAATCAATCCCATGCAGTAGCCAGAAAATATATAATAGTAAAGATTAGATGAATAACTGACTAATTAGTACACAGCATCTGTTATATACACACACTGAGCTGTAAATAATACATTATGTCCAAGTTACACGCGGGCAGACTTCATTCAGTAGTCGGGAACACTAGTAACCTGTACTGGTGTAGTATTAGATGACACTAACTGGGTATAGGCAGCAATGTATACCAGTAGTACAGCTACACACAGTAATTATGGCCCTAACATAACAGGTAGAGAGCTACCAGTGTGATGTGGAAGATGAGGTACATACAGAACAAGCAGGTGCCGTGGTTACACTGCGCCGCCATAATAGTGTCAAGTCATTGTGAATATAGACATGGCATAGGAGCACAAAGCCGTGAATCATTCCGTTACGTCACGCGAAGCACACGTGAGCCAACGGAGTTGGAGACTGGATTTCCCAGCATAAATAAACAAGTTTATCAAAGATCAATATTAACTGTGAACACATAGAAAAGGTGCCAAGAATAGATGAAAGAGGGGAATTTTGAGGGAGCAATTCCAACCAGCTGGTTTTATGGAGTTGATGGGGTGAGGGGAACCGATAACAAAACCCCAAAATAAAAAAGCACCAGAATAATAAACAATTTATGAGTAGATTGTGTTTAATCTGCTTAGTATTAGATTAAAACAAGTCCCCTTAATAGTATAATAACCTTCCTATTCACATACAGCTACATCAACTCAATTGAACAATTGTATTTGCCAAGTGACTTTACTGCCTTGTTATAAACTGTTTCCTTTTCAAATCTGAATCAAATGTACAATTGGTTGAAATAAAAACATAAAACCGGCACTTTAAACAGAAATCAGCCAATTAGGTCACTTTCTACCATGTTTGTTCAGCAGCGAAAAATCCAATTCAATTGTTCAATGGTGATAATCCTAGAGTGAGCACCAACACAAGTCTCAGACACACTACCAGAACTAACAGCACAACCATGACCAAAACAGCTTTCCCACCTGCGGCATGTTGGTAGTCATATAGATGTAGGGCGGCATGTGTGCTTGCATGGGCATTGCTTGAGGCTGCATTTGGGGCTGCCCTCTTGGGTGTGTGTTATGGTGCTGAGCCCTGGGTGGCCGACCCTGCAATGAGTGAACAGCAGTTAACAGCTCTATATGCTAGCAAAGGTCACACAAGTATAGTTTTCAACTAAAGCCACAAACCAGCTGTAATATTACCATAAACTGAATACCCTAAAGATATGTTACAGAAAAGGGGAGCAAAGTGTATCCTGAAAACTACCGTCTATTGGTGTAACTAAAGCAGATCGAAATAAATTACATAAACTTACCAGATAAAAATAAAATCATGAGAAGAGAAAGAAAGTAGAGACAAGTTTTCATGGTTACTTCACTTTAATTTTCACTTGATACATTCATTCAATAAAATTCTAGCTACGAATATTTCTGCTTTGAAGTGTTGACAAATAAACCAAATTAAATTCACTAATTTTTGTTCAAACTATTAGTGAATAACACAGGTTTGTGTTCATCTCGTAGCCATAAAAAGTGTCTTTCAAGATCATGTTTTCACTGTTGGAAAACTAGATTGTGATTTGACATTTTGGCAAAGGAAGCTGAATGTTATTGTAGCAGGAGCGTCTCTAAACTCACTAGAACACTACTAAAAGTTAGATGCTCATGAATTTTAAGTAATCTAACTTTTTTCCATATGTGCCAATGCACTAAATAAAATAAAACACTCCTAAAATTACAACGCTGGTTTACAATAATACAGAATCATTTCACCGAAAAGAACAGATTGCTGTCTGTATTTTCCTATTGAATTTGCATTCTGAATTAATAAATTAGATGCCCAGTCACCAAAAAAATGAGCCACTTGCAATGATGAACTTCTATTAACAAACCTGTCTGCCAGTTGGCGCAAAAGACGCCATATTCCGTTCTTGTTTGATGAAGTGACAGAGCTGAAACAGAAAAGCAGAGTTTAGTTTAAACTGTTTCCTATCAAATAATCAAAATTTGGCACTCAGTTTTAATGGTATATGTGACGATTTTAAAACTTGCCTCACATAAAACTACTAATATACCATGAGACTATCTACATTCTAAAGCAAGTCCAGAACAGCATGGATATTTTTTCCATTGAATCAAACGAATTGTTTCTAATTACTGATGCTATTACTACTAGCAAGCATAGTCATAGTTCGAATTGGCATACAATTACATGCACTTTCAGAATGAATTTGTAAGGAAAATGATTGTAGACCAAAGTATAAGTGAATCCTTTGAAAATGTTAACTGATAGTAAGTTACTAACTCTAAATAGTAACTCAGTTAACAGTAATTCTTACATCACAGATTATGTTAGTGACTCGATTTTCATTTTGAGACCACTTTGGCAAACTTATCAAAATGACTATGAGTTCATACTCTAGACTACTACTATTACTATTAGTATTCTATTTTTTATTTAAGATTAATTAAAACTATTTTATATAAATAGACTACAATCGTCCTCCGCTTGGGCTAAACTCAAAACTCACAGCGAGAGTGGTGCGTTGGCACTAGCAGTGAAACTGAAACTAAGTCGAAATGAAAATGTCAAATAATTTAAATTTGCGCAAAAATAAATTGTTCTGATACAATAAACCTATTAGCAAGTAACTAATATATAGAGTATAAATATTTGTGGCATAGCAACTAATACCGTGACATTTATGTAATTCTTACATGCAAATATTATAATGAGGATTGTTTCAATTCCAATCAATGTGAATGTCCGATGTTCCAAGGAAATGGACTTTTACTGATTAAAACCCATGCTGGTCCCTGTAACAGACACCAATACCATTTATTAATAAGCAATAATATACATTGTTTGGGTCAAATTAACGCTGAAAATGAATGAATTAACAGGATGACGTAGGATTTTTATTTCAAGTCACATTTCACTCACCAGAACGCTTGTTGGGGACAGCTTGATTTGATGCGGTCAATTACGACTGGTAGTTTCCGCTAATTCAGCCTTGACACACTCTATAGTGGGCGTACATGCGCAACGAATTGTCCATTCAGGCTCATTATTGCGACTCAAAAACAATTTACCACGTGCGCAGAGGAGTGAAAATAATAATATATTAAATCAAAAATATTGTGAATTAAGACTTTTACAGCAAGTCTTACTCTTAGTTTAGCTTAGTTATTACTTTCCATTTTTGTCACTGCCCATACTTTCGAATTATAGATGATAGTATTAATATTTATAGTATAAGTATTGACTTTGAGTTTGAATGAATCACTGACATTCTCATTCTTATTCTTCATTCAATTTCAATAAATTCATTTCATATTGAATTTGATTTTGAATATAGCAAATTAAAATAACTAAATATGTAATTTATTATTGACACTAACAGTAACATGACTGAGCTTAAAAATACTAATAGATTTAACTGTATTCTGTAACTGTAAGTGTAAGAAAAACTAAAAATAAATGTTTGAATTTAAATACACTAATTAGTAATTACTATTAGTAATTACTATTAGTATTACTAATAGTAATACTATTACTATTAGTATTTACTATTTACTATTACTGTTAGTATTACTAATATTAATAGTAATTGTAAATATAAAACTAAGTCTAAAGTAACAGTATTAATAGTCATACTAATAGTAATACTGTAAATCACCAAGTAAATGTACAGTCGTCAACGCCACATTTTTATCATACTCTTATAGTTATACTTATGCTCTTAGACTTATACTTATACTTATTGTTATTATCATGATGATGTGTAGTTACAGTTTGAATAAGTATTGCAATCACTCAGTTACACTGACAATCAAAGTTCTACTTATTCCTATGGCTGTAGTTATAATAAAATTTATACTTATTGTGTTGTGGTAAATATTGTTTGCGTGTGAACAATAATTGCAATAATAACTGTAGTGTTGAGTTTACCCAGTGGTCCCCGTGGTGTAATGGTTAGCACACTTGCTTGCGAGCCAGAGGTCTCGGGTTCGATTCTCAGTGGGGGCAATTATTTTTCAATAACATTGACATTTCCTGTTTCAAATGGTTAGCCTTATAGTTATTATAATGATATAAGTCTCAAAATCTCAAAAGTTTACCAAATCTTCGAAATGCTTAAAAATCAATTGTCATTCTAGGCACTATAAGATAAAATATGTAATTACGATAAAGTTAATTTTAAATTAAGATTGAACAAGGTAACGTCAAAAGTAATTTTCTTTGAAAGTTCAATATTTAAAATTGCTATAATAATATTCACGTCCATTAGCTGCAGTTTTATGAATTACAAAATTATGTTGAGAAATATGTAATTTACAATTCATTATTAGAAAAGAAATAAAATGGATGGCATTTGTAAAATATTAGATGGTGGACTAGCTTCGCAACTTGTAGCCAATGGATACTCATCGATCGACTCTGATCCTTTATGGAGCGCTCGTCTTCTTCACACCGATCCTACAGCCATTCAAAGTGAGTCATACAGCCATTTAAAGTGAGTCATACAGCCATTCAAAGTGAGTCATTCAATGTTCTACTGAGTCATACTTTCATTTAAAGTGAGTCATACAGCTATTCAAAGTGAGTCATTTCAATTAGTCATCCAGCAGGTCAAGGTCATTCAGTGTTTAAGTGAGCAGGTCTCCAGTTTTACTTGATCATAAATTGTTTTCATTTTGTATTATCTAAAATATTAACTTATTATAAAGCTAATGCTTCAAACTTTGATGCAATTCAAGCACATTATGGTACTATAATTACTAAATTGCAGATGCACACCAACAGTTTTTGAAAGCCGGTGCAGATATTCTTGAAACGAATACTTACCAGGTATCTATCGAAGGATTTAGAGATTATCTCAGCCTGTCAGGGGAGAAAACTCTTCAATATATTCAGGAATCTGTAACTAAATTAGTCAAGCCTCTAGTTGAGGAGTGTGAAAGAGATACCGGACGCAGTGTGTAAGTTGTTGGATCATGGGTTGGGAATTCACACTTTTGCCTACTTTTGTTATGTGTTAGAGTTTTGTGCACCCGGAGTTTGAAATTATTGTGTTGCAATATTAAACCGGAAGTTGTGTGTTTGTAAAGGTCTATTGCCGGCTCTATTGGACCTTATGGGGCGTGTCAGCATGATGGATCGGAGTACACAGGTGATTACCTAGACAGCATGACTGTGCGGCAGCTCATGGACTGGCATAGACCTCGGCTCCAGGTGAGACGGAACTCTCCCTCTCTCCCTCTCTCCTTCCCTCTCAGTATGTTAGTAAACTTGTTGTAGTCGAGACGTGCTGTTCTGTAGGCTTTGTCAGAGGCCGGAGTGGACATGTTTGCCTTTGAGACGATACCAGGAGCTAAGGAGGGCGAGGCGTTGGTGCAGCTCCTCCAACAGGAGTTCCCTCAGCAGAAAGCCTGGCTCTCTTTTACATGTAAGGTAGGGAAATGTGCTCAGGCTTTTACTCTAACTTTGTACGAAGAGTTTATTTCAGTATACTGCAAGACTTGCATTGCTGCTGTTCTCCAATGTATATTATTTGGGATTGTTATCTCTCTCTATGATGCCAGTTTTTGTGAGAAGATAACTCTAATATTTTGTTCAGCTTTACATACCAGGCTCACTATAGAGTTGTCTTTCCCAAGCAGTCTGTATAATATTAAACGGCAATAAAGAAGCTGAAAATGTTTGGCTATCTAGAATAGAGAATGTTGTCTTTCTAATCATTACATTTTTTCTATTTTTCATTTATTTTACTTTATCAAATAATCTTTTTTCCTCTATTCTAAATACTTGTGCTATACTAAGTTGTCATCTGTATTTTGCAGTTGTCTCCTCTGTTGTGTAGGATGGTTTGCACACTTCGCATGGTGAGCTGCTAGTAGATGCCGTGAAGTCTGGCATAGACTGTGATCAGATAACGCATGTCGGGGTGAACTGTGTGGCCCCTGACTTAGTGGAGTCTCTTCTTCTATCACTTCAAGTATATAGAGACAAGAAACCTTTCATTGTCTACCCTAACAGGTTGGTTTGTCACCGTCCCCGTCTTTCTGTCAGCAATGAAACTCAGTCTAGTTTCTAAAATTTTCTATTGCCTTTTTAGTGGAGGTTTTTGGAAGAGTGGGAAAGGTTGGGACGCTGATACGAAGCTCTCGAATATCGAATCATTTGTATCATCTTGTGTGAGGAACGGTGCTAAGATTATAGGTGGATGCTGCAAAGTCACTCACATCGAGATTGAGGCAATGAGAATAGCCTTAGATAAACTGAAGTTGAGAGGTGACCCTTGACTTATTATTGGTTCCTTGGGCACAGGCTATATATAACACTGGCTTTAACATTAGCTTTTCTAAAATAATTCAAATTATTTAAATTTAGAAAGGTTTGTAGACAAGTTTGATCAACGTGGCTTTTGTATTTCTTGTAGTCAACCAGTCTTGACTTTTGCATGATTTTTTATATAGTTGATAAACTGGAAAAAATGACTATATTTCCGTTTAGTGTATTTGTGTCATTTACTCTTTTGGAGTTGTTTTTCCACATATAATGATGCGTTCAGCCTGCCAATCAACTGCTATGAAATTAACAATTTAATCAACTTCAATAAATCATTTCTATTGCGACTAAAAGCAATATAATAATATTACAAACATAGAATATAGAAAATGTTCACACATTTGCTATTTCCTGATTGCTTCTTTGCATCATCATACAGTTTGAAGCTGCTACTGTGATAACGTAGTTCTTTCTTTCCCTTTCTTTGCTCTTTGACCTACGTGCATTAACTCCGCCCACCTCTCCACATCTGGCCAATGCCTGTCCTTCACCATCTATATAAACATAGTGTTGGTGTGGCTTCACCCTCCTCAGTGTCCTATCAGAGCTGGTGTAACATTACCACGCTATGTTAACTGTGTATTCGTGTTAACACACTGGGGTTTGCATTGCTTACAGTTTTCTCACTCTTGCATGCCACAGTTTAACTGAAAGTTATAGAGATGAGGCAATTGTATTTGCTGTACTGCATGCAGTCCTGGTGAATAAATGAGTGAAAATAGTAAAAGTCACTAGTTTTGTGATCCATGTTATTTATGCTGTATTTTAAAAATAAACAGATATTTAATATATTATCAGACAGAAATCTATGTACTATAAAAGTGTAATAAAGCAGAATACAAATTCACCGGAACATTATAAAACACCAACTTAAACTACTGGTAAAGCAGCTTAAAATAAATACAGTAAAAACATTATCAAATTAACAAAGTAGAGTTATAGAGTGCTTCTGTCTGGCATGTATTGGCAGCTACTAGTTGAAGAAGCTGCTAGATGTAATGTAGTAATATGAATGGTAGTTGCAGGTGGAATGTGCAGCTGTGGTCTGAACAGTGCTTTGTCCTTGAACCTGCTTCATAGCCTGAGGACTAGGGCAGATGATGTGCAGTAGAGAGAGGTCTTGAGCACAGCTCTCAATTTCCTCTCCAGCCAACATGAAATCATCATTTCTTTTAACGTAACCCATCCTAAAATAGTCATGAAACTGAACACATATATTTTTAATAAGCAATTTACATTTTTAACCTAAAGGTTGCCAAATATTCAACTGCATGTATAGACATTCACCAGCTGTGTGTACTTTTACAGCTGGATAAATTCTTTAGTTTTACTTTTTCACACTTAATTTTTGGAGGGTTATAAAAGAATTTATCAAGAAATTTTGGCACGGTTCTGAAATTTGCATAGCATTTTAGTTGGTGGAGTTTACATGCTTAAAAAGGAAAGAATTTATGTCACAAAGATATTGAAACATATATAAGTTTTTCACTAATTCTGAATGTAAAGAAAAATATAATTATAAGGCTGAAAAATGGAATTTATCTACCTCTGTTTAAGACTAAAGTTTGTGGCACTAAAATTTGAAAATTTAAAAAACTACTTATAAAGTTATTATATTTTTTTGAAAAACCAACTAAAATCTAAAACTTTCTTAGATTAATAAAGCAATTTATGATAGTTTTATTTTTGGGTAGAACCAATATACGAAAATTATTGAGTCTTTCATACCGCACCATAAAACCAATAATCAAGTTGTATTTTGTACTCTGCACTGTTAGGCAGTATTCAATTATACTTTAATAGCTGTTACTCTAATCAATAAATAGCTCCTTACTTGTTTTTGAGAGAGTATAACTCCAAATGCAACTTGAAAATCTTCTAGAAAATGTTGAACCTTGCAGCTGATCTGTCAAACTGAAACTGATTCTGCCTGAGCCACCATCTCCTTATATAGTCGGTTAATCCACTGCATACAATACCATCTGGATTATGCAGAAGTGTATTGTTATTGCCAACAACTGTATAACAAACATTCCTATTGTATAGAGATTGTTTTTTGTCACTTCAATATGCCATTTGCCGTCTGTTAAGGAGTTATTAATCACACGACCAATGGCTGGTGCATGGAAAGCGGATGTGCATTGTCGCTACTGAATGAAGGATCTGCTATTACATTTGTCTATTTAACCCCTTTTTTGATGAAATCTGAACAAAAAGAGCTGTGTATAATATAGTCAGACATTTCTTGCCTACGTCAAGCAGACTAAGATGTCTATAATCTTCCCTCAAAATTGCTATTGAATTGTAGTATCGTAGTTTACTGTTGAAATAATTGCAATGAAGTTATTATTTAGTAAATAGAAAATTATAAATAAATGAAAATGAAAGTTAAGTGTTCTTTTTGTAAGCAGTACGATTTACAAATGATAGATTCTTTTCCTAATTACAGTATAAGATGAAGAATATTTTTAAGATAATCTATAGTTACTATACATTATTAATACATTGTTATCGAAGATTATTATATGTATTAGTTGTAGCTTATCTTTAGTGCACCATTGTTTCAATCTATAACTTGTACACCCTGTAACTCCTACACCTGCTATAAAGCAAGCATGTTGTAACATTTCTGGTGAGCTTATTTTCCCATTTAGTATGAATTAACAGCTAGCAGTAATTGTTTACAAAAGAATACCAGGTATATATTGGAAATAATCATGACTTTATCACACTTATTGTTTTATTATATCCTTCAAACAATACCTGGCATTTTAAAGATAGTTATTCATCTATTATAACTTCAGGTGCATATGAAGGCACACAAAATGGTAACAACTGGATGGAAATAATATGTTTTTGTAGATTAATGGCACAACCGCTGTTGAATTTTCCCAAACTCAAACCCCAAACTCAAACTCAAACCCCAAGTGTTGAAAATGTGCCAGTTTTAGTTATTTTTGCATTACTGCCATTTTCACCTGTGCCATTTTTATCTGACACAGGAATAGTTAAATTTTATGTATCAAAATAGATTTATAGCTATTACAAATGTAATAGTCATAGCTTTAACATATCGATAGATTTGATGTAACCAGAGCTTTAAGCTACTATCAAGTATACTATAAACTAAACACACTAACGATGCCATGCAGTCACTCTTTACTCACCTTTATTGTATTTTTAGTTGACTGGTACAGTTTCGTTAAGCTATACTTTTAAAAGGCATAACTCTTTCGGAGAAAAAAATGCTATTTCTGCTTCAAATTTCACCAAATCAGAGTGTGTTATAAAAGCCTGTGTTCTATCATCTCGACTAGCCTTATACACAGGAAATAAAGCCGAGCAGTTCCGTAGATGGGTGTCTGGATGGTGTATAGACAGGGTGCAAGAATAATATGACGTAATATGAGAATTGGAACTGCTCAACGCAAACTGTTTTACAAAAAATCATCTAAAAGTAATATAGTGTTTTGTTTGTTGGTATATATAAATATTGTTTAATATTATTCAGGTTGCTAGAATTATTTTGTTAATGAAAAAGGTTAGTTTAGAGAAACTGAAAATAGAAATTGTTGACCTTGATAACTGTTCCACTTTTAACCAAAAATTCCTTCCACAGGAGTCACAATACCAAAATATTATCAAATTTTATTATTTCTATTGACATTCACTTCACTGCAAATATTTATTTAGCTTGAACCTAAATTTAGACAATATGGCGTCTGACAATCAAATTTGCTATGAGATGACGCTAAAACCATTGGCAATCCTCAAGTTTATATGCACCTTTCAGTAAAAGAATTTCACCAGCATGTCTGTCTTTTTTATTTGATGATGCAAAAGCGGAAAGAGAATTTAGTTTGGCAAAAGTCCTTGAAACCAGAATATCATTTGTATGCCAACTCGATAGACTCAGTTGTTTATTTATCTGAAGTATCATTCGGCAGCCAAAGTGGTCACTTGCTGTCACTGGAACACATTTGTTGTCTTGTCTATTAATAGCAGGAAATTGAGGTGTCAAATCTTCACGAATAATTAAACTGATGCCAAATGGTGGTAGATGTTTCTCAATTATTTAGACAGAAATATTATTGTTAATCTGTACTGCCAGCTTCCACTGTGTTAAAGTCAACACTGATGTATCTGTCAATGAAGTCATAGAAACTATGCAGAGTGTTCAACAGCTCTCACAGCTAGGTTTCCCACCATCACTGTAAGTGCATGTGTAGAAACATGCTGCACTGTAAGTGTATCATGTAAGTGTGTAAACACAGTATATCTACAGGCGCCTATGTAAACCATAAATTATATGGGTTTACCTAACACCTAACACTACACTTACCATGGGTTTACACAGCAAAAGATTCTTTAAAACTTGAGCAATATACATTTTTAAAATATTTGTTATAGCCTACTTATGAAACGGATATACATTTCAATGCTATATTGTCACAATCAATGGATCTTCATCTCAGTACAGAATAAACAATCACGGATATTGTGCAAAACATTTGTAATATCATAAACTTAAAATAAATAAACAATAACTCTATTTGACAAGCGGATGTTTGCAGAATACAAAGAGAAGATTATCTTTTTGACCCATTTTCCTGTCCTGTTCTACTTTAGGTATCCTGGCAAGCAGAATGTGAGAAATGTGTATGTTGAATTGCTGAAATATTAGCACCCAGTTTTGAGCTGTTTTTAATTAGTTGAGCACAAAACTATCAAGTTATTTAAATGCTAGTGTTTATATAGTACTATGACTTACCTAGTCTCACATCCTCTCTCATGGTGTCACCTGATGTTGCTTGGTCTCACCTTGACTCACCTGGTGTCACTTGGTGTCACCTTGACTCACTTGGTGTCACCTGGTGTCACTTGGTGTCACCTGGTGTCACCTGGTGTCACCTTGACTCACTTGGTGTCACCTGGTGTCACTTAGTGTTACATATAGTATTATAACTAGCTACAGACCTTCTCAACAATGTCTTTCAACTCTTTTCACTTTTCCTTCTGTTTTAAACTTAATAGTATTGCAAAACAAGCAAACAAAAGAGCATGAGCTATATTAGCTTCTAAGGTTAGCTTCTTGTGAATAAACAAAAAAGCTGTTTTAATTTTCCAATACAATAATATATTAATGTAAAATTATTTGTGACAGCAAAACTTGTGGAGAAGGTCAATATCAATTCCCAGTGGTTAGAAAATAGACTTACAGCTTTTTTACAAGATAACAATAATGTAGCCTTATTTTTCAATATGCATTCTAGTCTATTCAAACAAATACCAACTATTATTTCATGATAAATGAAAAAAGTAAACGCACAAGAAACTGTTACAGCATAAGTTCTATAAATATATAGCATATCTTTTGATGTACACAGGACTTTAGGTAATAATGGCACAAATGGAAAGTATAGGTAACAATGGCAAACTGATGTTAAATTTTCCCAAACCCCAAACCTAAACCCCAAATCCAAACCCCAAACCTAAACCTCCAACCATTAAACCCTCATTACAAATCCCAAACCCCAAACACAAACCCTAATATTGAAATTTTTTATCTACTTTGCCACTTGTGCCATTATTACCTGTGTCAATTTTACCAGAAACAGTACACACACATATAATTTGTGATATATTTCAAATATTTTAAATAATTTTATTAGGTAAACAAATCCAGCAACTGTAAAATATAATACCTGTAAATAAGCCCATTAATATTTATCAAACTACATGTCACCCGTTTTTCATTTACCAAAACAGCCTCACGAAGACAATTTCTTGTATTTTCTTTTTTAATTTCTAATTAAATTTAATAGGCTCTGTTGTAAAAGAATATTTTAGTTTGCTTTAGCAAACTAAAGTTCTCTTCTTTCACACTTTTTACATTTTTTCTTTGACATTGTATAACGTAGAGTGTACAGATACATGCAAGAGGCAATTATAACTACCCATAATGCACCAGTCATTGGTCATGTGATTAATAACTCCTTAACAGACGGCAAATTATGGCGTTCTGAAGTGACAAAAAACAATCTCTATACAATAGGAATGTTTGTTATACAGTTGTTGGCAATAACAATACACTTCTGCATAATCCAGATGGTATTGTATGCAGTGGATTAACCGACTATATAAGGAGATGGTGGCTCAGGTAGAATCAGTTTCAGTTTGACGATCAGCTGCAAGATTCAATCTTTTTCTAGAAGATTTTCAAGCTACATTTAGAGTTATACTCTCTCAAAAACAAGTAAGAAGCTATTTATTGATTAGAGTAACAGCTATTAAAGCACAGTTCAGAGTTCAAAATACAACTTGATTATTGGTTTTATATTATTAAAAGCTCAATATTTTGTCTCTTTTGCCAAAATATAAAATACAAAAAAATTCTGTATTAGGCAGTATTAAAGAATTTACAGGTCGGTTTTAAAAAGTGCAAAACATTTAATTCATTGATGAGCTAAAGACTTTTATACTTAGTGCTACTTCCTTTTTCTAACCTAACAAATAAGCATAAAATGTAGAGCATTCAAAATCTTGTGCTTGTAGCTTTAGTTGATTAGCTTTACGGTGCAAACAAAAACCACGTAGATTTCTTAACCAGTAATTTTAATTTTGGAAAGCAGTGAATAAATTATATATGGTTCAAAATATTGTTACAAATAAAATGTCTTTTTTGCCTTTTTAAGCATATAAACTCTACTAACTGAAACACTATGCAAATTTCAGAGCTGTGCCAAAGTGCAGTGTGGAATCTTTAATACTCTTCAAAAAAATAAGTGTGCAAAAAAGTAAAAATGAACAGTTTATCCAGCTGTAAAAGTACACACAGCTGGTGAATGTCTATACATGCAGTTGAATATTTGGCAACTTTTAGGTTAAAATGGAAATTACTTATTAAAACCATATATATTCAGTTTCATGACTATTTTAGGATGGGATACGTTAAAAGAAACGATGATTTCATGTTGGCTGGAGAGGAAATTGAGAGCTGTGCTCAAGACCTCTCTCTACTGCACATCATCTGCCCTAGTCCTCAGGCTATGAAGCAGGTTCAAGGACAAAGCACTGTTCAGACCACAGCTGCACATTCCACCTGCAACTACCATTCATATTACTACATTACATTTAGCAGCTTCTTCAACTAGTAGCTGCCAATACATGCCAGACAGAAGCACTTTATAACTCTACTTTGTTATTCACTATAATTATACTAGCAGTGAAGTTGTGTATGCCTTTGCTATATTCAGTACTTTGTGTATGAACACTAATAACACACTAACATGTTAAACAAGCACCTGTCTGACACTTTGTGACACCTGTTACTTCAATGAACACCAACCTCGCCAACTTTTATATATGGAAATATTTTCTACATTGAGATTTCTAACTTATAATTTCACGTTTTACTGTATTTATTTTATGCGGCCAGCGGTTTAAGTTGGTTATTTATAATGTTCCGGTGAAATTATATTATGCTATGTTATACTTTTATATTACACCAATACCATTGATGGTATAACTTCTGTCGGCTATTTTAATTTATTTTAAAATACAACATTTATGTCATGGATCACAAAAATAGCAAATTTTATTGGTTAAAAGCCATATTGCCAGCTGTTTATATACAGTTTAACTAAAAGTTATAGAAAGGATGCACTATTTTTTATAACTTTCAGTTAAACTGTGACAGGGGAAGAAAATAAAGCCTGCCAAAAATTAAAAAAAAAGTGTAATTTCAATATATTTTCCAATGAAAAAGCTAATTGGGTAAAGAACTGTAATTGCATAATAAAATTGCATAAAAAACTAACATATCACAGTTCAAACTGCTAATGCAAATATGATATGACATCAAGTCATTGGATTTTAAAGCCTTTTAGTTAGATAATGCTGGTGATGTATTTAGAAATATCACTAACATTTAGTTGTTTCAGCAAGCACGCTTAAATATATTGAGTAGCTTAAAGTTATCAATTTTTATTATCACCCTCTATACCTAAGCATGATGGAGATGGGAGGATGCTTTAATAGTTGTCTAACCAATCAACTTGTTTCAAACTATAAACTCTTGTATGTTTTATTTTTGTTTATTTCACTAAATTTTGCAGCAAGTCCGGGTACACATTGTGACAATGTGCAGTCCAATATGTGCCCTGCTTTTCAAATCAAAGTTTTATTTTTTAAAATAAACAAAATTGTGTCATTTGTATATATAATTTGTATACTAATTAACATTTGATGTACATACAGTTCATGTACTTACATTTACTCAAAGTGCAAGTACACTGTCACTTGCTGTGTAGGTACAAACATATGTTAATACACTTACATATAATTTTAGTATACACAAGCACCTGTAGATATATAACGGTTTGCACTTACAAAATGTACTTACAATACATGTTTCTACGCAAGTATGTACAGTCATGGTGGGAAACCTAGCTGTGAGAGCTGTTAAACACTCTGTATAGTCTCTATGACTTCATTGACAGATACATCAGTGTTGACTTTAACACAGTGGAAGCTGGCAGTACAGATTAACAATAATATTTCTGTCTAAATAATTGAGAAACATCTACCACCATTTGGCATCAGTTTAATTATTCGTGAAGATTTGACACCTCAATTTCCTGCTATTAATAGACAAGACAACAAATGTGTTCCAGTGACAGCAAGTGACCACTTTGGCTGCCGAATGATACTTCAGATAAATAAACAACTGAGTCTATCGAGTTGGCATACAAATGATATTCTGGTTTCAAGGACTTTTGCCAAACTAAATCTTCTTTCCGCTTTTGCATCATAAAATAAAAAAGACAGACATGCAGGTGAAATTCTTTTACTGAAAGGTGCGTATAAACTTGAGGATTGCCAATGGTTTTAGCGTCATCTCATAGCAAGTTTAATTGTTAGACTCCATATTGTCTAAATTTAGGTTCAAACTAAATAAATATTTGCAGTGAAGTGAATGTCAACAGAAATAATAAAATTTAGTATTATGTTGATGTCATGACTCCTGGGGAAGGAATTTTTGGTTAAAAGTAGAACAGTTATCAAGGTCAACAGTTTCTATTTTCAGTTTCTCTAAACTAACCTTTTTTCATTACCAAAATAATTCTAGCAACCTGAATAATATTAAACAATATTTATATATACCAACTAGCAAAACATTATATGTTACTTGTGTTGACTTTTAGATGATTTTTTGCAAAACAGTTTGCGTTGAGCAGTTCCAATTCTCATATTACGTCATATTATTCTTGCACCTTGTCTATACACCATCCAGACACCCATCTACGGAACTGCACAGCTTTATTTTCTTTGTATAAGGCTAGTCGAGATGATAGAACACAGGCTTTTTTATAACACATTCTGATTTGGTGAACTCTAAAACAGAAACAGTAGTTTCATGAAAACTAACTCAGAGGCTCAATAATGGTTGTTAGCAAAAGTCACAGACTTTTTTTGAGTCTTTCAGATTTATTTGAAAAACAAGAGCCGTTTTATCAAACTAGAGTACTTGTCCAAGTTCAAAATTTTCCTCAAATATTTCAAATTAATTATTATGTTTTTTTCAGTTTTAGTTGCAAGTTGTGAAGTAAACAAAAAACAAAAACAAAAATGTTTAAAAATTATCTCAAAAAGAAGTGCCAAATTTCAAAGTTTATGGAGTTTTACAAAAAATGAGTTGATTGAGTAAGTAGGCCATTGTGTAAGTAGGTCATTTAAATATGTCATTTGGTTGAATCATTTTGACTCTTTGAATCACAAATACAGCTTTTTCTTAAATAACATAGGAAACAAAAATAAATTTGAACAAAAAACTTGACAATTAAAATAGTTTTGTTTTTATAAATTTTGCTTTGTAATTATTCCCATCACTAACTCTCAGCATTTTAATAAAAAAATTCTATATTTTAGCTTTTTAGGCATAGTTGCAAAATAATTAAGCAATATCTTTGAGTAACACCTTAATGCTTTGCATTAGCATTAAACTAAAGTTAACAACATGTGGATCAGGGAGTTTGAGTTTGAAGGTGCTTTGCATATAATGTTTCTTAGTTAATGCTATTGTCTATTAACTGCTTTAACTAAATGAATGATTCAACCAATTGAAGAAAAAATATGCAACACAGCTCGATGGAACAGCTCAGGAAACTATCATCTCTATAGTAAATAGAAAATGGGAAGGTATCACAGTTTCTTAGATATAATTGTTCAAGCCGTAGACCTTTACGAAACACAACCATTAAGTCCTCACAAAGTATTTTTAAGACTATCACTTTTGTGCTTGATTGGAAATATATATATATATATATATATATATTTTTTTTTCCAAATAATAATTATATAGTATATATAAAAGGTTGACTTTCAGCTATCATTTCATTTTCAATTAGGTTTAAAATAATTTAAAAGTATTAATATAAGCTTGTATATATGTTTAAGATTATATTTAAAAGATTATTCAACATTAAGTAATTCAACATGTAAATATTTACAATAAGTAGCTTGTAAAAATAGAAAATTAGAAAGCTTGTATAGCAAATCACAAATAGCAAAATTTGAACTTTTTAACTTTTAATTTGAACTTTTAATTTGAACTTAAGTGATTTAAATGCTTCTTTTAGCTCCTAACATTTTCTATTCACTGGCATTAAAAACACTTTATTTAATAAAAATAGTTTACTTTTATATGGCTAGTAGTTTAATAAAAGCATTGGGTTTTGTTTATATAAAGTATATTTAATAGCAAGTAAAAAAAATGTTGTAACACGCAAATAAAGTTACGCAGTGTGAAAAAAGTGTTGATGATTGAATGATTTTTTTGCAATCATATGAGCTTTTACATTTTTTTTCAAAAAGACAAGCTTCATCATCTACTGTTCTCACAAAAAGCGGAAAAGAATAACAATTGAGTGGTAGCACAGAAACTCATAAACGTTTGTTTGATAAAATATTAAATTTTTTGTTGAATAATACAGATGGTGTGCTAGAAGACAATCCCGTACTCTATTTATGCCCTACTGGAGTGCTCCAAGTTGCTTATAAGGCAAAAAAACTTTTGATTTTGCATCAGAAACTTTGTAGTATCGGACTTAAATTTAAACAGCACTTGTTTTGTTCTAATAGAATGAATTAGACGTCACTAAATGTTTAATAGAATTACAATAACTCAGTATATAACAATGATTTGCTGATACTTTTGTCATGATTCAGGGAGAGCTAATAGTTGAATGCTAATTTTTTTTACAAAAACAATTTGAAATTTGGTGTGCTAAATTTTTGCATTTAAATTTCAGATGATTTTACAACATAATATTTATTTTACTCATGCAATCAAATGTTGCAATGGGAGGAAATTTTGAAATAATTTTTTTTCACTTTTAAATTAGCTGTAAAATAACAACATGACATAAATTTATATGCAAAAAAATGTTCTGAATTGTATTTGTTCAATTCTCTAATGCAAGTAGGATTTGAGTGTTTACTTACTTATCAATGTGGAGCTAGCTGGAGTTCATAGAGCTAGGTTGATAGTGGATGAGAGCTTACTCCACACTGCTCGGTAAAAATTGATACTGTGATGGGTCAAATCATTTCTGCTGCATACCACCTTCCTAATCATCTGATATATCTATATAACTGAAAACAATATATACTCTTTACGCTGTTATATTCATATAATCTTGTTCAAAGAGTGTAACATAAGTATTTTATATCTAAACTAACACCCATGAATTTAAACGCAGCAACAACTACATTAAATCAGAATAATGATTGCAACTCAACTCGAATGCAGGTGTGCATATTTCTAGCTTTGTGCAGGATATTTAGGATAAACTTAGGAAAAATAACAATTTATTAAATTACACATTTTTACGTGTTGACAAGATTTGTGTTGTCAGATGTTCTAACGAGCCGGACTTGTGTGCAGTCAGATTAAAAGTATGCAAAGCTATTATTTTCCCATCCGCTTTGGATGAGTTGGATCCGGCTAACTCGTTGGAGAGAGAGAGAAATGGAGAAGCCGGCATGCAAACATCACGTACTGACTACGGCAGTATTTAGTTATATTAGTAATTGTGAGGTATCAGATTGTAAAGAATAAATTTTTCCGTTATTTACTCAATGGTCAGTTTTTCAAAAAGTGTATTTAGTAAATTACTATATAGAATTTCACTCCTCATGGTTAAGTGAGCCGTGTTTAAATAATATTTCTAAAACAGATAGATGGGTGGAGTGTATTCCCAACCTGGAACTGAAGCAACTTTTTTTGAGATCTTATAAGACTGATGAAGTTAAAGACTGGAGCAACTGTACAAGTCAATAAAATAAGAAAAAAATAACTATTTATAAAAGCCAAGCTTGCTTGTCATCTAAATGCACACAAGAGAGACTTAGTCTATTCCTATTATTTTTTGCTTGTCTTACACAGGTAAGAAAAGTACATATTGATCACAATACAGTTTACATAGTTCCTTTAAACAGACGTCTGGGTGGAGCGGAATGAGGTCATAGCATCTGAACTTGTTGCACAGGAGGCTATTAATTATCTTGTCTATAGTTTTCGCTAATCCATCAGTGACTTCTTTGTGACACGTCTGCTTTCTCTTGCCCTTGTAACGAAGAGTGTTTCATTCACTAAGTTTATTCCACAGTTTGGGCTTTATTGCATGTTTTGTTTTGCCAAGTGATGTCATACATTGTTATTTCTCTTAGCTTTCAGCAACAGATCACTTTCTAAAAGGCAAAGCAATGAATATTTTCAATAAATTTGCCCTAAGGTTATACAGCATGTTAACTAGTTGACAAGTCAGCTATATATAGGAGAAGAAGCTGTAGCATTGAAAGCTAGGACTTCATGTAAATAAAAGTTGGAGCTATGCCAAAAGCTGTTTATTTGCAGAGCTGCCAATTTGGGAAGATTAGATATTTTCATCTCCTGTTAAAAGCCATTACTTTTAGGTGAGGTAGAGAGAAAGTATAATAGCCCAAATTATATTTATTTTCTTAATACATTTTAGTTTCCAGATGGGTTAAAATTTTCACAAGCATAACTTTTTGCTACATTTCTAATCTAGAACGCAGGCTTCACACAATATCTCCATTAAGTTGCACCTCCATCTTCTTTTCAATAAGTTGAGGTAACTATTGTTATAAAATTTATCAAATATTCTGGTGCACTTCAACTTGAACAAATTTCCTAATATAAAACAGGTGAAACGTGATTAAAAGCAGGTGTATCAGGTAAAAATAAATTTTTGAAATAGTTGGAGAATACCTCGTGCATGCTTTATACAAACAAGGAAAGAAAATTTTGCTAATTTCACGTAGCAAATGGATGCTGCAAAAGTTAATTGCTAATGCAAATTTATTGTTGCCTATAGTTACAGCACCACAGGAGTAGTGCACACAGGGAAATAAAAAATTGTAATGGCTAAACTTCAGGCTTTGCTACTTCAAGAATTTTTACAAAGTTTTACATATAAGTAACAGAAGTTTTATAAAAAATATGCATATAACTCATATAATCATAATATTAGTGTCACAATATATAACATTGTCTTGAAAGTGCTGAATAAATTTGTAAGAGCAATTAAAATGCTGTTAAATGAAAACATTTTTGGCATCATCAATTAAAACTGTATAAGTGAAATGATTAATTTGAATATAATGTTGTAATTTGCATTTCGTTTTAGTTTTTTGCCTGTTACTTTCTTTGATTACATAACGTGACTTCAATAACGCTTTGTTTTGTTCATCATCTTTGTATTTAGTTAATAGACCTATGGAACTTTGTTTGAGGATTTGTTGATATAGCTTATGTGCTATTGTATGAAGGCTTGCCTGTTGCTTTTAGCTTTACCCGTCCATTTTGCTTGTTAACAGAAATTGCGACAATTATATTTTTCAAGGTAAGAAACAAGAAAATCATTATAAACATTAGGCCAGCCATAAAAAGTTGAGAAAACAAGAGAGTTCCCTAAAAAGCTAACCAAGCTAATCTCTAAAATATGCCTCGTATTGTCACCTTTGCCAAGGAACCTTAGAGCTTTTCAGTATTGTGAGCTGGGGGTGCTATAGAAGCACCCTCTACTTAGTAGAAAATCTTTTGAGCTGGTCTTTTTACTTTAAAATACAAATTTAACCACTTTTAGTGCACAGTGCACTTGGGAAAAATAAAAGCTTTTGAGCTAAGCTAAATACCAATTTTGAAACAAAACATAAAACTTGTGCCCACTATAAAAATCTGTTTTACCAGACGTAAACCCAACGTAGTGTGTTGAATCTCTAAAGCATAAACCAGGTTATCATTTAGGGCTTCACAAATCCTATTTGTTGTGCTAATTTGTTGCAATAATTTGTAGACTACTTTTATCCTTTCTATAGGAATAAAAAATACTTGTACATGTTAATAGTCTAAATATATGTATGTATACTTGACAGAATTAAGCATAGGTTTAAGGAAACTGCTAGTTGACAAGCACATGGAATTCTTGAGGTTATATTAGTAGGGGGTATAAATTAGAAATGGGAACTGCCCAACGTCTCCAAACTTGAGATTTTTTAACCATTGCACTCGGTCAACTCTGTTGCACACAACTTCCATGATAAAAGAAGTTACATTTGTTGAGTCATGAAGACATATTATACCAACACCTTTTTTGCACAAAATCTATGAATCTATGCCACACCCATCAGAAAAGGAAGCTAGCGAAAACAATTGTCATTTTTTCTATTGCCGATTTTATCCTGATATTGTTGTGCTTAGATGTGGACGGATTTGATGTGAGAAAAACTACGTCTATGCAGAAAAAATGAATGAAAATAAAATGAATGCATACATATTTCTATTATCCCAACATTATCTCTAATACGGATATTAACACTCAGTCACTTTGTCTGGTCATTGTGATAAGTTGACCTGCTTTACAGACTGAGGGTCACATGACAAAAAGTCCATTCAAACAGGAAGTCTGCATGACAGGAAATGGTCAAGCAGAAGAATGAAAAAATAAACCTACATTCCATTTGATGTTAATATGTTAAACCCAGCGCGGTTCATAGAACGCGTGTAGCTAGCTTAGAAATTTTCCCATGAGCGTTACACTTTTTGAAATATCTTCAGTGGACAGTAAATTAACAATTGCTTTTGTAAATGCTTTGGAGATTGTTTTGGAAGCATTGAAAGCTAGCTTCTTATATTGACGTGCTTACTATACAACCTATCACTACAAAATTGTTCTAAATTTGCTGAGCTGCTTTTAAATAGACCTACAGAAAGTTTCTCTATATAAGCAAACAACTTGATATTGACCCTTAGATCAGTTAATTTAAAGTCTTGTATCAGGTGTGTCCAACGTTTTTAGATAGAGGGCCGCAGAAATAGAATATTTTATAGCTGAGGGCCACTTTGTAAATTTACCTTGGGCTGGGGTGCCACAGCATCACTGTTTTTCAAATAACTTTATTCAAAGTTCCTCTGAATCAGTACACAACGAAGTCCCAATCACTACTGCAAGCTGCATGTTTTGTAGCATGTATGTAAATAAAGCATCTAGATTATTGTTTTTTTTACTCTTATTCAATTATGTGTGCAAAATAATTTTATTTTCTATGACTTTGAGGGTCACTTAAACTTAGGCTGGAAGCCAAATTTGGCCCTGGGGATGCCTGCTGGACAGCCCTGTCTTATATAACATAAAAAATTCGAATTCTAAAAAACAAAGCAGTCAAAAAAGCTAAAATTCACAACTCATTGACTTGGCTTTAGAGTGCTTTTGAATACTATAATAAAGGTAAGGGAGGTATAGCTAACCCATGTCTACTGGCCTTCAGGTAGGAAAGGTAGCTAACTTGTAGCTGAGCTCAGCTAGACTACATGTATTGATTAAAAAACACACCAAATACAACAGTTTCCATTATTTTCATTTCAGAATTTCAGTAATTAGCAGCCAGCCCTCAATAATTGGCAAAAAGCAGCATATGTTCAGTGCAATGTTTAATGTGAAAATTAAAAGTGAAATTGAAACTGTATATAAATTAGCAAAAGAGCACAATTAAAAATAGAAATAAAAGTTGCAAGTTGTTTACTTCAACGTGTCGTTGGAGAATAAATTACTCTAAGAGATGCCAAATCTAGATAACCTTCTTACTAGGACTTTGCATCAGCTGCAATGCTACATGTGCTTGCAGGTGATTGTGTCACATGGAGGTTACTTTAGTAGCATAGGATGTTTTGATGATGTAATAGCTGTAAAGTTTCCAAGAAAAAAGCCAAAATGGTGGACACTAATGTAAACAGGTATTACTCAGCAACAACTGCAGATTCTAAAATTTTATAGCTTTGGCTAGAAGCTAAGCACACAATATGCAGTAAATAAACACCCACCTGCAAACGAAGTATAATAGCTTTTCACTGGTCACTCATCAAAGAAAACAATAGAAAATCTCTTTGGCTGAAATTAGATACAAATCCTGATCCGTCTGCAATGCTCCATGCTTCTACGTGTAACATTAAATTTTGCTGTCATTTGTTTTCCTATTTTGTAAGAGAATAGAATTGACACCATAAACATTTGATGATGAATTATTGTTATTTCATTCCTTTTAGCTAGCAGAATATATTAACCTATTTTTTACACTCGAAAGTCGTGACGTGCGAAATTCTCCAGGTGTGCGACTGTGAAAGCTACACTGCATAATTTCATCATTGTTCCAACAATATAAACCAAGAAAATCATGCGTTTTTGCAATAAAAAAATTGAAGTCGCTAATTCAAATATAGCTATAAGCACAATGCAAGTCAAGCATGTACATTAGCAAACAGGACGTCGTTGAGATGTCCTTAAATGTCTGAGGCAGCTATGTTTATTCCCCTGACTCATTGCACGTGCTTTCTGTATGCATGAGATCTTGTACATCCTGCATTGCTAATAATTATGAACAACATGGTTACGGCCTAACTCCATTAATACTCCAATACGCTGCTAAGAATGTATTGTGTGTTGATTAAACACCAGGCTATGCACAAACCTATTTTACATTCATTCTCACTTTTGTGGTTTATTTTTTAAACATGGTAGAAAAATATCAGGTATTTGAAGGAATATATGAATACTATCGGTACCCTGCCTTAGTGTGTCTGATCACATGAAAACAGCATTATGTTTCCTAGCAACAAGGAGTAAAGCATATATTCTATAAAGTGTTATACAAGTTTAAGTTTTGGTCATTGAAGAAAAAATACTACATAATATCAATATCATAAAAAGAAAATAAGTGAAAAGTACAATATATCAATTACTATGGTGAATATCAGAAATGTAAGGATTTGATGAAAATTGAGTTTGTATAATACGAGAAAATATTGTGAATATACAGTCAGGAAAATAAATGAAATAATACTGTCATGTCATGATCAATTTGAATGTTGGAGAATGTTGTAACCAATGAACAGTAAGATAACATAATATACTGTAACCAATGAAGAGTAAGGTAACATATACGGTAACCAATGAACAGCACGATAACATAACACACTGTGACCAATGAAGAGTAAGGTAACATATACGGTGACCAATGAAGAGTAAGGTAACATATACGGTGACCAATGAAGAGTAAGGTAACATATAGCTATTGTCATATAAAACATATAATTACTCAATTCAAATGTTGAAACTGGAATCCAAACTGCCAACTATAGAAAAATAAGGTTTACTTTGTACCTACAAACTAAATTGATACTAGAATCTCAGAAACTATTTGTTAAAGGTTTGGAATACGAAATGTTAAAAGTGATAATAAAAACTTATTTTCTATTTGAGCAACGACAGAAAAAAAATTAGTTGTTAAGAAATTCTCAAACAAAGTTCAGAGTTAAAACATGGGCATCATCACAAATTCTCCGGGGACATGACACATCATTGCAATGATTTCTACTAGGTGTTAGTTGATGAGTTTTGTTCGTTCATTGACATCTTTCTCCGATTCAACAGCCACTACTCGCTCAATAGGTGGTTCAACATTGTCAGCAACATTTAGCTTCTTGTAAGAGAGAAGTATGAGTAACTACAACATTGCATAGTTACACTAAATACTGTTGTTGTACAAAGAAATTATAGTCACTACAAAATTGCATAGTTACACTAAATATTTTATTATTATACAAATATAACGTTAATTGAAAGCATTTAAATAACTGAAAGTAGAACTTTAAGTCAAATACATAAATAGCAGTGGAATAGATGGCAGTATTCTATACATACCAGAGCGAGTATATTTAGTCCCAGCATAACACCAAACATGAGCAAATGATCATCCAGGAGAGAACTGGCCCACAACGGGCCCAAGATGGCTGCTATACCGGCTATAATTCGCCTTGTTCCATGGCCAAACCCTGTCAATACAATTTAAATTCATGTAATAAAAAAACTACAGTTAAACATTCACCTTGTAACTGGTTTGTGACCCACTCTGCATTATAATTAGGAGATATTCTCTCCGTAAATCCCTGGCATGAATAAACTTACCATAACTTATGCAAACCACTATAACCCTCCCCACGAGCATAAATATTGATTTAATTTATCAAGACACATCTCAATTTCATGATAACCACATTTGCTACTAGATGAGTGCAGCATCAGGGAGCCTGTCTTTTGAGAACAAAAAGTAAATGCCCAAATTATTTTATACTATATACAAATTGTTATTAGGGAGCAGCCGTGGTCTAGGGGTTAGAGCGTTTGCCTAGTAAACGCGAGGTCATGGGTTCGAACCCTGAAAAAGGCCATTGGTGATGTTAGGAAGAGCATCCAGTCACAATTGCTCCGATGCCCCACCTGAATAAGTCTGTACCTTGATTTAACAAAAAACCCTTTCCATCAGGGGTTTTTCACAGGGATGGTGACTATAAACTTCCGTGAGTTTATATACACATTATTATTCACAATTTGCACTCAAGAAGTAGAGATGCCAGTTGAGTGACAGCTTTACCTACAGCCTACAGGCCTCAGCCTACAGGTCTCAGCCTAGAGGTATTCTGCGTGGGCCAAGTTCTTGACGTAAGGCTGACAAAGAGACTGAACCATAAATCAAACAGAACATGAGTTACAAATTACTGCATTATAAATATAAATGTAGGGTGTATAACATGGTGTAGGTGGAGACGGTAATTAAACGTATTCGGCTGAAGAAATACCTCAATACAGCTCTAAGTGCAATTGTAAGACCAGTTTTATTGAAACAATTATTCCTGAATTTATTTACTCCCACGAAATAACTCCCCCACCTTCGGAATAAGGAAACGAATGCCTTTATTACCACCCACATGACTTTTGAGAGATATGAGCTGTTTATTTTACAATAAATTTTACCATAAAATTTCCACTTTAGCTCAACAAATAAACCTTTGGAAGCAATTCTGGAAATGTTAATAAAAATTAATTGAAGATAAATACGTTTGTTTACATCAAATTGAATTCTTACCAATTCTTACCAATGTGTATTTCAGTAATATTGCGTTGAATGATTGGCATGCCTAGCTTTCAAACGTCCAAAGCAAAAATGATTAGCTACACAAACTTCATACAAACCTGTTGGGAAAAGTGGAAGCTGAATTGCTTTCTGGGATTGCAACTTTACAATTTGTTTCTATTTTTACCTGAAGTGCGACACCCAGATAAATGGAATGACCCCTTTTCCCCCCTGATGCACACACCTTGTATGTCCCTGTGGAGCAGCTTTGAGAAGAGAGAGATGTGACAGACAAACAGGAAGGGCAGTCCAAACACGTTGACGGCCAGGGCCGGAAGGAGAAGGAGAGCATTTTTGAGGTAATCATCTACAAGTGAAATAAATTACACAAAAATTGAATAAAAATAAAATAAACAATAATATAAACTATAATCTGACGATGCATTTGTAAAACAGTTGACCCTTGAACTATCCCAAAACTAGGAGCGAAAAGGGGTCTACAGTGGCGGATATTGGAACAGTAAACATAATATTGAAACATTTAACATTTTATGCCAAGTACGTTGGAAAATATCTAAAATTCTAAAATAATTAAATTTATAAAGTATTGTTTGGTATAGGAGTTAGTTTTCCTTCGCCTATTGGCAGCTACTGACTTATGTAACGGCTGGCCAATCAGCTAGCAGCTTATGTAACAGCTAGCCAATCAGCTAACAGCTCATGTAACAGCTAGCCAATCAGCTAGCAGCTTATGTAACAGCTAGCCAATCAGCTAGCAGCTTATGTAACAGCTAGCCAATCAGCTAGCAGCTTATGTAACAGCTGGCCAATCAGCACTCACCTGAATTGGACTTGAAATGTGGTATCCAATAAAGGCAATAGGCTAGAGTAACCACCTGACATAGACTGCCAAATATGATGAGGGTTCTATCACGAAACCTCTTGCTGCAGATATGCACCATGAAGAAACTGATTAGAATCTACAGAAAAACATAACATCCAATAAGTGAACACTAAGAAATCGTTGAGACACGGAATGCATTGCACTCCATGACCCCACAACTCCAACTCATGGCAGATTCTTTTTTGACATACAATACTAACAAGGCTCGGTAAAAAATTAAAAATCTTTTGAACAAAATATCAGTTTTTCTAATTGTTTTGATATCATTATAACTAAAAGTTTCATGTTCACAAAAACAGGAAATAGTGTTGAAACCAACATGTATCAGAAAGTTGATGAAATTTTATTGTAACTTCTTCTTAGCAAACACAGCAACCAAAAACTTCAATGTTCATTTTAAAAGAGAAGACAACTACGAACAATATCACAATAATACTACACAATATTGTGTAGCGAAACAGAACAAAGATTGTATTTGAAGGCTGGGATAGAAGCTAACAATTCGACTGGCATAGTTGAAGCAATATATTCCGCAGATGTGACACACATTAGAGTACAAGTTTGAAGGTAAAACTACTTGGAATAGAATTGGAAAATGTTCATAGATGATACAGGGAGAATAGCAAACCTGTGCATTGCTATTGACAACAATACAAACAATATATACATTGGGATTTGCATATACGAATGTCAAGTTTTTCAGCTTTAATGAAGTATGATTCTCGATGATTTAGAAATGGTCGACAGGAACTTGAAGCCAGCCCCGACACACTTTTATTCAATGCAAGTTTTCAGGAGCTCGTCGGGAGTTACAGCAGCAGGATAAACATTTTCGTAAAAGGCAGCAAACTTATAAAATTCATGAGTTGAAGTTTAGCAAAACGATTTTAAACCAAAAATTTTCCAATCCTCCAGAAAATTAAAAGACGTCAGCCAATCAGACTTCACGTTTCAAAAATGAAATAAATGAGTAGATCTGAGTCTAGACTTACCAGAACCCCGGCTAGACAGAACAGGATACTGATTTGCTCTTCCCCCCAGCCGAAGAACTTGCTAGCCAGTGGCGTGAACATCGTCTGTAATATTTAAATATGCATATTCTGTCACAGTTCTACATATATTCAGAATAGAACGCAAAACTTTACGCATGGAAGAATATAAAAAACATGCTTTTAGTTGAAAAAGGCTAAATTAGTATAAGTCTATAGCTGTATAGATATTTTGGTGTAAGTATATAAAGTACAAGGAAAGCGTAAGTACGTGATGTAAGTAATCGTAAAGTAAGTATAACAAACAAACCTCCATGCCACATTGGTTGAAGAGCGAAACAAATGTCAGCATATATATCGCCATATATTCTTCATACGTTATATCTGTAATCACATTACATTGCATGACATCAATCAAACATACAATTAGGAGTCATGCTCTCACCCATAAACGCTAGAAGATAGAAGACAAATCCTAATTTCAATAAAGTATTACTTGAGATAACATAATAGACTAGAATCTAAAGGTAGTAAGCCAAGTTACCAGTAACAAGGTAAATTGCCTTACAGCAAAGAGTAGGGAACGGGTGGCGAGCACCCTTTAGAGAAGAACCTAGCAAAGGACACCTATACCGAAATGATTAAGAGTAAAGAAGGCTAGAAACTCAAATTCATGACGCAACAACTCTTTATATTTGACAAATTCACACAAAGTTAAATACTTACTATTTTGTATATTATCCACTTATTATAAACGAGTTGATAAGACAACTTCTTGTATACTCTGACTCACCCAGCAACGCCTGCTTCAAACTCCGATGTTGGAGGGAGTGAACTGCATCGTACTTCTCCGCTTCTTTAATGTTATCAGGAACTGGCCCATGTTCAGCGTTACCATTCTCCTCTATGCTAGCAATTCCATTTTGTTTACAGTTGGTAACTTCCTCGGGTTTGTCGTCAACAGTTCCATTTGGTTCACGTGTGAGAGATTTGGTGGAGTCAGAAGAACCGGTGAGATCACCAGGTGGAGTTTCTCCGTTGAGATCGCCAGCTGGAATCAGCTTGGTCATAGGGAAGTAGAGAAACGTGACAATCAGCTGAGCTATTACCCATAATGCAGCCAGGAACAACTACAACAGATATTGTGAGGATAAACAGGAAATTCTTTAAAACATCCTCAATTAAAGCATACTTTGAACTTTGACCTTTTGTATTATTTTACTAATACTAGTTGAACCTTTAGATAAATAACAGAGTTATTGGATATAAAAGACTTGTTGCAATGTAGAGTAGTAGAGAGTTAATGCATTCGGCTTACGTACTCTTGTATTGTCAACATAATATGAAAATGAATAAAAAGTGTAATGTTCATTTTATTCATATATTTTGTTTTATTTTATTAATACTATGTAAGTTTTCAGTTGAATAGTTGAAATTTCTTGTGAGCTAAAAGTTTCTCTTTCTAATACTCAACATTGTAACAAGTCTTTCACAGAATAAATATATAATTTCACTATTCACCATAATCATATAAAACTGGTTAATCTAAATAAACTGTTGTGAATAAATTTGCTGATATGAAGAAACTATTTTAATGTGCACCATTAAACTTCTCAGTTAAGTGAAATAGCGTAAATCTATTACACAGGCATGGATACCGAACAGATACAAAGTGAAAGTACTGAACAGATACAAAGTGAAAGTTACTGCACAGATACAAAGTGAAAGTGAAAGTTACTGAGCAGATACAAAGTGAAAGTTACTGAACAGATACAAAGTGAAAGTTACTGAGCAGATACAAAGTGAAAGTACTGAGCATATACAAAGTGAAAGTTACTGCACAGATACAAAGTGAAACCTACCCCTGGTGAAGAATATTGGTCAACTTTGAAAGGGCCGATGTTGAAATCCATTTTAGTGAGAAATAAATTGAATCCAGGCCCTAAAACACAGGAGAGTAAAGCTATGGAATTAACTTATCAGATTATATCATTGTGCTGTATGTGTGAAGCAGAATCGGGCTAAAAACTCTGCCAATATCCACAAAAAATATATAATCAAAATAAAATACACTTCAATAGTATAGCATATAATATATATTATATCAACATATATTGCCTAGATAATATCAATCTATCGTATAACATAATATACCGACACAATATATGATATATGTTATACCAATATATGCTATATAAACTCATATATATTCTTCTATGGCCACTAACTAATGCCAGCAGCATTGTACGGGGAGAGTTATCAACGTTATAACTGTGTGAAGGCTCTTAGGTAGAATTAGAAGCTGACTTAGGACAAGGTGTACCTTCGCAATACCGTACCTAGAAGTAGCCCAAACTGCCTCATAGCCATGACAGTAGACACCATGGAGGTCCTGACCTCATTACTCGTACCATGAGTCACCTCTGCCAGGATTATGGGGAAGTAGCCGTTCCCTAGACCTAAACAGATATGTGATTGTTGTGTGTTGTGTGTGTGTTATGTTGTGTTGTATGTGTATGTGCGTGTGCTGTGTGTTGTGGTGTGCGTGTGTGTTGTGTTGTATGTGTGTGTGCGTTGTGTGTGTATGTATGTGTGTGGTGCGTGTGGTGTGTGTGTGTGGTGTGTGTGTTGTGTTGTATGTGTGTGTTGTGTTGTGGTGCGTGTGTATGTGTGTGTAGAAAGATTAAAAATAAAACCCACCAGCAACCAGCCGACTTATGATTAGAAAGAGGGGAGATAATCCCATCCAATACATAATACTGCCAATGCATTCAACTATGTTGGTGAAGGATATCAAAAGCTTAGACTTCCTTGTTTTATCATAAATCCTACAAATCAATCAAAAACTAACATAAACATCTGATTAGCTGTTATAACCATAAAACAATCTAAGAATATAAATTAGGATGGTCATGTGATATTATGAACCCTTACAGGTAATGAACACACCAGGTAAAACTATCGGCAGGTAAAACCACCGGCAAGAGTTCTAAAAATAAAACTTCTTTCTACTTCCAACTTTATTAGCTCATATAGATAATAACTAGTCATGACTGAAGCAAGAATTTATTTCAAAGCTAACAGTGTCTACATTAAGATATGGGTGAAGCAATAATTAGTAAGCTGGAAATGATGAATAAACATTTTTAATGGTATGACTTCAAGCATTGGCTACAAGCGTATGATATTTGGAGTTGCACCACCATTAGTGATTGTATCTGAACATTCAATCTCCATTTTCATGCTCAAAGATATGAACCATATTTCATGTGGGCGACACTATTGAATTACAGTCATTGCGTTTACTAAGTTAGAGTATAAGTTGCTTGTTATAGTAACTAAGTGAAAGTATAACTAGTAACTAACTTAAAGTATAAGTCACTAGCTTATAGTAACTAAGTGAAAGTATAACTAGTAACTAAGTTAAAGTATTAGTTACTAGCTTATAGTAACTAAGTGAAAGTATAACTAGTAACTAACTTAATGTATTAGTTACTAGCTATAGTAACTAAGTTACGTTAAATGCAATTTCAAAAGAAATTTACATTCACACACAAGTTATCAGCCCTTGAAAGAATTCTGTTTTAAGATAAATTAAGATTTACCTTCCCATGATTGGAGAAACAAAGAGTCCGGAGAAACTGTAGGCAGATATGACTAGACCAAGGTAGAACCCAGGTGCGTTATACGTGGCGAGACGGAGGTATAGTGTAGGTAGAATCAAGGCTAAAATATTCCATGTAGAATTAAGGCTACAATATTCCATGTAGAATCAAGGCTACAATATTCCATGTAGAATTAAGGCTACAATATTCCATGTAGAATTAAGGCTACAATATTCCATGTAGAATTAAGGCTACAATATTCCATGTAGAATTAAGGCTACAATATTCCATGTAGAATTAGGGCTACAATATTTCATGTACTACACGTATATCTACCATGTCTATGAAAAGTTACATATGTATATTCTGTACTAGACATACAGCCATCATTCAATTTAATGTTTGAAGTAACTTATATTAGATATTACCCTTCAGTGTAAAACAGGCACCCACAACATAATAACATAAAATAAAATAAAATATATTAAGTTATAGAATATGACATGAAAAGTGAATAACTTTTGGTGGCACAAGCAAACTTTTAGAATATTTTACTTGGAAATTTAGTGAAAAAAATACTAAAAGCTGTCTTGTTAACTTGAGGTACAAATTTGTGGCTTGTGGCAACATAACACTTGCGTAGGCAACATCTGCTAGCTGTGGTGTTGAAGGGTTACGATTTTGCTTCTTTATTTTTGGCTGCACGTGTATTTACTCAGCTGTGTGTAGTATTTAAATTTCACTGACACTAATGCATGTGTCATCAAGATAACATAGACACTTATGTTAGTATCATCGAAGGCGTAAAAGTAGCAATCACAAATTAATGTATGAAACCTATGGAGAAATTACTTTGATAATCAAACTATATATTATAAATATATCTGATAGACATGTAAATCACTAAAACTGTCACTACAGAAACTTGGCATTGCTACACTGGTCATCAATTTGGTGGCTTCTATACGTAAACAACATTCAAAATATTAATACAATTAAAAAAGAACTTAAACCAAAGCCAGTTTTTTAGATACATTTTTAGACTTGAAAAATGTTTCAGTGAAGCCCATTTTAAAACAGTTGCAGAAGGCCGCATGTGTTGAAGCATTACACGTGATGCGTTAGAAAGGTTATCTTAAAGATGGTAAAGAGATAACAAAAGAAGACGATTGATGATTTTCATGAAGTTCAGACGTGTCAGTTTATCAGACAGAAAAATATTCAATGGAGCTTATCTAATCAGCTGCAAGTCTACTGATACGACTGGACAGGGGCTGTGTGCGTACCACCCCATACCTCTGATATACTTAGCTTGAGTGTCAACTTATCAGTATCAGGTGTTATACAAGCTAAATATACATACTATATACGCACTACGCACATACGCACGATGCATACATACAATATATGTCTATATATATGTATATATACATAACATATATACACTATACATCCTACACTATATATGCATATGTCTATATATAAATCTGCTGTACATGGATTGCGGTATATATATATTTATATATTATACAGCGTATGTAGTATATATATATTTATATATTATACAGCGTATGTAGTATATATATATTTGTATATTATACAGCGTATGTAGTATATATATATTTATATATTATACAGCGTATGTAGTATATATATATTTGTATATTATACAGCGTATGTAGTATATATATATTTATATATTATACAGCGTATGTAGTATATATATATTTGTATATTATACGGCGTATGTAGTATATATATACAATGTAAAAGGCTCACCATACTCCACGCCACCAAATAACGAGAGTATCCCGATGGCAGCAAGAGTGCATCTTCTTTTCCTCTTACTCAGTTTATTTATAACAACGATGTCGGCCATTTTTGTTACCGAGAGAAATGTATACTATTATTCCCTCATAGAAACATCATGCTGCAACGATTTGTTAGAAATAAAAAATAATACTCAATCCTGACTTATTTAATTTAATTTAATTGATAATAGTAATAGTGATACTACTAATAGTAATAATAATACTAATAATAGTAATAATAATGCTAATGCTAATAACAATTACAATAGTAATTTACTAATACTCATACAGTTATACTAGCAACTTAACTGCCTTAACAAGCAACAGCACTACAAATAGTACCTAACATTTACTATAACAACAATACTTATAAGCATTGAGTTTATATTAAATTTATTCATAATGATAATAATATAAATAGTAGTAATAGTATCTTATAGAGACATACCAAGAGTATATGAGTTACTATGTCTATTATCAACAGTAACACTAACACTAAAATTATTAGTACTACAATTACTATCAAGCATTAAGCTAAACATTTAGTTTACTATTTTTAGGTTTAATAATAATTTTCAATTTTATTAATCATTTTAAAATTAATTTTAATAATCATAGACATACTTTAGTGATACTAATAGTAACAAGACACAAAATCAAAGTTAAACTACAAGTAAAACTAAACTTGGAATCAGTGAGTTACACTTGAAGTTAACCGCTTTATGCCAATCAGCTAATGTTACGCTTAAAGAAACACTAACAGTAACGGTGAGAGTATAAGTATTGTTATAAGTATTAGTATTATCGATACTAATAACTTAATATAATACAACTATTGAATTTAAAATAAAAGACTCAAACGAGTAATGAGCATGACCAACCCAGTAATCTGAGATTAGTCATTATCAGATTAGTTATTACATTTACTCATTTGAATCTTTAATTATCACTCTGCTTTTTCTTAGTCTTACTCTTAACTCTTAAGTCCTAGAGGAAAATTTATAGCTACTGTTATCTTTGCTGTTAGAGTTACTTTTCTTCTTGTCAAAATGAGTATCTGTTGTTATGCTGTATAGATAAATATTGCAATAAATTACTACCAACTTTCTTACTGTCCGTACCTTTATTCTATCAAATGTCAAAGCTAACTGACTCTCTTGATAAACAAAAAGTATCTCAAACAATTACATAGCGCGGTGAAAACCACAACATAATTACTTTGACAGCATAATATTAATTGTATCGCTATAACATTCCATAATATAAGGCTACTAGAGTCTAGAAGGTATAAGTCATGGGATAATCATAATATAAACATGGCTTTAGTAAACAGATACAAAGATTACAGTATCATTATCAATCATTACGGTTACCGCACCATCACCATTGCCTTAAGTTAAAGTTAAACTAAAGTTACCAATTTGAGTATTTTAACTAATTTAAATTTAAGCAATATTAATTTGTATAAGCAACAGTATGATTACGAGTATAATTGCAACTACCAAATAAAAATGGATCGGACGTTTACTATTATTTGGTACTATTTATATTTAATCTTCTATCGATTCAATAGGGTTGTGGTGATTATAAATATAACCATTGGCTGATTGAGATAGGTCTAAAAGTAAATGATTCTTGTTACACAACTGAAAGTAACTATCGAGAAGCCTTATAGCCTAAGTTGTCTGAGTATTTGTTCCTTACAACAGAAACGGTAGCTCTTTTAGCGTTGCCCTCATTTGTGTTTCAAACCAGATTTTGAAAAAGCGCAGCTAAACATCACCATCTCCAGCTTAATAATTTATCATCCAAAAGAAATGTTTAAGAATCAAAACGCTGTATTGACTGATTTTGATAAGATACGATTAAATTGCTGAGATCGTATCGTAAGTACCCCGATCTAAATAGTAATTGCGATCAAAACCTAAACTAAATGCGCGCTAATATTCTTATTGGAAGAGTGTACATATCAATATGAATATATACGATTCATCAATATGAATTTGTTATTCAATGACCATTTAATTTTATACACAGTTATTGATATTTAATTTATAGTTTTAGTAATTTAGTTACGATTATTATATTGCTATAACTCTTGCTCAAAGTCTGACGCAATAAGTATTACTAATACTAAAAGTAAAAGTAAATTAAAATACTAATACTTATACTTATAGTTATAGTTAATGTTATACTTATACTTATAGTAATAGTAATACTAATACTAATAGTTTAAGTTATACAGTTATACTAAGTCTAATACTAATAGTAATAGTAATACTAAGTCTAATACAATAGTAATAGTATTACTAATAGTAATAGTAATAGTAATACTATTAGTATTAGTATTATTATTAGTATTACTATTAATATTAGTAATACTCATGCTGTATTACTATTATATGGTATATAAAACTCATGTTTGTAGCCCAGAATTCATGAAATGGGGGACAGTTCCGATTCTAGTAATGAGTACACGTTGAAGAGCCCTCCTACTGATTGCATATCTGCAGTGAAGTTTCAGCCCAATTCCTCTCACCTCCTTCTAGTCAGCTCCTGGGATACGGGAGTCAGGCTGTACGATGTCAACTCTAACACTCTGCGCATGCAGTACAATCATGCTGCCCCTGTTCTTGACTGCTGCTTTCACGACGCGGTCCACAGCTATAGTGGAGGTCAGGCTATATCATCATCTACTAGTTGTATTCCATTTTGTATTTGAATTTGACATATTATTATTATAGTTCATTTCTTGTTTAATATATTGTTCAGTGATATGCTGTATGTCACTAATTTTCAAAATGATATGTTGTATTACCCACTATTTGCTCTATATTAGTATATTATATTACATATTATATTGAACTAGTTTTATGCTAGTAATTTTATTTTAACAACTTGGTTGACATATTCGTTTTATGCTTCTAATTGGCCAAGTTCTGTCAAATAGTAACATTGATAGCTAGAAGAGCAGTGAGATAGTCACTGTTATAATGTATTTACTTTTTATTTGTCTCTAAGCTAAATATGAATACTAACTATTGCTAACTGTTAACTATTACTAGCTACTAACTATTATTATTAATTACTAACTATTACTAACTCTTTACTATTTACTGAAATTATGTGACATATATGTAGGCGAGAGGCACATAAACATTCACATTTGCACAGCAACAAAACACTTGTTAGTAACTATGCATTGTGTCTACCATTGTTTGTTACCATGGTTACCATGGCCTTAGTATCTCTCATATGGTGGAGCTGCTGCTTACAGGTCTCGACAACACTCTCAAGATGTACGACTTCAATGCCGCCAAGGAGTTTGTGGTGGGGTCACACGAGGCCGGAATCAGATGCGTAGACTACTGCCCCGAAGTCAACGTCGTCATCACAGGTCTCTATTTCCTGTTTTCTATTGTCTGAAACATGCTGTTTCCTTCTCTTTTCACAAAATTTAAAAAAATCTGTTTTTATGAGTTTCAAATGTTTGAAATTAGTTGAATGTAAACTATTATTATATTAGCATGATACTAGCAGAGTGTTGCAGTACACTATCTTAGATCTTGTAAACTAGCAACTATTTCTGTGATGAGGGAAGATGACTCCTTGTGTCTGCTTGTTGGCAGGTAGCTGGGATTCTACGGTGAAGTTGTGGGACCCGAGAACCCCCTGTGGCACGGGCTCCTTCTCCCAGCCGGACAAGGTCTACGCTATGGCCGTGTCGGGGGATAAACTGATAGTCGGTACCGCCAAACGCAAGGTTCTGGTTTGGGATTTGAGGAATATGGGCTATGTGCAGCAGAGGAGGGAGTCTAACCTGAAGTACCAGACGAGGTGCATTCGTGCCTTCCCCAACAAAGAGGTAATAAAACCTCTCTATACTATACGATGTTATATCTATACTATACAATAATGTCTCTATACTATACAATGTTATATCTATACTATACAATGACCTCTCTATACTATACAATGACCTCTCTATTCTGCTGCAGGCGTACGTCCTCAGCTCCATAGAAGGACGAGTTGCCGTGGAATATCTCGACCCCTCCCCAGAAGTTCAGAAAAAGAAATACGCCTTCAAATGTCACCGATTAAAAGACGATAAACTGGAAAAAATTTACCCGGTCAACGCTATAGCATTCCACCAGGAATACAACACATTTGCCACAGGTAGGGCAACTCCCGATTAGCTGATTAATATTTAATTGAAATGATGTTGTTCTCAGGGTTGGCAAGTGTAGACTTACTTCTATGTGTAGGTGGATCTGATGGGTACGTCAATATATGGGACCCGTTCAATAAGAAGAGACTGTGTCAGTTCCACAGGCTACCTTCCTCAGTGACTAGCCTCAGTTTCTCTGCTGATGGTAAGTAGATACAGGGTGGGTGTACCACGCCCCCACCTCCATACTCTGCTTAATCTAAGTGACACTGCTACTATTGGTATACAACTCTTTGTTAGTAAAAGTAGGTTTAAGGTTAGAATCAGACATTATTTGAAGTTATCCTCTCTCTCTACTCCAACCTTTGATGACTCACTCGTCTCTAAATTTATTAAGCTATTTGCTTTCACAATGCATAAATCACTCCTGTTAACACCAACAGATGATTCTAATCACTTTTAATATTGTATCTGTTGTACTCCACAAATATCTCTTTGTGTTCTGTTTGATTCGTGATGAAATTATCTATAAGCAGCTCGGGTTGAGGGTGACTAGGTGCGGTAATTTGGAGTTCACGAGTATAAAGTTGGGCGTTTAAAGTTCCCACCTAAATCCTGATTTCGAACTTGAGAACCCCAACTACTGCACTCAGTCACCCCAACTTGGAGCTGCTTGTGAAATAATAGTGTCACTTTCTACACTGTGACTTCAGTGTCACAGTGATTTCTTGCATCACCTTTTATCACGGACAATGTTTAGAGTTTATGAAATCAGGCTAGTCCAAGTGTTTGTTATTGCAGGCTCTACCCTAGCCATAGCATCTTCAGTGGTAGACGAAGAAGAGACGGTTGGCCAACGCAACCCCGACCAAATCTTTATCAGAAACTTATCTACTGCTGAAACTAAGCCTAAATGATTCCCTGACATTTGCATTATTGTTTCTATTTCATATTGAAACTTTGTGTTTATTAATATGCACTTATCTGTAAATATATCTCAATATACTATGCTAATACACCTCCTGAAACTAATAGTTTACTTTTCAATTTACCACTAGGTTTCATTCATTGGATATTTTTAGTCTTGGAAGTGCAGGTTTTACCTCTCAAACTAACATCATGGTATGTGTTAAAGTCTGTTTAGAAGTTTTACATTGCTCTGCTCAGTGAACAGTAAGTTTATGTTTAGAATACCGCTTCAGGAAATTACTGCTAGAGCAAATCAGCAATATCAACATTTTATAAATTTTCACATGTATAACTAATTTTTAGCAGCATTGTATTTCAAGCTGTAAGTTATTTTCTCTCCCGTAACTTAAAGTGTCATTTAGTTGTGTAAGTGGCTCCTTATTGGAGTATTAACGCACATATCTGTAAGCTGTGGTACTGCCACGTAACACATCAAATGCAGCTGCTGTTAGTCTATGAAAGAAGTATAAATATACTATCGCCACTAACCTTGTAGTCAATCTGGATTCACTGTTTACCTGCTACTGTATTCTTAACAAATGGTAAGGGATTGTATTTCACAATCTTGCTTTCTCTTTGAATGTTGGGATGTAAACTGTTATAAAACTTGCGGGTTTTCTATTGACTAAAGTTGTGAGAATTGCCGCAAGCTTTCTTTTCACTAATGTATACAATATCATTACCTCTACTCCTGTAGAGACCGGGCTTAAAGGGATTAGATGTGTTTAAAAAATAGCCAAAAATAGAAATACACGCGTTATAATACAGAGCAGAGTATATTATAGCAATATGTTTCTTGTTGTATAAATCTCAGCTTAGAATTTGTTATCCAGATGAAGTGTTTTATGAAGTTTTTGGTTTTGGCCATTATGATTTGGACCGTCACATCACAAGACGGACAGGAACAAGATGTTGTGACGGACTGTACTGGAGTAACGGATATCACTCCAAGACGGTAAGACAACTCTAATGCTGATTGCATAACTGCATTGTTTGCTTTGACATGACCTAAATCTCTAGTAGCTGTTGATTAACCATAACTAGGCACTGCTGGCGGTGTTATTAGGATTGTCTCACTTTAAATCAAAAATAAATTATGTTGGCTTTGTAATTTGCTGCTTCTATTGGTACAATCAACCTGATGTTCACATCTTTCAGTGCCTGCACTACTGATGAAGGAGAACATGGCTGCTGCTACATGGGCAAATGCAACAGTTTTGCTTGTGATAACTTAAACTAACCTTGGTTATGCCTGATCAACCAAACCTATGATGAATATTCACGTTTACCCTGACTCTTGCATTTCTGGTTTCTGCTTTTAACTAATAAAATATTTTTATCAACTTTGATGCAATACTTTCTTGCAATTATTATGTTGATATTGAATTTTGTGGTGGTACATTTGGTTTATTACCGAAAGTTTCAATCCAGTAAATATCTTATGTCAACCGTTACAAACTCTCCATGGTGCAGGAATCAGTGTTCCAGATGAAAACATTTTTGTATCCACATCTAAAATAAGACCACACTTGACTGAAACAACAACAATAACGTGCAGTAACTTGTTCAGTAAAAGCATTTGATATTAGACCTAAGGCTACATTTCATACTCCATTACATTACCTGGCTACATGATTGCTAGACTGGGGTCCAGCACTTGGTTGCCCGGTGCACTGTGTCTGTGAAATATCTGATTCCCACTTTCCATTCAAATAGCCTTTAACCTCAAAGTAGCCACCGTTAGTGTTGGAGCAATCCATCATCACGTCCCACATCCAGTAATGATCTCCATAACTGCAGAACAAAGCTATATGTTACACTTTAAAATGGGTATTTCACTTGTCACAATAACATTTACTAAGAGATTTTGCTGCAACTAATGAACTATTTTGGGTATTTCACTTGTCACAATAACATTTACTAAGAGATTTTGCTGCAACTAATGAACTATTTTGGGTATTTCACTTGTCACAATAACATTTACAAAGAGATTTTGCTGCAACTAATGAACTATTTCGCCTAAGGCGGCTGCTGTGAACTCTAGAACTGGAGGTTGATTCAGACTCTTACGTATTTTCTGGGTCATAATTGGTGCTGGATGTGCTGCTGCTAGTCCACGCCATGGGAGACCCTCGGGCTGCCACACCTTCATGGGTGCCTTGCCCACTCTCGGCTCCTGTCCAAGACAGCTTTGTGTCTCCTCGTGCCCAGGCGTTATACGCGGCGAATGCAGTGCCAGCTTTTGGCAAATAGGTTATAGGCAGTTCACATCTAGAGCCACACCCTGCAGGCAACGAGTTTATGTTGTTATGAATGTAAAACTTTTTAAAATACTTTATCTTGATATATATTTTTTAATATTTGTTTTTGTCCGCAATAACAAGTTTTTTTACCTCCCCGGAGAAACATGTCTTGGCCCACGGCAGTTGTCTTCTTAATAAAAACAATAGTTCTCTGGGTGCCGGCGGGGGCAGGAACAGTGACACTTGGTGGCGGTTGCGCTGGAGTGTTTCCTGGAGCCGATGAGCCACCACCACCAACTCTGGAACCTGTAAAACATCTCTATGCTTTAAATATTCAAAAATTTGGCAAGTTTCAACAGCTCAAGGTGTCTCATAACTAAAGTTCTAAATCCCACAGAGTACGGTTGCGCTGTTATAGCGGTGAATATTGCATACCTACGTGGAAGGCGACAATGGGATCGTCAGAGCTTCCATCAATCTGTATGTTAGCCGTAGAGTCTGAGCCAACAGTGATGGTTGTGCCAGTACATTGCCTGAGACAAATATTATCAAAATGAGACAATAATTTTATGCAACAGATACTCTTTTGGTTATGTGAGACTTACCAACTGTCTACAAACTATGTAAGCCTTAAAATAAAAGTTTCAATAGCATACTATTGCTTAATCAGATGTATATTTATCTAAAGATAAAATTTAAATCTTTGTACTAATATGATTAGATAGTTTTTAGGATTAATGTTACCATTTCACTAGTTCAACTTATATATACTTAGTATAACTATGAGATTTGTCTACCCATTCTCAAGATTTCCACTGATGATGTCACAATAGGTTCCACTAGGTAGTCCAGTCTTCAGATCTGCATACATGCTACCATCACCTTTGTTGATAGCGATAAAGCTGGAAGATCCACGACTGTACGCTATTTGGTTGTTTCCATTCGACCACCAGTTCTCTACCCCCGATGACCCTGTTTTCAGATGAGAATAGTTTTATTAGTTATAAACTTACCAACTGCATGTAAAGATCATTGATGTGAAATTCCTGGAACTCCGAACATATACCTGCCGAATTTCTCCAAGCAACCATGTTGGAAATTTGCCTCCATCGATGTTCACAGATCCAGCCGTTGTTGCAGAGACCACTATCCCCGGGAGAACCACTCGGTGGACCAGTGGAGTCCTCGTGGAAGTCGTAGCTGCTCATGACTCTAGGCACACCATATGGCCAGGAAAGCATGAATATGACTGCCATTTTGTAAGCCTTCAAAACAAACAAAAGAGACATTTACATGAGTTTTATGAAAGTAAACAACAAATTAAAAAATAATTTGCATAAAAGTTAATGACCGCAAAAGTTGAAAAAAAATCACAGGTAAATCTGTTTATTGTCTATTAACTAACACAAACTATTAAAATACAAGACAGAATCCATTGCTTTAGAGTTTACCTTAGAATTTTTGTAGGTGATGACATTGCCACCACCGCCATGCCCTCTCTGGTTGTCATGGTTATCAACAAACACAAGTGCGTCACCACTGGCCAACATTCCCCAGGAGCTACCGAATGACTGCAGATGAGTCAGCTGTGTCTGGTGTTTCATGAATATGTCGGCCATCTTGAGTCCTTCAAATTGCAAATAAATAAGTTTATCCTGCAGTTACAAAGTCTAAGAAGTTATACCTAAATATCTACTACTTTTTCTGTTTTTTTTTTAAATAAAGATTTTTAAGAAAAATAATATAAGCATAGAGAGTAAAAAATTATCAGCAAACTTATTTTATTAAAAGATGTATGCATATTTGATGAACTTTTGAACAAAAACTACTAATTTTAAGGAGGACAATTTCACAATATTCTCTGTAATATAAGAATCAATAAAACCAGTTTCTATTGAAGACTTTTCCTATTCCCTTTCAGTATGATGTCGTCAGTATACAGTCAGTATATAGTCAGTATACAGTCAGTATGTAGTCAGTATATAGTCAGTACATAGTCAGTATATAGTCAGTGTATAGTCAGTATATAGTCAGTATACAGTCAGTATACAGTCAGTATATAGTCAGTATATAGTCAGTATACAGTCAGTATGTAGTCAGCATATAGTCAGTATATAGTCAGTATACAGTCAGCATATAGTCAGTATACAGTCAGTATACAGTCAGTATACAGTCAGTATATAGTCAGTATACAGTCAGTATATAGTCAGTATGTAGTCAGTATATAGTCAGTATACAGTCAGTATGTAGTCAGCATATAGTCAGTATATAGTCAGCATACAGTCAGTATATAGTCAGTGTATAGTCAGTATAATATAGTCATGTATACAGTCAGTATATATAGTCATGTATATAGTCAGTGTATAGTAACATATTTTCTTCTTACCAAACTTAAACTCTGTGACGCGACCAATATGCACGTAATCTCCTGATTTGATTGGTTCACTCCCTGAAAGATCAATGACTTCTTGGAAGACAAAAGGCTCGTCCCCGCTGCTTGTTTTTCTTGTTTTAGCGAGAGTACCATCTAGGTCTCCTGGCCACATATGTTTGGCAGCATCAACCCGATACCCTGCAAGAAAGTGTCACAGAAACTATTCTCAAGCTAAGCTCTCAAAAGATATGAATCCACAATCATGGTTTAGTTTGTTAAAGCGTTGAAATTTATTTAAATAAATTAAAGAAATGGAGCACCGTTGGTATTGATAGTAGATTGAACACATTTTGAGTAGAAGTTTTCTCCACATGATATCTAAATAGAATGTTGACTTTGTGAATCAGCATATTATTACCGTCTATTCCAATATTGAGCATGTCGTTAAAGAAGTCCGCTATTTTTCCCCTGACGTATTCATCTCCCCCTGCAAGATCTAGAAGTCCCAAGAGACGGCAATTTCTCACTTGATTGGCATCACCATAGTTCTCAATATTTCCACTTGCAGTGGAACATTGCTTACCAAAGTCGTTTGGCCCAAATGGAACTGATGGAAAACTCATTGCCTGTAATAACACAAATAGAATATAATAATATTATGTAATTCTAACTGAATGTAATTATTATTTAATTTTATATTTAGATGTAATACTTAGCACATACTAAAAATGTGATTTGATAGTCAACTTTAGAAAGTTCACATACTACAAAACTCTTTTAGAGAAATCAGGAATTTATGCTAAAAGCGTTTTATGAATTAGCCTTATAATATTCCCTACATGCAGATAAGCAGATAATTTTCAGACTAACCCTTGTGTCATAGTAGCTACCACCGGTACCTCTACCAGTACCAGAGTCAACACCAGCCATGTGGTTGATGACGGCATCAATGTAGATCTGAACACCGGCAGCTTTGCACCTATTGACCATGTCTATGAACTCATCTCTTGACCCTGAAGCGCTGTCTAACTTGTAACTCACAGGTTGGTATCTCTCCCACCACGGTCTGTTGGAGACTATTCTGTGCTCGTTTGGAGGAGATACCTGGTATTACAGCTTCTTTATAGAACTTATAGCAAAAGTAACCAAAATTGCTTTTGGCCCAGTAATTGATGACTATTACATTTTGGCTCAGTCATGGAAAATTTGATAGATAGAAAAACTTGCATGCTTAGAATAAAAGAAGATGTATTCATGAGTCAATCAGCCTTTAGATTAAGAACTAAAAGCACACTGAGATTCACACCGGGGGGGGGGGGGGGGGGGGTCTCTAGTTTGCAAGTAGGCACTAACCACAGAGACAGCTGAATAAACAAAAACACTACACATTAGAATATTTTTGTCTAAATTTGATATACCTGAACTCCACAGAAACCTTTGGGTCCCAACTCATTCTCACACTCCCTTGCTATATCTGACCATCTCCATGAGAACAGATGCACCAGGACTTGTCCGTTTCGGCCTGCGTGGCAATGAGGAGTCTTTCGCGCTGATACCAAAGTACCAATCGCAAGAAGCGACAGAATCAGCGTCTTTCTCATCATGACTGGTGGATGAAAATGGTTATCTGTAGCTATGTTGGCCGAATAGCTTGATAGAAGCTGTACAGCTGTGAGATTCTCACTACTTGCGCAATATACGCATGTCTCTGGTCACTTTTACTTTATTTCCTTAAGAACTCTTTATTATACCAACATATTTTTGAGTCACACAGCTGGTGCGTTATCTTAAGATAAAAATACAAACACAAATGCTCAGATCTTTTATATTTTAATAGAGAAATGAAGCCTGTAGTTTTTGACATAATCTAAAAACCCGTGCCTAAAAACGTGAGCTCAAAGTTTGCAATATTTGCATTTGGTCGTCATCTGCTTAATGTGAGTTTGCTTAGCTTATCAGCAAAGCACTTAGCATATTCACCAAGATATTGTGTAAGGTAACTTAACCAGATAAGGGAAGTAGTTGTTACACAAGTTATAATAGCAGTCACTTAGATAATATATTTCAAACAAGGTACAAACAAATTTTATAAAATATTTGATTAAAGATTAACAAGAACATATTCTTGTTTGTGAAGTTACAAAAAGAGTTCATAAGAAGCCACTAAGAAGCGCTAAATTTAGACACATGTCACTGAATATTACAAAGAAATCAAATTTAGAGCCGTAAGTGCCAGTGATGTTAAATCTCCTCTACTTTGCAAGAGTTGCTGTTCCATGTGAAGATGTTCTTGTAGCCACACCTACAAAACCATCCATTGCAATGTCTACATGGCCATATTATTTTTAAAGCTGTTTATAGTCTTTCATAAAGTGCATAAAGTGAATGCTTTAAACTGCTGTAATATTTTCTCCAACACTAATTGAAGTCAAGTAATATAATATTCTGTAATATCAATAATCAGTGATGTTATACAGAATATTTTACATAGTATATAATTATTTTAATGATGAGCAACACGATCTCTGAGCACTGCATAGTTAGGATAAACTATACCTGACTATAATTGTAGTGAAATTAGCGCTAGTTAGATAAGCTATTTTAGCTACACTAAGAAAAGCTTTCTACAGCACAGCCAGTGCTAACTCTGGCACTTGGCAAGTAGTTGGTGCTAGTAAACTGGTGTAATTTTAAGAGAGCAAAATAATCTTGACTGTAGTGAACTAGGCTTTGAGTTGAGCATTAACTCTTCACTGATGTCCTTTATTTTGTTTTATTCAACATACATTAGTTGATCTCATTGACTTCTATTTACATCCTATTGACACCGTCAAGATTATTTTGCTCTCTTAAAATTACACCAGTTCACTAGCACCAACTACTTGCCAAGTGCCAGAGTTAGCACTGGCTGTGCTGTAGAAAGCTTTTCTTAGTGTAGCTGAAATAGCTTAGCAAACTAGCGCTAATTTCACTACAATAATAGTAACTAGTAACAAGTGTTTTGACTATTTTAATTATCAAAGAGTATTTGCTGAGAATTAAATTGTATTTTTTTTGTGAATGTAGCACTATACCTGGCTATATGATTCTGAGAGGGGAAGGGTGGCGTAGTAGACTCCCCCTCACAAGCTGTCTGAGAAATATTTGATTCCCATTGGCCATTCAAAAAGCCTTTCACTTCAAAATAACCATTCTTCACATTGGAGCAATCCATCTCAACATCCCACATCCAGTAATGATCGCCATACCTAAACAGAAATATCACAGACATAGTATTTGTTACATATTATAACACCTTTACTATGCAAGCTTTCAAAAAAGCTTTAAGTTCGAATAGCTAACGTTTATTGTATATACCGATTTCACCCTTTCTGTACTTTTCAGTTTTTTGGCACTTATATATCAAATTCCTACCATATTCTCTATTAATGTTTGCTAAAAAGCTGAATTAAGCTAAATTCAACTCCAAACTAGCAAAAAAAATTTTTTCTTGTAGTTTTAAATTGAACAAGGCAGCTAATTTGATTTAAGTAGTGCCTACGTGTTTTCTTGGTCGAAGTTCTTATGAGAGCGAGTGTTGGAGGTCCAAGCCATAGGTGACCCTCTTGACCCCAGGCCTTGGCCCACTTCCTGTTCTGTGTTCCAATCCAGCATGGTGTCACCTCTAGACCACCTGTTGAACCTGTCAAATGTTCTGCCTACTCTTGGGGGTGGGTAGGTTATCCTTATTGGACAGTCTCCCCCACAACCAGGAAAACCTGTGCAATAAATTATCTCAGGTTACATTTCTACATGACTAAAACACTTTAATCAAACAAAATAATTATTAAGCAAAGATTGCGCCATAGACCAAAAACTAATTTATTTACATTTTTATACAAACACTTAAGTTATGCAATTTCAAATAAAAGACCTCCACGAAGGAAAACATCTTCTCCAGGACTAGTCAGTCTGTTTATGAAGACAATAGTTCGGTTGGTAGAGGCAGGCGATGAAGATGTTAGTGTAGCGGATGTGGAGGGTTGACGTTGTGGAGCTGTTGTAGACTCGCTGCCAGTGTTCTGTGCTGTTGGTCTGGTAACTGGGCTGCCAGTGCCCTGTACTGTTGGTCTGGTAGCTGGGCTGTCAGATGGAGGTTGCACAATGCCCCCTGCTGTTTTGGCACCTACATCAATAACATTCTCTACTTAGATAGTTTGTTTGCAAAGAAAGTGGTATAAAACACGGCAACAGGGAAATATTTGTGAAATTTTAGATTATTTTCTTCAAGAAAATGCAATGATAATGCTTTAAAATTGCATCTCTGCTTTAACAAATTATCCATGGAAGCTTATTGAAAATTACTATAATTTGAGTTGACCTATTAAATTCCTAAAATTGAAAGTTATATAGCAATAGCTTGTTCTTCCACACTACAAATTAATAAAACTGTATCATCAAACTCTGTTTAATTTTTTAAACTAGCTTGCATGCAGAACTTTGGCCTACACATATGTTGTTTTATATAAAATGAAATAGCTACGAACATATATCTGTATTCCAAATTTCAAGTGAAAAACAGTAAGCAATTAGTATTAATCAATACTAAATTAGCAATAAGCAAAAAGCAATAATAGTTAAGAAGCTTTTACCAATATGTATAGCAACCACTGGGGTGGACGAGTCACTTCCAATTCGTATGTCAGCTGTGGAGTCAGAAAATACAGTAACAGTCTTTCCTGTACATGCCCTGCAAATGTTTGAATATTGACAATAAGTAATGAGACATTAGCTTCTTTTAGTAGAAAAAAAGCACCAATGTGTTTTCTCAATTCTCCAAAATTGAAAATAGTCAAAGCATTGGCGCTTTAAAGCAAAAGCCCAAAGTCTAATTCACCCGATCACTTGTAAATGTTTGAAGAAGCTGAGTTTAATAGTTTGTGTACTAAAAGTTGTAAAGATTGAACTATTTTTTGAAGCATCTGTATGTATTAAAACAAAGTTTTCACTGTTCTGTGTTACTAACTGACCCGTTGAGTAGATCACCACTGATGACATCACAGTAAGTGCCACCTGGCAGACCGGTCTGTAGATTCCTATTCAGCTCACCCCCTTCTCTGTTGAAAGCTATAAAACTTGCAGATCCTCGGCTGTACGCTATTTGGTCGTTTCCATTTGACCACCAATTCTCAACTGGTGCTCCACCTGCATAGTGACAGGTTGATTTGGAATGAACAGGGCTTTAGTAGCTTTTAAGAAAGCAAACTCATCTCTGTTGAAAGCGCTTTCAGTTTGATATTAACTTGTATGTCAAAGTAGTTAGTTTATAGCCCTTCAGTTACAGTTTGCTTGTGGTTTAAACTCATTGTTTTTGCTAACAGCTTGCACATCTACTCTCACACCAGATATTATGTTTATCAGAAATAGTATAATTCTTTCATATAATAACTGACCACTTGCAGTTTTGTGAAAAATGAAACAAATATATGAAAAAGTAGATTTCAAAAAAATCAGCAATGAATCATGGTACGAAACCTATACTAGCATATGACAATGCGGTACATGCACTCAGGACAAGATATGACTTCTGCATGCTGAGCTACCTGCGGAATTTCTCCAGGCAACCATATTGGCGATCGGCTTCCACCGGTGTTCACAGATCCAGCTGCTGCCACAAGATTCTCCATCAGCAGGGGATTGTGCAGGAGGGCCGGTCCAGTCTTGGACGAAGTCATAGCTACTCATAACTCTTGGTATACCGTATGGCCAAGACAACATGAAGATAACTGCCAGCTTGTATCCCTGAAAGAGAAGTTAGTCACTGAAAAATACTGGATTGTGTAACAGCTAATGGCATTATGGCAGAGACGGGTGCAGCAATAGAGAGGTTGGGAAAAGCTTGTGTTTTACAAATAGTGAATGCGGCAAAACAAGTAATGTTCTCAAAAAAGCCTTCAACCCTCATCAAAACAAAGGTTTATTAAAAAGTTGAAGAACTTGAGCTACCTATTCAATTTTTTTCCCTGCTGCATCTAAATGACTGATTAAGCAGTTGGTGTATTTCTAAAATGTGTACTTTTAAATAACAAATTGTAGACATTTTTCATGACTTGACTTACATTTTAGTCTTTATTGGCTGCTTATAAATGCTATAAATTGTTGATACAAAAAGGTGTAAGAAGAATTGAAGATTTTATAAGATGTTTATCTAAATTCATATACTGATTACTCGCTCAGATATGTTCAGCTGCTTGGTTAGCATGACTCAGTCCGGGCAATAAGTTACCATGCAGCAGGATACTTCTCACCAGACAAGATACTTACTTCTGGCTGTTTGTGAGTGATGACATTGCCCCCTGCCCCGTGACCTCGTTGATTGTCGTGGTTGTCAATGGATACCAAAGCGTCGCCACTCGGCATCATGCTCCAGTCGCTGCCAAAGTTGTGCAGACTGCTCAGTTTGATGTGCTGCCACTTGAAGATGTCTCCCATTTTGTAACCTGCACATAACATCAGTTCGTCATCTTGCATGTTGATTTTAATATTCTAGTGACATACAGCACTGACTGATCTAAACTAATAATAGAGCAATAATATCTTTTAGAAATGAACTGTTTATCTTGAATATTTAAGTATTAATATTGGTAGTTTTTAACACAAAACTTTGACAGATGTAGCAACATTGTACAACCAAATTATATTTATATAAATTATAATAGATGATGGCATTTTGAACAATTAAAAATAAATTTTTATATTTCGCATATACAAATTATTGTTTATGCTTTGCACAATACTTGAAAACTGAAGTGAAAAGTAAATTGTAAAGATTAATATAATGCAGTTCCAACTCACTAGTATCCATAAAATCATATTTCCATGTTTTCATTTCTGTTAAATGATGTTTTTTCAACATACAAGATAACCATATTTAGTAATATACCATATATTCGTATACAATTCTTAAGTAATGTATATTATAAGTCCACCTCTTTTGTTCTAGTAAAACATCTAGCTTATATTACACCTCTATACACTGTATGTCTGTAATTACCATATTGGAACTCCACCAGCCTTCCAATATGAGTATATTGACTGGTCTTGACAGGCTCATTGCCATTCTCAATGACCTCTTGATACACAAATGCCTCCACCTTGTCTTCAGTCACTCCTGTCATACTGAGAGTTGCATTGATGTCTTCGGGCCACATGTGTTTGGCTGCGTCAATTCTGTAACCTGCCAATCAAAAGTAATAAATGGTTCAATTTGATATTACTAACAGTATTAGTGCCTTAGTGTGTGGTGTATCGTTTGTAGTGTTGAGTTTACCCAGTGGCCCCTGTGGTGTAACTGATTGGCAGGCCTGCTTCCAAGTCGGAGATCTGTGGTTCAAATCTCGGTGGGGGCAAATATTTTTTATTGTTCACTTACCATCAATCCCAATTTGGAGCATATCGTCAAAATAGTCAGCGATTTTACTTCTCACGCTGTTCTTGCCTCCTTCCAGATCCAGAAGTCCTACCAGACGGCAGTTTCTGACTTGACCCTCGTCTGCGTAGTTCTCGATATTTCCACTTCCTGTGGTGCAGCGGGTATTGAAATCATCTGGACCGTAGGGTACTCCGTCAAACCTTAGCTCCTGATATCAATAGCCAAACCATATAGAATAGTTGCCAACCATGGTAGACAATCCAAACATTTATTGCTCATCTTCACTTATCAAAGCTAATGGAATATTATGTTTTGTAGTTTAGAAATATTAGGAATATTAGTTTCTTATGAAAATAGAACGTAGAGACTAGGTTACCTGAGTGTTGTAATAACTTCCCCCACTTCCTAACCCAGTACCAGCATCAATGCCAGCCATGTGGTTGATGACAGCATCAATGTAAATCTGAACACCGGCAGCTTTGCATCTGTTGACCATGTCTATGAACTCATCTCTTGACCCTGAAGCGCTGTCTAACTTGTAACTCACAGGTTGGTATCTCTCCCACCACGGTCTGTCTGGACTCGTAACTATTCTGTGCTCGTTCGGAGGAGATACCTGATTATATTAACGAGCCGACATTATATCATTTGTACAAAACCTAAAAGTCAAACAAACTTTAAACAGAACAAAAAAAATTCTATTCAGACAATTGAATGAAACCTAAGAAATATAAGGATTGTTTAGAAAAGTTAAATTTGTACTGTGATTGTACGTTGAATATTATAGATGAAAAGCTAATCAATATCCAATAAATTTGAGTATTATTACTCAATAAGTTTTATAAATCAGTATCTAACCTGAACTCCACAGAAACCTTTAGGTCCCAACACATTCTCACACTCTTTTGCTATGTCTGGCCACTTCCATGAGAAGAGGTGCACCAGGACTTGTCCTTCTCGGCCATAGTAACAGTTGGGAGTCTTACGCTCCAGAAGATCCCCACTCACAGAGATCACCAGCAAGCAAACGGATAGAGCTGACAACCACATTGTGTGTTTGCTGACTTAATGAGTTATGCCCTTCCCTAACCAAGCACTGGCTTTTACCAGTCAGTTTGATATCTTAACCTGCCTTATCTTTATAAACCTGGCCCCATGTAACTTTTAATGTTTGTTTTAAAGTCATAACATACTTACAAATTGTCAAGGTCAGTAAACATCTAAACTGATAAAACAGTTTTTCAGGGCTGATAAAAATAAAGCAAGCATACTGATATAATAGTTATATTATGTTTCACCATTTAGGTACATAGTTCCTCAATCCGTGACACCTTTCTTTAACAAACTTCAATAATTAAAATTTAGTGCCTTTATACCTATTAGCTACTAGATATTGGTAATCACAGATTTTAGTTTTATATATATCAACTACATAATAATATCTCAATTGAATTTAATTTTACTAAATTTATTTTCAAATACATAAAGATAATATTGGCTGGTTAAAACTTCCATTTAGCAGAGCTGAAGCCAACAAATAAAAACAAATGCTATCAACATGTTAAGTGCTTTTAGTAAACTTTTCTAACTGGAGTTGTGCATCCTTATCTTTCCACAGAACGTCTGCTAACATTTCCAGTCGGTTTTTGTTAGGAGTTGTCACCACTCTTATCTGTTTACTGTTGATATCCAGAAACTGGTCATTTTCTGCAGTGAATTGGGGCCAAACTGGTGTTCCATCAGGCAATGGTATTGGAGAGTTTGGGTTTCAAAAAGTGACGACTATAAACTTGTGTGAGTATCAAATATGATGTGCCTATACTATCCATTAAGGTTTTTTTATCAAATTTGGTAACATAAAACGCTAACAGCTGTGTACCAGTAAAGCTTTGAGTTACCTAGTACACTAACCTCAGTTGTATGACTATGTACTGTAGCAGGTGGTAAATATACGTGTATAGACAGCTAGTCTATATAAAGCTAGTGTACATGCACTATAACCCCACAAACACCTTTGCTATTTATTGTGCATTTAAAATCATGGCAAAACATTATTGTCATAATTATCAAAAAGTGTGTGTTTGGAAGTCTCACATGGAAGTTTAAATGTGTTTGAAAGTTTCAAGGTAGTTCAACTAATTGCAAAAGCCTACTTTCCATGTCTAATTACTCTCACCTTTCTCTGCTCTGTCTTGTTCGGGTAGCTGCAAAAGATAACGGCTGACCTGGAGGTTTGACCCGCTTTTTTTGCAGCAACAATAATGTTGTAATGACCATATCTACATTTTTATAATAGAAATACAGGATATAACACATAGGATATGCAGCACAGAGTTTGGGGTCAGTTCAAGCAGTGTTTGTATATACTTTATTTTAAGCGCAATGCCATCAACACTGGAAGAGTTGTGCTGCGTTAAATGGTTTCCTCGTTGATCACGTGATTGTTCAAACTGTCACACTTGATCACCCTTCTTAGTTGCTACTAACTTTATAGATATCTTTGAAGTATGATAACTTTTTCTTGCAATTTTTGATAATGCGGGTAAGATATTTTGATAAACAATTCCTTTTACATCCTGCTTATAAGTTATACCGAAAGTTAACTAAAATACATGAAACTTTCAACTCCTTGAATTGTTGCCTAACCTCATATGTGTGGTGATAAAATATTGTAAATAGATGTTGTTATGGTCATTCACAAAGGCAGTCTATCACAAATAGCAGCTTATAGGATCATATATATGCAGCTTTTAATGCTAACATAATGTAGGGAGTAACCTTTAAATAATTCCAGGCTCATGTATTCACAGCATGACACTTTTGGCTGCAATTTGATCAATAAAAAGCAACATATAGTTTTAGTAAAATTATCTATATAATATTTTGTGATTTACAGTTGATCTTACTTGCAACAAAGAGTGTATAGTATTAAACTATAACAAAGTTTTGCAGATACTTGCATGCTAATAAAACAAAGAAAATGATTTTGAATAGTTTTGTATCTGTTTTATCAATGCACATATATTGTATGAAAGCTAAATGTATTTATAGCTTTGTGCAGTAATAAGCACATATGCAGTTTAAAGTGGCTAATAAATATCAAAAATATTAGTATAATTTAATTTTTGAAGCCATCGACATTGTTACTTTTCATAATGGACAGTAGAATGCTAGTTCTAAATAACTTCATATTAGATTGTAAAATAAAAAACATTACAGATTGATAGTTAATATAAGTGCTAATAACATAAACAAAATTAAATTATATATGAACGAGAAAAGGAGTTATGTTCTCTAGTAGTTATTTACTCCTGTCTTTGCTTGTCTGCAATTGGCTGTAACGTAACGAACCAAATAGTGATTCCGAGGATAACGATAATAAAAATAACAAACATAATTCGGTCGTACATAGCAGCAATATGGCGCCACTGCTCCGCGATGTCCTCTTGGTGCTGGGAGGCTCGTCTTTTAATTTTGACTGTTCTCATCTCTTTGAGTATTTCATTGAGTGTGAGTGCAATGGCTACTTGGGTTTTCCTCTGCCGTTTGTCAAATGCCGGAACCCCTTCTTCATCTGACTCATCATTGTCTATTTTGTGGTCTTCCAAACTTTCAACATGCAGGGAAGCTCTTCCATTTGAGGGGTTTACTCCTCCATTAGTGACTCCATTTAGTTCCTTTTTTATGCCATTTGTAAAGGAATGAGTAGTCAAAGCATTTTCAACCTACAGATTTCATACACAAATATGATACAAATTTAATTTAGAATTTCCTACATGAAGAAACTATCAACTAGCTGCGACAGTTAATAATCGTTCTAGAATCTTCTAACACTCAATTTATCAAGGCAAGTCTTGTTGAAAAATAAATGTAGCTTTCCCAAAAAGTGAAGAGACTTTGAATATTATTTATATGTTACTATTCTTTGAATATAATATTATTTACTGCTTCCTATTATGAATTATCTTCTCATCAATTTTCTTTTTTAAGAGTTATCCTACTTCGTTAGTTGTGTTTATATTTATAAGGGGCGTTTAATGTTTGATATCCACAAGCCATTACTTTATTTTAAGCTATTGTGGTTGCTGATATCAAGAGTTATCTCACCTTAATTGTTATTTCATCAATTTCCTTGTCCCCCTCATCATTAAACCCATTGTTACAGTTGCCCTCTGCTGGAGGATGCAAGTTGTTGACGTTAGTTGACCTGCGGTGCTGAGGCTTGGATCTCTGATAGTCGATGTGGTGTAACAGAAAAGGGTATTTCAGGTAGTGCATTATGGTGTAAAGCGCTTTGCTGGGCGGCTTGTTTTTGTGAATGGAATCATCATGTATTCGCTTTACAATGACAATTACTACTACCGCCATTGCTTGTACCACTAGTAGAATAGTCAAGCATTCCCCTGAAACATAATGAATATAGTAAAGATATTAGTAATAACTTTCGCTGTGGTTACCAATAAGGCATTTGAACGTCAACTTCTCATATTCAAGTTATTTTTGTAAAAATATTTAATTAGTGTAAGGCATAGGCTTCTCTATAATTATTTATTCTTATTTATTAATTGCTTGCTGACCTTTTAGAAAACTCATACCTACCAATACAGGGGTGTTACCTAATACAGGGGGTGTACAGCTGTGTACAGGGGTGTTACCTAATCCAAGGAGTGTGCAAAGGTATACATACAGAGTTACCTAGTACAAAAATGTATTTATAATAGTAGTGCAAGGGTGGTACCATGTACGGGGGGGGGGGGGGAGGAGGCTGTTGTTGCATACTGGAGAGAAGTGGTGTTACCTAATACAAAGGGCTACCTAGTACAGGGGTGTAACATTTTACCTAGTACAGGGGTGTAACATTTTACCTAGTACAGGGGTGTAACATTTTACCTAGTACAGGGGTGTAACATTTTACCTAGTACAGGGGGGTTGTGGGCATCCGGGGGCATCAGGTCAGATATCAGCAGCAAGAAAACAGTCTGTGAAAGAAGTCCCGTGACAGCGAGATCCACCTTGGAGTCAGATCCTGGTGGCAGGTAGAAGGAGAAGAGAGAGGAGGCTATTATGACCACCGATGGTAAGTATAGATAGGTTACGTAGAACCCAGGCTTTCTTTGGATCACCAGCGTGAAGTTCAGAGCTGAAAGAAAAGCATCCACAATCATAAACACGAAACTGCTTTACAAAAAATATTTGGTAAATTAAATGAAATGGCAAAAACTATGAACGATGTTTTTTGCGTCTTCTAAAGTGATGCAATTTCATTTTAATTGTTTAGCATTTATATAAAGAAGTATAAGTTATTTAATAATTTGGTTTTTGCAGAGGTTTGGTCATATAAATTGAAGAGAAATAGCTTATAATTTAACTAAGTCATTTCTTTTTACAAATAACTAGATTAAACTTAATGTCTGGTATGTCACACATCTAAAAATAGTACAAAAATTAGAACAATTTAAACGAAACCAAAAAGATTGCCTGTGGCCTGTTTAGAAGTTACCCTATCTTACTTGGGAATGACTCAGGGCAGCATCCATATTTTGTGATTTTCTTCTTGACATTAAAACCTTTGACATCCCACTCTACATTATTCTTGAAAGAAGAAGTATCACCTACAACACACCACAGAGTGTTGCTTGTATGCACCATTGCAACATCTTCACTACTTTAATCTTTTTACTAGTCAAACGACTACGTGACAGTAATTTGTACAGGCAAGACTAGTACAACTATTGAAATGACGTGACTTTCAAAAATGGTTAGACATGTTTACTAACATATTTCTGTATTGAAAAGGTAATAATGTAGTATGACGTGACAAGGAAAGCCAAGAGGTAAGGCTATTGAATCAACAAATGCACAAATAAGTGATAGGTTAGGGTAGCTTAGCAGGGCTCTCCTTGAAAATCACTTTAATAAAATTTAATAAAATTTTTGACTATACAAAATGAAAATAGGAGAGCCCTGAAATTTTTGAAACCTAAGGTCTTAAGGGCTGATATGTGGTATTCAAGGAGACCCCCTTTTAACGACGACTTGAAGAAAAGCGTGAAACTTGATTAGTAGAGGCGCCAGGCAAACAACCGAAAGTGCAGGCCAGGTTTATTACATCAGTAAGATAGAAAAATATAATTAGCATCTTTGTTTTTATAGAAAACTTAAATTAGGAATCTCATGAGTTTGTCATTCTGATAGGTATCAGACTACTATACACAAGAAAGTTTACTTCTGGGAAACCTCTAATCTTTGATCATAGTTCTTTTGAGCACAGTCAAATGATTTTGAGAGTTTTTCAGTTGAGATAATATAAAAAGATGTAACAAGTTGTCATGCTGGGCCAGTTGAAATGGAAACAATCAACAACAGGATTATCGGTTTTATTACCCAAGTTGCCTCTAAACAACCATTCTCTAGAGCATGGTGGCAAGAGTAATATCTCTAAAACAAAGGGAGAAAAACCTCTTTGGTCTTTCAACTAATTACAACTAAGTAGACTAAAAATCTCAATAGGGTTATGGGAACTACAGAAAAATTGCATAGAATTGCATGAAATAAAGTAAAATATAATATAATGAAATAAAATAAAATATAATAAAAAAGTCATTTATTATAAGCAATTCTATACTTTTTCTTACAAATGAAAATATTTATGGTTGTAATTAGAGTGCTGAAGGAAATTAGTTACCAATATGAATGAGCGAACATGTGTACTTTAAATTAAGTTCAAAAAAATTAATTATAAAAAGACCAATAGAAATCTAAAAAATTGCTACTACTGTTTTAAAAGTTAAAAGATTATATGGTTACCAATGAAACTATATGTGTTGCGGTAGAACTAGACAGTGAAGCAATATTCTAAAAACTTCTTGCGTTACCTTCGTCGTTCTTGTTGAAGACATCTACTTCTTGGCCGTGGTATATCCAGCTGCCCATAGTGAGAGAGCAGTATTGGGTGTCATATGGAAAGTATCGTACGTTAAAGTGACATACATACTCCATTACCAGGGGGGATAACCACATCACGTCTCCAGTGCTCAGAACTGAGACGAAGAAGTCTTGCATTGCATTGGCGTGTATTGCCGGCTCCAACCTAAAATGTGACATTAGTAAAACAACTCCTTAGAACTTCAACAAATTAAAAACGTACTGTTATGTTCTAGGGTCCTATTCTTTTTACCTACTTCCAGTGATACTCAGACTTTACGCAGAAGAAACTCAGCAAGTGGGTAAAGTTTCCTGTGTGAAGTCATGAAGCGTCGCTTCATTTATTTGAAAAAGTATTGAACACTACATATTGGATAACTAATTTCCTCTGAGACTTTCACATGGTTGATCTGGCGACAGGCCTGTTTATAGGAAGTAAAGCTTTATTTTCCCAAGATGAAAATTGTGATGATGTTTTCATTTATTAAATTTCACAACTTATAAAGACCAGTTTCTCATTGATCTTTGAGTATACAATGTATTAGTAGAAGTTGCAAGCCTCTCAAGTAGTTTGACCTTTGTTCTTGGCACATTACGTTATACCTTTCAAGCAGATGTCTTGCAAATGTAATCAACAGCATTAACATTTTTAAAATTTAGGAACACTAAATTGTTTTGGAAAATTTGAAGTGATTACAGGAAATAAGTTGAAACTGAAAAAAATGTAATAGAAAGCTAATTTTTAAGAGCAATAAACTTTATTTTGTTTGCTCTTTTTTAAATAGGAAGCACGGATCAGCTGGAACTTGACAAGAGCTGCAGTGTGGCAATAATCTCCTGTCAATAAGATACTCAAATGGTTTTTTATAGCTTTGGCTGTTGCGTAATAAATTGTGGGTAGCTCCAGTTACATAACTATGATATAATAATATTTGTGAGATTGTATACACAGCTTCTCATTGTTAGTTTAATATGTGTAGGCGTGACAGCCGTGCTAATAATGATGTATGAGTATGGGATCAATACTTATATATTTTATAGCAAATCTAATGTTTATTGAACATTAAAAAAGCAATTTTCACCTTTTGTAAAGGACAGGTCTAAAACAAAGTATATATTTAATGCATACAAGTGTAATGTTTACATAAAACAATCCAACACAATAAAGAGACTGGGCATTGTAAACTGGCATATCTTTGATGTGAAGACCATGCGTACAATGAGCTCTCATCGTGCAAATGTTGAGAATGTGTTATGCTTTAAACAAACATGAATATGGTATAGGTTGGTATATTCCTTTAAGTTACAGTTAAACAGAAGCATTATACTGCTTGTGTGCGTGTGTGCGTGTGTGCGTGTGTGTGTGTGTAGCTTCAGTTCTTAACTCAACTTACGCATCATAGAGGCAGATGTCGGGAACCCACAACCTGTCCGGTGTCAACTTCAAACCGGACACTCCGTTGTAGTCTTTTGGATCCCAGACTAGAAACTCATCATTCCAATACTTCAAATGTGCAGAAAAAACTTTTCAAAACATTCATCAGCTTGAATTAACAAACTGATCCGAGATAGTAATATATTATAGGCTTGTCATATATTTAGTCCATGGAATACAGTTTGAAAAACTTTAAATGTGATTTTGCATTAGCATATTAGCTTGTGTCTGGCTTGTAATTCAAATAAAATTATAGCTTTAAAATTTAGTTGAGTTCTATCTAAATTATTTTAAAAATTTGTTATACAATCCCAAAACTATGAAACATGATTAAAAGTGCCTCATAGATTTTAGTAAATATCCAACAAAGTTAATTAAAAATAACAAAACTGATCTGATATAAAACAAATAGCATTTTTATAAATCTGAAAACCATGTAAAAGCATCAATATTTTCTATGTTTCTATAATTTTTGCAAATTAAGGTCTGTAAAACGCAATATCTTTTGCAAAAAGTTCATCTATAGTGGCTGAATTAATTGTTTCAGTAATTTATAAACTTGATAAAAAGTTACTTTTTAAGCTAAAGAAGATATTTTAGCTCTTGGCTTTATAGAAACGAGTATAACTTAGAAGGTCTGAAGAAATTTAGACTATTTTGAAATATATATGCAGAGAAATACTTTGTATTCAAAGTGATTGACACTCACCACTCTCATCCATACAGTGGCTTTTAGTAGCTGCTGCTTTTCATTCTACAAACAACAAGTGTTTTCTTATAAAGAGGTTTTTAGTGGACCCATTATAATTAATTTATCAAATTAAATGTTTTTAACCCAGTGCAAACTTAACCAGGAATTTATTTGCTCCATGCAAAAGACAACATATGTCATTTAAAGTTAATAACACCTAATTGATCACCCATGTAATACAATAAATTATCTTTAAATAGGAGAAATTATAGTTAAATTTTCAAAGGTAATTTCATATTCTTATCCGCAACAGTATAATTAGTTTGAGTTTTCCAGTCTACAAGAAATCTTTCAAAGTAAAACATAAACTTTTTAAAAGCTATATTAGTGAATATATCTAGAGGCTTACTAGTTTTAAATTGTAAAGCTTGTTTTGACGGAGTATTTTTTATACACATAGGGTTGCTTTGACTGTACCAGGCATACGTATAATTTTCTTGGAATACTAATAATAGCTGTATAAGTTCTTAACTTTGTAAGAACAAACACCTTTGTTAACAAGCCAACCACTGTTGTAGCCTAACAAAGAAGCTGTTTTATGATTCTATACTTTGCAGGAAGAATGTTCCGGAAGATGATTTAAAACTTCTTTTGATGCTTGTTTTACAAGGAAATTATAGAATTCTTAGAAACAGTTTTATCTTATTTAATATAACGAAGCCTGGAGTTGGACGACTCCATGCTTTGTTATTGCTACAAGTTCATTTCATTGAAGATTCCGCTAGGGAGATGCAGTCACAAACAGCCTCTATGTTGTTTCATATAGGATGTGCTTCTGTCAGTAAAAGCTTTGATTTTTACTTGAGTTTTATTGATTTTTTGACCAGTAAGCATGGCTTTTATTTTGCATATGTTTATGAATACTACCACTGATTTCACGAAGTCTAATTTTTTCTACTTTTCTTTTTGTCTATTGAAATTTTTTGTCATTTGAAACCATGTAAATAAATAAAACACTATGTGTCACGTGTTAGCTAATAATTAAGCATTTTTATATATTCATTCAAGTGATGTCAGCTTTTGATTCATTATTAGTTACAGTTTTATGCTGCCTTTCCTTATGCTAGTGAACCCATTAGTATGTTTATATGTCTATTTAGAACAGTTACATTTTATAAACTTACATATGAATACCGCTGTCACAATTTTATATAAGCAGTGCTTTTCTGGACAAGCTATGATATTGTTAAAAGCTGTACAGTTAAAATGGTCAAGCAATAAAACTATCAGATATAAAATTCTTGTTATATAGAGCGTAGTGTAGAGTTTACTCAGTGGCTCTAGTGGTGTAATGGTAGCACACTTGCTTGCAAACCAGAGGACTCTGGTTCAATTTCCAGTGGAGGCAATTATTTTTCATAAAGATTACAATATGAACCGTAACAAACAATCATGTGAAAAGCAGATAACGATTATTCAGCTAAGTTGTGTTCAATTCCTGGTTGATGATAAATTACAAAATATTTAGTGTGGGAGTGTTCCTTAGAGAAAACGGAACAAAGACATATACTCTATGATGATTAGAATCATTTAATGAAGCAATACAGCATTAAGTGATTATTGATGTTTGATATTCAAATTTAATTTCCATTTTGATATAAACCTAGCTGCTTCAAAAATGACGGCCATCCAATCTAACTCTTACTAATGTCATTCACTTATTTTTGAAAAGAATAGGTTTTAATCATCTTGTTAGAACTACAAATCATATTTCGAATTGATATAAGTATGTTTTAATAAACTCATGCATTGCAAAGCATTGAATTTATGTTTCTTTGTCACATGCAGATAATTGAAATGTTCATGCAAAGTCCCATATGCAATTTCAATAGCATAGTCAGGAAATGTCCGTTTAATTGCCACGTTATTGAAGACACTGATTAAGTTTTCTTCTTGGTTTTATAAAGGACTTAATATTAACACAATAACCAGGAGTGCTTCTTCATTGGTCAATGTATCATCACTAATAGCTCTTTGGGTTAATGGCCGTTGCAAACTTTATTGCATTATTTTATTTAAACTATTGATAATTCTTAGCAAAGATGCTAACAGAAGACTTTACTGAGAGTTTTATTCTTTAATATTTATTGTGACTTTAAATTTATATTTACTTTTTATATCAAAGGGATTGCTTCAGGTAAATCGGCATTGTCTAAATATTAGCATTTGGTTGCTAATTGATGTTCTAGCGAATGATTTAAAGAGGGTTGGATTGATGACACATCCCAGTGAAGCAATGATTAATAATTCATAATCAGAGCTTGTATTGATTTTTAGTAATAAGACTGCTTGTACTACAAAGTCAGTAGTTTGCATAAGGAAGTTTTGGTATCAAATATAGATCCTTCTATACGGATTTATCTATTCAACACTTAACATCATCTCATACCAAGATCATGCTATACCTAAATAATTTTCTACCAATATTTACTATCCTATAGTGGTCCCTATGGTTAGCGCCTGCTAGCAAACCAGGTGTAGGTTCAAATCTTAGCAGGGGCAAAATTGTCAAACTAAAAGATTAATTATGTGGTTCAGTATTTAAAAGTCAATATAGAGGGATTTGTTTGGTGGAGCTGCTATGGTCTAGGCCCTAGGGGTTAGAGCATTTGCTTAGTAAACACTGATCGTCATGGGTTCCAACACGAACAAAGGCCATTGGTGATGTTAGGAAGAGCATCCAGTCATAATTGCTCCTGTGCCACACATGAATATGCCCCTAGCCGGATTTAACAAAAAACCCTTTCTCTTACGGCTTCTCACAGGGGTGGCAACTATAAACCTGCGTGAGTTTTATAACAAGATTTGTTTTGACTGCTGAACTATCATTTCCATATTTCTGGACAAGGATTCGACAATATGAATCCGAAAAAATAACTATAAATGTTGTTTGTTTACTTCGACTACGTTTAAAAATGTTTGGACGCGTTTGGACGTGTTTGGGCGTGTTTGGGCATGTTTGGACGTGTTTGGGCATGTTTAGGTATGTTTTTTACATTGATAATGTCACTTACCACGTCTATGATCTGCTGCAGAGCAATGTCAGCAGTGACATCTACGGGTTGGGAGTTGTTGTACTTTGGTCTCACCGAAGGATCATAGTGCTGCAGCAAGTCATGCTTTAACCTTGCCTCGTCTGGTTGCTCTTCTATTTTCAAAACTCCTAAAAACCACTCCAATGTCAACAACAATGGCTATAAACAAAACTTAAAGGATTGCTCTATCTTAGTTTATTACAATCACATTATAATTATGAACTATAATCTAATGTGTATGCAAACAATTGTGACTTTGCAAAGGGATATATGCCTAGAAAACAGCTTTTCAAAATTTCAATTTTGAGGGAGGTAAAATTTTCAGCCATGAAAAAGGTATAGCCTAATACGTGACGTGTGAACGCCAGTAACTATGCTGCACGTGCTAACTATAACGCTAGTATTCAAGGTTGCTGAGCGCAACATCAACCAATAACGCTCAAGCAGTTACAGTGCGCTATATAGGTCAGCTTTGGTGCGCCCGTAATATTGCACAATCTGACCTAGTTTAGATCGATCGCAGGCATCCATCCTAAAGAATGCATGTTTTTGCAATGCTTTTTTCTATGTTTACAAGCAAAATATGGCCTAATGTTATCACATACATGTTATTTAACATGTCAAAAAACTATAGATTGAGATAATTCACATTTGCACTTCTATAAATATACAAATTATGAGCTGAAAGATCCCATCTCACAGTCATATTTCTATAGTTATTCATTTGTATAGTCACGTGATCAGCAGGAATGCTGGCGCTGTTACGTCGCATTTCCCAGCTCATTTCAAAATCGGCGTTTTGGCTGTTATCAATCTACACCCTCAACTTCAACTAACTTTTTCTACCTTTGGTCAAATGCTTTTTGTCAATGCATGCTTAGAAAAACACAATATTATGTGTGTTTGACCTAAATGGCCATTTATTAGACAAGATAGAGCAATCCTTTAATAAGGCTATAAATAAAAATCACTATGGCTATAAACAAAAATCACTAAGGCAATTTTCTTCTTCCACTCACACTACAGGATATGAAGGTCATGTTGAAGAAACAATTTAAAGTGCATTTGAGTTTTCATTTTGCTGTCTTTAATAGCAATTGATATAAACAAGTGCTCAGTTGCCCACTTGAAAACCGCCAATACTGAAACTTGATGACGTTGTTTAGAGAGGCTCGTGCTGAGAGACCATTTATATTTAGAGCTCAAATAACGTAAACTATTGACATATTGACTAATGTTTAAATTTAGACACTGATGCGTAGCTATGCAACAAAACTTGCAAAACATTAAAAAATGCCAAGGAGGAAATAAATTTAAACTGTAGCTGAAAACTCAAACACTGTAACACAGATGTATATCCGATTTGAGTTATTCATGCAATTTTCTGTTATCTAAAATTTTAAAACATGTAAAAATTGAAAAGAAATTTTTTGTGCAATTGCAAACTTTGTTTTATCTAAATAAGTTGCAGAAATAGCAAAAATTTAAGCAAGAACTTACAAAAGTAATCACACTACCCTATATATTTTTCAGCTTAATGTGTTCTATTATTAAATATTTTACTATAATATATTGTAAATTAAATTAGCCTGCGCAAACTACACTCTTATAATATACGCTTTAGTATTTTATTCTATTTATATTCTTTAGTTTCTTGTTTGCAATAAAACAATTTAATACCAAAACCAATTTATTTTTTTAAAAGTAACCGTAAAATATTATACTTGTTTTATAAGCAATAACCGTATATTACACTTACCCCAAACCAGAGTCATCAGATGAAATATACAAGTGAAAGTTAAAAATATTTTTTGCCTGTTAAACATTCTCATCATAAATGGAATCGACGTCAATCTTTGTCAAACAAGTTTAAGAATATTAGAATCTTTGCTCAAGGCGCTGTCGAATTTGTTGTGAATTATGTGTCTATGAGTATTTATCATTGCAGCTGGTTACAAATTTGCAGCCCTCTCATTGGCTATGCATTTCATGCTTACATAATATTATTCAAGTAGCACATCTCATTATCATGAGTAGCAGAGAGTATGGGAACCTCAAGAGTAGCATTTGCGCCGTTGTCATGGAGACATTGATTATAAATAAGTGCACAATTTCGTATTAGCAAAATGTAAATAATATTCTTTACAACTACTGTACTACTTACCTCAGTCATCAAATAATCATATGAAATATTTATTACCAGTAAATTATAAAAAAGTGCAGTTGTCAAAGTAAATATAAAATACAGTTTAAAATAATTATACATTTTCAACTTTTATTTTTAAAAAAGAAAAAAATATATAAGTTGTTGTATAATAAACAATATTAGAGTGCATTATGATACATCATACTTCCGATTGCATATTACTAAAGTACTTGAAAGTCATTTACTCTAAATGCAATATGAAACAACTGTAATGATGCAATGCTAAGCCCTATCTATCTTAGCTGTTCAAATAATGTATAATATATTCAATAACAAGTCACTGTAAAAGCTAAAACAAAGAGTGATTCCTAAAAAAAAAAAAAAAAAAAATAATACTTTTCTAGTTGCTAAAACTTCCAAAAACCTAAACAAAAATCTTATATAACTGTCAACCATTCATGGCTTGGTGCCTCGACTAGCTACAGTGCTATTGCGCCATAGGCCCTGTCATTTTGTTTATTTTTTTTTCTCAATTAATTTTTTCCCGACTATGACAAAATAAAAACAAACAAACAAACAAACATTGAGTACAATATTGGTCAGACAATGCTACTTGAAAAATTTACTGATGCAATTTAATTAATTTCCTTTGGAGTATTTGTATAATTTATAATGTAGCCTTTATTACAGATTCTTGCACTAGACTCAAATGTCTTGAAGGACTTGAAGAACTTTAACACTTTGAAGGCCTAATTGAGCTCTTTGTGAAACATTAAGTATAGTGAGTATATAATTACCTGAGAGTTACTCGAAGTATGTAGGCATGACATTGAAGTATCGAAAGAACAATAAAGTGGGGTCTGGCCGGCCAGGGAAAATACAAGGACCAAAAGTATAGTACTGATTTATAATTATTTTATCACAAAGTCTATCGGCGTGTTTATCTACTGTAGGCTGACATCTTTCATCTCGTAGTCTCTCGTTCGTCCTTGACCCAATATGTATTTTAATAACAAATGCACATGACATTATAACGTAGCATCTCGCTAGTCCGTAATTAGTGATAAACAAAAGACACATAATAATATAACATCTCCCTTCTTAAGCAGGTGACTTCCTTCTATAACATTGTGATTAAGGTTGCTGAGATTAATAATATGATACGAGTATACATGATTAATATGGATTTGGGATTAACAATGAAACTAAATAACTATGTACAGGGTGGGAAACGGCTAATAGCTTATCCCATGTGGAAGTCCTTGTATTTAGCGGGGAGGACTCCACGGTTGCTTCTGGGTTGACGCTCTGGTGGTGGTGCCGCGTTCCTGAGAGGTGTTGCAGGCAGGGCAGGCATATGGGGGGATTCATTAGGAGCATCTCCAACATCAGTATCAGCAGCATCAGCGACACCAAGGGTCTGTGTGTTATCTGGTTTGAGGTGAACACGATTCCTGCGCACTATAGACTGACCGTTGTCAACCAAGTAGGATCTGGGGGAGTCATGCTGTTCGACAATCATTCCTGGCGACCATTCTTTGTCAGTGCTTGACCTGATTAGTGCAGGAGTCCCAGGTTCCAGATCAGCCAACGGCCGTGCATGGCGGTCATGGTACTTCTTCTGCAAGTTTTGGTTGGCTATTAGTTGTTGGCTAGCCTCAATAACAACTGGTTTAAGCGACTCGGCAGTGATTGGCAAATCACTTCTTAGGGCTCTGTTGAACAGAAGCTCAGCTGGACTGAAAGCACAGCCAGTGATAGGAGATTGCCTGTATCTGAGTAGTGACCTGTATATATCCTCTCTTTCATCCTCACATTTTTTTAGAAAGGCTTTCATCGTTTGCACATAACGCTCAGCCATTCCATTGGACTTAGGGTAGTGCGGACTAGATGTTACAATGGTGAAGCACCAGCTTGATGCAAAAGTCTGCATGATTCTACTGCTGAAAGGCATGTTGTCCGCCAGAATGGACACTGGTACCCCGTGTACAGCAAATATAAATTTCAATGCCAAAACCACGTCTTCAGCAGTCTTTCTCTTGAGTAATCTCAGCTCGGGGAAGTGAGAGTAACAGTCCACAACTACCAAGTAATCATTATTCTTATAGGACAGTATATCCATAGCCACTTTATTCCATGGTAGACTTGGCAGCTCATGGGACATTAACGGCTCTTTCTGTTGACGGTTGGAAAACCTAGCGCAGGTGAGGCAACTTGACACTTCATTCCGTATATCAGCAGATAGCCCAGGCCAATAGAATGATTTCCTCGCAAGCTCTCTGCATTTCTCAACGCCCAGGTGGCCCATGTGTAGCGACTTTAGAATGTGCTTCCTCTGTGACTTCGGAACTATAAGCCGCTCTTCAACGTAAAGAAATCCATCCACATCATAGATGTCAGATCTAACATTCCAGTAGGGTTGGATTTCTGTGGGGGCCTGACTCCGTCTACTCCATGACCAACCATCTTGCAGTGCTTTTTTCAGACTGTCCATTGTCGGGTCTTCAGCATATGACTGTCTCATCTCATTCATGGTGCTATCATCGGTTTCTAAGGCATGAACCATCACAACTTCACCTTCGAGATCACACTGATCATTTGTAACGCGCTGAAGGTAGGCTCGGGATAGTGTGTCAGCAATATATAAATACTTGCCCGGAACATATGTGAACTCAGCTATCCGGTATCTTTGTAGTCGCAGAAGTAGTCTTTGCAGCCTTGGGGATGCCTTGTGCAACGACTTGTTCATTATCGGGACGAGAGGTTTATGATCCGTCTGTATGTGAACAGCACGTCCATAGAGGTAGCTGTGAAAGCGCTCACAGCCGAACACAACTGCTAGCAGCTCCTTATCTATTTGGGGATAGTTGCACTCAGTCTCAGTTAAGCTGCGTGAAGCGTATGCAACAGGTTTACCTTCCTGTAGTAACACTGCACCAAGTCCCGACTTTGAAGCGTCAACTTGTAAATGCGCATCCTTGGTAACATCAAAATACTGCAAGACAGGTTCGGATGTAAGCAAGCGTTTAATTACCTGGAAGCTTTCCATTTGTTCTTTGGACCACACCCACTGACTATCACTCTTCAGTAGCACTCTCAAGGGCTCAGTACAGGCTGACATGTTGGGTATGTAGGCTCTTAGAAAATTGAGAGTACCAATCAGTCTTTGTACTCCCTCTCGGTCTGTTGGGTCAGGCATGGCCTCAATAGCAGCTATCTTGTCTGGGTCAGGACGCAGACCATCTTTCGATACTATATGGCCTAAATAGCGTACCTCCGTCTGATTCAACTGAATCTTCTTGCGATTAAACTTCACATTAGCCTCTTTGGCCTTTACCAATAGCTTTCTCAGATTGGCATCATGTTCCTGTTGTGTCTTTCCAGCCACAATGATGTCATCAAAATACACTGAGACACCAGGCAAGTCTCCAAATATTTGCTCCACCTTCTTCTCAAAGACTTCAGCACTTGAGTGAAGACCAAATGGAAGTCTATCAAAACAGTAGCGACCATATGGGGTGTTGAACGTTGTGAGCAGACTACTCTCTTTGGTCAAGGCTACATGCCAGTATCCATGTTTCATGTCCATGATGGTGTAGTATTGCATACCATTGAATCTGAAGGCAATGTCTTCTAATGTGGGTATCTTGTGATGCTCTCGTCTCACTGCTCTGTTCAGGTCCTTGGGGTCTAGGCATATACGAACCGACCCATCTTTCTTTTCAACGCATACCATACTACTCACCCAGTTGGTTGGTACGTCAACCTTAGATATGATTCCAGATGCCTCCATATCATCCAGCTCCTTTTTCACTTTGTCTAACATACTGAGTGGGACACGTCTTGGATGATGAACCACAGGCTTCACATTCTCGTCAACACATATCTCGTGCTCTCCATCAAGTCTGCCAACTCCTTCAAACACCTCAGGGAACTCCTGAAGTATCGAGGTTGACAACTGATCAACTCTGCGGATCAGACCAAAAGATTCAGCAGCCTCGAGGCCAAGTATGGGAGGAAGGTCCTCATCAACCACCTCGAAGTGGACACTCTGGCTATGCTCCTTGTGGTTCACGGTGAGTTGAACTGCACCCACATTCTTGACCTTGGTCTTATTATAGCCGTAAAGGCATACAGAAGTGGGCTTTAGAGTAGCACCAAGTGACTGAACGGTTCTTAGGTTGATGCAATTTGTTTCAGCTCCAGTATCAATCTTGAACTGAATATCATTGGCCTTTCCTTTGTCACTGACCTTCATCGGAAGAATCCAAGATTTCAATTTAGATTCATTAGAAAGAGCACCAACAGCACCTATGAACAAGCTATTCATTTGTTTCTCTGTTAGAGCTTTGCCTTTGCAGACTTTCTCAAAGTGATTTTTCTTCCCGCAGTTATGACATGTCTCGCCATAAGCAGGACATCTACCTTTGGCATGTGTATATCCACAAAATTTGCAATCTATGTTGTCCTTACGTGTGTTACTTCTGGTTTTATTTTGCGTAGCGCCAGGCTGACTCTGCACAGTGCTGACTGCAGCATCATTTATCTCATTGACTGTCTTCATAGTAGTATCACCGGCAGCCATCCTTGACATCTGCTGTTTGGTAATCTCAGCAGCACGGATGTCATCTAAGGCACTCTCAAGTTTAACGTTTTTGTCACGGAGTAGCCGCTCCTTCAGCTTTCCATCAGTGAGTCCAAACACAATTCTGCAGAGAAGCATTCGGTCTCGCAATTCGCCAAAATCACATTTTGTAGCTTGAGTTTTTAGACGTTTCACAAAGGTGTCAATGGGCTCTCCATCACTCTGACTGAGAGACCAAAAAACAAACCATTCATACAACACGTTACGCCGGGGATTGCAATAGGCTTCAAACTGCTCCAAAACATCAGCCATAACATCCTTGCTTTTACCTGCGGGAAAGTCAAATTGACCATAAATCTCAGTAGCTTCCTCACCAGCCTGGTTCAGAAGTATAGCAACCTGACGTCTATTAATACCCGCATTCTCAGGAGGAGGCTCTTGGCCACTCTCTTGAGGCTTCAAAACCAAATCAATTGCAAGCAAATAATTTTCCAAGGCCCTTCTCCACTTCCTCCAATTGTCTGACACATTACCTTCAAATGATAATTCTCCAGGGGCCTTCAAACCTTCCATGACAGCTCCAAGGCAGACCAACACAGTCCACAACAACAAACAACTAAAAGCTAAACAATCACCACTCCAGTGGCAAAGTAGGGTGCGAGTACGATCTAGCTGCCACCATGAAACATTAAGTATAGTGAGTATATAATTACCTGAGAGTTACTCGAAGTATGTAGGCATGACATTGAAGTATCGAAAGAACAATAAAGTGGGGTCTGGCCGGCCAGGGGAAATACAAGGACCAAAAGTATAGTACTGATTTATAATTATTTTATCACAAAGTCTATCGGCGTGTTTATCTACTGTAGGCTGACATCTTTCATCTCGTAGTCTCTCGTTCGTCCTTGACCCAATATGTATTTTAATAACAAATGCACATGACATTATAACGTAGCATCTCGCTAGTCCGTAATTAGTGATAAACAAAAGACACATAATAATATAACACTTTGAAGGACTTAAACATCTTAAATCTGTAATATCATCTTTATTTTATTTATTTGAACTCATATTGAGAGTTTTGCAGACTTTGCTAGTATAGGCTACTAAAAATACTAAAGATAAACAAATTACATTGTAACTCAACTAACGGTACTTTAAAAAGCTAGTATGAATTTTTCACTTCTTCATGTCCCTCATTGTGGCAAAATATTTGCTAAAACACTATAAAAATGTTTCATTAATATTTATATCTGTCTCTTTGTGTATACAAGACCCTCGCACCAGTGTTTTTGTTATTATTGAATTTTAAACGCCATAACTGCATTTAAAAGTCTCACATGAACTGCAAAATTATATATTGATTGATGGCTATTTTTTCACATCCTTTCTTTTAGTTTTTTGAGTCTGTTGAATGCGTGTTTAATCAGGCTTATCCAAATTAAAATAGTACTGAGTTTACTCAAAGAGAGGGATGGGTATCATTCTTTCTGAGAGCTTAAATGCGACGTCAAAACTTTATGGTATTTGCAAGCAACTGTCTGCTCTATATACGCTCCCCGGTAAGCTAATGCCCCGTAAATATGAAGTCAGTAAATATGTCAACTTTAAAATATTACAAATAAAAAGGCTACAACTTTGACAATAATTTAGAAATTTACAGTTTGTTAAAATGAAAGTTGTCATTTACTATAAGCCATAATTTTACAATGCAACTGCAAATTAATAATGTAATGGATTTTCACCCTCTATTAGTTTTTAACTGCGTGAGTCAGTATTACAACTACTGTTGCGTATCGTTTTGAATGCTGTAATTATAGCTAAGTTGCACTAGCTTTCTAATGCCTTATTATTGTGATTAAGCTTTCAGTATAATGTAATTTTTATTAAATACGCATTTCCAGAGTTATTTTCCCTTTTTGCTATTTCATCGTTTTGCATTAATACTGATACTGGAAATTTGTGTAGCTTTTATGAATGCCTTCAATAGGTTGTTATTATAGCTAAATTCTTGGCCTATTGAATTATTCATTCTCCTTTGTCTATTTTTCTTTTGTTACTGTCAAGCTTAACTTTCTTTTGTCTGTTGGAACATTCTAGATGTGAATTCTTGTGTATAAAAGCAGGCGAGTTTCCAGTGTAGCTTCAGACTACTACTGGAGCTCGCTGGTAGTAGGACCACATGAGCTGTATCTGATACAATAAAGGTTATCCTCATTTGTACTCAAATACTTGGCTTATTCTTTCTAGAGCATGTAGGCACTAGTTGCATTCAGAACCCACAGTTTACTACATTGGTGGCAGCGGTGGGATTTTCGAATAACTAGTTGCCGAGCGGCGCGCAATGGCCCCAGGGGACTCAGCCCCTGAGGCAGCAACACCACCAGCCCTCACTGTTGAGGCGCTGGTCACAGCCCTCCAGAGATTGCGGGGTCAAGGACAGGCATCACCTGGTGACAGGTATCGCCTCCAGCCCCCGAATTTCGGAGGAGAAGGAGACGTAGAGCAATTCATCAGGGAGTTCCAGGATGTGGCCACCATCGCTGAATGGCCAGTACGGGTGCGCATCCTCCAACTCCGGGCCTGTCTGACAGGCCGGGCCAAGAGCTTCGCTCTTGGGCCTGATGAAGAGCACATCATGCGGGCTCTCAGAGCCCGGTTTGGCCTAACAGCCGAAGAAGCAGCTGATCATTTGCAGATAATGAGGAGGGACCGGAGGACTCCTCTGGAAGATCACGCTAACGAGGTAGAGCGCCTGGCTCAGGCTGCTTTCGGTCAAGCCACTGGCGACGCCCGGAAGCGCCTCGTTTATAACGCGTTCTTCCGGAGCGTTAATCACCCGGACCTGCAGCGATACTGGCTGGCCGCCAAGGTCAACAGTATAGAAGAAGCACTGGAAATGGGGAAGGCTTACTTCCAGGTGGAAGAGCCTAGGCGACCGAGCTATACAGCCCGCCAAGTGGTCGAGGAGCATGAGGAGACCACCCCACTTCCAACTCCACAGGTAGCAGCAGCTGCAACTAAATCACCCGAGCAGATGCAGCTCACCATGTTAATGGACATGATGAAAGGCCTGCAGGCTACGGTGACGAAGTTGCAGAGCGAACAGGCGGATAGGCGGGCTCCCCGATCACGGGACAACCCTGTCCGCCCATCTCTGCTAACCTGTTGGGGGTGCGGGGCGCAAGGGCACGTGAGGAGGCACTGCCCTAGAGGCCAAGGGCCTTTAAACACCCAAGGCTCACGGTAACTTCCGCCAACCGTGGGCCTCACGCCAATCCCATCCGGGATAGGACTCGGAGAGGAGAAGAAGAGACCTCCACAGGGTCTGCCGATACCGAGTGGCAGAGGCCACGGAGATCTCGGAGACCGCAAGGTCTACCCGATCCTCCGGCCGTGCCACTCGAGACCCGGATGCAGCTAGAAGAAGCAGGATGGCAGGCACCTCGGAGATCTCGGAGACCGCAAGGTCTGCCCGATCCTCCGGCCTGGCCACTCCAGAACCGGTTCGCGGGGTTGCCCGAGGAGGTTGTGGAGGAGGATTCAGCTTACTCGCAAGAGTACCCCAAGCTACCCTCCCGACCTCAGAAAACCCCCGTTGTCTCTAAGACGAAGAGGAGGCCCGCTGTGCGGACCCAAGTTGTGTCTCCCCCAGAGACTGACCGCTCCAGGAGCACCCAGCCGTATGGAAGCAGCTACTTCCTACCCGGAAAGATTTCGGGTAAAGCTGCCACATTCCTACTGGATACTGGGTGCACTACCAACCTGCTGAGTAGGCGTCTCTTTGACACTCTTGGTGCACGAGAGCGGGCGAGCCTCGAGCCGTATGAAGGTGCGCATGGTACGTTGGCGGACGGATCATGCATTCCTTTCTACGGCGTCATTTCACTACCTGGACGCGTCCGTGATCAAGCAATTCACGAGACGTTCATAGTCAGCCAGCTGAAGGAGGACGCCATCCTGGGAATGCCGTTTCTGGAGAAACACCAGTGTCACATGGATTTCCAGAAGTCAGTGGTGGTGATGGCTGGGAAGGAACTTGTCTGCGTCGACAAGTTCGGAAGGCCCTTGGTGGGCGGAGTCCAGGTAGTGCGGGACTGCACGGTTCCGGGGAGATCCCAGGCGACTCTTCGCTGCAGAGTCAACTGCAAGGGGATCGCCGACCTGGGGGTGGTTGAGGGAACGCACGGAGCGATCCGACTAGCAAACAGCCTAAATCGGCTAGATTGTCGGCAGGAGCTCCTCGTGCAGTGCATCAACCCCTTCACGGAACCTGTCCGATTATCGGCTGGAGCGCTGGTGGGGAAGTACCACTCCATCCAGGAAGCGGATGTGGGTCCAGCACTGGAGACAGTGGCCGACACCCAGGGGAACCCCCCTCACACCAGACGAGGAGCAGTCCCGGAGCATATGGCTGACCTGTATGATGGAGCGTGTGGAAACTGTACAAGTAGTACTGAACGCCAAGTACTGGCTCAACTACTTGCGGAGTACAGTGATGTCTTCAGTCGTGGCGATAGAGACATGGGGCTGACCAAGGTCATCTCCCACGAGATACCCCTGGCAGCCGGCACCACTCCCATCAGGCAGCCTACCCGGCGTCTAGGCCCGGAGAAGGAGAAGGAGGTGAGCCGACAGGTACAGGATCTTCTCGACCGGGATCTGATTGAGCCTGCCCACGGTGCGTGGAGCTCTCCAGTAGTCCTGGTCAAGAAGAAGGATGGTAGCTGGAGATTCTGCGTGGACTACCGCAGACTCAACAGCGTTACCATCCAGGATGCCTACCCTCTCCCACGGATAGATGAGTCTCTGGATGCCCTCGCGGGTAGCAAGTACTTCAGTACTTTGGATCTGCTTAGCGGGTACTGGCAAGTACCCCTCAGTCCTGATGCCCAGGACAAAGCAGCGTTCATCACCCGCGACGGGCTCTGGAAGTGGAAAGTACTGCCATTTGGACTAACGTCCGCTCCGGCAACTTTCCAACGGCTCATGGAGCAGGTCCTCAGTGGGTTACACTGGAAGACCCTCCTCATCTATCTGGACGACGTCATTGTCATCTCCCCAGACTTCTCGACTCATGTCAGTCGTCTGCGGGAGGTCTTTGACCGTCTCCGGGCAGCTGGACTGAAGCTGAAGCCCTCCAAGTGTGCACTCCTGCAGCCGGAAGTCACGTACCTGGGCCATGTGGTTGGCCGTGATGGGGTCGCTACCGACCCGGAGAAGGTACAGGCTGTGAAGGAGTGGACTGTCCCCCGTGACCTCCCTGAGTTGCGCGCGTTCCTGGGCCTAGTAGGGTACTACCGGCAGTACATACCTGGCTTCGCAGGAGTGGCTCAGCCGTTGAATCGGCTGACCGCAAAGGGGGTCCGGTGGCAGTGGACACAGGAGGAGCAGCAGGCATTCGACCACCTCAAGCAGCGGCTAATGGAGGCGCCAATTCTGGCGTATCCTGATCCAGCCCAAGAGTACATCCTGGACACCGATGCCAGCGACCACAGCGTGGGAGCTGTCCTGTCTCAAGTCCAGGGTGGAAGTGAGGTGGTCGTGGCTTACTACAGCAAGACTCTCGCGGCTGCCGAGAAGAACTACTGCACCACTAGGAAGGAACTCCTAGCAGTAGTCAAGGCGGTCAAGCACTTTCGGCCATATCTGTATGGGAGAACGTTCCGTTTGCGAACAGACCATGCATCACTGATATGGCTGTGTAAACGTGCGGAGCCCTCGAGCCAGGTGGCTCGTTGGCTAGAGATTCTTGCCGAGTTCTCTTACCGGATAGAGCACCGTGCTGGCCGGAAGCACGGGAACGCCGACGGCATGAGCCGCCGGCCGGTAGAGGACTGTAAGCAATGCCTGCACATTGAGAAGCGAGACGGGGGACCCGCTCGCCTTGACGTGGAAACAGAGTTAGGGGAGGGCGCCGTCTATCGGTGGGAGCACGGCCATCTTCGGACCGAAACCCACTCAGACGACGTCCAGGCGCTTCACGCCAACCCCACTCTGTACCAGAATGTCAAGGAGCTGTGCCGACTCCAGGAGACGCTACCCGGCGCGGTAGCGGACATTTTCCGGGCCAAGAAGGAGGGCCGACGACCTAGCGAGGAACAGCAGCGGCAGGGAGACGTTGAGTTCCAACTCCTCTGTCGTCGCTGGGATGCCCTCAAGGTCAGTCCTGATGGCCTCCTGATGATAACGTTAGCAGCAGACAACCGTCAGCAGGAGAGGGACCGCGTCGTCTGTCCACGCGCCCTCCGACGGGAACTGATCTGGGACACCCATAAGCAGGCTCATTCTGGAGTCAGTCGGGTCATCAGGTGTCTGCGGCTGCGTTGGTATTGGCCCGGAATGACTCGGGACGTACGACTGCGGGTACGGCAATGCGAGGTCTGCCAAGCTAGCAAGCATGGCCGCCCCACGGAAACCACTGGTCGACGCCGGCTGTACGCTGGTCGACCGTGGCAAGTAGTGGCGGTAGACCTCGTCGGGCCTATGCCGTTATCCGCCAGAGGGAACACCTGGATACTGGTGCTCACGGACCACTTTACCCGGTGGGCGGATGCTCTGGCTATCCCAGACGCAACCGCCCCCACGGTGGCCCGGACCCTGGACCAAAATGTGTTCTGTTACCTCGGTTTGCCCGAGCAGATACATACGGACCAGGGCGCCCAGTTCCAGTCCCAGCTCATGGGAGACCTCTGCCGGATATGGGGGGTGAACCAGAGTCGGACCACCCCATATCACCCGCAAGGGAACGGAGTCGTCGAGCGGAACAACAGGATGTTGGGTGACGCGCTCAGGAGCCTGCTCCTTGGTCGAGGTCAGGAAGAATGGGACGTGGTGCTGCCGCAGATCATGCGGGCTTACCGCAGCACACCACACTCCGCCACACAGGAGACCCCAAACTTCCTGATGCTAGGCCGAGAGACGCGGGTCCCGGAACACCTGACATACCATGTTCCTGCCCCCGAGTCACCGGTACACGAATATGTGGAGGGTCTGATGGACATCATGGGCAAAGCTCATGATGCGCTGCGCACCCAGCAGTGGCAGACCCGCACAGAGGACTCAGAGGAGCCCCCGTTGTACCAGGTGGGAGACTGGGTCTGGATGGTGAGCTACCGTAGGCGACGCGGACAGTCGGCTAAGCTTCAGCCCAAGTTCGTCGGTCCCTACTGCGTAGTGGAGGTGCTGCCCAACCACACGTACCGTGTGGAGCGCTCTGGACAGATCTCCGTCCAGAGCGAGCAGCGCCTCAAACCTTACCATGCCAGCCCAGACGCGGTGGGTCAGGCTCCACCCCTCCTGGAGCCCCACCGTCAGCCCAACCGTCGAGGACGGGCCACCCAGCCCCGAGAGGTGGAAATTATGGTTCCCAGAGAGTCGGACCAGGAGCAGGCCGCCTTGATAGAGCAGCTGGAGCGACAGCAGAGAGAGGAGCGGGAACAGGAACAGCGGCAAGCCCTAGGACCACCACCCTCCCTGGGGGAGGACACCCCCACCCCCGTGTTGGGTGAAGGCGGGGACCCCCCTACTAGGGTAGCCCAGGAGCCACCAACACCACCGGTGCCTGTTCCAATTGAGAGGAGCCAGCGGTCAAGAAGACCCCCCAGGTATCTGGCAGACTATGCTGTAGGGCACCTGGAGTGGCCCCCTCATGAGGACAACCCACCCAGTACGGACGACCACCCCATCTTGGCTGGAAATTCCCTCCATCACCCCGGAGAATTCCACCAAGAAGAAGATTTCACACAGCTAGCACGTGAGTTACAGCTCAAGTTGAATTCTAATCCTGATACCCCTAAGTATAATTTAAACACTGTTATTCAGACACTAGCATCAGCTATGGGAATTACCTCGCCAGATACCCAAACAGAGGAGCGTAAGGATACCGAGGAGGCCAGTCGATCCGACTCCCCTCCCCCACCAGCTCCTGTTTCGGCTCCCCGCAGCCAGCAGTACGACACCCCCTCTTCCGAGGTGTGTTCCGCCAGCGTTAGTGGCCCTGACCCCGAACCGGTTGAGCTCCAGCTCACAGCTGGGGAGGAGCAGGGCACTCTATACGGCGACCACCTCGCAGGCAGAGACGAAGAGGACTCTCCAATACTGGCAATGCCTCGGGCCCTGGTCGCCCGCCAGTATTGGATATCTGGAGCACCAGGCAGCCAGATAGAAGAACAGACTCAGCCAACCCACCCACAATTGCCCCGTCACGGGCAGAGTATGGCACTTCCTTACCGAGAGTGCATCCTGGATAGCGCAATCGAGGCCTGGTCCCGTATCCTCGATCCAAGTACAGAAGAGATAGGAAGCCTGGTGCACTACCTCTAATGATAAAACCGGACAACCAGGGGCCGCTGGCAATAGCCAACTGAACTGTAAATATTCTCGTGTTACGTGTGATTAATCATAATACTTTCCTGTTAACCGCATATTTTTCTACGTTTGTGTTTTATTTTTTGTGTGTGGAATCATTGTTTTGCTATCGAAAAGGGGATGCTTTTCGATGGGGGGAGAATGTAATGGATTTTCACCCTCTATTAGTTTTTAACTGCGTGAGTCAGTATTACAACTACTGTTGCGTATCGTTTTGAATGCTGTAATTATAGCTAAGTTGCACTAGCTTTCTAATGCCTTATTATTGTGATTAAGCTTTCAGTATAATGTAATTTTTATTAAATACGCATTTCCAGAGTTATTTTCCCTTTTTGCTATTTCATCGTTTTGCATTAATACTGATACTGGAAATTTGTGTAGCTTTTATGAATGCCTTCAATAGGTTGTTATTATAGCTAAATTCTTGGCCTATTGAATTATTCATTCTCCTTTGTCTATTTTTCTTTTGTTACTGTCAAGCTTAACTTTCTTTTGTCTGTTGGAACATTCTAGATGTGAATTCTTGTGTATAAAAGCAGGCGAGTTTCCAGTGTAGCTTCAGACTACTACTGGAGCTCGCTGGTAGTAGGACCACATGAGCTGTATCTGATACAATAAAGGTTATCCTCATTTGTACTCAAATACTTGGCTTATTCTTTCTAGAGCATGTAGGCACTAGTTGCATTCAGAACCCACAGTTTACTACAATAAAATTTATAAATAACTTTTGTAAGAAGAATAAAACATAAGAGATTAGCTGTGATATGCTGCCTTGTTAGCTACTACTGCAGGCTATTGGCAGCATTATAAAGTGCATAGGCTTTTGTGCCGGTGCAACTTTTGTGTTTTTATACTTAATGTGCTATTTAATTAATCTTTCTGTTAAATTAATTTACTTATATATTATTTGAATTTCAATTTAGTTGGTATAAAAATATTTATTTGTTACCAGCTATATATGGTTACTAAAAGCTTTGTAACGCTACAAAACACCATCATATTACATATACTTACACTTAACTATCCTGGGTCTTTGCATAATATTATAATGTATTACTTTACTCTGAATTGTTGGAATATTTTATTTCCATCATTTTATTCTGTATCTATGATTATATAAACATTCATATTTATATTTCTCTAACATTTAAGCACATATAATATGAAAAATATATAATATATATTGTGTACCTCTATTTATTGACATGGTTAACTACTTCTTAATTAACTATAATTATTATTTATTACATTTTTCTTATTGGAATCAGTTAACATTTCTGAACTGGTGGCCGATTTTTACAATTTACTCTTTTACCTACTAGAAGTGTAGGAATTTCAAACATAATACGCTTTACTTCAGTATGTGCATAATTAATGTACATTTATTACACATTGCACGATGAAACATATTAGTATTCAAACTTTGTATTCTCTCAAGAGACTTTAATATTTAAATTTAAATTATGACTTCTAGCCACATCTAGCTACACTACACCACACCTGTATTAAATCATCTGAGTACTTTATCATGGAAGTTAGCTAACAGATATGACTACATGCTGTTTAATGCTGTGAATCTATGTATACTATATGTCACATACTATGCGCTTTGTACTGTATGATATTATATACGATTTACTATATTTTACTATATATAATAACTCCTGCAACTCAAGCATATTTATAGTTACCATTCATGTGGAAACAATGTTTATGGGGGGGCTGAAGACTTATATATATTCATATATATGTGGCACTGGAGAAACTATGACTGGATGCTCTTTTTAGCCTTTACTGAGGTTTGAACCCATGACTCCATGTTTACTAAGCCATATGCGCTTTAACACCTGGACCACGGCTGCTTCCCATGTATTCTCCTATGTAGTATCATAAACTAACTCCAAACATGCATATGCATGATATCATATGTACTGTATTCTATATATATACAGTGTATATTGGGCACGTTCAAAGTCCCTTAAGCTTTTGATAAATTTAACCTGCAAACATATTTTATAGTCATCAGTTTTGTCAATTTTTGAATAATATATATAGATCTATTCTTAAATTGAATATTTTAAACCATAGGTAGCATCACCAAAAAAATTGTTTATTTCTTCTTATTTAGGCTACTAAAAATAACCTCATTTTATACTGAGGGCTGTTTATTATTTAGTATGGTAGTTGAATTCAAAGTTTGATTGAGTTTTTAGTAACAATAGTAACTAGTAAATAATAAAATATTGTTATCTTTCACAAATTGCCAATTAAAACAAGATTTAAGTTGGACTATATATTTTTAGAGTTGTTTCCCCCCGAAGAAATCACTAAGGGTTCAAAAGTATTTCTAGAGTTTACCGATAAATATTTAGTCCTGATGAGCTAGGCTAATCGAGTAGTTTCACTTTCATTTTCTATTGTAGTCAAACTCATTATGACCCGTCATTTTCATGAAATTCGTTTCTAAATCTATTTTGTCACGGTGTTGCCATAAGTTAGTTATTTATTTGAAATTATTATTGCATTTATTACAACGTCGTGGTTTTACATAATTTGGTCTGGGTTCAATGTTTCTCAACCAATTAAACGAATATATTCTCAATAAAGTCAAGAAATACTAAAACTAATACTAATACTATTACTATTAGTATTACTATTAGTATTACTATTAGTAATAGTAATACTAATAGTAATACTAATACTAATACTAATACTAGTAATAGTAATACTAATAGTAATGGTAATACTAATTTACTAATATTGATAGTAATACTAATAGTGTAATACCAATACAGTAATACTAGTGGTAGTAATACTAATAGTAATACTGTTACTCTGTATTACTAATAGTAATAGTAATACTGGTGCACTCATAGTGATAGTCAATGTCATACTCATAGTCATAGTGACAGTATGATAGTTAATACTAATAGTGATAGACAGATGTCAGACAGTCATATTCATACATATTGACAATATTGATACTCGGTGAATGTGATACTCGTACTCAAACTCATAGTCATACTGATACTGATACTGGGTATGAGTTTGATGTCGAATACCTATAGCCATAGGCTATATGGGATACTTATACTTCATTATCATGGTGATAGTGATAATCATCCTCACTTAGTCTTACTGATGCTCAAGTCATAAGTCATAGACCATAGTCATACTCAATCTCGTAGACATACTTATAGTTATAGTGATACTGATAGTGATATTCGTAGCGATGCCAATAGTGATACCGATAGTAAATGTAATATCCAAATTATTGATAATATCATTTATGTTGCAAATTTAGTACAAAGAGTTAGTAACTAACTGTAAGGGGAATTTTGATGATAAATATTAAAATGATGATAGTTGAAATGTAGCGGGTTAGTAATAGTATAACTATAATATTAAATGTAAGTGTTAGTATAAATATATATCACTATGGTATGAATTATAGTAATAGATTTAGTTATCCTGTATAAGTTAAAATGAGTCGTAGTTTAATAGTAGTTGGTTTATACTAATAGTAAATACTATAACTAACTCTTAGTACACTTGCTAGCAACTAGTTGGTTTTGTAATTATAATTATCTACTTTTAAGACTATCATTTTCATAAACATTTATTACTGACCGATCATGCTATGAATAATTAAAATGAATGATAATGATAACATAGGCTTATACTTTCTTTTATCACAACTGAAATGTTTGACAATGAATAGTTTTCCTGTAATCAGTTTTACTGTAGTGGCTTATGAAGTTGAAGTTTTACCAATAATTATTACTACCATAGTAAAGCAGCATTTAAAATAAAAATTCTAACAATTAATTTATTCTGCTTGTTGAGATAGTGACTTAGTTGAAGTTGAGAAACAAACTTAACACTCTTTCTCTTACAATGAGTTTTCTTATCTACTAATGTAATATTTATTTATCTAAATGCTGTCTCACTTATAATCAGTTTTAACCCAGATAGATGCTTCCCAGTAAGATGCTAGGCTTACTATTATACTGAAAAAAAGCATTGTTACTGATACTACTATAAGTTGCCGATATTGATACTGCACTTAACCTCCAAGTTATTGACTTTGAGTTAAACTTTCTAACGAGTAAAAAGTCAAATTGATAAACTGCTATTCACAGATTTTGGTTCAGCTTACTCTCTACAATAATAACAACAGCTTGAATCAGAACTATTTGGTAATCATTCATCACTTTTAGCCAGTTCCAGTGACAGACAAGAATTATCGAAATTAAATATATCAAATTTCAATTCAAACTGAATCCCTTTTAAAAAAATCAAGTAACCAATTCGCAGTCATTTACTCTAAAAATTGAGTACAGCTTGTAAAAAACCATTATAGATTGTCTGTTCTACGCTGTTTTAAATACCAAAACTGTCATTTTAAATATAACAGAACAAAATATTCCAATTAAATTACTTAATCTTGTAATTGGATGCTAATTCGCAATGATTCAGGTTTTTATAACAAATCTAGTTTTTGCTATGTTACTCTACTATTGATAGGCCAAGTAAGTAATAGTGAAGTTTTATATTTATATTTGAGTGTCTGATATTGTTTGCTTGCTACCCAATTTTTTCACTCCTAGTCTGATATCTAGTGTGAAAAAGTTATAAAATGGTAAAACTGGAAATGTTGTAGGATTACTTCTTTCCTGATCGTCGATCATGCCTGCAGAAAGTGCAGCTAAGCAGTTGGATGTTTTGGTACGTCAAATAAGTGAGAAACTTCAAGAGTTGTCTTCACTACGAAGGCAGCTAGACAAGGTGAGTAAAGTGAAGTGAGATTGCCCATAACTTTTTTTTATTTTTGATACTAATTTGAAAAATTCATAATATAATTACAATTTGCATTGTCTTAGTTTTAATGAAAATCAGTAGATATTTGCCTAATAATGTTCTATAGACTTGAAAAGAAATGTTCTCATTCAAATCCTTGAAAATCATAGATTTCTGAAGTAATGAGAATATTTAGTTTAAGCACATGAGTTCCGCATCTTTGAGTTTTGCCACGTCTGCCCCTCTTTGATTTTTACACATAGCCTAAGTTCATTCACACGTAGTCTAAGTCTTACCTCTTGTGTTGCTGTGGGGGTAGGGTGGGATTCAAGTTGTTTTTGTGTTGAACATTTTTTTAAAAACTTTGAAATAGGCAGAAATTTTTTTTAATAGTGAGTAAGTTATAAAAGAAATAAAATTTTGTTTTTTTATTAAACTTTAGTGGTGGAGACAGGAAGTTTACTGCACACATGAGTAGGAATATATATTTGTTGGTAGGAGCTGTCTGATGGGTTTTTGTACATGGCTAAAGCCAGGAGTAATATGGGACAGAAAAGTATAACAGCATTACAGTATGATGAGAGGGAGATGACTCCAAGTGTCAGATTGACTTGCAGAAGAGAAGACAACTCTGTGACCTTTGACCTCGCTCCATCAGCTCCTATTCTACAATCAGAAGATAAAGAAGAAACTGTGCGCAAGCGTTTTACTGAACAGAGTATTCAAACTATAGGTGGAGTGGGTGACTCGGTGTCCTCCCCAAAAGCTGATAAACCAAAGAGTGAGATTAAGGATCCACTGCTAATGTTTGGAGTACTAGTGCCCCAGTCGTTGCGATATAGTAAAGCTTGTTTCCAACGTTGTGTGCCCCTAACTAGTCAACTATCTACCACCCAGTCTCAGCTTATGTCTCTTCAGTGTCAATATCGTACCTTGCTATCTCAACTCGACCAATAGAATTCATTGATATATTTGCTGATTGCGTTGCTATCTCAACTCCACCAATAGGGGTTGAGAATGCAAATTAGTAAAACTCTTAAACTCTCGGCTGAATCATTAGCATCTCATGATACAACTGGTAATAGCTTTACCCTTTCAGCTAAACCAATAGGAATTTGTGATACAACTGGTATTAGCATAGCCCTTCCAGTTGAACCAATAAAAACTCTTGATACAAGTGAATATTGCATTCCTTTTACTTGGTTATGCGAGATCGTTCTTTTGTTGAGGAATTTATATTCCATGGGTCAAGTCATTAAAGACCTTTTATGGCATTTTGATTTTTTTGAACTCGTATATTTTAAAATTGATATTTATATAACATATTTCTGGTATTGCCATTTTATATGCTTTTGGTTGCCTTTGGATTGTAAAAAAAGTGCATTTTATTGTTATGCTAGTTTTCAACTGGGGCTGGGTCTATACAAAATTTATAAAAATATTTTATATCTATAATAAAATCTATAACTATCCATCAGCTCTGTTTGTATGAAATGTTTTAAATTGAACTGCTGTTGGTTCTTGCAGTCTGTTTATGACTGACGGCAAATCACGAAGACTGTAACCAAATAACACACATAACACACACACACACACTCACACACACTCACACGCACGCACACAGATTGTGTTTAACTAACAATTACCTGTTTTCAAGTACAGAAATAGACCAGATGCTATAGAGGAATATAATATAGTTGAGAAATCCTGGCAAGTGTTATCAGTCCTGAAAATCTATACACTATCGTCACAATACTTGAGTATAACTACCAAAATAGCTTAGTTAGTTTATGACACATTCAAACTAACATATGGTTGAAGGCAGGTGGTTGTGGAGTAGAGTGTAAATATGAATGGCAAGGATGAGCAAGTGTCTACTGATACAAATGACAGCAATCAACAAGTGCCCACTAATCTGAATAGTAACAGGCAGAAATTCCTCACTAATATGAATGAAAAAAAGGGAAAGCGTTTCACCAATATAAAAGGCAAGAATGAGCAAATATCTACTAACAGGAATAACGGTGAAGGGCATAATTTCACCTATAACATTGAAAGTGAGGCAGAATTACGTATACCGCTAGATAGAGGGTATGCGTGGGTGATTGCTTTAGGTAAGTAAAATGTACCTAACTCACTTGGTCTATAGTATTCTATTGTTGTATTGATTCATTTAGCATGAAAGCAGCCCTGCATGTCTTATATTGTTTGCAGTGCTCTCAGAAATTCACCATTTCAATGATAATCGTCTCAGTTTCCTTATAAGACAAGTAATTTTGCATCTGAAAACTTTTATATAATTGTTTCTATACAATACACTGTTTTAGGCTGCAACGAGTTTATGCTTGAAACATCATTGATATATTATATTATATCTTATTTTATTATTATATTATTATTATATTGTTATATATCGTTTTTTATGAATGGTGATTGGTTTAGCATCAGCTGGAATTTTTGCGTTGTTTGCTAGAGGATTTAAATGTCATGGCATCTTACTGGTGGAGTTAATAGAGAATTATGAAGGCATATATTCAACTTCAGAGGTAGTCTGGGTTTTGACAAGTAAATTCATACTTACCGGCCTGTTAGGTAAGTGAAATAGAGATAGTTGCTCAAGCATTCAACTAGAAGATTATTCGAAAACATTTCCAATAGCATACAATTTTTTGTCAATTGTTTTATACAGTCAAAACATTAAAGCCATTGGTGATGTTAATAAGAGCATCTAATCATAATTGCTCCTGTGCCCCATCTGAATAAATCCTTAGCCTGATTTAACAAAAAACTTTTTTATCCGGGCTTTCTCACAGGAAATAACCCTACGTAAGTTTTTTATATATACATTCAGAAAACAAAAAAGAACTCCTGCATCATGTGCACTGATCTCTGTAGGGCCTCTTGCCAGTTTGGTTGTTACAAAAACTTCACATAGAACGGCAGCCATGTTGGGAATTTCTTTAGATGCTATTGGCTACATTGGACTTGCTTACTCTCACACAATGACAGCAATGATACTAACTTACAGCGTAATTAGTGGTAAAGTAAATACTCATTATCTACATTATAATAACAGTTATTAATTGACACTAAAAAACATTCTGGTTTATAAAAGTTCAGATCTTATGCTTCTACATTAAAAAACTCTTGTTTACATTGCTAAGCCAGCTTGAGTGATAAGCTGATAAGCTAAAAATAGCATGCGGTATACAAGTTAGCAATAATATACCTCCGCTAATTTCAGAGCTGATTATGCTCATGGTGGATGCTACATATCTATAAATATGCTGCCTCAACATCAGCATAATTTGTTTCATAAAAATGTGCATGAACATACAACCCTCAAAAAAATTCTATAAGATGGTAGCTAAGATATATAACATAAATATTTTATTACTGCATAAGTAAAGTGGCAATCTATTTTCACTAGCTTAACAATTTTATCAATTTGACTCAAATTGAATTATATTTGAACTCAAATCAATAAAGGTTAAAGAATATAGTTGGTAGACTAATGATTAAAGGAAAGCCATTGTTATGACATAATTGTGTGTTGAAACTACCCAGTAAAATAAATTCCCTGTGGTGTAATTGATAGTGGGCCTGCTGATTGCAAGTTGCGAGATCTATAACAGTTAAAATCCCAGCAGCAAAATTATTTATGTAGGCATGATGCTTCGTGTTGCAGGAGTTGGTAGCAGCCTAGGAATGCTTGTTTGCTTTCAAGCTACTGGGCCATATTTCAGAAAGAGAAAAGCTCTCGCAGTGGGCATTATGGCCAGTGGATCTGGAGTGGGTGTCATAGCAATACCGTATATCATTAGATCTATGTTTGACAGCTACCATTTCAGTGGAGCAGTCTTGTTATACAGTTAGTTTCAAGTTTGTAATTAATAATTTTCAACTAAATTATCAATTTTTATTCAGGTTATTCATTTTTTGTAAAGCTTTTTATTTACAGAAATATCACCTGTTCATTTGTAGGTGGTTTTACTCTTCATTTTCTGGTTCTAGCTTCTCTGCTCAGACCAGTGTCTTACTACAAGGGTTTTCATCACAGACATACACAGTCCAAACATTCAACAGGCATAGAGAATATTCCAGTAAGAGTGACTAAAAAACTCAACTTAGTTTTGCATTCAAAGCGCTAAAAAGATATGCTAAAATCCTAAACTTTTCTTTTAGCTCAACGTGGCAAGAAATTTCATGTCCTTTGTAAAAAAAAGATCATATTTTGATTTTATTCAATAAAAAATGTTTTTTATTTAAAAAATTATAGTTTCTCCCTGCTCAGTTTAATTAAATTTTCCTTTATGATCACTTTGACAACTGTTATTTTTGATGAATGCCTTATCACATTCCCCTTAATTTTACTCTAGTTTACAAACTACTTATTGCTTTTAGCAAAAAAGTAACAAATGAATAATTTAATGGCTTAAGCAATACTACTTTAGAAAATTCCAGTCTTAGAACATGGAAACATAGCAAGCCAGGAACATATTAGAACTATGAGTGAACTTCGATGGAACAAGTCCAACGTTGAATGGAAGGAGAACAACAACTTTAATTTAAGAGTATTGCTTATGCCAAAATTTCTCATGATTGCCGCATCCATATTTATGTATGCTTTCGGGACGATGGGCATCTTTTCTGGCATGGCATCCCTAGCTAAAGAATCAGGTGAGATGTTTTAAATCACAAAACTTGATAAACATTTACCAATAAACATGTGTTACATTAAACTTCCAATCTATGAGTTTGAAATATAATATTATAATATTATGACAACATATTAATCTCACAATACGAATTTAGTCTTCGCTACATAACCACCATTGTTATTTTTAAGAGGGTTTTCTCATACCTCCCTTTTTCTATTTCATTAGACTAGAATTTCATCATCATTTTTGTCACAGGGTTAAGCAAAATGATCACCGCTGCTATGACCATGTCAGGTGGGGGGTTAGAGATACTCTCTCGTACTCTCCATGGGTTAGTGGCAGATAAGAAAATTATATCAGCCACATTACAGTACACTCTCTGCTTCATAGTGACTGCATCTGCCAGCGTCATCAATAGCTTTACATCTGGTATTGCCGGCAAGTTGCTGTACTTCAATAAAAAAACTTATTTTTCCATGAAATATTATATTATTGCGGGCCAACAAAATATTTACTTGCTGTTTCAAAAAAGTTAGCATGATAGACAAAAAATTCCTCATAACAAATATTCTCTTGAATTTTACATAAATATGCTGTTTTCTATAAAACATATAGATAAATACTTGTAAAAGAAAATGTAAGGATATGTGAAAATATAAAAATGTAAAAATAGTATATACACATGAGACATACACTATAATTATATATATATGCATATATTATATATCTATGTATATATATATATATATATATATATATATATATATATATATATATATATATATATATATATATATATACATATATATATATATATACATATATATATATATATACATATATATATATATATACATATATATATATATATATATATATATATATATATATATATATATATATATATATATATATATATATATATATATATATATATACAGTATATATATACAGTATATATATATTGTAGGAGTTGTCATACTAATACTAGGTGTATACATGGCAGGCACATCAATGGTCAGTTTAATTCCAAGTGTCTTCTGTGAGCTGATAGGAGGAGATAATGTTAACACAGCAATAGGAATGCAGATGTTTGTTCAGAGTTGTGCCATCCTGGTTTACACGTTTATGATTAGTATGTATGGATACGTAGTAGTTGCTAATTGTTTTTGAACTTATCACAACTTTACAAATCTCTTAGGAAACTTTATTAACTGCGTTTTTAATGACAAAACGATAAGTCCAACCCTATGATTGCCTTATTTATTTCAAATGAAAATTGTAAAAAAGGCTTTTTAAAAATTGAAACCTGGATTTTAAAAATGCATGTATAAAATTTTTAATTCGTGCAGTGAAACCAAAGCTATTTTAAAGCGGACCTTATCTGTCGCTTGTTGATTCATGTCGATTAAATTTCTTATTGATGTATTTGTGCATTTTAGAAGTAATATATGAGGAAACGAGATGTTGGAAGGAAATTTATTACTATCTCGCCGGTATAATGGTGTTGGGTGCTTTAATCACATGTCCTTATTGTTTATACAAAGTTAGAGGAACTAAGTCTTCTGAAGTAGGCTGTTGGCGGTTGAAGCGCTGAGGCTACATTATTTAACCTCAATTCACTCATATTCCTGTTGACAGTAGAAACATAATCAATGGTAACTTTGTTTGGTTACCCTTTCCCTCCTCCCCCATGTTTTCTATGTCATAAACTAAAACCCGATCACTTAATTTAATAGGTGAGATTGTGTGGCCATTAATAAAACTTGTGTGAATTGAGTATCAAAGAACTTTAAATCTCCTCAGCTAAAGAGTTGCCGCAATAATGCAGTGATGTAAACAAATAAGAAAGATGGTGTGAGTAATACTTGAAGTTAGGAAATCCCAACTTTTGTGACCTTTATTTGATCTCAAAGAAAAGTTTTTGTGACCCATATAATATAATCTAAATGCAAGGCTTATTACGACCATTATTTGATCTCAATGCACAGTCTTCTGAGATCATTTATTCTATATATTCTCCAAGAAAAATTTGTGTGACCTTTTCTCAAATCGAAGCTCCTCTTACTTATGTATAATTTTAAAGAATTTTTTTGATAATTATTATATCCGTGCCTTTAGCTAAGCTAAACTTAGCATGTATTTTAAATGGCAATAGTGTGGTGTGGCAATACTTATTCTGCTAACTGACCAACAAGATATGCTTTCTTTCTCTGAAAAAATTGTAAAATAGAAATTAGATAAAGCAAATAAAAACTATTCTAGAAGCTATGTAAGCTTGCGTTACACACTTTGCACTACAAAGTCTTCTTAAAACATAGCGGACAAAACGTATTTTGTATCCAAACATTACTGTATTCAACCTAACGCTTTTGGTGCTTAGGACGTTGTTAATTAGAATTCTTTGCTTGAGGTATGCTACACAGCGTTATGAGACAAGAACAATTCAAAGTTTAAATGTTTTTTATTGACTTTTTGTAGACAAATGCAAACATTATTATAAAAAGCCGAATAAAGCTAACTGTTCTTAAACAAATATGATAACAATCGAGCTGTTGTTGTACAGGCCAACACTCTTTTGTTATCCAAACTGATGATTCAAACTCTTTCAAATCAATATTCAAGAGTTACAATAGACAGCAATAATACCCATTTTGTTTATGCACATTGATACTCAGTAGTGAATTATTAGAACAAGAACAAGGCTGTAGTGTGGTGCAAAAGTTACTGGTTAAGGTTAGTCAATACATATCTTTTTTTTTCTTTATAATTACAATTACTTGTAAATGTGTAGTTTACTTTATTTTCCTTTGCACTTCAAACTTTCCAGGAAGCAAATCTGCCCTATAGTTTCTCTTGCCATACTAACATAAACAGTTCTCTGTAATAACACCAACCTACAAACAAGAATCAAGACTGTAGAAAGACTATAGAGTATTCTCAATCATTTTCTCATTAATCTAAAGTAACAGCTATATAGGCATTATTTAGGTATAGCCAGTCACTGAAATCAGAAATTGAATTTTGCTTGTTACGTTAACCTTGAAAGCAAAAACAATGCTGAGTAGGTTGAAACATTTGATAAACTGCAGTTTACTGTAAACGCCCCCAAACTCTGGTGATACCTGAATTGTTCATTGCATGCTGTGCCAACTGCTTGATTCTGATCTGATAAGCTGATTATAACATCCTTAACAGCTCTGCAGGGATTCGAATCCATGATTAGCACACATATAGGGCTAGTGCTCTTATCATTACGACCACTGCATGTTTTCTTTACTTTTATTCTAAATTACCTATATAACTATATAATTAAAACATATAAGTGTTTTGAATTTGAGTATATTTGTATAAAAAAAGTAAAAGTGGTACTACATCAAAATTATTTTCTTATGCGAGTGGACGATAAACTAAAGTTTATATACAAAGCAAAGTCGATGCCTTAGAACTTGATGTGTTGTATAATTCAGAGTTCTCAACTTGCAGATAATAATTAATGGGTTTAAGCTCGTACTTAAATGTTAAAACCTGAACTGCACAGAACAATTTAGCTTTTTATAATGAGCTTCAACCTTAAAAATTTGAAATATTTTTTTAAACACTCAATTGCTAATCTTTGCCTACATTAAATTCGATGTGCATATTTTAAGGGCTGAGGGAAGCTGTCAATGGAGGACGAGCCTGAAAATGATTCATCTCATCAACCAATTGGATTCAGTTTTACATTAAACAGATGTAATGTTGAAGATAGCAGGTGGATAGCCCTGTATTACTTTGTTTGGGGATCTGTACTGCTACTGAACTGTCTGGCGCTGAGTTTTAACTTAACAGGTAAGTCAAGTTCATAATATATTAAATTATCTAAATAGACAATAGTAAATTTGTTTGAGCTTTTAAACTATAAAGTTGCAGCATATTTTCTCATGCATAGTTGAAATCATTGAAGCATGAATTTTGAAATTTAACTCTTTAATTCAGTGGTTGAAATAGGAAAGTTGCTGGTCATGACTTCTCAACAGAGTAGGTCATCGTTGTAGCGAGCACCATTCATCAGCTGCCACTAACACCACTCTGGATTCCTGGAGGCATCATAACCACCTTTTCATGGTTTGGCTTGGTGATTGCTTGTCGTATAGGCAATATGACTCTATCAGAAGATGAAACGTGATATAGTCTCAAACTGACTTACTTACCAACTGAATCAACTAGTACCAGTACTAGTACTAAGTTTAACTACTAGCATCAGTTTTGACCAACAGTATTTTTATGCCCTCTGCCAATAAGTAACTCAAAATCATTGCAACCGATTTTGTAAAATAAGTAACTGACGTTTTAATTAGCACATGCAGTGTAAAAAAGTATTTGAGAGGTTGTGCTTTTTCTTGCAAGTTATGATACTGAAAGCAAAACATTAAATGTTATTGCATTTTTGACTTTTGTAAATAATATACTAGCTGTTTTGTTTATGTCTATGTGCACTAAGGTTTTGCAAGTGGCTTTTGACAGGTATTATATTTCTTTTTTTACCTAGGTAATGTTTTTCCTCTATTTTCTGTCTAAAGATATGCTTTTAAAAGTTGCAAGCAATTATTATATTGTTGATTAGCAGAATATTCTATGCATAGATTCTACTATTTATTTTATAAATATTTTAACAGTTGTTTTTTATTCTTTTTCTTAATTTTATAATTTTAGTAAAAAAGAATCAAAACAATTGTCATTTTTACAACTCATTTTAGTTTTATATTGATGTATATACATTTTAGCATAAATGATACATTTATCTGCTAAAAACCATGTAAAACTATGTAATTTTTTTAGCAAAATAAGTTATAAGTAATGCAAAATATCTAAATAACATTTAAACTTTAATTTTATTCATTAAACATTGTATTATATGAATTCAGCAAAAGAAATTCAAATTTTTTGATAATATGATTAAATACCGCAAATTTTCTTAATATAATATGGTGTATAGTAAATAGAATCAAAGGCAACTCAAAATTATAATGTTTTTGTATCTTTCAAGTTATGTACATAGACATGTGTTTCATCAATATAAATTATCATAAATATATAATAAAGCTATCATAATAATATATTATATAAGAATATAAACATGAAAGTCATCTTCTATTTAAAAATCTTGTGCAGTGCTCCAAGTGATATAAATAATTTCTATCAAAAGTTCAACATGAATGTTTTTACGAAAAGTTTCTTAAGATTGTGACTCAGTTATGAAGTAATTCTGTCTTTTCACTAGAGTAGAGTCGTGCTCCTTCGTTTATAATCAGGTTTTCCAACAGCGATGTCTAGAGTCGTGTTTCGTAGTTCAACCATAGCCGCCGGAGATGTGTGCATTCGGGCTAATTTACGATTTCTCTCAACAATTTTTGTGCTCATAGACCGATTATGGCCCCGATATATAATGCTGTCTTGTGTCCTTCCGACAACCTACAAATGTTAGCACATGCCGAACAATCAACAATAAATATTGCAATAACAATTGTATAATACTGAGTTTATGAAAAGTAGTCATGCTTAATGTGATGTTGTATTGCAAGCATTTTAAAACTAAAAATGTTCCAATATTTGTAATAAAAGTCCAGTGTGAGCTTAGCGAATAAATGTTCATTCATTGAGAAGGCAACTCTGTAGTACTATATATATTATATGTAGTGCTACAGAGTTGTCTTCTCCATGTTTATTGAATGAACTATTATGTATATTATAGCATTTAGAAGCAGTAGTGGAGAAATTGAAATAACCTAAGTTCTTTAGATTTCTTTACAAATTTTAGTTTGAGGCGCAGGTTGAAACTCTTATGGGAGCATAATTTCTTTTGCTACATTTCTAATCTAGAACACAGGCTTTTCTCAATTTCTCCATTACTGCACCTACCTCTCAAAAAGAATTTACAGCACTGTATATGATATTTGAATTATTTTGTTGATGCGCGCAACTGTAATTTCACAATTTAAGTTTGTAAGCATATAATGTTATATTATTATACCTTGACATGCTCCAGCCCTTTTGGCGCACTTTTATAATGAGTATATCTGTTAGGCAGTTGAATGTGGAAGGAGCTCCATTGCCTGTAGAATCCGCAGCAAGCCGCGCCCCAAAACGTCAGCAAACACCCAATAAGAACGATGTCTACAGCTTGACTCAGCAGCAATGTCTGCGCAATGTTAGCTGGGACTGCAACACATATAACTGAACTGCATAGTGAAAACTAAAACAGGGTGTATATTATTAAGTTCAGCAATGGAGAGATTTAGAAAAGCCCAGGTTCTAGACTAGAAATGCAGCAAAGGAAGTTACTTTATAGCAAGAATTTCAACCAGTAGTGTGTAGTATATAGTGTGTAGTGTGTAGTATATAGTGTGTAGTATGTAGTGTGTAGTGTATAGTGTATAGTGTATAGTATATAGTATGTAGTGTGTAGTATGTAGCGTGTAGTATGTAGTGTGTAGTGATTTGTGCGTAGCGTGTAGTATATAGTGTGTAGTGATGTGTGTGTAGTGTATAGTGTGTAGTGTACAGTGTGTAGTATGTAGTGTGTAGTGTGTAGTGACTATAAACATGTGCGAGTTTACTTTATAATAATTTCGAGATGACACACTACATATTCTATAGATATGCAGTATGCTGGTATGTAAGCCCCTCCCTTATATAATAATGAAGATGTGACAGCTGACAGTGCTGAATAAAGCAGTTTCCCAATACAGCATGTCTGTTATTTAGTTTTAATCTTTTCTCATCAACATGATGACGTTTTAGTCAAACAACTTGACTAGTATATAGGTTACAAGATGTGCCTAGAAACGAGCTTTGTTTCTACATGCCTCATTCACTTCTCCCATGTCATCTCAAATACTTAAATACAGATTGCCTACTTCTTTGGTAAACTATTCAGCCAGCAGTGTGTAGTATTGTGTCAGCACAAAGTCAGCAGTGTGTAATATTGTGTCAGTATGAAGTCAGCAGTGTGTAGTATTGTGTCAGCACAAAGTCAGCAGTGTGTAATACTGTGTCAGTATGAAGTCAGCAGTGTGTAGTATTGTGTCAGCACAAAGTCAGCAGTGTGTAGTATTGTGTCAGCACTAAGTCAGCAGTGTGTAGTATTGTGTCAGCACAAAGTCAGCAGTGTGTAGTATTGTGTCAGCACTAAGTCAGCAGTGTATAGTATTGTGTCAGCACAAAGTCAGCAGTGTGTAATATTGTGCAAGTGTTTGTAGTCAAACAGGAAATGCAGTGGTTTGCAGCAGTTGCCCTGCATATCACCGCTACTAGATTTCTATCCTTCATTATATCATCAGGTTGTTAACATTTTATCACTCTCCAGGCTGTATTGCATTATTTCACTACACATTCGTGTTTCATTATTAATGTAATTTGTAATTCACATGCATTTCAGGTATCTCAATCTTTAAACTCTTGAACCATATTCATATTATATTATATTATATATTATCTTATGTTATATTATATAGTATATATTAATAAGTTATCTATAAGTATTACAACTTATACTGCATTTTTTTATTATATAATATTTCTTTTCATTATATAATGATATACTATAATGACATAATAAAACACAGCAATTTAGTATAGCATGCTAAAATTATAAACAAGTTATTTAATATGATAAATTATGACATTATTTTTTAGAATAGTTTATTATTATATAACTAATACCAAATAGCTATATGTTTGTTATCATTTGTAGGCCTAATAATATAGAAGGGCAGTAATTGGATCCTTTACTGCATCATGGAAGATCAATTGATACTGCAATAATTTGTTCTGTCATACTTTACATAGCAGTATATTTTAAGACCCTTTATTTATTGAAACCAATTAACTTCAAGATTTCAATTAATCAAAAACTGAAAGCCATAGAGAATCTGCAAGCAACCCATTTCTTTCTTTATATATTATTAATAATTATTAAATCTTTATAAATATTTCCAAAACAAATAAAAATACTGCAACAATTGCTTTTTTCTCAGTCTAAGTTATAGCCTGAGTAAAGCTAAGGTAGTTTTTACCTGCAGCTATAATGAAGTACAAAACTTTACCTGCAGCTGTCTTGAAGTGCAGAATGTTACTCTCTAGAGATTCCATGCCGTCAGTGAAGTGAAAGACCAGACGCAATTGATAGATGGCTGCTGGGTATAGGCTCTACGGGTTATAAATAGTTAAATATATATTTAATAAAATATGTAAATAGAAATATAATGTTATATTTAATGAAATAAAGAAATATATTTTGGAGCATAAAAAGCTTCTATTACACAACTAATGTTAGTGTAAAAATCTAACATTTAGTAGGTTTTAGTAACCCTCACAAGTTTCGAAACATTTTTCTTACAATAAAATTATAATATTATAGACGGACTTAAACTTTCAAAGTCTGATGATTTGATTATTTAATGTTTAAAATTTAGAGCTATGTAGTTGAATATTATACCAAATCAAATAATATATATTTTGAAACTTTAACTGATTGTCCCGCTCGTTTGCACGTAACTGTTTTAGCAAATTTTCAGCTTCTTTATTTGAAATAGAAAAGGCAGCAATCAACCAATTAGAAGTTGCCCTTCCCTGCAATAAACCGATCTCTAGTACAAATACCTTTAGTGTGTAGTTAGAAACGGAGCCGTCCAATGTGATACTGGTGTTAAATTTTAAGTTAGAAGTCAGTGGAGAGCAGTGGAGCTCAATGAACTTCAGGAATACAAGATTACTGGACCAGCCAATCGTAGCCGTGTACCATGATGCGGAAATGAGGTGTACATCTACAGGAATCAACGCAGCAAATTTTATTTGTTAACTAATTTCATAAAGTGAATGAAATACAATAATTTTAAGTCTTTTTTGTTTGCTGCAACCAAATAAAAGAAGTGTATTGCTTTTGAACATAATTATAACTATTTTTAAAAGTTCGTCTATGCACTTAATTTAAATCTAAGTTTTTTAACATTAAATCTCAAAAAGTATAAAAATATGATAAGCCAAGGGTTTGCAGTGCAAATGTTGTTATAAACACGAACAGACACTTGCATGTTATAGATGACAAAATGTCAGTATCTTCACAGCCAGTATAACACATAAAGAAAAGACGACAGTATAGTAGCTGTACTTATTGCATTACAGTTTAACTACGTGCTGCAGCTAGCCACTTGTAATATCAATATGCAAATTATAGTTGTGTGTTAACTATAATTAATTACGATCAATTATTTATAAAAATTTGTTCAAACCAGCTGAGAAGCTGAGAAAAGTAGCGCAGCTGTGAAAGCTGTTGATCAGTTGTGCTGAGAGTGTCTGATGTTAAACGACCCTAGACTCTAGAGAGTTCTATGTTACATTGTTTGCATTTTACACTTCTCGGTCACTCATCACTATGAATTTACAGAACATGCACTTAAATTGTCTTCAGTCTTGAAATCGTGAAATGAATGTAATACTCTGCAGACCCAATGACAGTGCAGGAAAATATCAGCTGATGCAATTTAACAATAATTATTATAAAAAATTTGGAGCATTGGTGGAATTACTTTTTAACTTTGAACAATGAAAGCTTTTGAGTGATGTTGTTTATTGCTTCATTAGTCACTAGCTTGTAAAACACTTTGTTACTGCATGCAAATTAGTTAGAGAAGCAAAGCAAATTAGGGATAATTTTTACAAAACGCCGTGTTATCTATCTAGAACTCAAGAAATGTGGTGAACCAACTGGTACTGTGGTGGAATACAGTTTATTATAATTCGAATATTCTAAAATATATTGCCAAGAGCTTTTACTCATAAAAGCTTTACTAGTTAAATTATTAAATTTCTTCTTTAACAGAGAAGTTGAGCGAGCAACTATACACAACTTGTAGAGTTCATAAAACAGGATTTATAACTATAACCAGTGACTTTATGGGTCAAGAGAATTCGCTTAAGAAAAGAACTACATTTGTATAAAAGCAAACGAGTATTGAAATCACAAATGCAACTCAATTTATTCCCTAATAATAAAATAGGTGACTAGTAGAGCCATACCTGGTGAAATTTCCTGGTAGGTTGAAGTCGAGTTCTCCAAAGTAAACGGAGCCGTTACACTGTCAGAACTTATTTGGTAGAGATCTAAAGCTATGAATACTCCTAGAATAGTTATTTTCATGTCAGAAGTTCCTTTATTCCGAATGATTATCACATTGTGGACTGCTCACGGTCCACCCGTCCATGTGAGTGAAGTAAGCTAAGGATTTCTTTCACAAAGTAAGTTTGCAGATTGAAACAGCTGAAGTTGCCAGGGCGAGGTGCTAATTAGAAGTACACAAACAATGTTTTCACGCTGCTTCCCTACCAGTACACAAATAACTGATTCAATAACTAGCCAGTCTTTCGACTCTGATTGGCTAATATTCGTCTCATCATACTTCAAGTTAGAATAATTGGATAACACTAGTGCTTGTCATCCCAATGACATTAACTGCCATGTTTTTCTAAACTGAACAATTCAAATCAATACAGACCTCAGCGCGCACGTACTCATGTCTATAACAAACAAATGGCCCATTGAGACGATCCTATTGTAACTCAATCACGCTAATCTACATAAATCTTCTGCCAGCTTACAGGTTTGAATCAATCAAATTTCTATCAACCTGAATGCAAGGGTGTTTAAAAGAGAGTGCAAAACTTACAAGGCAACTTACAATTGAGTTTTGTTCAACAAGTGAAGAAATTAGGCTTGAAATTGTAGGAGCTGCAAAATGCTTCATCTTTTTAGGCTACCAACACACACACACACACACTGCACGCTGCACACGCACACTTCAAGTTTTGTTTAAATTACCTGCTAAAATTTTTCAACTCGACAAATTTTTAGATATTAAATAATTTGTAGCAAACTAAATATTAAATTTTAAAGATTTAGAAAAAAAATTATAGATGCCAAAGAACCTTAAATTACTTTAACTTTTGCTGCAAGTCTAATCTCATCATTGCCAGTGAAGATACCAGCATTAGCTTAAAAATAGTTTGCAGAAAAAGTTTATAGATTTATTTTCTTAATTAAAATATGATGTATTTAATCACAGGATACATTTTCACTTGAGAGGAATCAAAGGGCTAATAAGCAAAAAGATTATACCAGGTTTAGCATAAGCTCCATTGCTAATTATGCATTAGTTTAGCTAAAGGTGCTTAAACAGACTTCAATCAATAGCTAATTTAAGTTTAGCATCAGCTAGCTGTGATATCTCATTACATCACGGCTCTCCTATCGATTGGAGGGAGACGTAATAGCAGGCTGAGGACAGTCTACGCTACAGCTGAGGGTGTGGGAGTGTAAATTGCAGAAGGATAATGTCAGTTTATAAATTTAGTTCATCTAGCATTTCCTTATAGGCAAACAGTAGCATTATGTTAGTATAAATATTAACAAACCTATAGAGGGAAATATGGTAATCATATCTGTTTTGTTACTCCTGGGTCTAGGAACTAGACCTCGTCTCATGAGCATCACACTATGAACCTGCTGCTACAGACCCACACGGTCTCAACGCTATCCAATTTGCACATATATTGCATTACTAGAATTCAATGCTAAAGGTGGATGGTTGTATTTTGTTGAATAACACCCAGTTATAGTTATGCCTCTTCATATTGGATGCAGATAGTATATTTTTCGATTATTACTTAAAAATTAATTCAATTCGTCAAGTGCTGTCAATCTAGCTTTTACAAGCATGTGTTACAAATGTCATATTACAAGTACCTGCCACAAGTGTCGCACAAGTACTTGTTGCAGCATCAAATTTAATACAAATTGATTTCTGTGCCAATGCAAACTGACGGCATATGCACGTATGTGTAGGTGGCTGGCCTAGCAAAGCACCATGTCTTGTGTCAGCTTGATTAGAAGTTGTGTCATTATAATATGCTGGTGTCATGTACCTGTCATGTGACAAAGATATGATACCAAATTGTAGTCACAGGATTATAGTCATGTGTGCCAAACATTGCAAGGATATTTATTTTGTTTGATTCCGTAAATACAAAAGCACTATTTGTGCCGGTGGGCAGATTTACTCTTTTTATCTCGTTTTATAGAGACTTCAGACACGGATGTTGAGGAAACATCTTTACGGAGATTATCTGATTTTCTGGGCCCCCGAAGAGACGATGGACTGGTGCTCTTAGAGTGATCATCAAACTTGGCACCCTTTCCTTTTATTCTGAGATACTTTTTCAGCCTCTCTATGAAATATATTTATGGCAATAGTGCATAGATGGCAGCTGACAATAGTTAAAATACAGCATATCTTACTATTTCATGTTCAATTAATAAAATATTCGTATATGGGCTTCAATTTCAATTTCAAATTAAAAAAAAGCTTGCTATTGTAATTATAAGTTAAAATTGTAACACAAATGCTTAAAGTACACCAAATCCATCCAACGTTTCATGAGTAAACAACACCAGGTATTAGTTATTAGTAACGAGCACCTGTTATTGTAATTTACTTACTATCCATTTCAGCACTGACATCCTCAACAAGTGGTATAAGGTTCTTGTAGTGACCATCAGGCGTCTCTATAATATAATAACAATATAAGAACTATATTTATAATATAACAATAATATAATAACTGTTTCTATAATAATAATAATAATAATAATATAATATTGTCTTTATAATATGACAATAATATAATAATTGTTTCTATAATATGACAATAATATAATAATTGTTTCTATAATATGACAATAATATAATAATTGTTTCTATAATATAATAATATATGAGTTGTCTGCATAATATTATTGCTTTGAAAATTTTCATCAGAATATATAAAATCTACATTTCAAGTTACCAACAGCATTATAAGCAAAATTAAAACTTAAAATCCTGCAACAGATTTTGTTACAACGTGACAATTGCGACGCAACAACTTCACAACACCTACTAGCAACTAGTATAGGGATATAAATCCCGCGGTGTTCAAACATTGAGCTTAGGTTTTCTAGTAGAGACTTTTCAGGAAGATTCTTTAGATTTCCATGTTCATCGCACAAGTCTAACAGCCATGGACCTGAGATAAAAAAAGCCTTAACAGATAGCTGTATTTATGGTAGAAGTATTTAATCCTACAACAAAACGAAGAATTATCTTCAGTAATATTGGTATTCAGTTTCATTGTTAATAAGCTTTTCAGCAAAGCATAATATACTCGTAGTATTATGTTTTCAAAGCTTAAGTTCAACAACTATGCTAGAGATAAAAAAATGAAAAAGTTAATTTTGACTATTTTCTCATCTCTCTTAAAACTTATTTAGACAAGGTTTATATCATAAAACTAATTGAAATTAAAACCATCTTTGATATGATTTGTTATCTAATTGTTAAAGTAGAATTTCATCAACAGTGAAGGGCAATGAAATTCAACAAAACACTTTTCTTAATAGCCATTTCTACAGTCCTAAATGAGGTCTCATTTTATGAAAAATCGGAAAAACTATGTGTTGGTTTTTCCAACTTATTGAGTATACGTCCAATTCCAACAGCTATAAATAGCTGAAAATCTTTCAATGTTAAGCTTTGCTCTAATAATAAAACACATGTGCACCAAATGTAACTAAATGTTTTGTAGCTAAGTAGAGTCAGCACTCAAATTGTAGAGACAGCAGTATTAAGAGAGCTCACCATCTTCCCCGTTGTGCATCTCGTAGGCATCTATTAGAGGTATGTTGGCCCGGATGTAGGAGATAAAGAGTCTACATGGGCAGTCCGGGTTTACCAGCAAAGGCTCTACAGCTTCTGCACATAAAATAAACAGATATTCACATCTGATTATAGTCTCTCTGTTTTAATTACACAGCATTTAGCAAACTATGAACTTTAACTAAATAAGCAAAACGTTGGCTGCATTACTGTGGACCGGAAGCTATTGAGATCAGATAATCATCTTGATGTAGCTTGTGATCTAGCTGAGACTGGGACTTAGGAATACCCGTACCAGATGATAGCAATACAATACTATTGTGTTTATTATACTGATGGTTTGTTGAGTGTAGTTAGCTTTAATTAAAAACATAAATTTATATTTCATGCCATATCTAGAAAAAACTATTATGCAATTATATGAATATATCATCAGTGTTAGCTCTACAGTACACGTATATCAAAGCAATGGTGGGCTTATAAGTATTATACTATAACATTATATTACTTAATATAACATTATATTACTTTAACATTATATTACTTTAATATAACATTTTCTTACTTTACTGTAATATTTTATCATGCTATATTTATGCATTATTATAATGCAACATTATATATAATATTATTGTACTAGAAAGTCATATTATAACATTAACTATTTAATTTTATAAAAATAATTAAATATTCAGAATATAAAACAAACGTGGGAACTAAAGAAGATTCTTCAGATGTTTTATTGTGCTAACTGTTGAGGAGTTATCCTAACATGTATCTTATTAGCTTCACAGTGAAACATCAAAGAGCTGATTTCACAGTGAATGTCATAACATTACATAACAGGGAAGTTGCAACTTACCGCCATGTTTAATTAGGATAATCATTCTGAGTGCTAATTGAGAAAGGCCTTAATGTTGAAGGTTACGTCGAGCTTCATGCTTATCATAAAGCAAATGTGGGAAAAGTTCATCAATTAACTCATAACCTTAAGTTTAATATTGTTGGAATAATAGCAATAATAGCTGTACAGTTTCTTTCTTACAAAGGTAGCCTACAAAGCAATTACCCCAAACAACTAGACATACGGGTGTAATAAACCACGTCTCGCCAATTCATCATCAACTCAGTATGACTAGTCACAGGGCTATAAAAATAAACCAAATGCTAAAACCGTTTGTTCAAAATTTTCAGTTTTTATTTCAGAATATTTGAGTTTTAGACAGAAAACGTAAAAAGAGTATATACAAGTAAGAAATGTCTTAATTGCGTGCTTTGTATAAGTAACAGTTAGGGCAGAGAAGGCGGGGTTAGAGCAGAGGAGGCGGGTTAGGGCAGAGAAGGCGGGGCATCTAGCACGTATATCCGCTTCTCTAATCGACCACTACTGTCACCAGACAATGTCTTCTTCACCACAGCATCTAGCGACGCTATTGCCACTGCACAATGGTGCGTAGTCACCTCGTCATTATCAGAGTGGATGCAGGACTTCAAGGACTTGTATAGTTTGCTGACATTTCCAGCGCCGAGTACCTCGAAACTGCGACTTCCCAATTCCGTGAGAATCAAGGAAATGGAGTAGGCGGAGCCTTTGCGAGATGACTGACAGGAAGTGACGAGGCAGGCACTGAGACACTCCACAATCTGCATAAGAGACATAAAACTATGAGTATAGGAAGTGTGGCAGCCTGTTGTCGGCTAGCAACCACATAGCCACTAGCAGACCCTGAGAGTAAACAGGAATAAGATCTGAGCTGAAAGTCACCAGAAGTTTGTTTCTAGTCAGACACAGAATATATATATCCTGGGATTACGTTAGAGAGAGGGAGGGTCTCCATGTTGTAAGCTCATAAAAAGAGAGAGAAGCGTGATCGGCCGCAATGTGCTGTATCAAAGCATAGGCTCTCAGGCTAATGCAAATCTTCAGAGGGGACAACTTCTAAATATGAAACTTTCTAGAGTCAAAGGAAAGACGATTGTTAATACTCACTTCTTGAACGTGATTCCCCATAGCATACTTGAGGAGTTTACACAATTCACCGAGGTTAGCCAATGAACTGGCTCGTAAAGTTTCGTCTACTGAACGGCATCCAATCAGAACAGCCGGTAGAACTACATCACTATAGGCCGGAGCTAAATCTCCTACAAAGAAGAGATTATAAATTATAATAATTATAGTGTACAGATTCTACAAGTGCTACTACTACTACTGCTGCTAGTACTGCTGCTACTACTACTAGTACTGCTACTACAACTGCTACTGCTACTACTACTACTGCTGCTAGTACTGCTGCTGCCTTAGTAACTACTCACCGAGTCCCCGAGTGGCTTTAGTTATGACCTCGCCGACCTTGAGTCTAGTCTGAGCTGCCAGGTGATTATCTGTGTACTGTTTGCAGGCTGCAGATAACACCTCAGAAGGACAATGATCCGCCAGGGCAACGAGACCTGCAAATATCAGCACTCAGAGTTGCCTGCCCTTAGAATAATAGTGGAGTAAACTTCTAGTTGAACTCGACAAAACTTAACAAATACATTATTAGGAACACGTACTGCTATACGGAATACAATAAAAGGATGTTGAAATAGTTGCCAGGGCAAGATTGTACTATGCAGTCTAATTATATATAGCAGATGAAATAACCCATCTAGGATAGCCGACAGGTAGAATAAGTTACCTGATATAGCCGACAGGTAGATGTATGTATCAGAATGGGCCAAATGCTGCACCAATAGATTAACCAAATCTTTTCTGTTGTCAAGAGTTACTTTGTCTTTACTGAAAATGGGAAAAACAAATAAGTGAAATGTAAAAAATAACATGTAAAATCTACTTGCAAATGTCTTGACTCAATAAAAAGTTTTACAACACCATTAGACATCGTACAAAGGAGCGAAATGAGAGACAACTCTTACATTAAATTTAAGAAACGAGCCTTTGTAGCCCATGTTCCAAAGTATAAAGACAAACCTTTGAATGAGTCTGGTGATTTGAATGAGAGCGTGACCTTTGACAGCTATTAGATGATCACTGAGTTCCAGTAGAGCTTTTCCATAGGCAGTATCTGCTGGTACCTGTTGAGAAGTGTCAGCCAGTTGAGAAGTGTCAACCTGTTGAAGAGTGTCAACTTGTTGAGAAGTGTCAACCTGTTGAAGAGTGTCAACTTGTTGATGGGTGTCAACTTGTTGAGAAGTGTCAACCTGTTGACGAGTGTCAACATGTTGAGAAGTGTCAACCTGTTGAGGAGTGTCAACCTGTTGAGAAGTGTCAACTTGTTGAGGAGTGTCAACTTGTTGAGAAGTCTCAACTTGTTGAGGAGTGTCAACCTGTTGAGAAGTGTCAACCTGTTGACATGCAGACAAGGGCACCTGAATACTAGCGTCAAATGGTACACAAGTGTCTTTCACTTCTTCCACGAGTTGACCAACTGCTTCAGATGCTGCAGCAGACGGTTTGTGTGAGCTTGCCTGAGGTTGATCATTCAACCAGACCAGACCCTGCGTGGCTATGGCCACCCGTATATTCAGAGCTAGTTCCCTGGTATCAGGCGGAACACAGTCTAAGAGGGAAATGCTGTTGAGGGGATCATCCAGGTCTTTCAGCAAATTCACGTCTTCCTTGCTCAACTGTCAACACAAACTGATATCTGTCACAACTTTGACACAAACCTGTCACAAGTGCCAGCCTGCTTAGTTCAAACAAATTTTGTCAAAAACCAGCTAAAGCTCCACCATATTGTGAAAATTAGATGTTTCACAAACCAATAAAATAACAGATCAGCTCTTTTCGAATGTCATGCAATAAATTTGAAAAGAGAACATTTCATATGTAAAGACCTGACAAAGAAACCCTCCGGCTGCATGCAGGACAAACATAAAGGCAACTCACTTTGACATCGGACGCTCCACTCAAAATGGCGGTTAGCAAACCGAGAGAGAGACTCAGAACCTCGCAATCAGCTGAAAGACTGAGATTCTCACAACACGAGATGAAGTTGGTGAGGGAGGCCTGAAAACCCAACACAAGAACATTTGAAGAGATGAATACAACATTTGGTTACCATGGGAACAATTTAGCAGGCTCCATATTGAAGACATGGTGTGATACAGTATGATGTGATACAGTATGAGGTAATACGGGATAATGGTTAGGCTATACCTTTACAAACTTGATGATATGCTGCGGGTGCTGCAGACAGGCTTTGCTCTCCGTCTCGCAAAGAGTAGAGAGTAAAGACATGAGTCTATATTTTATGAGCAGGCCAGACAAATCCGGGGAATTATTTCCCCCTATCAATGTATTGGTTCTAACCATATCGGGGGTTGAGTCACTCATAAGGGAAGACAATTTCTACATAAAACAGGAAAAAAAATGATTAGCTCAAGAAAAGCTAGAAATTGCATAAATATTATTACTTGAATGTTTATTTTTATTCAATGAAATACATTTTTAGTTTGTGATAAAAAAACATCGATTCCACGAAATGCACAAGTTCAAGGACTAAGGAAGGAGTTAGGAAATCAACTAATTTTCAGGTAAAAGTAAACATCACACTTGAAAACACTTGCAGATATTATATAGCAAATACCTAAAATTCAATGCTAATAGTTATGAATCTTTCTTAGAGTTGTGCTAATAAAAATAACGTCCAAAATAAACAAGAAGTTATGACATAACGCACCTCCAAGAGTTGAATAAAAAATTTCTGAACTACGCTGGACTCGCTAACTTTACTGACACAAAACAAAATGGCCGCAGAGCGAGTGTCCTCAGCAGTGAGTACGTCTGCACTAAGAGTTGCAGACGTGGTGGTGATGTCATAGAGAAATTTGCTCGCTGATTGGTTGGAAGAGAACTGAAGGCAAGTCGATAACAGCTCTTCGCAGTATAGTCTGAAATAGTAGCCTAGTGTGAGAATAAAAGGTGCAGGTAACAGGAGAAAGAAGACAAGTCTAACAGCAATGCATTTGTAAAAAGGTAAAGACGACATTACCTGGTATCAGTGACGACAACACTGCTTTTGTTCTGCAGATAAACACTGAATATATCGGGTAGAATCTGCATGCAGAGGGGAAGTAAATGAGAACGAGGCTCCGCAGCCAAACATATTATCTGAAAACAGCACAGGGTTGCTCAGCAACAGATTAAATACTACTCAGGCTATCAAATTATAAATTAAAATAAGGAAAGATAACTCAAAAACGTGTCAAACTTAAAAAGTTGGTTCACTAGACATATCTGTAATAAGCATTATATTATAAAAGCGGTTTACACGCACTTCTTACATGTCCATGTCAATCAGGACAATAAAATATACACAAAATATGTGATTTAACAATATAAAACCACAAATCAAGTGTTGAAGTATATAGCATAAATGTCAAGGTCAAAGCCAATGCGTATAACTAACCTTACACAGCGTCTTCAAGCACACTTCCTGTTTGTCGGAGGACGTAGAGAGAATATCACAAGTTAGTGGCTGCCAGAAGAGATGACGCATCAAGTCAGGATGTGCAGTTGATACACACGACATTGTGGCGGCACACACTCTGCTGTACTGTCTAGATATGGAGTGGTCAACGTTGGTGAGCAGTGAGAGCACCTGCGACACATGTCAACATACAGCTACAGTACAGACACCATGTGACAAGTTATAGAGTAGTGAGAGCACCTGCGACACATGTCAACATACAGCTACAGTACAGACACCATGTGGCAAGTTATAGAGTAGTGAGAGCACCTGCGACACATGTCAACATACAGCTGCAGTATAGACACCATGTGACAAGTTATAGAGGAGTGAGAGCACCTGCGACACATGTCAACATACAGCTGCAGTATAGACACCATGTGACAAGTTATAGAGCAGTGAGAGCACCTGCGACACATGTCAACATACAGCTGCAGTATAGATACTCAATACTTTTCCAGCTTTACTATAATATAACTCCATCATAACTATTTACATTAATTTCACATGAAGTATTACAGAGCATTATGGGCAGAATGAACTAGAATTTAGAATTTAAAGTCAATATGGAAGACAGTGTTTAGCAAATTACCTGAGGAGCAATTAGCTTGTAGTACCGCTGAGCTGTCCAGCCTCTGGGAGGGGTGGCTATCACACGCCCCACCATCTTAAACTGTTGCCAGTCGTCTGTTTCCACGGTGATCATACCAGCAATGATAGAGCTGACACCGCTTGGTGACACGAGTATCTTAGTGAGATGATACCCACACAGCGCCCTCAGCCAGTGGGGAGTCTACACAAACACATCAGTGTCACTCAACCTGCGCACACTTAGCGCAGGGTGTCAAACAAGGTGGCAGTTTATCAGCCTAAAGACATGATTATGAAGGAAATGAATAACTAGAACACTTGGCTATTTTATCTTCTCTACAACATCATATACATGTATTATTTCACTGCCTTGTGTATTTATATGGACAGCCTGAACTGTATTGGTTATGTAACGAGAGTCTATTTACATCACGTGAAAGTTGAGTAAACACTAGCAAGTAAAACCATCGTGAATTATGTTTACAGCAGAGAATGTGAAGCTGCAATACTACAGCTAGTACTATAGAATGAGTTCCTACTTTTCCCCGGCCCGCACTCTGCAGAATCAGGAGCTCTTTCACAATAACTGGGGGATAACTCCTGGTCATAAGATCTTCCAGACATTGTCTGAAGTAGGAGGCTTTCTCCTTGTCACCTGAGTGGTCATGTGACACGCTAGATGTGTCATGTGACACGCTAGATGTGTCATGTGACACGCTAGATGTGTCATGTGACTGACTCAGCCATGCAAGAGCTGCCATGAGATCTCCAGTGTGCTTGGCCATAAAGACCGAACCTAAAACGAATAATAATACAATATTATATATTAAATAATATTACAATATATATATATTAAACAATAATACAATATATGTTAAACAATATTATAATATACATTAAATAATAATACAATATATATTCAATAATATAATATATATTAAATAATAATACAATCAACATTGAAAGCTGATGCTAAAAACATTTACAAGACATGCTTGTTATGCAGAGTATGAATGAAGAAACACAGGAGTTGTCTTCACTTACGAACGTTGCTGGGTTGTATTAACTCAAGAAGTTCAGTAACATTAGACATCAGACGTTCCTTGCTTGGTTTAACCAGGGAGCTAACTATATGCCCAAATTTACTGCGGGTGCCTATGGGTACCCCCACACCAGCAGGCAAGTGAGGAATTACTGCAAGAGCTATCACAAACTGGTACACTTTGGCCAAGATAGACTGGTGGTCTACAAAAATATATTGACTGGAAGGATAACTCCGACATTCTATGGCATAATTATCAGAAACACTGGTGTTTTACCAGTCTACAGGTAAGAGTAAGATAATGCATGGTATACACATGTATGACTTCACTCAATGGCCACAGCTAGCTGGTATCACAATACGTCAACTAAACACAGAAGGACAACATGTTGAGAAGGTATAACAAGTCTCACAGCATTACTTACTTATGCTCAGCACGTCCGGGCGGAGAGGAGGCGCCGTGTGCTCGTTCTTTACGGAGGGCAGATTCTCTGACTGCCGTGCGTCAAACAAGTCAACTTCCTGTTTGATTGTAGAGTTTAACTTTGCTAGCAGCCAGTAGACTAAGCGTATGTATCTACTAGTCACATGATCATTCCCGGTCACATGATCATTCCCGGTCACATGCCTGGGTTGGGTCACATGATCAACTGAGTTTTCACTGACAAATATCTCAGCTCCACACTCTACTGTAAACAAAACAATATTAAACATAGTCAAGTCAAGTCTTGGGGTGAGTCAAAAGCTTGGCTGCATACGTCAGACTATAGTTGAACATCCATATCTAGAAATGCTTGAATTGCTTCAGCTCACTCCGGGTTGTGTACGTAGAGGTTGGCATGGTGAATTTATTTACATGTACAAACAATACAAACCAGTAGATATAGCATAAACTGTTAGATATAATAAGAACTAGTAAATTTATGCAATACAAACCATTAGATATAACATTAACTACTAAATATAATACACATTATTAAATATGATACGAAATAGTAGATGCAGCATGACCTAGTAGATGCAAACTTTAAGTTACCCGTTAAAACCTTATGCAACATAAACATTTCAGAAATATATTTCTAATGAGAATAAGAAGTATCAACGCCCAGTTGGCTGATTAATTACCATAAATATATTCTATTAAAAAATTCTGCTAAAATTCCAGAAATGAGGAGAAAAAATCTTTATCTACCAACTAGAATATTGCTGAAGTAAGACAATTGCTTGATCACAGTTCTTTGAAAGTTGAGTCAACGTTGATACTAACAAGTCCTGCTTATCTCTCAGTCCTTCTAAAAAACAAGAAAAAGAAAAAAATTAAAGGATTGGAATAACTGTAAATCATCAACTAAATAAAAACATATTTATCAATATGAAACTCAATACAGAGTTTATTGAAATATGTTCCATGAGTAGCTAAGAACTCAATCAACACACAATAAATAGTAATCTACACTTTATAGGTAGTCTATATCAAAATAAAGTACTGTTGAATAGTGAGTGAGTGAATGAGTGAGTAAATGAGTGAGTGAGTGAGTGAGTGAGTGAGTGAGTGAGTAAATGAGTGATTGAATGAGTGAGCGAATGGGTGAGTGACTGAATTACAGAATGTCATATGATTGGCTAATAACTGCCAAGTAGTGAGTACAACCTAATCAGACTGTTTTAAATTTTATATTCAAATCGAATCATGAATTTTACCAAATCCAGCTTGAACCATTTTCTGTAGACAGTCTATGATGTCCGCGACTGACATTGCTGCTATGGTTGACCCTAAAATATATTGAAAACAAAATTTAATAGAAAACCAAATCATTGATCTGTTTAGAAAAAATATTTGAATTTTACTTAAATAATTAGGATCACTATCAGTATTACTATGAACAATATAAATACTATTATATTTTTTACTGATAGAGTATTACTATTACTATTAGTAGTACTGTTATAGCAAATGTAATACTACAACTAATTTTAGTACTAATACTAATACTAATAGTAAAACTATAACTACAGTCTAGAAATATAGAATTAGCCATTAGGTATAACTTAAACTAGAAGTAGAAGTCTTACTATTACTAGTATTACTATTAGTATTACTTAGTCTAATAATAGTACTTAAGCTAATACTATCAGTACAAGCACTTACTATTAGTAATAATAATATTTATACTAATAGGAATAGTAATACTTGTACTAATACTAATAGTAATACTAATAGTAATACTAAGTCTAATAGTAATAGTAATAATAGTTTAATACTATTACTATTAAACTATTACTCAGTATTAGTATTACTATTGGCAAAGTACTAATTTATAGCATTAGATAATTATAGATTAGATCTAACATTACCATTAGTACAATTATAAACCATTAACGACAATATTAGGAGAAAGTTAAGCAATAACTTGAATAAGTAACCTTAAAAACTTAAAATAGTGGGCTTTCGCTTTTTAGTAGAAAACACTAGACTCGCAGGAAACGATATATATGCGTATTTCATCGGCAATAATATTTACAAGTTAATTTAAATAATAATTTTTTTAAACTAAAGCAATTTAAACACAATGTATTTACTACAAAAAAAGTTAAGAAATTTTAAAATTTTGTGACAGTAATTTAGTGTAATATCACAGCCACCGTCTAACTAAACAAAGAGCAAACAACTCGGTGCAATATAAACTCGCATAACTATGATTCTGCATGTTTCGAGTAACTTTCACTTATTTTTGGCCCTCAAGTTTTTTATGAACATTTAAATAAATCTTAAGAAGCAAACCAGCAAAAATGGTAATGATGAACTGAGAATATGACCAGCATTATTTATCAAATTAGGGCTATCATGCTATCAAACCCATATATAATTCAATGTTAAGCACTGTCATAAAAGTAAACTACAATAAAAAACTTGTGTGTGATTTTTACCTAACCACACACGTAGGCTGTATATAGCCTATATTGCAGTACATTAACATGATCACCAATCAAAATCACCATTCACTCAATTTATATAATATGTCATTGTCAAGATGTTTGTAAACATTAAAATGTAAATATTGTATTAGGCTATATGTAATGCCTTTTTTTCCTTTTAGAATGCCAACTTGCAAATTAAATTTAGCATCTTGGCATATACGATACTAATTTGAAATATGATTCCAAAGTATGAAATTTCATGTATACTTTCAATAAACCAATTTTACCTTGTAACATTATTCACTACATTTAGAAGTTATCTTTCCCATCAAAGCCAACTTTAGCATTATAGACAAATATTATCTTTTTATTAACAAGTGTTATGTGTCTTTGATAAAATAATTAGCTGTTGCTATTGACAATGAATGTAGAATACTCTTTCAAACATAAAGGCAATAGATGCGTGTAGCTCCTAACAATGAACTATGGATTTGGTTACTCATTCAAGATAAACATATATTATATGTGAGCACACATTTACCTTGAAGCTCCAGTCAAAGCAACAGTCGCCATTACCTTGCAACTATAGAGCTTGATAAATCAAAATGGCTGAATGGAAAAACGGTCTTTTTGGCTGCTTTGGAAACTGTAAGGTTTGCCTAGTCAGTTACGTCGTGCCGTGTTACGCTTTCGGAAAAACACATGAAAAGGTAAAATTTAATTTCTAGAACTGTGTAACTATTTTTGATAAATTTGCTTTACTTTCCTTAGCTTAGGTTCTTTTCAAAAACTTAAAACTATTTTATTTTAGGTAGAAGAAGGTTCGTGTGTGAAATGTGGATGCGCGTCTATGGTTCCGTTGCTTAACTGGTACGCCTTTGCCAAACAAAGACAACTGGTGAGAGAGAAACAGGGCATTGACGGCTCCTTTGGAGGTGATTGCGTATCTAGCTTGTTCTGTCCATTCTGCGCCATGGTCCAGCAGGCTAGGGAAGTAGAAGCTGATTTACCTGGACTACCGGAAATTGAGAGATCTTAAACAAGAAAATGTAAAATCTGAGACACTCAAAATGTATTCATCCTGGTTTTGTAGGGTAATTCATTTAAAGATAGTTATGTATAGTAAACTATTTATTTTCAACCAAGTTCTGTGTGTGATTTCATTAAATTTTATAACATAATTTTAAATTTACCTTTCTACTGTTTTGTACTGATGAAATAACAAAAATATATTTTGTGTCTAAAAGAAAAACTTTTTAAGTTGCTTTTTGAAAAGAATAATAGTTATTTTTGCATCTTGAACAACAGGTCTCAATATTTTTGATCACTCTGTTCCATTAGATCCTCCATTCCTGATAGTAAGAGTTTTAAGTTAGGTTAGAACTGTGTCACACCAAGTAGATGCCCTTCCTGAGGTCACCACAGATTCTGTTAGAACTCTAGCCTACATCCTAGCTAATCACTGGTGTCACATAATGCTAGTGACGACATCTCACTATAGCTCCTAAAGTCCCATTTTATTTTGTATGATCATCCGTCTAGATCACTCAGATCACTTCTTAAAACTACGAAAACTTGTGCAAGTAAAATTAGAAAATGTGTCATTGGGCTGTTAATTAAAGGGACAAACTTGAACCTGTTAGTGCTTATAAAACAATAAACCAAAATGCCATCTTCTTACATTTGCTATTATTCAACTCGCTACATGCACGCTATCCCATACTGCCCCTATACACTACACCTCCTACACACCCCACCCCTACACACTATCCCTACACACCACACCAGTACATTACCCCCAAGACGCCCCTATAAACTGCCCCCCCCTGCACCCCCATACACTTAGTAAGCCTTGGTACTTGGGTGTAGCTTGGCACAGCTGCATGTACAGTTTCTCCAAATCAATCCCTTCAAAGCATCTTTTACTGAGAGAAATATCATATATCTAAGCTAATAACAAAATGATGACCACCTTTGTTATATTGCATTTCCTTTTGTTGTCCTAATCTATCCAGCTTTTGCTGTCAGAAAAAAATGTTTTGTTCAATTCTATGATGTTATGGAAAACAAACGCCCCTTTGTTTATCAAGACAAAATATAGACAAATGATATTTGAGAACAAAAGCATGCATTAGTCGTAGCTCAGCAACGTGATAAATATTTCAAACTGATTTGCAAAACAGAGTTACAGAGTCTTCTAGGCTTGTTCCAAGTGCACTGCTAATGTAACTAGCTTTCACACAAGTTCCCCCATTGTTGTTAAAACATACTATTGTCAATATGATTGTTTTATGCAATTAGACATATTATAAACTTTCTTTGCTGAAGTTACGTATATCTTGGAAAATCTTCCCTATAATTTATTAGTTCGAAATCATTATGAGTTTGCTGATGAGAACAAGTTCTGATTTAACAACCTATGTATGATAGCGATCCTCATTTTATAAGGAATGCTAAGTCATAGCGTCTCTTTCCTCATCCAGTTCACTACTCCCCTAGTGCTTACACTTGCATAGCTCTCGAACAATATAATATTCTTACTAGGTAAGATAATAGTTGCCTAGTTTCTTTCAACAATTTTAATTTCTGTTATAGAACATTTTCAACCGCACTCCAAACCAAAATTTAGTAATAAAGCTGAAGAACTTAGGCTTCCTAAATTTCTCCACTGCCACCCTTAAACGATATTATTATCTTGATTGTTGTTACCAATGCTTTATTAGTTACAAGGTAGCTAGGCTTGCTGATACAATTTAAAAGCTACAATCAATACACACTCAAACAGTGGTTGGCTTTTGTTCAATTAAATTTGATAGACTGAAGATACTTTAGAGTTTAGATAGTAAGAAATATTGACTTCATTGTGATTTGTGTTTACACTAGATAAATATATTTAATAACTGATGGCCTGTAACTATATAATTATGCCAACTCTCAACTGTACTGAAAACATTATGAAAATATAACGGACAAAAAGTATCACAAAAATAGCTGTAGTTAGTGATTGATGATAATAAATGATATAATACAAAACATATTGCTTTGTATGAGTTGTTAAAGATAATATAACAAGCTGCCAATTATATTTGAGAAAATATATTATAAAAACCATAATTCTCTTTGGCGGCAGTTGTGAACTTTTCTTATTAGAAAAATAACAGTTATAATAAAGGCCTTTTAACTCACGTACCATTTTTGGAATTTATTCAACTACCTCATATAATTCAATCTATATATTTTATACCCAATAATATAATATGTAAGCAATTCTACAATCATGGCTAATATTAAAGGCTCAAGGTTTGTTCAAATATATAATATATAATAATAATATAATAATATTTATACAGTAAATAGATATAACTTTAGCTAGCTAGTTTTAAACTCATCCTGGTACAAGTGCTAGAGCTGGCGTTGCCAAAGTTTTTCTAGTTCCACTTTTTGACATACTTTAACTTCTTTACAATGATTGGATCTTAAAAATCAGGTGATATTTTTTATCTTGGCTCTTAATTCTAGACTTAGAATGTGTGTAGTGAAAATTCTTTTGTATAGCATGAATACTCTCAAACAACTGGAGCTTTAACTTTGAATGCTACCAATTCAATACATCATCGATGATATTCCATTATTACCTGGTGGGGACTTTGCTTTGAATTATTTGAAATCTATTAATCAAGCAATGCTTATCAAATTTTTTTCAACTTAGAATAACACCAGGTTTAATGCTTTTGAAAAGTTTCTTGAATGAATGAATTGCTTTTTGTTAACACGAATGACTAATTGCAGCTAAATTTTATTCCCAACAGCTAAGCAAGTTTTCTATACAACATTTTTTTGAGTATGAAATTTATCATTATTTTGTTTTGTTTAAAGAAAGAAAATGCTGCATGACAGTTTTTCAGAGTGAGTGAGTGCCCAAATCATCAATAAATTAATTGTTTTTTTTCAAATAGATAATTTATTATCCTATGTAATTCGTCTCGATTATTCATTTAAGCAGAATCACAAAATTCAACTGATTCACTAGTAACAATATTTTGAAACTTGAAAAATAATAAACTTTTAGATACAAAAAGCTGCTTAAATTTGATTTTAGTTTAACTAAATAATCACTTCACCCGCCAGCCTCAATTTTCAGATTATAACGCTGATGAAATGCCCGAGGTGACCTAATGAGAATTAATAGTAATAAAATGTAGATGATCTGACGTGCACTGTGAAATTGTACATAATCAATATTCAGTGTGGGTTTTCAAATGTTATATGAGCTGATTTAAATAGCTATGATCAAAGAAGTTGCCATTGTATTGCAATGAACGACCTCGCATCTCTAGGGTTTTAACACTTGGTGATAAATAAAATCAATTCCTTTTCGCAGGTTAATTCTCAGACCGATAAATATTTCATTGTTTGAGTGATGCAGTCTATTGTTTGTAGAATAATACTTTTGTAGAGTCTTATATTCATGGAGAGTTAATTTGCCGATTAAAATAGCTAATTTACCAAAGTAAAGCATGCAGAAGCTTTCCATGTGAAAGTCGGATAGAAAAGCACTCTACTTTTCTAACTCTATGTAAGATCTAACAAATTAATGTGACCAATCCCAAAGGCAAACTCTGCAACATGCACGTATAACAAGTTTTTGATTATTTATTGTAATGGAATTTTATAGGTAAAGATTTTGGCTATTATGGAACTATTTGAAAACAACCTGTATCTACAGCAAAAGCCACGTGGCAAGAATAAAGAACTAGTGAACTTCAAATTTAAATTTCTATTTTTTTTACTGCTTGCTTGGTTCATTCGGCATTGTACCTCGTTCATCTGTCTTGTGTTTCAAGTTTGATTTTATATATATGTTTTTGTAAAGCAAATCAATACAATATATTAGCAATTTGTTTACATATAATAATCATTTTAGTCTCGAGTGTGTAAACTAAGTGCAAATAACATTGAAACAATACACGAGTGAAAAATCACACAGACAACAGCGTCACGTTTGATTACAATTGGTGTATGACAAGTACTGGTTGCTACCTATTACGTATTGAGTAGGAGTGTCTCAGTTTGAGCAGACCACGCCTCCTTTGCTAGATGAACACACCCACTCAATCAATAAACACAATAACATGACTTTGGTAGATTCAATTGGCTTTAAATTTTGATCAAGCTATACTGAAACTTATGATTTTTAGTATATAAACAAAGGTTACAATTTAAGTCACCAGACGAAATGCTTTTTATTTTCAAATGCAATTGATGTTTATTGGTGCCACTCTAGAAGTTATCCTCTCTCAAATGCAAACTACTTTTAGGGGTCAACAACTCCTAATTGCACCAAAGCTTAATAAATAATATTGATTTAACATGTGGTATAGGCAATATTATCTGTTAAAATGATTTAATGAAATATAATTAGTAAAAAGATGTTGTTCTTAAACTATTTAAGCTCCAAATTAATGGGGGTGGTAAACAGATGCCCGCTGTAATAGTCCAACCGACATTAATAACCCACAAATAATAAATTAAAAATATGCATGGACAGAAAAATGGATAAGCAACAAAAAATAAAAAATATAGTTTAGATTATTTTTGCAATATACTAAAATGCTTCAAATTCCTCCACTGGGGCTACAATTGCTGAAACCTGTATATTATATGTAATAAAGGTTGAGGGTTTTAATACAACTTGTGCAGCTGGTTAAGTTTTTTTATACCTACACATTATGTCCCAGGGTCAGCACTTTTACTCACTTTTCTGCTTTGAACTGTTTCTAACGACAAGTAGTTCAGAGTTGGAAAGACTTAGAAACTTATAGACATATATAATTTATTTTTAGCCAATGCCACCCAGAATTTACTTTGGCTGCTAACAATAAGCCAGATTGCTGTCTTTGGCAGCTGTGTAAATGGTAACTACCTTTTCATTTGCTAATGAAGACAGTCTTTCTATTGACTGGCGTTGTGTCAAAACAGGGAAAACTCATTATTCTCACATCTTAGTTGTTTTGTTCTTTGGTAGGAATTCCTATAAGCTAATGGGTTGAGGCATTATACTACTATAATATGTTGATAAATTGACTGCTTCACTAAAATATAACTGAATAATTTTTTAATTATCTGTTGTATATGTACATGTATATACTGGTTTCAGTCCACAAACACATGTGTGTGAGAAAATACGGACAAGGTAAGATAGACTGGTTATATTGGACCATATCAAGTCAATGAAACAGGTCGTACAACCAATATAATGGGTTATGCTAATGAAATAGGTTTTATAACCAATGAAGTGAGTCATACAATCAAACCGATTGTCCCCCCTTGGCTACTTCGCATATTTTAGTTTTTTAAAAAAGGTCTTTAAGATGTTTCTGAGTTTTTAACTTATTTCTGAGCAGCAATTAAAGTTGCTAAATTGTTTGCTGACTCAGCTGGTAATTATTACTGAAAGTGATTTTGATCAGCTGATGACTTTCAGTCAGGAGATGTGGCAGCATATGATAGGTGTAGTCCTTTAAAACAGCTGCTTCTGAAAATGATTAGCTGTCTGTCTGTTTGTTGCTGCTACTGTTGCTGCTGCTACTGCTACTGCTACTGCTACTGCTACTGCTACTGCTACTGCTACTGCTACTGCTACTGCTACTGCTACTGCTACTGCTACTGCTACTGCTACTGCTACTGCTACTGCTACTGCTACTGCTACTGCTACTGCTACTGCATGCTACTGCTGCTACTGCTGCTGCTGCTGCTGCTGCTGCTGCTGCTACTACTGCTACAACTACAGTATCCTAATATCAAAATATTTTGAAGTAGATAGTAATAAGGTATAAACATTCTTATTCAGTGATAGTCACCAATATTAATTTGACTTTGTCTAGTTACAGAATTGAAGTTTATTACTGAAGTTGTCTTCTTATTATTTAAGAGCACAAGCTGCAAATTATTCACAGCATTAGCTTACTTGTGGTGTTTAATAACCAGGGAGCAGCCGTGGTCTAGAGGTTAGAGCACTGGCTTAGTATAAATGCAAGGTCAGTAATTAAAATCTTCATAAAGACTATTGGTAATGTTAGGAAGAGCATTTGTTCTGGTAAACCAGTCCTTAGCCTGCTTAAACAGCATGTCCATCAGGAGTTTTCACATGGATGGCACTATAACCAGTGTGAGTTGTTTTTAATTTAAAAATTTGAAATTTTATTCCAATAAATCATCATTTAAAGACCATCAAATTGGAATTTCTGCAAAGAAGCTACATTAATCAAATAAAATACTTCTTAAATGTGTCCTGAAAATATTTGTCTAAAGTCGGTTCTCTGAATGAGAAAACATTAAAGGCTTAACAAGATCATTCAACAGCAGTGATGAGATTTCCATTTGACAAGCAGATACAGTAATTCCCCCCTCCCTCCTTTCACATAATATATATATAACTTCCTCAATAAAACTAATAATTCTACAATAAGCGGCCTAAAGTCACATGATTAATTGAATTAGACTGAGAGTTCACAAGACAAACAGGTGAAGTTGTTGGAATAACTAGACACTCTAGTGCTTTCATGCACAGCTTTTCTCTAGACCCTATTGCAAACTATCAAGGCATGACTTCTAAGTTTAGGCCAGTAGTGAGAGCAGGGGATAGCTAGCTGCCTATTAGTCATCAAGGAAACAAATACATCGAAAAGCTTAGCACTGGCCGGTGAGCCCCGGCAAACACTTTCCAGGGTCCAAAGGCTAACAGCCGTGTTGACACTATTATAATACTATACTATACTTAATACACTGTCACATCGCAGGGTACCATCGTTATTTTGATGACATAATAATGTATTAATCTGACCTAAATTAGGGTTTTAAATATTCTAACCAATCAGAGCTTTGCTGAGTGAATTGACAACTGTTGGACCATAAGCCAACAGTTGGCTTGCAGTGCTAGCTAAAGCAGGGACACTAACATATCTTCAAGTGCCACATTTGTTAGCAGGAGACACTTGGTGGTGAGACAGTCAACACGGTGCTTGTAGTGGGTGTCTTTTATTACTTATGATGACTGAGCAAAATAGTACATCTATATCCAAGTAAGTATACAAATATTATCAGCATACACTTACCCTACTGTTTGTGTTTGGACTACAAAATTTCATCCAGCTTTACTTCTTTTCTCTTTTTTAATATTTGCATTTTGTTAAACAATGTTTGATAACAGTTTTTTCAAATGACCAAAGTTGGAAATGTATTTAATGTTATTTTCTTGTTTTCTTAAAAAAATAATGATTTAAAAGTTAAATTAGCGGGTTATGTTTTTAAATAATATAAATTAACAACTTAATTTTATAGCAAAGTGTAGAAACTTGCAGCTTTAGGCTCATTTTATTTCTTATAACACAATAAATCCTAAAACCAGCATTATCCCAATTGGCTTCAATAAACTCTTTCACCAACATTAAAGTTCAAAAGCATAGTTCAACTAGTCAACCAACTTTCACTGTGAAAACTACTAAGTCTACTTTTTGTGCACCTAACTTAAATTTTGCACTAAAAATGTCTACACATGATGTTGCAATTATTCATAGCACATGGATAGCTTTCGCTGTATTTTCACATGTAAGTAGAAATGCTCACAGGCATAATTTAACTAATTAAATTAAAATTTCACAGTAATTTACTGCACTCGAAACAGTCGTCAACATACTTGTACATCGAGTTATGCTTTCAATATTGATGTGAACTGTAACAGCCACCCTGCCTATCAGAATTCACAAGTTTTATTACTTTCGGCAGTTGCAGTTCTCAGCATATTATGCATCTTCCATGAAATTGGAGTGTTTAAACAGCAACTCTGCTGGCAGTCTGCCAAACTTCGTTCAGAGTTATGTAACACCATTACAATGCCAGACGGTGTGTTACTATATTATTATTCCGTGTGGTTTTACTAAATAGCAGTTGACTGCTACACAAAGTTTTCAATGAACTACGTATGTATTGTGAAGTGGACTTCGTAGATTTCTGTAATAACCAGTGATACATTGCTAAATTAGAATGAAGAACATAAAACGCATCTCTGGACTCTTCATTAGCTCACCAAAATGTACATTTGATTACAACTTGCCCTTATTTAATGACCTCAATACTTCTGCCATGATGATCATTCAGTTGACAGAGATTTCACTATTTCTATTATTGCCCTCTTTTAACAGGCCCAATCATACTAAATCCACATAATATAACTTTCACTTGATACTTTCATCTGCATGTAATTATATTATCAGTTCATTTCTTTTAATACCGTACTCCCCCCCCCCCCCATATCTCGCTAAGCTATACGGGCCTTGGAACCTCAATTCATGACATAGTAGAATATGGATTTGCTAACTTTGGCCATTTTGTCCCTATACACACATATATAAGTCACAGAATGGGGTCGAAGCCCTTCTCATGACCTGTGGAATTTCGTGAGAACTACAACCGTGAGATATGGAGGGAACAGTGTAACCGTAACATTGTGTATTAAATATTGAGCCTTTTGTAAAACACTGCAGAGTGTTTAATACCTTCACCAACCAAGAACCTGTATATATCTGTAGGCTGACAATGGATGACGATCCCGCCTCTACACAAAAGATCTCCAAATTGAAAAAGAGGCTGAAGGTCACCATGTGTCTCGCACTCTTCTTCCTGCTGGCTGTGGTAGCTCTGGCCATCGGTATCGCAGTCATTGAAACCTTTCCTTCTCCATCAGAGTTGGGTAGGTCTGGATTCAATGTCTTTTTGATTAGGTGATGATAAAACAGGTCTTTGTGAATTCTGCACTAGTGTTTATTTGGCTCCCTTGGCATTTATTCAGCCAGTGAGAGCCTCTTTATATCTGCCATCTTTATTCTGATGTGCTTTTGATGTTCAGTGAAGTGTTGCTTGGCAAGTAACTTAACTATCATCAAAATATAGTATTTTAACAATACTTATCAGCTGCATTAAGAAATGTGTAATAAAAAAGAAATTTGGACATTATAACAGAGAAAGTTGTGTTCTTACAACAGTTGTAACTCACACGGCAACCTGTAATTTAAAGAGGAAGTTAAAGAACTTAGACTATTGAGTTTCTCCATCATCAGAGTAAATGATTGTATAGCAGTTGAGATAGCTGTATTTTCAATTCATCTGTCTGATTATTCATATCATAATCAAGAATCCCATAGATAAATTAATCGAAATTTTTTATAGTCAATCGCAAATCTTCCAAATGTTTTAGTTCTTGTTAGACCGAGCCCCACTTTTATAGAATAATTTTGCTCCCACTGGGATTCGAACCCGCAACCTACGGCTGGCAACCAGGCGCATGCAATAGCTATTACACCACAGAGACCACTGAACAAATTCAGCAGTACAACTTTAGCACAGGTTCTGTTAACAGACAGACTTACTGAGACTTTGGTATCGGGGCTCATTGGGATAATATCGAATTCTGATTATTACAGAAGCATCTACTACTCCTTCACCCTTACCAATCAGCAACGAGCTCAAGATGTGTACGACTCCCGGATGTGCTAAAGCTGGTAAGACACCCCAGCTTATAAATCAGGAGTATGCAACTCCTACGAGTACATCTAATGCTGTTTGGTTACTTTTTAGGAGGGATATTTTTAGCACAGCAGCCAGGACTTGATTCACAATCTCATTTCCTTCAAATTTAATGAGCTATTGAATTTTGTAGACAATAGCCAATTAAAGTAGTTTTAAAATATTGTATAGTTCAATATTCAAGGCTAATATTGTAAAGATGTTTAATATTATTAGCAAACAATCGACCCATAATAAAGCCTAATTACTAGATAGCAATCATATATTGCTGTAGCCAGACTAGCTTAGCTTTAGCGCTAGAATATATTTTTATTGTTTTAGTTGCTAAGAATTGTGCTTCAAATTTATAGAAAACCTCAATTTCTAAAATAAACTGAAGTAGTGCCAAAACGCTGCTCTACAGTTCCTGTGTTTTGTAACTAAAGTCTTTCTTGGAATAACATTGAAAACACAACTCCTCACAAGTAACGTGTTTCCTGGTTTCAGCCGGTAATCTCCTGGAAGCCATGGATGACACTGTTGACCCTTGTGAAGATTTCTACATGTTTTCCTGTGGCAACTGGTTGAAGAAGAACATAATTCCCGAAGACAAATCTCAGTACTCCCGGTTCTCTCAACTCGCTGAAGAGGTCAAAGGGCAACTCAAAGGTGTGTTCTTATAGAGATCAATGGCAGTGAGTGCCGGTTGTATAGGTCTCTGAGTAGGTTATATAAGTCAATATCTGTAACTTATATAAGTCAATGTAAATTAAACTATATAGACCATGGTGTAAATTAAACTATTTAGGTCATTGTGTAAATTAAACTATATAGGTCATTGTGTAAATTAAACTATGTAGGTCATTGTGTAAATTAACTTATATAGGTCATTGTGTAAATTAAACTATATAGGTCAATGTGTAAATTAAACTATGTAGGTCGATGTGTAAATTAAACTATATAGGTCGATGTGTAAATTAAACTATATAGGTCAATGTGTAAATTAAACTATATAGGTCGATGTGTAAATTAAACTATATAGGTCGATGTGTAAATTAAACTATATAGGTCGATGCAGAGCGAGTATTTCAAGCAAGTAGCCTGCTTTTGCTTTCACCTTCTCAAGTTTTTCTTGAGATAATTATTTTTTATACCTGAAAATCAATTAGGGCTGAAAGCCGTTTGCTTTTTCAACTTGGTGTCCAATGCTGTTTTCCTGTCAATAATAATGCTTAATTTTGGAATTAGCAGTAGCAGTGATTGTGGTATATAGCCATAGAAGTAGCAGTCATAGTGGTAGTCATAGAAGTATAAATAGAAGTGGTAGTTTGGTAATGGTATTTAGATACAGCATTTCATATTTGTTGTACTACTTTTCATTCCGGGCAAAAGTTTACACTATCATCACTTTATGCTCAAAATTTTTCTCTTCAAACAATATTAACTCAAAATATTTTTAATTCAAAAGGTAATTTTGACTTCGATTTAAGCTACTATAATATAAGTAAATTTATTCTGAGGAAACTAAAAATCGGTTTTAAATTTATCCTTATAGTAAAAAATCAGGAGTTACTCATTAAATTGTGGCTAAGTTTTTAAATAACAACAATTGTAATTGTTAATGGAAAACTTTAGAAATAAGCCCACAGGGTTAAGTAAAAATGTGCAACTTTCCTGATTATATGAAGAGGGATCTTAGGTGTAGTCTATACATTATACTTTTATAAAAGTGAGGTTGTAAGAGCAGCATCAGTTGTTTGAACTAAATCGTAATTGGGGTAAATTTGAAAAAAATTGATATTTTGATTTCTTGCAATTGAACAACAGTTATTTTGTGGTATTGCACTTTTCAATCTATCCAAACTTTGTCATCAGCAGCATTTCATGTTCATTTTTAAAAATCTTTCTCTCTTACTATTTTAGTAAAATGTCTCATTTTGTGTTTTCTAAGTGGTACTCTAGCAATCAGTAAATGAGTACCAATAGCTGTATGAATCAGAGTTATACTGATACTCGAACAGATTTGAGTAGCTCAAGTAGCAGTAAAACTGTTACGCCCCAGCACCTGCCCACAGCTCACTATTAACATATATGCGTGATCAGGAGGTGTTCAATAAACCTTTGGGAAACCTTATCAAGAAGGAGATTGCATGTTTTATAACTTGAGCTCAAAATTATAATTTAAATCTTTTTTATTGCATTATAATACAATATAAAATTATATGTAAAACAACATAGAATAGTTGCCCAATAACATTTACAGCAAAAATGCAGAGATTAGGAAAATCAATTCAGTGCAAATTTTTTATCCATTGTCATTGCCATGAGAGTAAGGGTGTAATGAACAGGTTTTTTTATTTAAAACTGTACAAATCATTTCTCATATGAAACTCCCAGTAATAGAATGTGTTATTAAAGTGTTTTCATACTTTCTGCCTGTTTAATGTGTATATATACATCATCTTCTAATAATCTTCTATTTATCAGTATAATCTGCATCAGAGTTCATTGACCCTGTATCTAGAAACAAACATCCGTTATTTTCATCCCTTATTACTACATATTTTTCTGCCTGTTAATGACTTTAATGACATATTCCCATCCGAATGAGGCAAGATTTCAAATGGGTAATGGATATTTGAGTCTAATCTAAATAAATTATCTAAGTGAATTTTCATGAGGAAGATTAAGGTATATAATCTTACCAGGATAATAGTGTATACTGCTAAAGTATAATTAATGTGTTTAGTTCTGTTGATTCTGTTGATTTTCTTGCAGCTCTCATGGAGGAGCCGACGAAAGTAAGTGATCCGACAGCGGTGACCGAGAGTAGGAAAATGTATCAGGCGTGCTTCGATGAAGGTAATATATATATATATTATATATATATATATATATATATATATATATATATATATATATATATATATATATATATGACATTAATAGAAGTTTGCCAATAGAAATAATTATTATTTATGCATTATAATAAAACTGTTGGCAGATTGTGATATCACTAATTAATTAAAATATATACTACAATATTTAAGTTCCTCATATATACTAGTAATACGTTTTTGCTCTAATATTTTTGCCATAAATCTCAAAGCTGCCTGCTTTACTTGGCTGTAGTTCAAAAATTGGTATAATCTCGAGCTTTGGGCACAGTCAACTAGGCAATTCCTCAACAATTAAAAGCAATTAGAAATATTTTTAAAAACTTCTATCCATCACTTGGTTGTAAGTAAACTGATTCTATCAAGATTTTCAGTACAACTGTTTCTGTTAGTTATCACAGAGTCCTAAAAGTAAGCTGTTCTATAAACATCAACAAAACGCAGTCTGTCGAATTCAATAAACTTAATAACCCATTTGAGTTTGATGATTTCTATATTATTAAGGAATTACAAAAGCAATCAAGATTACTGCAATAGAAGCTCAAGCTAGTAATAAAAATATATTAGTCATTAATCTTTAAACCTTGATGATGTTTACTATATTTTATTTTTTTGACTGCTGAATGCTGTAGACATATAAGAGTGGTTTTAATACACATTGGGTATGAACCAGTGTTAGGAAAGTCGGGTTTCAACTTCCATAGCCCCAAACTCTTATCAAATCATGGGCTATGACCACTGGTTCCACCATAGTCTAGGGCCAGTAAAATATTGCATAACAGTTTGAAATAGCAAGGGGTGACCTTGTAGGGTCATCTTTTAGGCTGAAAGAGCTTTAGAGATTAAAACTGCTTATAACTACTTGAAGCGATAGCCGATAGCCGTACCAGCAGGTAGAAGCTTTCTATCTGCTGGGTAAACACAACTCCAGTGCACACCACTCGAGATTAGGCTAATTTATTATCTGCTATGTTGCTGCCAGCTTATATGTACTGCTATCTCCCTTTATCTAAGGGCATCTACCCCACTATAACCAGCTCAGCACTACCAGCTCAGTGGAAAGATAACATTCCTGTACAATTGACTTTAAAATTGGCTTATCTCAAGTCTATAACAGCAAAGATATCTATTTGATATCCCTTCTCTTAAATTCCCCAGCTTTGGTAGTTGGTTTGCTTTCAATTTGACAAAATAAACAATTTTGGATGAGATCACTCTGTATTTAGATTTTAGATGGTTTATCAGCATATGAATAACACTGGCCAATGTTGATTGTTTACAGGGCAACAAGCTATAAAACAAGAATGACATTATTCTAACCAGCATATTGTTTGTCATATGTGGTAATCACTTTACAGCTCATTAGCATATGAACTTAGTGCAACTGGAATTTGACACTAAACTAACACTTGTAGATGGCCACGTTTTGCTCCTATATCTGTGTACATATTTCATTAGGCTTCATTGATAATATATCTGGCTAGCTCCATTGCTATTAATCATGTATTGTTGTTGCAGTTCATGAATAAAAATAAGTTCAACTTCATATGCACTGATTCTAAAGAAATAATAATTTTTCAGAGAGATAACTCTTTATTTGATTGATTGATTTGTACATAATTGATCAGACTAATTATCTTTCTGTCTAAACTACTAGGCAATTAAAATCTATGATTGTAGAAGAAATTGAGAAAATTGGGTATACTCCACTGCACGATACATATGAGAAATTCGGCAGATTTCCTATGATAGATCCTGACTGGAACGAGACGGCATTTGATACCATCGATCTATTGGTGGCACTGAGGCTATACAATAACAAACACCTTATCAACAGCTATGTATCTGCAGATTACAAGAACAGCTCTAAAAACATCTTGCAGGTAACCTTTAAATAATCTACTTTCCTGTCTGCAGCTCCAATATTCTTTGCATAACTAAAACTAAAATTAAATATCAAACCTTGTTACATAAAAATAGCTCAGGCTATCCCAAAGATGTTCCATTCAGAAACTCACTAAAGGATAACCAACAAATATGATATAATAGACAGCTATTTTATCAATAACTTTCTGAGTCAATGCCCCTCTGGAAGATATCAAATATAAAGGAGCATGGGGCAGAGATAGCTTCTTGCGACATCTTGAGCTTCTATTATAAATAATCCAACAGAGTTTTTGACTTTTGACTTTTTTTCTTTCATTTTAGTTCATGCCTACTTATATTATAGCTAGTATTTACACTGAATTTTGCAACTTGTTGTCATGTCTGTGATAGGCAATCAATCAATCAATCAATCAATCAATCAATCACTCAATTAATCAATCAATCAATCAATCACTTGATAATCTTTGAGCAGTGATATTTGTTCCTATTGGTTGCAGCTTAGACAGCAGGATTTTGGACTGCCTAGCCGGGAATACTATCTGAATGAGCAATACACCGCTGAGTTGGATGCCTACAGACAGTACATAGTAGATGTGGCTACTTTCTTCAACAGTTCACAAGTTGATGCTAAACAAGATGCAGAAGACCTGATTGAATTTGAAACCTACTTGGCCAATGTAAGTCTAACATGCACAGTTGGTTACAAACTTTGACTTCTAATATTCTGTTGTTGATTTTGAACAATGACCTGTTTAGACTTTATTAAAGCACGGATTGCTATTATATAATTGTATAGTGAAATTGCTGTTTTTTCCGTGTAGGTGTCACAATCTAAGGCTGAGACAAGAGACCCAGAAGCAAACTATATGAAGTATACAGTCTCAGAGCTCTACACTAACATCAGTAGTGAGGTGAGTCATAGCTGAGCTCTATACTAATATATCAAACTTGAAAATAATGCGTTATGATAAGAGATCTAGCGTAAAATAGGAGTTGTCTTTACTATATGAATTGAATCTCTACACTGAACCATGTAACCCTAAATAACTTTATTTATATTAAATCCCATATTTTATAAATTCTAGGCTTCCATTTCTTGATCTGTAATATTTCTAAATATATATTCTTTTAAATTTGTAGAACTAACAATCTAAATTATGATGTTGATGTAGACAGATTGTTGCCGTGGTTACGCAAAATATATTGCATAGTATTGCAGAGTTTACATCATGCATTTGATTTTAGAGAGTATAATTTATAATTTGAAGGATATAAACTGATAGTGTTGCATAGTACTGATGATATTCTGTATTTCACTGTAGTTTGAGTGGCTAAGATACCTGAATGGATTCTTTAAAGTTGTTAACTACACAGTCACTAACGACACGGAGTTGGTGGTGCACTCCACTCAGTATTTAATCAAGATGACTGAGAAAGTTTTAAACACTCCAAAGAGGGTGCTGGCCAACTACATTATATGGAGGTTTACCATGAACAGAGTCTCCAACTTACCAAAATCAATACAAGAAATTGAGGCTAAATTTGACAAGGTACAAGCTCCTTAAACACAGCTTGTTGCAATTTATTAATTTACTTCAGGACAAAAAGTTTATGAGTTGTTTTAAAAATTTCTAGAAATAAAGAGCGTAGATTGATTTATACAAAAGGAGCAATAAATTATAATTATAACCAGAGAGTGGGCAACTCCAAAATAATGTAACAAAAGTTTCAGTTAAGCAATACAAGATACTAACTTTAGATACAATTATGTTCCAGGTCAAATTCATGCGTTACTCTGTAAGATGTAATTATGAATAGGTTTCTGTCTACTGAGTTGTATCTACCATCCTGTTCAAGGAGTTATCTCCACTTACTTACTGTTGAAGAGGTTGTGTCCACTTACAAATGTTGTTCTGCTTGCAGATTGTCTATGGCGTACAGAGTAAGCCAGCCAGGTGGAAGAAATGTGTTGATTACACAAGTAGCTTTATGGGAATGGCGGTGGGCAGACTGTTTGTGGCCAGACACTTTCCTGAAGAAGCTAAAACTATGGTAACTTTTCTAAACTCTCGTGTTACATTGTCTATTTGCTAATACAGCATCTGTTATTGTCAGGCTTGCTATTTTGCAGTCATTTCTAGCATAAAATTCATATGTTTTACCTTATGCCTGCTGGAGTTAGAAGAATTTGCGTATATTTGACAGGCATTGGACATGATCTCTGGAATACGGAAAGCTTTCACTGGGCTTCTCAACACTGTCCCTTGGTTGAATGACAAGACGAGACAAGTGGCTAAAGAAAAGGTACTTGGGCACACAAATTACACACGAAATAATATATAGCAAGCGCAATTGGCTTGGGCTAAGTAAATATGTACAACTTTGTTTAAAAGTTTTGGGGTTTAAAGTTTGTTTGTTTTTTATTTTCACGTGAATTCAAGAATCATCATAAAAATTTGAATTTATATTATCATTTATAAGCACATTATAATATTATCTAGTAATATCTGTTGTAGGAGGAAGCTATTGTAGAAAAGATTGGTTACCCTGAGTGGATTATGAATAATACAAGGCTAAATGAAGAGTATAAAGGGGTGGGTATATATTTTTGTCTTTCCTAATCAGCTCAAGTTTATAGAAAATGAAGTTATAAGTAACACTAAAGGTTTTAAAATCTAATAAAAAAATTCATAAAGTAGTCTTTTTTGTAGCATTGACTTGAAAAATTTACACCTAAATCTATAAAATTCAAAACTACTTAGTTGTTGTACTTGTATTTTAAAAGTTTTCTGTACAATTTTGAAAAATAAAATGAATTATTTCCTCACAAATTGTGCTCTTTTGAAAAAAACTGGTTTTTCTTTCAAACTTGTAGAAGCTTGCTTTTTAAAGAATTTATTATTTAACAATAGTGTATGCTCAGGTATTTCTAGTTTCATTACTCACGTGTGTTGCTTATCAGTAAATTTGAATTTTGCCGCTAAAAATAGAAACAGCTTCCAATAACCCTCTAAAACTAGAATTATTTTTAAATGGTTTATTTTAGTTGTTCATTGCTAGTGTCATATTTCAAAAGCTGCTGTTTTCTTGAAAATATTATGAGATCTTTATAATACTAAAATTAACTATCAATAATAATTGATAATTGATAATTTTGTATCAATAATTGATAATTTATTTCAGAGTAAAAATTTCACTTCAATAGTTAATTTAGTTTAATTTTTAGACCTTTTATGTCTTGGTTGAATACTGTAGGCTATAATTGTAATTATTAGGTGTAAAAATTCAGGTTTTGTACACCTCTTTGTTTGCAGCTGGTCCTTGAAAATGATAAATATTTTGACAACCACATCAATTCGTTAGTTTGGGTAGCAAATAATAATTTAAACCAAATACATTATGAAGAATCCAAAGAAAGGTTTGTAAAACTATACCCTTTTAGTTTTCTTTTATACCCTTTACTACCCGCATGACTACACAATATGTTTTGTGTGATGTAGCATATAGAGTTATAATTTGCTTAGACCAGTACTAAACAACACTTCTAATAGTACACTAACTGTTTTCCTCTAGTTGCTGGGTAACATAGCCTCTGACAAGTACTTTGCTAACACTCTGGCTAGCCTTAGGTACTTGTGCAATGATGAGTTGAAGGAAATCCTAGTGCCCGTTAAGAGAGAGTAAGTTAACATTTCCACCCAAGCAACAAACCATAACATATTTTCAACATTTTTAACCAGTTTCTTTTCTCAGATCTTAGTTTTTAATGCTCCTAAAACTTATTTTAAGTAAAAAATAACATAAAATAAAGTTACTTGGTACAAAGGCTATGCGCATGCAAGCTGCTCCACCAGCATCCTGCGCTTTTTGCATTTTATTTGAAACCAACTTTATTTAATTATTTTATAATTTATCTAAAAATGCCAGCTTTGTTTTTTTAGTTATTTGAGTTCTATTTTTTATTTAATTATTCTTTTTAATCATTTTGCTTTAACGCAAAAGCACTTTTCTTTAGCAAACCAAAATATATTGCACCTACTAAAAAAGTTAGACTTTGAATTTTATAGGTTTGGTGCCTCCCCTCCCACTGTAAACGCCTACTATTCTGGCACTTTTAACCAAATAGGTGAGTTTAGAATTTAAATTATGGAATACAATACACATTTACCAATTTAAGCAAATGCTACTAATGTTTGCTAGAATAATGTGTAATTGGGTGGAGAAACTCAAAATACATTCTTCCTAGACATTGCCAGCTGTTGAATGTGTTGCCATCGTGTAAAGTATTAATTGTGAAATACGATATTGATTGCTAATTTAACTTATCGAGCAAACTGACTGACTGATTTGTTTATTTGGTAATAAAATATTTATTTGAATCAAAAACATAACGATGGTTTTTGTATAACAGAACGGAAGAGAAGGGGTAAACAAGTATACAGCGATTCTAGTAAAGCAATTAGTTAGCATATTGTCACGTGATTGTCATGAATGTGATTAGCGATAGGATCGCATGATTGTTTCTCAACACGCCCCCTCAAGCATGTGATTCGATAGCTAGTAGCTTCAGGGCAATTCTGTGATTGGTTTTAGGCAAGCTTTTAGTCATGACATCGGCAGGGTTCTCTGCTCCTCTAATGTGTTGGTATACTATGGTGGTTTGCTCTCTGACAATGTGGAATCTAATGTCAATGTGTTTGCTCCTCTGATGTAAGTATGGTTGTCCCTTAGTGAGGGCAATGGCTCCAAGGTTGTCGGTGAAAACTGTGTTAGGGTTATGCTGTTTCATCTTGAATGTTTTGCACAAGGTCTGAAGAGTCCTGTTTTGAGTATAGACAGGGGTCTCCGGCACCAGGTGTGAAGCCTTGTTCCTTGAGGAAAGTGGTAAATGTTTGGTGCCAATAGCGTCTGCTTTGTTTGAGGCCCTATATATGGATCTGTTGGTACGCCAAGAAAGCTTCCCTTGGTTGCTGGTTTCTTCGTACTCTTCAGGCTGTTGTAGGTAGGTTTCCTTATTGATTGGCGTGTTTAGGTACGCCTCTTTAACATCTAGTTGATGTATCTTCTTGTTTTTATTTTGCTGCTTTCTGTAACAGCAATCTGATCGATGTGAATCTGGTGGTTGGACTGTACGTTTCATCATAGTCAACTCATTGTATTTGTCAGTATCCTTTTGCTACATATCTAGTTTTATGTGGTTTTTCACCAGGGGTTTTTCCTTGTTTGAATTATGTAGGGTGTTTATTTTCTTGTCCTTAGCTCTTTTCTAGGCTTCTCTATCTCTTGAATTTACAGTTTCTTGGTGGACTGTGATATGTTTGCCATCAGTGAGCAAGCATAGTTAGTGTCTTCTATGTCATAGTCCTGTAGGTAGGTAGAACACTTTCGTTTCCGTTATGATTTACGTGGTCCAGATTGATCAGTGGCCTTTGCCAGATCTGGTGCAGGTCTTTGTGGCATGACAGTCATTGCGTCATTTCCGCATATTTGTGCAGGTTCTTGTGGCATGGTATTCTGAGTACCATTTCTGCTGTTTTGTGCGGGTCCTTGTGGTATGACGTTCATTGCGTCATTTCCGCATGTTTGTGCAGGTTCTTGTGGTATGGTATTCTGAGTACCATTTCTGTTGTTTTGTGCGGGTCCTTGTGGCATGACGTTCATTGCGTCATTTCCGCATTTGTGTGCAGGTTCTTGTGGCATGGTATTCTGGGTACCATTTCTGCTGTTTTGTGTGCCGGTGTCTGTTACGGTGCGTGTGCCGGTGTGTGTTTCAGTGTGTGTGTTTCAGTGTGTGCGTGTCAGTGTGTGTTCTGGCGTGTGCGCCGGTGTGTGTTCCGGTGCGTGTGCCAGTTTGTGTTTCGAGGTGTGTGTCGGTTTGTGTTCCGGTGTGTGTTCCGGTCTTTGTGCCGGTGTGTGTTCCGGTCTTTGTGCCGGTGTGTGTTCCGGTCTGTGTGCCGGTGTGTGTTCCGGTCTGTGTGCCGGTGTGTGTTCCGGTCTTTGTGCCGGTGTGTGTTCCGGTCTTTGTGCCGGTGTGTGTTCCGGTCTGTGTGCCGGTGTGTGTTCCGGTCTGTGTGCCGGTGTGTGTTCCGGTCTGTGTGCCGGTGTGTGTGCCGGTATGTGTTTCAGTGTGTGTGTGTCAGTGTGTGTTCTGGCGTGTGCGCCGGTGTGTGTGCCGGTTTGTGTTTTGGTGTGTATGCCGGTTTGTGTTCCGGTGTGTGTTCCATTCTGTGTGCGTGTCAGTGTGTGTTCTGGCGTGTGCGCCGGTGTGTGTTCCGGTGCGTGTGCTAGTTTGTGTTTCGGTGTGTGTGTCGGTTTGTGTTCCGGTGTGTGTGTCGGTTTGTGTGCCGGTGTGTGTTCCGGTCTTTGTGCCGGGGTGTGTTCCGGTCTGTGTGCCGGTGTGTGTTCCGGTCTGTGTGCCGGTGTGTGTTTCGGTCTGTGTGCCGGTGTGTGTTCCGGTCTGTGTGCCGGTGTGTGTTCCGGTCTTTGTGCCGGTGTGTGTTCCGGTCTTTGTGCCGGTGTGTGTTCCGGTCTGTGTGCCGGTCTGTGTTCCGGTATGTGTTCCGGTCTTTGTGCCAGTGTGTGTTCCGGTCGTTGTGCCGGTGTGTGTGTCGGTTTGTGTGCCGGTGTGTGTTCCGGTCTTTGTGCCGGGGTGTGTTCCGGTCTGTGTGCCGGTGTGTGTTCCGGTCTGTGTGCCGGTGTGTGTTTCGGTCTGTGTGCCGGTGTGTGTTCCGGTCTGTGTGCCGGTGTGTGTTCCGGTCTTTGTGCCGGGGTGTGTTCCGGTCTGTGTGCCGGTGTGTGTTCCGGTCTGTGTGCCGGTGTGTGTTTCGGTCTGTGTGCCGGTGTGTGTTCCGGTCTGTGTTCCGGTATGTGTTCCGGTCTTTGTGCCGGTGTGTGTTCCGGTCTGTGTGCCGGTGTGTGTTCCGGTCTGTGTGTGCCGGTCTGTGTGTGCCGGTCTGTGTGTGTACCGGTGTGTGTGTCGGTGTGTAGTACTATATAGTGAGTAGTACAATATAGTGAGTACTGAGTAGTGTTGTATAGTGAGTAGTACTACATAGTGAGTGATACTGTGCAGTGAGTAATACTATGTAAAGTGAGTAGTGCTGCCCAGTGAGTAGTACTGTGTACAGTGACTGAGTGATACTGTACAGTGAGTAATAGTAATACTGTGTACAGTGTGAGTGATATTGTACAGTGAGTAATAGTAATACTGTGTACAGTGTGAGTGACACTGTAGAGTAGGTGAGTACTGAGTAGTAATAGTACTGTGTACAGTGTGAGTGACACTGTACAGTGAGTAGTAGTAGTATTGTGTACAGTGTGAGTGACACTGTACAGTGTGAGTGATTAGTATTAGTAGCTACCTTGTGGAGCAAGTCGCAGGGTAGAAGTTGATGGCTACAAAGCATCTGGGCCCATAACCTGTTGAATGTGTTGCCATCGTGTAAAGTATTAATTGTGAAATACGATATTGATTGCTAATTTAACTTATCGAGCAAACTGACTGACTGATTTAATTATTTGGTAATAAAATATTTATTTGAATCAAAAACATAACGATGGTTTTTGTATAACAGAACGGAAAAGAAGGGGTAAACAAGTATACAGCGATTCTAGTAAAGCAATTAGTTAGCATATTGTCACGTGATTGTCATGAATGTGATTAGCGATAGGATCGCATGATTGTTTCTCAACACCAGCAATCTTTGAATTAAACAAATCAAACAATTTTTTTAAATTTTACTTTTATTGCTTTTTACATTTTAGTGTTTCCAGCTGGGATTCTGCAACCTCCATTCTGGGGCAAAGATCGTCCAATGTAAGTTGAAAAATTTCTGTTTTAACATTCAAACAAGCGTATCTATTACCGATTTGACTTAAGAAAAACATACATTATTCATTGAAGGAACATTTACTACAACCACTATCATGGCTATACAGTGTTTAGTGAGCGAAGCAACTGTTAATTTTTGGACAAGTTATCAAGATGATGAACATTTAACTTAACTCATACAAACAATTTAGATCCTTCTTATACTGAATATAGATACATTTTTGCCTCTTTACTAGCTTTCTTCTTTTAGATCACTTAACTATGGTGGCATAGGTATGGTTATCGGACATGAGATTTCACATGGATTTGATGATAGAGGTGAGGTAACACATTATAATCATTGTGATGATCTTTAACTAAGCAGGGTATGCAAATATGATATACATAAATACAGTGCTACTTCCATATAGTCTTACTAAGATGTGGGTTCAAAACCTTAATTTGTGACAGGCCAGAATACCAGATTTAACTCCAACCTTTCTCGTGACCTATGAAACTTCATAAGAAATGGAACTGTGAGATATGAAGGGAACAAATATTTTAGAAAATGCATGTGTAGCTAGAATTGCAAATAGTTTTGATGAGATGTACTTGAATACCGAGTTAGGCACATGTGGGTCACTACTAGCTGTTTCAAACCATCTAGATATGTTGAGGTTGACAACACAAACTTATTAATTTCTTGTTACACTAAACTGACTTCATTATATGAAACACACAGAGTTACATTTCTTCTTTGTTGAATAGGAAGATTATTTGACAAAGATGGCAACCTGGTAAAGTGGTGGGACGATGAAGTGGTTGATGCTTTTAATGAAGCCAAACAGTGTATTATAGAGCAGTATGATGACTATTGGCTTCCACAGCTTAATCGTTCAGTCAGTATATTTTATATTCTGTAACGCTATGCAATGTAGACTGTATGCATGTGTTTATAGTATGTGCTGTATAGTATAGTATATACTGTATAGTATAGTATGTACTGTATAGTATATTGTGCACCGTATAGTATATATACTATATGTATAGTATGTAATATATGTATATTATACTTTATGTATAGTATGTACAGTATATACTGTATGTACAGTATGTACAGTAAGTGTCGTATTTTCTTCAGATGAATGGAATCAACACTCAGAGTGAGAACATCGCAGATAATGGAGGAATTAAACAATCCTACCAGGTAATGCAGTAAATAAAATCTAAATATACAGAAAGTGAAATCTATGCTACACAAAAAACAACCAAAACCGCCAAGAAAGCTGCAGAGATAGGCGCAGTAAATTTAACCCCACCCAACTTACACATAATTTCACAGAACTAAGTCTATCTCCTCAGCTATTGTTTCAATTCTGATATGATTATACACTTTCCTGCAGGCTTTCCTAGATTACCAGAAAGAACACGGCCAAGGTGAAGTGCTACCGGGTCTAGAAGAGTACACCCCAAACCACTTGTTCTTTTTAGCCTTTGCACAGGTCAGTTCCTAAGGCTACACTCATCATATTCTCTACTCTATATTTCTACCAATGGGCATGTATGGCTTTCAACTAAACTGAATTACTTATTTTCATATTCCACTATTTATTGCAAGTTTGTCCAACATATTTCTCTGTGAATTAACTTTTTATACAATCAGTAATCACATATAAATAACTTGCAATAAATACACTAATTTTGCTCTTTGTCTCCTCAGCTTTATATAAACATGTAAACTTTATATGATTTATAAGAGGACACAACTCCAAATGAAATTAAATAATTTAATCATCAAGGATTATAAACTCTTACAAAAAACGAATGTAAATAGCTTAGTTCACCAACAGCCTTAATAATTAGTACCTGATTTTAGCTTTTGCAGCAGCCAACATTGATTAAAAACATGTTTACTTTATTTTAGCAATGGTGTGTGAATTATAGACCTCAGGCTTTGAAAGTGGCTGTTGAGGAGGGTGTCCACAGCCCCTCTATGTACAGGTAAAAAACGGAGCTTAGTCTAAGTAGCTTTAGTACACTTCAATAATTGATTTGTGTTTGAGTTTCACTTCACTCACTGCTTATAAGTATTTCTATTCTATATATATCTTGCCACACTATTATATACTATCTATTTTATCGTAAATTATTACGTCATTTGTCAATTATCAATTATAACTCATGGGCTTTGAGTAAATCAGTTAATTTTTTTTAATATAGAATATATTTTAGGCGAGTAGAGAAATAAGGGTCTGAATAATCATATCAAGAATGTAGCCGTTGCAAGTAATGTAAATGAAATATTTTCAGGGTGCGAGGACCCCTAGCCAATTTTGAAGAGTTTTCTAAAGTTTATAAATGCAAGAGCGGATCTTCGATGAACCCCGTGAAGAAGTGTGGAGTCTGGTAGAATCAAGGCTATGTAATATTTCCTCCTAACTATAATATTTATTTTATAAATAAAGATGTGTATTTTCTTACTGCCTCAGGTTACGTAATACAATGGCATTAATTTTGCTTAGCATTTTGTGTTTTTAACTTTCACTAAGATTTCATATTTCACTATTATGTCATACAGTTGTGTTTGATATGATATGAGATTGTTGAGAATTTATTACTTTTCTTTTATATTTTGTCTATACATGAATCATGTCACTTGAAAGACTCTAATACATTTAATTGATTAGTTTTATAAAATATTATTCTATATATTTCCTATATAGAAGGTTTTGTCATGTCAATTTAAAATTTTTTTTTTCAAAACTAGCTCTGAAATCAATGCTTCTTGATCAAAATTAAACTAAAATAGCTATTATTATTTTAAAACTTGAAAAATTTGCAAATTAATTTTCTTTATATATTATGCTTACCTTTTCTAATATTTTAGTTCATTTTTATAATAATATATTTAATTCATGTCAGATTTTACTTTTGCTGGTAGTTTGGTTGATTTTGTGGTAGATATATCCACACGCTTCTCATTACACCCGAAGGTCTCCGTTGGTCATGTCCAACTCAAGCAAGTGACTTTATGTCATTTCCTGTCACCGTAAAGGTCTATGTTAGGATGAAAATGCTGACTACACACGTCATACTTGCATGTGTTTCCAGTATGCAAGATGTCTACACTTTACATCTGCATTGCGACATAAACATTTGTACTTTAAGCAAACCTGAAATTATGCACTATCTGTGACTACCATTGAGTTATAACTCCTTGTTTTAGTTCACCATAGTTATTACAACTTTATAGTGTGCCCGGTTTGCAAGTTTATATATAAAATATTTACCTATTGATAAATAAGTCACATCTGCATTGACACTGTTGAAAACTTCATTTTTCCTTCAATTTTTTTTTCAAAATTCCATGAATGAAATACAATAAGCTGTTTGCATAAAATCAATATCAAAATATTATTTACATAAATTGCATTAAACGGTAATATCTGTACAACATAGTTACTTGAGAATACCGTTTATGGGAAAAAGCAGTTATTTAGGGTCTCCCAGCTTGTCTATAATGCGTTCACATTGCTTTGATGAGGGATAAAAATGGCAGTGAAGTGACAACATCCTAAAGTAACAGTTCTCTTACAGAACACGCAATTTATGCATCATAAACAGAACAGAACAGATGGTGTAGCACTCTAAGAGTATTTATTTCAGTTTGTGTCCTCATATTCCAAACCTAGGGCTATAGAACACGCTGTAAAGTTAGCATCTATCAAAGCTGCTTGGTTATTATACACAAAACTTGTTAATCTATTTTTTCAGTAGCTTTTTAAAATGTGGACAGTTGGTTTGGATTTAATTTCAAATTGGTTTATGCAATTAGCTAATTGATGAATAATTGCAGTAATTATTGACTGTAGCTACCCTCTTTTGAGCAATAAAACTAAAAGCAATGACATCTAATGAAAACAATGACATCTACGACATACCTAGTTTTGTCTAAAGAAGTGGGATACTTTTTAATCTCGTCGTTTATCAATACCCTGTTAGGAATGATAACTCCACCAGAGGCTGTCACTTTTCCCCAACTCAATGTCACCTGTAACATACATGTAGTTATAGCAGTATGTTTAAACTTAACTCAAACAAATTCAATCCTTATATAAGCATGTATGTTAACATTGGTAATTAAACTTTTATAAAATTATTTATTTATTTAAATAACTTTAAATTTGAATATATTTTTATAATGATCGAAAATTTGAAATGGGATGATGTTGAATTTTCACCACATGAGGCTTATAGTAAAATTTCTCCTCACAACTTTTAACATATTTTGAAATATATATTTAATACAAAAGTGCAGCAGCTGTATAGTTTTTTAATTAGCTATTACTAAACCAGAATGTTGCTCATTATTGGATCTGTAGGATATAGAAAACTATTTACCTGCTTGTGGAAATCTTTGGAGTTAATTTCCCACAGAGGCTCAATGTGTGAGTGAAACTCTGGTATGATAGTTAACACAACTCCAAGTAAGTGATCTAGAAAATGTAATGTTTCACCAATTAATGGTAAAAGGCTTTGTTTACATAAAGTATTATTGTATTAGTGATTATATAAAATTATGCAACAGTATGAAACCAGATAATAGACTTAAGAGCATGAATAATAAGGGTATGAGAGCAAATTATAGACCTATGAGAGCTTTTTGTGAGCATACCGGAGAGAATAATGGCTAAATACTTTATTATAAGCATATGAGAAACAAAAATAACTGCACCCCATACAATAAATAATGAGGCACTCTATATTATATATACAGTCATACTGATAGTATTAGGATGTATACAATTGTAATCCAGATATTGTAGTGGATTTTAATAATGTAATTAGTGATTTAGTTTATATATCGAAAGGGTCGACTCTATGTCATGTTATTGTGGAGATCGACACATCTTACCCAGCCAACAGCATCTTATGGTCGACAGTGGCACCACTAATGCTAGCCAATCAGGAGTGACTGCTAATTAATATCAGGTGGAGCTAGCTATGTATCATGGAAGCACGCTAAGCAGCTAGCCCGGCAGAGCAGCTTGGGACTTGGCATAGAGTAGTTGTGTATAGAGTGCTCCGTATTATGTAATAGTGTAATTAGTTTAGTAGTTTCATTTATTGTATCTTTTGTAAATAATAAATTCTATATAACGTGATCAACCTGGTGAAGTAGCTTTGTATTATAAGTAGACCCACATAATATAGTGAATTGGGAAATTCACTACAATATATCTAAGTGGTAAATAAAAATGATTATAGCTTACTGATTACGTATCCTATGGTTGTATCGTCAGTCTCTTCTATATCTTTAGCTCTTTGCTGAAATCTACCTTCTCTACAAAAGAGTGTCCAAAACATCATAATTATAGAAAGGCCATCGTGCATTGAAATTGTATTTTCTCCTTTTTACGTAAATTTCTGAGGGTGTTGAGCAAAATTTTTGAATGCATTTGCTTAATCAAGAAAAACCTGCCAAGCTTTGACTCAATAAATTTTTGTAGCTAATTTTTATTTTAAGCTCTAAACCTCTAATTTAAAACTTACAAAAACTCCCACATCAATTTCAGGAAGCTTGTAATTTTCATGTAGATTAACTTCACTTCTAAAGTGTTTTATGAGAAGCCGGCAAATTATTTCAGTAAAGCTAACAGCTGCCTGTAGTTTACTTTTTATTTACTCACAATGCATTGTTATTTTTTTATTTTTAGCTTAGCTGTCTCTCTCTACTCACCCACATAGAGCAAACATTCTCTTTGCTAGTGCCCTACTTATGCACAAGCCAGCGCCCCCAGTAGCAAACCAGTACGATATCTTCTTGGTCTAAAAACACCATTACATAACAACTCATTACTACACTCTGCAGGTAAAAGAGTTTATTATTTAAAATTATTTTTTTGAATAAACAGTTTAGTTTTTAATAGTAGTTGAGCCAAACTGTAATAATTCCTTTCATTTCAGATGTGCATAATATAACATAATACGATATACCTAAGCAATAGTCATTATTTAGAATTACATAACATAACGCTTCAGAATGTGATGGCTTGCTGATATCATATTGAACCTGATAACTTGTCAAAGCAAGTAATAAAGTAGGAAGTTGAGAAAAGATGGAGTAAACCAGGAAGTTGAGAAAAGATGGAGTAAACCAGGAAGGTTAGAAGGAATAGAGTGTACTGGAAGGTTAGAAGAGAGATAGTATACAGCAATTCAGAACCTGCATTCCATTGTTTTCTATAGTTGAGTATTTGTGAGGCAAGCTAGGTTTGCCTATGTACCAGTCCTTGTTATAGTCATATTTACGGAGCGTCTTGACCAGATTAGGCACCAACACGTAGTTGTCATCATCAACTGAACACAGCCATTTGTATCTGAAACATCACCAGAGCTCTAAGGTGGCGAATTCAATATGCATGCAACATATAAAGCAAAGGTGTCTAGCTTTTTTAGACTGAGGGCCACTAAAAGGAAATATTCCATGGCGAGGGCTACATTGTAAACTTTAGTTTGAGCTGAGGGTCACAACATCAAAATCTTTTAAATTATTTTATTCCAAATTCTTATGAATTATTACTTGATTAATTCCCAATTTTTACTACAGACTGCATGTTTTGTAGCATGTGTATAAATAAGACATTTAAAAAAGGGGGGTTTTCACTCTAATTCATGTATAGGTGTGAAAACTAATTTTAACTTCATGCCTTTGAGAGGCCACATAAATGTAGGCTGAATGCCACATTTGGACAGCTATAATATAGAGTATTTTCTCAGCTAAGAATGAGTTGTTCAAAACAGTTGGAGTTATATAACTAAAGTTTTCTCTCAACATGATGAAATACACTCGAGTCTTACTTTGCTTCTTTGCTCAGATATACATCGTAGATAGCCTGTAGTTTACATGTCAAGTCTTTCCTATAAAAGATACAATTCCTCTAATTATTGATGTTAGCAAAACAGTTTAAAAATATTTTATTTTAGTTTAAAATGTTAATGTTCTAGACAAAAATACTCTAAATAAATTTGAATGCTATTGTCTTTTGAAAAACCACTTTCTGTCTAAAAAGCTTTATTTTTGTGTAAATATAGTGCAAAGAAAGATTTTCAAACTTTAAATATTTACGGAGAATTTAAGCTGAATGTGGGCTTTTCAGTGCGCGCTAATAGAAGTATAGGCGTCAAAAAATTTGATTTTTGAACAAAAGAGGAATCAAAGGAGAATGTCTAAGCTCTGTAATCTATACTCACTTAGAGTGGGAGGCTCCACAAGGTGTCTCGATAAAATGCTCTTTGCCTACAAAAATTTACCAAAAACTAAGGCCCAACTAAAGCAGGTTTTCAGAAATATTGAGCTATAAAATGCAGTATTACAATTTAATATCGTATGATATTTAGCTGTATTTTTCTATTACTATAATATATTGTAATGTATACATCACAATATATTTTAGTAATAGAAAAATACTGCTAAATATTGCACTAACACACATATCTTATATATCAAAACATTTATAGGCACTTTGTCATATTACAAGGTAATAGATTATACTATATTATTACATGCATAATATTATAAAATGCGTGGTAATTATGACTCACCAAATATTTTTGAATATCTCTCATCTTCTCCGTCAGTTATAATATAAACCTGTAACAGAATATAATCTGGGAATAGCAAGTTAACTTTGTTTATATAATATGTTACATTATATACATTATATAATTAGGTAATTAGAATGTAGAAAATTAAGTATCCACTCAAACTATTCTATTTACATTGAATTTCGCAACGTGTTGTCATGTCTGTGATATGCAATAAATAAATCAATCATTCAAACTAATAGATAAATGTTAACAAAGCCAACCAACTATATTATAGCCCTTGCATGGAGACTTTTAACAGTTAAGGCTTTTTCTAAAGTCTAGTTTGCAAATGAAATAAATGTAGCAGACTTTCTAAAGCCAATGCGTTTACTTGAAGTTATTCAAATCATTAGCCTATATAAGAACGCAATTTTCAATGAAAACTCAATTATGTTAGATGATAATTTAGTTGCTTTATTTTTATGTAAGAAAATAGGGAGTTAATATATGCTTTGCACAACTATAATATATAATACATTGTGGTATACAAGATAATATAATTTATAGCATATTATACAATATATAAAATAGTATAGCCTATAACAAAATATGTAGTATAATATATATTATAATATATAATGTACAACACATAATAATATGATATTATATAATTTAATGCATAACATATAACGATAAAATCATCAGGAGGTTGGTTTCATTAGATAATCTAATAGATTTATACGCATGCCCAGATAATTACAACAGCATAATTTACAAATCAAATAATGTTAATCTAAGCTACAGATAAAATACTATAGTGAATATGTGTATGAAATACAGTTTCTTTTCTACTAACAATTCTTTTAAAAGTGACAAGAAAGAATGCCTGAAGTCAAAATTTTGATGACAGAATTCATAAAACACAGTCGATGCTTCATGACAAATCTTTTTTATTTATAACTTTTTAACTGTAAATATCTATCAACTCATAAATTTTAGTTCATTGTATATATGTATATTTAAACATATCTACAGTACTAACATTATGTGCTTATATACACACATCTACTGTACTTACATATGTCTACTGTACTTACATATGTCTACTGTACTTACATATGTCTACTGTACTTACACATGTCTACTGTACTTACATATGTCTACTGTACTTACATATGTCTACTGTACTTACATATGTCTACTGTACTTACATATGTCTACTGTACTTACATATGTCTACTGTACTTACATATGTCTACTGTACTTACATATGTCTACTGTACTTACATATGTCTACTGTACTTACATATGTCTACTGTACTTACATATGTCTACTGTACTTACATATGTTTGCTGTACTTACATATGTCTACTGTGCTTACATATGTCTACTGTATAATTTACATATGTCTACTGTACTTACATATGTTTACTGTACTTACATATGTCTACTGTACTTACATATGTTTACTGTACTTACATATGTCTACTGTACTTACATATGTCTACTGTACTTACATATGTTTACTGTACTTACATATTTTTACTCTGCTTACACTATGCACTTACACACATCAGAATAGCTTTCTCTATGTAGAGTACTTACAGAGGAAGAAGCTTGAGGTATCCACGTGTCTAGTAACAAATTAAGTCGTTTAGAGTGATGGTCTTTAGTAGACTTGACTGCTATAAAGATGTCTTCTATGTACAAGTCAAACTGAACATCAGGTGCGGTTTTATTCTTTTGACGTCTGGAATATTTGTAAGAGTTTAGCTGTCTCATAGCCTGTTTCTGTAGCTGAGTTTTATCATTTTCTACACTGGTCGACTGCAGGGATGTATTTTGTAGGAAAAATTGTCTAAATTTAAGAATTGTCGCAATTACCAAGAAGGAAAAGATGATAGAAAGAACTTTGCGTAAATGTAGTCGAATCATCTTCAGAATCAGAATAAGCTAATTAGACAACTCGTTAACTATTCAGCTACTAGTTTAACTAAAGAGCGAATTAGCCTCTGAGCAGTTTTCTGTCCGTCTGAATTGCTGATGCTGTAATAACTGTATAGCAACTCTTTAATAAAGCTTTCTTTCTATACTAACATCTATTCAGCTTATTGATTATTACAATATAGCTATTCTTGCGGTAGAATCTACCATAAAGAAATAGATTGTACAGGTTTTAGATAGATATATAGATGATATACAGTATATAGTAAAGCAAAGTCCTATAATTAAGCTCCTGGTCAATTATATTACTTATTGTATCTAGAAAGTGCTTAGAAAACTTTGAACGGGCAGCTGTAAGGCATGCGTTGCTTTCTATTGGTGTGTTTCTTTATTAGGAACTAACTGTAGCTCTCAGGCAGCTTTAGTTATAGCTTGGTGTTATTGATTTGTTAGTGAATTATTGAGCTGCTATTTGGTTATTGATTTCGTGATTGAATGGTAGCTATGCTACTGTTAGAGTTATCTACTCCTATGAAAAATCAGTTAGTTGCTGATTTATGTTACGAAGTTACCACTTATGATTAACTTTAAACTGCGGTAGAGTATTGAGCATTTCTAAAGAAACTTCAAGTTGATTGTTACAAGATATTCATTTGCAATACAAAACTTTATTTGTTAAAAATAAAACAATTTATCTTTAGCTTGGTAAAAAAACATAAAAAGCTTGTTAAAAATAAACATCTTTGTTAATATGGACGGATATGCACATTACCAATAAAAAAGCAAGAAAACAGTCACACATTACAATAGTACACGAAAAGCTTAGTAACTTGAGTCAAGAGATATGGAGAGTAAGTTGTCTTTCATAGACTTTGTATTTCTCTAAGCCGATTTAGTTGGAGCTTCTCCCTTTGGAGTGGGTGCTGCAGAATTTTCTGGAGGCGGGGTAGTTCCACTGACACCAGCTCTCATTTCAGTATCGCTGTGATAGGTCTTGGCTAAAAGTTCAGATAATAATTTTCAACTATGTATAATGAAGCATCATATTGTTCACAGTTTACGTTAAATCTTATTTTTTTAGTTTAAGCCAACAAAAGAAAAATATGACCTATCTGCTGTGAACGTTGTCAATCTTTTTTACCAAAATGCAGTTTTGGCTGCTGAATATATGCACAAATTTATGCTAAAAATATAATAACTAAATAGCTTAAAAGCTTAAAATTTCAAACCAGCTTAGTGATTAAGAATAGCATGTTATGAAAGTTAGCAATAATTACTATATTAGTTTTATAACCCCGTGTAATTCAAAGCAAACTGGAACTTTATCAGTAAGCTTTTAGAAATTCCGAATCAATTCAAGATATGCTCGCATAAAATTTATTGTAAAGCAATATCGTTTGAGTATACAAGTTTCAAATAGTCTATAGATAATAGCTAATCTAACTAGTTAACAGATTGCATCGGATTTCTCGGCAGGATGTAGTAACACATAATTCTATAAGACTCACACGACTTCTTCTTGGAAATGACAACTATAAGGATGACTGCAGCAACCAAGACGAGGGTAGCAGAAATGACCACAGCTATGATGATGGTTGTTTGGTTTGGCTTGGCTACATCCAGGGTAGTTGTTTCCACTTCATCAATTTCCTCTGCCTGGAAAGTAGATCGAAGAAAATATCTTACTGAGGTGATAGGTAAATGCGAACTCTTAAAATTTACGTTTGTCACAATAAAACCAGCTTTTCAATATAAAAAAAAGATAGGAGCACAATACTTAGTTACTGTCGACTTGCAGTAGTAAGGATTGTCCTAATAAAAGTAGCATTGCTAAAAATCTTTTTTCTAGAAAACAGTGTGAATAATTCATACTTACTAGATAGGTATGTAATCATTATTGCAAGCAAATACAGAGCTAAATATATATACTACTACAACTAGTTTAAACTTGTATCAAGGTATCTCGTAATTCATACCATTGAAACATTCTCACCCAGAGTACTCAACCCAATAAACATTTGCATCAAATAAAACTGATGCTACTAATTGGAATAAGACAACTAGTTCATCCACTACTATGCTTTGTTACCTATAACCAAATGTTCCAGCAACCGACAAAAATCATTCATGGTATAATGTATCCAAACAGGTGCATATAATATATAATGACACTAATGAATCATCTCTGGCTTCAGGTTTTGTAATTTCACAAGCTTTGAGCTTTGATAGGGCTCAAGAGTTGTACGATCACATGCCAAACAATTAGTTTTAGATATTTTATATGTTACAGAAATCACAAAAAGCTGTTGAACCCACGTTTTCTCTGTTAATTAAAAAAACAGACACACATAAAGACTGATAAAACATACAGCCAAGAAGTCAAAGCTAATTTGCTTGAAACCGAATAGAGTGAAACTCACTGCAACATCTGAAATGCATTTTATTCAGAAATAGAGAAGAAAAATACAGTAAAGCAAATTATTCTTACAGTTGAAGAATAAAAAAATTCAAGTTCCAAAAGTCAAGATTCAGAAAAAACATTTCAGAAAAAGAAAAACAAGACATTCTTCTAAAAATAAAAAAGGTAAAAAAATAAAATAAATCATCTGAAAATCAAGCGTCCATAGAAATTATGATTTGGTTTGATAGGTTTCATAGCCCATGGGAGACTCGGTCCTGCTGGTGGATCTTAGGTTCACTGCAGACTCCTCGTCAATCTTGGCTGTAAGAGAAAAATATTGTAACATTATGAAATAAACACCAGCATTAGTGCCATAATAAAATAAATGTAGGTTTGATAAATATCTGATAATTTATTCCATTGAAGCGTTCAGAAATTAGATGGTTTGTTTAAACAACCACTATCTAGAAATATGCAGTTAAATAAAATTTCACTATTTTAAAAAATATGATAATCATTAGCTAGTTTTGGATGTGGAAATATTATAGCATTTTTATTATTACATTTTCACTAAATATATATAATAAAATTAATGAGGTTGGGATTGAAATTAAAACTAAACATGATACTCACAAGGGTAGATCACACTATCTCCAACTTTTTGCAATCCTAAAAAAATAAAAACATAACATCCTTATTTGATTTGTGATGCAGTCGTGTTTAAAATTGAAGCACATATCAGCAATTATAAAAGACTAATGAATCAGTAGCTCACTCACTTTTGCGCGTTTTGATCTTGACAAAGCATATGATAGCCGTAGAGAGAGCCAGAAGCGTAACCAGCAATGAAATTACAATAATTGGGGTGATGACACGAGCAGCAGAAGTAGGATCCTCATTCTACAAATATATTTCAAGTTTATATTTAAGATTCAAATAAAAATACTGTTTTAATTAAAAACTGCACTACAAAATGAGAGAAACTTTGAATAATTTCGAATTTAATAGGACATTCCATGCTTCATTAATATTGTAGTAAATTAGCTGAACTAAAGTATAAATTATATAAAACAAGAAAATAAAATAATAATGATATAAAAAAAATAGCGCTGCTAAACTATCAACAACTTCAAAGCAATTGATAATTAAAAGCTAGCAAAATCAAATTAACTTCCTAGATTGTACCAGAAAGAAAATGAAAATTATATTTTACTTCCTATAATAATAAATAGCATTAAATAATAATAAACCATAATAAATAGAAGGTTTCAACGACTTTTTTCAAACAATTAATTTACTTTGATTTGTCTTACATTACATAGCATATAGTTTACCTGAACCTTGGTAGAAATGACTTGCCAAAGTTGAACTTCCACGAGCCGACATTTTCAGTTTCAGATGCTTAGAATAGCACATACTACTCGCCTATTAAGCTACGATACTTTAAAATGTGACTACTAGGTCCTCTAAACTAAACCACTTTAACAATGTTCGCCTTTTGGATGCAAAATATATCAGCAAAGGCCAAACGGTGATAAACAAGTAACGAAAGTGTAAGCAAGCAGTGCCAGAAACAATGATGTCCAACGACTTACTGCAGTAACATCAACATCTGCGGATGTTGTAGAGATAGTTGTGGTCTGAAGTAGAAGTATGCAATGTAGAAAGTGATCACGAATATATTTGATCTTCATATATATCAACAGTTATTAAGCAGCGCTTAGGTACCGGTGGTTGAACTTTTGTAAAGAATTACAAGCAGTTCAAAAGATTATACAACTAAGAATTGCTAGAATCGCTTTTTTACAATCAAAATATGGGAAAACAGATTAACTATTTCAAAATTTGAAATGCAGCAAAAGGAAAAATGAAAACTGTAACAATAAATTCCCTATTGACATGCATTTCATACATATTCCACTACGCATAACACAGTCTGCATGTTAGTGGAGTTTCGCGATATCCTACCCCAAACAAAAACTAGGGCATTGTCATTTCGAGATACCATAAAGCATGATTGCACTGATTAATCACAATAGCTCTACATTTCCTGGCTTATGGTAAGAGTAAACAGCTGTGACTAGCATGAGACGCCACAAACAATAGAAACTACTCACCCCATCAAGGCCACCGTACACGACGTCATCCAGTTTCATGTACTTGTCAAGCTCAAGGACAACCCCGGGCAGATTGAGAGATGTTCCGTTGACAACGGAGCCTTCGATTGTGTCGATGATAGTCAATAGTGCCTCGGTCTCTCCCGAAGCCCAGAAATCTATGAGGATACTTCCTGAAAACCGAGACATTATATATATTTATATACATACATATACTTCCTGGAAACCGAGACATTATGCATGCGTATGTGTGAGGATATAGATACATATTTCAAACCAAAGAGAAAAAAGGAAAACAGTTTTGTAATTTGACTACATAATGATATGTTTTATTACATTGTATAGAATGTAAACAAATTTCATTCAAATAGCTCATAAGAATATTTAAAAACCAACGGGTTTGTAACTAATGACATTATAAAAACCCTTGTAGCCCAATAAATAGAATATTTGCCTGAATTTTTTGTTTTATAAAAATTCAGTTTATATAATTGAAGCATACGTCAGGTAGAATATAGAGTTGCCTCACCCTCACTGATGGAAAAGTCGTGATATCTGGCCGAATCATCAATGGAGAGAAGGAAGTTATAGAATGAGGCCTCAACGATGTCTTCTTGGTCCTCAGCATACATGGAGTAGTCTGCGTCGAATCTTAGGCTAAACTTGTAGCTTACTTCCTCCTCCTGCATGGTTACGTCTGAAATATAGTTCAGTGTAATATATTGTATTGCGGTGTATTGTAGTGCAATAAAATGCATTACACTGCACTACATTAAAATATAAAGCATTGCGATACAAAATAATATATTGCAATGTAATGCAATATAACACATAAAATAAAGGACAATAAATTGAAGTGAAACAAATTACAGAATTACAAAATCATATAACTTCTATAGTACAATATAGTAAGTTATGATATATATCCACAGTATAAATCAAATAGTACAAGATAATAAATTATATTATTATAAATTATATAATATATGTATAATAAACTATTCATACAATAAATTATATTATATATCACATAATAAATTATATATTATAATAAAATATATTACATAATAATGATAATATAAATACCAACTTACTTTCCTTAACTTCAAACACGGCTGATCTACCAGCAGTCAAAGTTTTAGTGGCAGATTTGACATCAGCTTTCAGTGAATACCTAAAAACAGTTCAAATAGAGTGACTACTTCCTACATACCCAAGTATCTCTACCCAAGTATCTCTGCTACAAGTATCTCTACTGCAAGTATCTCTACACCAGTATCTCTACTACAAGTATCTCGACTACAAGTATCTCTACTACAAGTATCTCTAGACAGGTATATCTAACACAGCATACCTTCCCCTGGTGGTGATTTGAAGATCATCAAAAGTAGCGAGTCCACTCGCGACATCGAATGATTTTTCCAGAGTTCCGAGGAGCTGAGTGTCGGGAGAAATTTCCGGACTGTATATGGAGATGGTAGCCGTCCAGACGTCATTCTGAAAGTTGAAGAGTGAAAAAACCTATAAACCTGCCTTCCACTCAAGGGATTTGAAATCACACCACTTCATAAGGAAAGAGGGAGGGGGACACATTTCTTATTATCAGGTCATTTTAAACACAATTCTGCAAACTACTAATAAATCTGTCAGCAACCACAACATGAGCTGCTGTAGGTTGTGGCACTGGTATAGTAAACACAAGATCAGTAGTTCAAATCTTGGTAAAGGTGATGTTAGGAAGGGCATCCAGTCATAGTTGCTCCTTTAACAGAATAGTAAAAAGTCCTTAGGTTGTTAGAAACTTTTCCACCAGAATTTCTTAGAGATTATAAGTTCATAAGGGTTTTTATGTAAGCAACCGTAAGAAATACCATATTCATCAGATCAAGAGATTCAGAAGTCACATGACTTGATCAAGAGATTCAGAAGTCACATGACCTGATCAAAAGATTAAAAAGTCACATGACCTGATCATGAGATTCAGAAGTCACATGACCTGATAAAAAGAGTTAAACTTACATTCCAGCCAATATCTTCGACTACCATTTGTGAGGAAAGATCCCGGATGTCCACGACAGCTGTGAATGTCTCGTTCACCATGACGGGCATGTCTTTGTCCGGTACAGAGGTGAAGCCTGAACTCAGTGCTGCCTCCTTCACGGTGATAGAAGCGCTTGTGGCAACAAATGAAGCTTCACTTGGGTCAAATACTTCAAACTCTGCCAGACAGAAATGGTGTACAGTGTAGATGACGTACAGTGTAGATGGCGTACAGTGTAAATGGTGTACAGTGTAGATGATGTACAGTTTAGATGGTGTACAGTGTAGATGGTGTACAGTGTAGGTGACGTACAGTGTAGATGGTGTACAGTTTAGATGGCGTACAGTGTAGGTGACGTACAGTGTAGATGATGTACAGTGTAGATGGTGTACAGTGTACTGCTACACAATTACATAAGACAGTATGGGAAAAATAGGAAACTATCTTGAGGTAAAGTAAAGAATTGACCTGCGGAATAGACAATCATTAAAAATATAAAATCTCAGAACTCTTACAGCTAACTAGAACTGCAAAATGAACACGGAGCTCTGATTCAAACAAGATATTCTATTAGTGCTGAAGTCATAGTTTAACAAGAAATCATTAGTAATCAGCTCTAGGTCTATCAGCAGTACACCGACAGATATGTATATATACTAGCAGATAAAGAGCTTACTGATGACGTAGCCAGAACCCTGGTGGGAGATGCCCAGAGTCTCAAAAGCGCAGACACCGTCAATGAACCCACAGGTAGTTTCTCCAATCAGAGTGGCTGTGGGATAAGTGGCCGCATTGGTGTCAAGGACAGCTCGGATCTTCCACGGGTCACCCCGGGAGCCAAGGATTTCCACCAGCTCCATCTGAGAACAGCGAAGAGATTTATTATAATATTAGGGATTGATAGAAGAACTATACAATGACTAGTGCTTACCTTTAGAGTATAACACTGGTTTCAGTGGCTACTACTAACAGTGACTGATAGTGAGTATTACTAACAGTGACTGATAATGGGTATTACTGACAGTGACTGATAGTGATTACTACTAACAGTGACTGATAGTGATTACTACTAACAGTGACTGATAGTGAGTATTACTAACAGTGACTGATAATGAGTATTACTAACAGTGACTGATAGTGATTACTACTAACAGTGACTCATAGTGAGTACTACTAACAGTGAGTACTACTTACATTGGCGTCGTACATAGAAAACTCGGGTTGAGTGGGGAAAGGCTGCTGCTCACGGTCAGCCACCAACTCAGTGGTGTACTCCATCTCACTCGGAATTTGGATGGCTGCCAAAACATCGCTGCCGTTAGTAAGGAGAGCCCAGCTAGAGTCAGTCGAGTCTGTGGAGAGAGAACAAACGCTTTATACTCTTTGTACCTCTATACAATTTACAGACTATGTATATTATACTCTTTGTACCTCTATACAATATACAGACTATGTATATTATACTCTTTGTATCTCTATACAATATACAGACTACAGATATTAGGTTTTTTTTACAAAGAAATGAATTTGTTATAAACATAACAGTCTATTGTATCTTAACATCTGACTGTATACTTTCTGGTAACACACAGATATAACCAATGGAACTATATACTCTCTGGTAACACACAGATATAACTAACAGAGATATATACTCTCTGGTAACACACAGATATAACTAACAGAGATATATACTCTCTGGTAACACACAGATATAACTAACAGAGATATATACTCTCTGGTAACACACAGATATAACTAACAGAGATATATACTCTCTGGTAACACACAGATATAACTAACAGAGATATATACTCTCTGGTAACACACAGATATAACTAATAGAACTGTATACTCTCTGGTAACACACAGAGATAACTAACAGCGCTACATACTTTCTGGTATTGGAAGAGGCTCTTGGACATCAATGCCAAGGATGGTGAGGTTGAGGGACTCGCCGAGTGTACCAAGTTGCACCGAGTCTACGACCTTCCGGGTCAAGTTGAGCAACTTAGATCGATCGAGATCTCCGTCATTCACGTTGGTAACATTCGTACCAGAAACAGGGGCGTCGGCTAAAGAAATATGACACCAGTTATGAGAAAAGAGGTTACTAAGGTGTGTAAGAAAAAATCTTTGAACATCTAGAAAAAATCAACAAAATACATAATGCAATAACAGTCTTAAATTTCTAAACATAAGCTTTATTGTTCACAAGGAAACAGCAATGAATTTCCCAAAACTCTCTACATAAAGTGTGGCAATTTAATAACAAAAAAACAGAATCACAGCTATATTATTAGACTCAGAACTTACCTATCTCAAACTGGATTGTGGTTCCAGAGACGTCACGTTTTCGTCTGTTGGTGGCCTCGCTGACCACGTCTACAATTCTTATCTTCTCAGGCGGGATGCCGAGGAATGCTGCCAAGTTCCCAACTACCTTCTCTCCAAAGAAATCGTCAATAGTCATCGGCGGTAAAGTCAGTGACACGAGTACGACCTCCTTGATAATCACGTCCACGACAGCAGTTCCTGTGACACAATAGACCAATAGGGTGATACATTAGACCAATAGGGTGATACATTAGACCAATAGGGTGATACATTAGACCAATAGGGTGAGAGATTAGACTAATACGGTGACATTTAATTTGGTAACATTACAATTTGAATGAGCTAAGAGTTATGTAATTGAAAAATATTAAATGATAAGTGAATTCAATCGCTTATGTCTAAAAAAACCACTAGGCAAGTTTTAGTTTACTGCTAGGTTGTTGATATAAAAGGAAATATTGAAACTGCTTCATTTGTTTGCCAAATTGAGAGGCACAGAGCCAATCAAAAGGTAGCACCTCTGTAGCCAATGGGAATGGATATTACATTTATTTAGCCAATAGTGATAGATTTAAGAAACTAACCTTTGAGTATGAGGTATTGGAGCTGCCATTCTCTGTCAAAGTAGTTCTGGCCGGCAGCGGCATCGATATCGGGAATATATTCCGAGGGAGTTTGAGTGGACACCTAAAAAGTGAAAGTAAAATATTTTCCCTGTCACATTCCTGCCAGTTTGTTAAGTTCTGTGAGAAACTCAGATTGGATGAGTTCTAGATAAACAGGAAACTGCCGCTAAACAAGCCATCGACTAGAGAAGGCTACGGAACGTTCAAAGTAAACAACTTCTAGCAGCCAGAATCGACTCTCTAAAATTTCAACTACAGACTTTGTGCCATCAAGTAGATGACACCTAGTTATTTTTCTCTCCTTGTGCTATGTATTACTGATTCGTAGTAAAGGGTTCACCTTGAGGTTGTAGTTGCCGTCTCCTGTGATCTCAGCGTTAGTCGGGTAGATGTAGATGTCGTCCTTGAAGACGTCGAGTCTCTGAGGAGAGAAGTAATAGACGGCCAGTCTGACTCTCTCATCCTCCTCGGCTTGCAGCATGAAGAACCTGGTGTGTTGGGGGTTGGTGCCGGTCAGGTAGACATCAAAGGTCACACCTGGGTTAGGGCAGAGCTCAATGTTTAACTATACAGTGAGTTGGAGAGCTCAGTGAAGAAAACATCAGTGTGATACGCGATACTCGTGAAGTAATACACTGTTGCAAGATACATAAAGTAAGGCATGAGCAATTCGGTAAATACAGAATAAAATGTTTCAATATATTCACCAGATTACCACTGAAAATAATTATTTATAACATGATTGCTATTTATAGTACAACAATGACTATTTATAGCATAGCAGAACTATTTATAGCATACCATCAGCAACGACAGCCCAGAAGGTTGAGATTCTCTTCTGGCAAGTATAGCCAGCGCACCAGCCATGATCCTGAGGCCCGTTGAGGAGGTCCATGTAGCCCCCATCTTCAGTCCTAGCCTTGAGACCTATGGGAGAAAGTCTACGCACTTCGGTGTCCTTGTCCATAGACTCGATGACGAGCATGCGGTACTTGGGTCCTGTGCAGTGGTACGCCTGCCAGCTGTCAATGTAGGTGCACGTGTTGTCTCGGTAAATACCTTCAAACGCAAACAACCTTGACATTTTAACACAGAAGTATGCTTGTTACGCTTGAGCTAATGTCGCCATGCAAGAACCAATAGAATGGCGTCTCAGATATATTCTCACCGTGTTTCTTGGGAGGATCGAACGTGGTGCTGTTGGGGAAGGTTAGCATGACCTTCGGTATTCTGTAGTCACCGATACCATATCTGGCGTCTCCGTCCCAATTCACTTCTGCATCATCCAACACAGTTCCGCCAGACTGACCTAGATAACACAAACATGACCTATATAAGCTAACACAGGGCACCTACAACCTGTATGAGTCATTACGTGTACAAGACTGTAAACAACCGGCACAGAATGAGCACAGAGTGATGCTGGCATGAAAATTAGCCACAATCGGCGAATACTGAACACAAACAACGGGCAGTTCATGCATAACCCAATAGTTGAATAAAATATTAATTAGTAACTTTATAAGCAACAAAGTGACACACAAAAATGATTCAATTGGACTAGCTGAGACAAGTTTTCTGACTTCCAAAAACTATTCAAAAAATTAGGTTACAACACCCTTGCAACTAGCCATATATTACCACACCCTAATCAACGAAATATTTGCCAATCAACAGTTAAACTCACAAGCTGGTAGGTCTAAACAAAGCTTACCAAGTAGAGTTCCGTCCAGATCGTGAATCAGACTCTTCTTATGCCCGTCACATTCCATGTCCACACAGTCTGACGGGTTGACTTTCCTACAACACAACCTCTTTCTCATACAACAGTTCAAGTGCAGTGAGAATGAGCAACTAGCAACTAGCAACTGGTCCCTAGCACGAATTAACTGTCAATTAATAACTAGTAACTAGTAACTAGTAGTTATTGAATATCAACTGACAACTACTAATCAGCAACTGGCAACTAATAATCAGCAACCATCAATTGGCAATCAGCAAGAACAAACTAGTAACTAGCAACTAACAGTTTGTAACTAACAATTAGCAACTAGCAATTGGCAACTAGTAGTTAGTAACTAGCAGGTAAAGGGACATAAGAATACATATTTACACTTACCCTACGTTAGGCGAGTGGAAGAAGGCGATATTGTCAAAGTCCACGGTGTCCTCCACAACCACATTCTGAACGTTTACTGGGTGGTTGACATCATCAGCGGCAATGTTTGAGCTGATGATGAAATCCATGACGTCCTTTCCGTCACAGCTTCGAGATCCAAAGTGGGCAAACCGAGTTCCTAAGCAAAGACACAAAGCATCAACGGTAGAAGGGAAGAGGAGAAGAGGTAATTAGTAATCCGAGAAAATTCACAAATTCAAATTAACTAGACACCTGGTACAGATACAAACTTGTGCCTTATTACTATTAGAGGGATAAAATTATTTTTTGAGGTAATATTTCACACAGCTCTCCTTTGTTAAACACACATCTATGTGGAGTTATTTCTTGTCTGCGGTAAAGCAATGACACCTACCGTCAATGTCCATCTTAGCGTCCAAAGTTGGATAAGCCATTCGTCCTCTGAATGGATGAGTTGGTAGACCGTTGCTTGCTCCATCTGCGTTGGGCATACTGAAACCCATGTTACCGCCACTCGGACTCCTCCAGGATCTGGCCAGACCACTGAGCTCAAAGCTCACAGTGCTCGGCTTGACGTCATTCTCACAGTCGAAGAATGGAGTAGCTCCAGCCACGTAGCCTGTGATCCAAAACAACAAGTCAACTGCACTTCCAGCCTAATCTCCACATTAAGTGACATATTTTTTATTTTTCACAAATGCAGTCTTTTTCTTAGATTAGACAAGCTTGATAAATAAAAACCATTGATAAACAGAGATTGTTAGAAATGCTAGTTCCATCTTTTTTTTACAGATGTCTGCCAATGCAGACGCTTTTACTAAATTGGAGAAACTTGATTAGTAATAAGCATTATTTGTTAGGAATTACTAAAACGATGAGAAATGCTGATTTTACCTCTCTTGAAAGAGATGCTCTTTTCCTTCCTAAAGTGAGACAGTGAGCCGTGTCCAAAGGTGTGAGTCCAGAGACCCAGACCGTTCTCAATCAGGTCATTATCTTCAAACTCAATGCGAATGACGGAGGCCTCGATGAATATACCAAAGTCAAAGTTCTTCCAAGCAGTGAAACCTGAAACCCATGTGATGCTTTTAACAGAACCTTCATAGCAACTTACTATAGTTAAAAATGTGCTATAGTATGCCATATTATACTATACACATGTAGCTATTCACGTGCTATAGTATGCTACATTACACTATACAAATGTAGCTATTCACGTGCTATAAATGACTCACCAGAGATTCTGATACACTCCTCGGGAAGGGTATCTTCTTTCCAAATCATGACGCCAAACATGGAAGAGTGAACTTTGTTTCCTTTCCATCCCAAGAGCTCTGGATCCACATCCTCACAAAGTTCACCGGCCAAACTAAATCCGGACCTCTCGGAGCCAGCAGCCTACATGACAGGAAATGATGTAATACGCAGGAAGTGCAGCTAGTAACTACATTATATACTAGTAACTATACTATATACTAGTAACTAAATACTAGTACCTATATACTAGTAACTATATACTAGTAACTATATACTAGTAACTATATACTAGTAACTATATACTAGTAACTATATACTAGTAACTAAATACTAGTAACTAAATACTAGTACCTATATACTAGTAATTATATACTAGTAACTATACACTAGCAACTATATACTAGTAACTATATACTAGTAACTAACTATATTATCGTAGAATTTAGACTCTCTGGCTTTAGTCAGTTCGAATGATGACTCATAAGCGACATTCTTCAGTTCTCTTCGACCTTCGTATGACCCTGGCCAGAGATTCAAGGCCACCATGTTGCCCTTGACATAATGGTCGCGGCCATCAACTACCATTCCTGCATAGCAACATTAATATCATATCAAATCATATTAATATCATATCATATATATCCACATGTAAACTGGTTGTGTTATTACACCATTAGCTCTGGTAGTACTACGTAACTATAGTTTGACTAGCTAGAGTCTTGAAACTCCCGAATAAATTACTTTGAGCCTTAATAGTAATAACTGACTGCAGAAACTTGAGTTTCTCACAACTCTGATGACATGTATAGACAGATTTTTCAGCAAGTCAAAGGCCAAAGTAATCTAACAACTCAGAATTAAAAGTTGAAGCAACATTCAGAAGACATTAACTTTCTTATTCATCAGCAAATGAAAAACAGGAGTATAACAAATGATATGTGTATTATACTAAAAATTGGTAGTTGTATCTCACCTCCACCCACGACTTTGTACATCACATTGCTGATGACATCATGGCCATCGGCACCGAATAGACCAATAGCAGGCGAGAAACCATCCTCGAATGAATTTCCCTTCAAGAAGCAGGGGCGGATGTTGCTATTTTCCCCAGTGCCCACGTAGGCAACGGCATACCTTGGGTCAAAGGCCTCTGTGTAGCCGTACTGTCCCATGTTGATGAACTGTGTATAGCTGATTCTAGCCCAGCCTGGGTGCAAGCAAACCAATGGTATGATCACATTGTTTATGATATACTATACAACAGGTAGTATAGTGTATAGCACCTTTAGTATACTATATACTGCACCTTATTGCACATACAGTAAACCAGAATCATGCAAGGGGCTGCGGAGAAATCTTCACAATCACACATTGAAAAAGACTGAGCAAGTTAAATATGAATTCTGACATTGGACTCGTGTTGTCTCACAAGAGATATAATATCCTGTGAGACATATTACACTTACGGCGTAGCTAAAGACACATTAAAGTAAGTTACTCATTAAAGTGAGTCACCTCTAGAAGTAAGTTACATAGTCACACGACTATGCAGAAACGTACAGTATGTAACAATTATTTGACAGACAAACATGCACAGAGCAAAGTATGTATACGTTGAGTCCGTCAGCCCTCACCAAATCTCGTTGTATCAACCCCGTTGCTATCGGGGAAGTTGGCAGCTGACACGAGCACTCTTCCGCCCAGACCTGCCTTCCTGGCAGCCTCGATATCACCTCCACTCCTTATGACGATGTTACGAGTGAGCAGGGCGACTTCTGCCGCCAGGTAGTGGACGTCACCGCTGTCGTCCGTAATCACCTCACCTACACATTAGTTTGATACACTCAGACTTTTAATAATACCTTGAGCAGGTTTTGACTACAAATACTGTGGGCTGATATATTTGAAAATGTTTTATCATACAAATCTTTTATACTTGTGTATGACTATAGAACCTATATATTTTATATCAGAGAATCCATATTTTATATTAAAGAATCTATATACTACATTATATAATCTATAAACTATATTATGGAATCTATACACTATATTATATAATCTATATACTATATTATAGAATCTATATACTACATTATAGAATCTATATACTATATAATAAAATCTATATGCTATATTTTATAATCTATATACTATATTATAGAATCTATATACTATATTATATAATCTATATAAACTACATATTATACACCTGGTGTATGCAAAGTTAATGCACTGAGCAGACTATCAACAATAACCTACATGTAAAAGTACTACATTGTTGTGGTATAAGTAGGCAAGATGCTTTATTAGACATTGTAGAGCAAAATCTAACTGTCCTACAGTAATACACAAACGCAAATCAATGTAATGACATGTTCTAGAAAACCAACCAAGATGGCCGAACTCCAGTGGCTCGTCCAAAGTGATCGCTCCTTCACTGATGGCGAAAATGGTACGTATTTCTGTCTGATGTGCGTCGTACGTGGTGGCAGTTATCATGATTTTATCAGATACCTAAAAATAACATCTTTCATTCAAAGACATAGAATTGTCAAATAAAATTATTTAAAACTAATATTTGTTCGAAATTAACGCAATGGTATATCGAAAAAATACAAAATAATATTTTCTAAAAATACAATATGTAATACAACATAAAATAATATAATAAAACATAATATATTATAAAATAAAAGAGTACAATATAATGCATGAAATATAATATAATAAATACAATATAAAATAATGAATATAAAATAATAAAATAAATACAATATAATATAATGAATACAATATAATATAATAAATACAATACAATATAATAAATACAATATAATAAATACAATATAATAAATACAATATAATATAATAAATACAATATAATATAATAAACAGAACTGAATGACTCACTTTCCAACCCGATGCCTCCACGTCAGCATCGACGGTGATGTCGGAGTCTCCCTTCTGAACAGTAGCAGCAAGATGAGTAATAACGGGCTTCACTTCGACTCCGTGTAAGTCCAGCCCACCAAACACGCCTGCAATAGAGTCAACCAACTAAAGTACAAGAGAGTCAGTGTAATTAGAAGAACTCAGTTGAACAAAACAGTTTCCATGTTGAGTCAGATATATCTTATATGCATTGGGAATATAATGCTTGTTGTGTTTTTATTAATAAATAATAAGCCATCGTATATTGTAGTATTTATTTATTTATTGAGTTACAAAATGGAGCTTTTGGGCATTGAAAACTGAAATATGACGAAAATTTAGCACAAAAGTTACAGTCATGATATTTAAAGACCTCCTGGTAAGAAACAAACCCAACAGAAATACAAAAATATACATTCCTTGACTGCCATAACTGACCAATTAGAAAGGAGCTTAATATCTGTCTCACATAGCTATAGCCAACCAATACAGGGCAGAGATGACCTACTTACCAATGGCCTTGACCCCTACCGGAGGTCCTCCGTTCACCTTTTCACTCTCGGAATAGACGTCTCCATTCAGTATGATCTCTAGGTTGCCCTTGAATCTATAAGATACAGAAACTAGGGTGTACTAAAGCAGAGCTCAATGCGATGGCATGCACATTTGACATGTGACAACTCACGATGAAAGAAAACTGCAAATAACACAACAGTTTGTTACAGGTTTCAGCGCAGATGCAAAAACTTGTCTTCTTTTTGAATTAAGAATTTTAGTTTTTTAAATGAATAAAAATAAAACATGACTAGCGTCTAAATAGAAAAGAGCGAAAAAACTCTAGAATTAACAAGAAATCTGACATCCCTTGCAGGTAACACAACTCCGAATTTTCACACTATAAATACACTCACATGTCACCACCATCAAATCCAGCAATAAATCGTCCACCCCTGATGATCATGAAATCAACTTCCAACACCAGGTTTGCTGACTCCGTATTGTCCACGTCCATAACTCCGTCGATGTAGAGCTTCTTAATCTGGATCAGCGTCTCATTCACAAAAATCCAGCGTCCTGAAACAGCGGGTTTCGTACAAACATGAAGACAACTCCCAGAATCAACTGAGGCAACTATTCTAGCTCTTATAGTGCGATACAATATTCTCAAGACCAATTTGTTAAAATATGGAGTAATCTAAAGGTAAGACGGACAATCAGATATTAGAGTAATCACAGCTTACAAACAACGCACGCTATTATGCAAAAACATTTCCAAGCTTAAAAAATATGCAAATCTCTCACTTTGGTACCCGACTCATAATGCTGCCGTAACCAAACGTAACAGTCAAAATAAAATTGTCTATGTCATACCAAAAGGAACGACAACTTCTGACGCGCCAAGTTCTGGTTTGGAGCCAGTTGGCCATATGGAACCGTCACTCCAGATGTCAACAACATCGGGACGTGCGTCTTTGGGTGGTTGGGTGGTGGGGTCAGGGGGCGGCTGACAGTCTGGCCAGTAGCACTTGTACGCAGAGGGCTGGACGTTCTGCACCACGAACTTCCTGTCCGTCTCTCTCTTATCTCTACTGCTAATGTCCGACACTGTAACCAACCATGTCTTGCAATGAAATGTTATGCAAAACGAGACTACACTCTCCTGCACAAAGCTGATACATACTCTGCCACAAACTTTTCTAACGTAGAGGTGACACTAACTCACTTACAATGACTCACATACTAACTTACATTAACTTACATACAAAACTTACCCATGTATGAAATTTTCTTATTGTTCTTATCGTAGAAGAAGTCTCCGTGAACGTTCTGTTTATAGTTGAGGGGGTTTTCGGAGCCCTCCGAGAGTTCTCTGGGTGTGCCGAGGATGTTTACACGGTCGGGCTCAGCGTCCACCTTATGAGTGATGATCACATTTCCTCCGCTCTGAAACAACAAGGTCAAGGTTTCTAACGGATCAAAAGTAAACTAACTACCAACTGGTTTGGGTTCGAATGCAAATAATTCACTGCAGGATACAAATAGCTATCAAATAAAATTATTCTGCATAAGAAATGCTCTTCTTAATTGAGTGAAATACAAAAAAGCTACGATTGGCAAAAATTACGAATCAATACTCTCACTTAATGTTAAGGGAATTAGAAACTTGAGGCTTGTAGTTAAACTATTTTATCTCAATTCCGAAGATGACCAGATAGAAGGGTGAAATACCCGTGTTAATATTAAGTTTAACATATTATAACTCCAGTGTTATGTTAAACCTTTATAATCGTACATACAATTTCTCATTTACTTATCAATTACATATAATGTATGTTACTCAAAGACAAGTGTTGTGTCATTATACAAGGTACATATTATAAAATGTGACTATTTGTTGATGTGATGCCAGTACAAACCATGTCATAAAAGCCGGCATCGTAGCTGATGTTGGTGATATGCTCAATATTCTCCCACGCCATCTCGTAGTCTTGACCTATCTCCACGACGGCTGTCCAACCTAGAGAGAAGGGCATATGACATACATTCATAATAATTCTTTCTCTACCTACACTTTAATCTACCTACACTTTCATCTACCTACACTTCCATCTACCTACACTTTCATCTACCTACACTTTCATCTACCTACACTTTCATCTACCTACACTCTTATCTACCTACACTTTCATCTACCTACACTTTCATCTACCTTCACTTCCATCTACCTACACTTCCATCTACCTACACTTTCATCTACCTACACTTTCATCTACCTACACTTTCATCTACCTACACTCTTATCTACCTACACTTTCATCTACCTACACTCTTATCTACCTACACTTCCATCTACCTACACTTCCATCTACCTACACTCTTATCTACCTACACTCTTATCTACATACAACTAATCCAGAACTACACACCAAATCCGAACATTGCTAAATAAGGTACAATTACATGAATGTTTCGTGTTATATAATCTAGTGTGCTGTGTTTAAATGTTCTACAATTTAGTTTACAAAATCCAACTTCATAACAACTTCATAGATTCACTCAATCTCACAAAATAAACAAGTGAATATTATTATACTGTATCCTTACATAAAGTTATACTACATACTGTTACTGCATTTCAGTAAACAAGAACAATAACCTACTGAAGTACATAAAGTAACACATTATTACATTGGAGCAAAGAATGTAAGAGATTATTTTATTGGATTATATAATTTAAGCAATAATTCTATTGGAGCATGTAATCTAAGATAGTATTCTATTGGATAACATAATGAAACAGATAATTTTTTTGGCTGAAGAGGCAGGCATGACTTATGTTACCTGCTTTATGAGTCATCCTCTTGTCAGCAAACGGAACGACTTGATATCCGAACTCGTTGGTCATGAGAACGTTCTTGAATAACATCGACTCCATGTTCGGGCTGGAATAGTACAACAACATAGTATAACAATATAATGTTATAATACAATAAAATACAATAATATAAATAGTAACGTATGATAATCATATAAAAGAGTAATATATTATAATAGTTTATAAAATAATGTGATAATATATTACAGAAAGTTTTAGATTACATTAATATTGTAACAATATAATAAAATCAAATATTTAACTAATAACATATATTATATTATAATATAATACAACATAATAAAAAACACACTAAACTTACTGATTGAATGAGAGTCTGGCGAACTGTGTGGTTTCATCGCAGACGGCGCCCTGTGCAGCTCCCTGACTGAATCTATCATCCTTGACACACTTGCTCGGGTCAAGCGTATCAGTCCAAGTGAGCACGTTACCCCCGGCTACACCGCTCAACGACCCGTCAAGGTCACGGAATACGCCGTCGTAGTTCCAACGGAAGTTCACTGTACAGCACAGGAAATGACATAAGCAACAGAGAGTCTTGTTATTCACATAATCATAAATTGAGCAAGAATTAAGATACTAGTACACAGTGGACAAACGATACCTTAAATGAAAATGTCCAGCCAACAAAATGTAACAAAAATACAAGCTGTTTTGTCAGCCATTTTTTAAACTCTAATTGCTGATGAACATATGACGGGTTATGGAAACTATTGGGTTATACTTTAGAGCATATGCAGCGAGAGGAAAACTCCTTAAGCTGCCCGAGTCGTCATGTGGTTGACTGTGGCAGAGAAAGACTGCAATTTGATGCAGATACAAAATCAATAATATCTATTAATCAGCTCAAAACTTGAAAAATAAAACTAATGGATACAAGAAAATATTTAACCATCACGTCAATAAAATTCTTTCAAGTGCCCCCACATTGTCATAAGATTATTATTATTAAAAATATCTTTAAACAAGTAATGTTAATGCAGCACGGAAAAATAATAATAATGGCATATTATACATGACTCATACCGAGATGATCCTTGCTGTTGACAAACTGTAACTGTGACACATGGTAGTTGTACGCCCCACAGAGCTCCGAACAAGTACCTTGTATGGTTGTCATACCAAATACTACGCTGGTGTTACTGTCATAGTTGATGAATACCGTGTTCTAACAACCAGAGAAAATGCTTTATAAATCGCTACCATTAACAAAATATCAATGGAACTGCTAGTAGCCTTGAAATCCAACTTTTTAAAGAAAGTGACATAATGTTCTTATAGTAAGAAAATATTATTGACTGTGCTAGTACATCCGCCATTTAGGTGAGAATAAATGTCTGTGTTGACTATGCAGCAAGAAGATGCATAGAAAAATTAAAATAGATACAGCATGTTTGACTTTCAACTATCTGAGATTGGTGACACAACTACTCACCTTTATGGAGAAGCCTTCTGACCAAGGGAGAACAATTGCTAGTTTAGAACTGGCTTGGTTCTCATGGCCCGGGACGTATGCAGCTACCACCGAGTCCCTAATTAAGGGACCTCGGTCTGTGTAAGGCACTTCAGAACCCAGTTTCATTGTCCTCTTTCCTTCCAGTCCTGATAGATGGTTGTTGGCCTAAAATATTCACCAGTTTACGAGTTTAATATCCAGTTTACGAGTAGCAATACTTAGTTTATGAGTAGCAATAGCTAGTAAAATTGACCTCGTGCAAAACATTAATTATATATTCCATATAGAACGCATTTATTTAAAAAAAAAACTCATACGGATATGCTTTTTCAAATTTTCAACAATTTTACATCGAGTTACAAAAACTCGTAAGATATTGAACAAGGAACAGTTTATGAGCGCTAACAGCGAAATTACGAGTACACATATGCAATGAACTTTTTACGGCCCTGACATATTTTTATATTGATTATAAAACGCGTTTGTTCAGCCACACTGTGATGTTGAAGAAGTACGATGACATATTTTTGTGAAGTTTCCAATATTTCAACATTACGAGTCACAAAAGACCCACCAGCAGACAGTCCTTGAACTGTAGAGCTCCGCCATTGACAAACTCTAGCCCTTTCTCACAGTTCCACACAATAAACTTCTCAAACACAGCGGGCTCGGGCTCTGTAGCGTCACAGCCGCCCCCAACCATTGGATAGTAATCCTGGAAGGTCCACAAGCCGAACCAACCATTGGAGTGAACTAAACAAATGAGCAGCCGACTACAAGACTATGTCGCTGTTGTAAACAAATTAACAAAGTACTTATTGATAAGATGCGCTCAGCTAAAAGCATTCATGAAATTCAATTTAAATAAGGGTTTTGATTCCGAAAGTTATCTAGAGTGAAACAATAACTGGGCCAGTTGCTGATTTGAAACTTCTCATGCATAGTTTTTGAATGGGTAAGCATTCTACTTGCATTAAGACTTTTATGCTTATAATTTACACCCGTGAGACACGTATACTTATATTATACACTCGTGGGACATACCTGAGTTGTTGTAACTGTCTCCAAGAGGCACGTGTCGTGGGCAGACAGTGTCCGTAGCGCTCGGTCCCTCGGGGTGCTCCAGGAGGCGGTACCACCAGCCAAAGTGGGTTCCTCCGGCCACCGCGTTGTGCTTGTAGTGATTGTCGGGGTTTGTCGCCCAGAAGGCAGCTGGCGTGATGTCATCGTTGAGAAGACTCGAACTGGCTTTGACAAACAGCGCCAAGTTGTACTGAAAGTACACAAACCATCAAAAAATTACTAAAAATAAATTAACAAACAATCAGAATAAACAATTTTTTATAAATAACATAAAGTATGTTATGAAAAATCTATTATTGAATGTGTGAAAATATAAAATGATAAAAAAAGTGGCGTAAAGTGGTATGAAAAAAGGATCGCCTAGGTTCAATACATGAATCAGCTTTTAATAAACATGTTCAAGTCAGCAAATTTTGTCATCAACACACTAAGACTTTCATGTACTTTCTGTACCTCATATCGGTTGTTAGTTTCAATTCCATCCTCAAGGAAGAAGGCTCCACCCATCACATTGTAGATGACTGTGTGCTCAATGAGGATGTTGTGAGAGCCGTGAACGTTCACTGCTCTGTTAAACGTTTCGTGAATGGCCAACCCTCTGACGTATGAGCCATTCATGTCGCCGTTCAGATGGAAGTGGATTGGGTAACGGCCGAGCCTGTAATTTCAATCATTACAGCATTGAGGCACTATACGACAGATATGGTCGCGTTAAACCTTTAGGACTATAAGAAAATTAACTGTTTTTAAATCCCTACCAAACCGTACAAACTACTGGGAAATAAGTAAAAAAACAATTAAGTCATAACGTCACCAATAAATCCCACAAACAACGAGGAAATAAATAGAAAAAGTAAGCCTGGAAGTCTGTCTTAAGTAAAGATTAATGGAAGCAAAAATATAATCTGTCTACAGTTTCAATTTATTACGCAGACGAGTATATTCACCTGAACGCCTGTCCAGCGTAGTTAACCTCAATGTACGACAGTTTAGCCCTCGCAAGATTCTCGTTCTTTCTCGGAGCGTGAAGCATAATCTGAGCTCCAAACTGGTCGTTACCGATCTCATCTCCGAATCTGCCCTGGAAGCAGGTTTGAGTGGCAAACTCGCCGGGGTCAAACCCATCCGGACAAGCCTCAATTTCCTTCTCATACTGTGTGTCTCTGCTGCCTACAACTCGGACGTTACGCGACAGCAGGGCCACCTCGGCTCTCATCTCCAGAGTATACCCAGTAGCCATCTCCGCTGTCACTCCCAGGTGAGTGTACCTAACACAAGATATGAATAATCATCTACAGATACAGATACACAGAACCATATATAAAAACACTTCTTGCGAAATCCTAGCTGAATTGGTTTGATTGTCATGTAATCCACTTTTTAGTATCTAATTATTATCAAGTAAAAGTTTGAAATACAAGAAATATGTAAATTAAACAAAGTAACTGAATTCAAAGAACTAAGTCTAGACCTAAGACAAATAAAACTCTAAGTGGTGTCGGCAGAAAGTAAACACAAACTCGCAAGGAGAAAATTAATACTAACTCGCAAGGAGGAAATAGACACAAACTCGCAAGGAGGAAATGAACACAAACTCGCAAGGAGGAAATAGACACAAACTCGCAAGGAAGAAATAAACACAAACTCGCATGGAGGAAATGAACACAAACTCGCAAGGAGGAAATAGACACTAACTCGAGAGTCTCGTTGAGGGTGATGGTGCGGCCGTCTGCGCTGATGCTGAGAATTTCCTTTACTTCTGTTTCTTTCTGACTGTGATGATCTCCTGTGGTTGCTATGGCGATAATTCCGCCAACTGGCCAATCACTTTGCCCGTATTCCAACTGAATCTGATTATCTCCGGCATTGGCAGTGGCAGCTAGTCTAGTCCAAGTCATTCTGATAAACTTGCCTGCAACACGTACAGATCCGAGTATATAATACGTGTGCAGGGTACAACACATACTATATATGGTGCATGTTTATGATAGCATTTATAGTATCACATGAAACGTCACTCCTTTCTGGCAAAGTCATATGAGAAAGAGCAGTTTATCACGTAGCAGAGACACATGATATAAAAGGCTAAGCGTATGTTCTTCAACTTTGAAACCTACTTCATTGAATCAATCACCATAATTATTTGCTACAAAAATGCCGGTGCTTCACACATTACTCATAAGTTACAGTTGAAGCTTTACACATATTCAGTCATAATTTACGGTGAGGTGATAGAAGCAGACGTGATTTATAAAGCAGACGTCTTCAGTGAGAATACAGACCGTGGAGATTGAGTTCGCCCTCCCTGACCGCCAGGCACTTAGCTCCGTATATCGGGAGTTCAGGCGCTCGGAGCTGACCGTGCATCATGATAGTCGCCTGGTGCTCAAAGGGCTTCTCCTCAGTGCCAACTGTCAGCTTGCCTCCGTTCACTATGAGGATGTTCTCAGCGTTCAAGGTCAAGTCAGTGTCATCAAACAGCAACTCACCACCTGCCAGACAGATGGAGTTTATAGCTCAGTTTACCTCACGAAATGTTTTAGCAGACTATTTGTATAGTTAAATTATCTAGCTGTGGATGTGTATTTTATGATTTGTCAACGAACAGAAACAGTTCAGATGGATGATCAAAATTAATTTAATAAATGAATCAGTTAGAGAGTGAATATGGAATAAACTGAAAGACTGGCTGAGTAATAATAGAGAATTGATGAGGTGAGCAAATAAATGAGTGACTAAGTGGACAAGTACTCAGTTAGTGAAAGTCTGTAAGTAAGTAATTGGGTAGATGACTGATTAGCCATTAAGCTAGTGAGTGAGCCATTGGATGAGTGAGTGAATGAATGACAGAGAATAAATGAGTGAGTGAGTGAGTGAGTGAGTGAGTGAGTCATTGAGTGAGTCATTGAATGAGTGAGTGAATGAATGACAGTGAATAAATGAGTGAGTCATTGAATGAATGACTGAGTGAGTGAATGAGTAATTGAACAAGTGACTTAGAGGAAAAAGAATTGGCAAGTGACTGAGATATTGAGTTACTTCGAGTGAGTAAATGATTGATTGAATGACAGAGAGAGAGAGGCACAGATAGTGACTGAGCTACCTTGAATAAGAACCATTGCCAACACTTCTGTGTCCTCATCGAGCAGCAGGATCTGATCTTGCGGGATTACTACCAAGTCACCTTTAGTGGGCGGGGCATTTCCTCCCCATGTGTACACAGAGGACCATACATCCACATACCAGAAGTCACTGTTTTCCTACAAACAGCATTACATAGAGACATATTTAATCTTACTAAACTATAGTTAATTAAATAATCAAATGTCATGGCAAAGGAAACAAAGTTGCATTAGGCCAGCGGCAAAGTTGTGATAGAGCTCAATGATAGACACAGAGTAACTGATACTGAAACTTTGGTGCCTCTAAAGAAAAGCAAAATAAAGATAGCTTGAAGAAAGAGCCCATCTAGATTGTATATTGAGTAAGTCACTGATAGCTGCTAGTTGAACATGAGTCAGTATGACTAACCAGAAGTGAGACTCCATTGTTAACTGTTTCCACCACAACATTTGCTTTCCTCGTGCCATTTGGTTCCCCAGTCACACACACAATCTCAGTTTCTGACTCAGCGGAGATTGCACAGGGGGTGTCATAGATTGTCACCGTATTGCCAGTCAAACTGATAAATCAATAGTTAGTTAAACTCAAACATGACAAAGATTAAACACTTTTCATACAAGTTGTACTTGCAAATTGCTTGGTTAGAGAATTTTCTAGTATATTTAGTTTACTGCCGGAGAATACACCTTACTCATAATATAATGTGCATTTCAATTGGTTAGAACTAGATAAATAACCCAATCAAATAGCTTTTTATGCACCTCCTTAAAACTGATATTTCCTGCTTGCACTTGCTACTAAACTAACTATTGCTGCTGCTAAATAGTAGCTTCAAATCTTACAAACTCACTATCTTTTCCTTATTATATATATTCAAGCTAACAAATTTATAGTTTTACTTACAAAATAAGCCTTAAAAACCATCACAGTTAAAAGACTTTAACCAATTAATACCCAAAGAAATGTGACATCAAAACTGGAGGAATCGGATTCCAACCTGAATTTCTCGCCAGTGATGGTAACGGTGGTTCCGCCCTTAGTCCCGCCTCTAGCCGGGCTGACCTGTGTGATGACAGCCGTCTGAGAGGCCATGTAGGTGTAGGCAGACGTCAGGATAGATTCCTTAGTGCCGATATCCACTTTCAGATCGCACTCCTTAGTACCGCTACCGTAGGCTGTAGTATATATAGATTACTCAACATGCAATATCACAAAGACTTCCACTACATAACAGACACACGTTCTGTTGTTATAATTAATAAACCTAAGATTGCTAATTTGTCTTCTCAGCTACACACTATAAATCGGAATCGTCAACCCGTGATATCATATTCCATATAACTATAGCCCTGTTCTCAAAGATCATACAAACATGTTGGAAAGTCATCTACTCCAACCTAGTACCGCTATTGCAGTTTTTCAGCTAAATGTTCATAACCAATCAGAATCAGCATAGAACTACAATAAACAACTCACAATCCTCCATAGATGGAGTGACGAACGTCAAGGTCGTCGTAGTGATTCCCGACTGGTCAACATCACACTCGACATCACAGAGTAACACGACAGCGTCCTCGGTGAACCCACTTCCTGTTAGGGTCACTTCCTGTCCACCGCCAAAACTTCCTGAAACGTACAGGAAGTAAATATAGTTGGTGTTCCAAGTTTAATTGTAATGACGCTTTGTCAATCTTAGGCTAGCCAGAGTATGAAAGTTTGTCTGCAGAAGGAAAAGTTACCTGCACAGACAAGTTACCTGCACAGACAAGTTACCTGTACAAACAAGTTACCTGTGACTGATGATAGACCGGAGGCTTCTAGATTGTAGGTGAACTCCGTGTCCCCGTTAGACAGACCCACTCCGTCAATCGTCACCACAACATTCACAACACCTGGTCTCCTTGACCCCACAGTGCAGACGATCTCAGTAGCAGACGCCGTTGTCACAGCACAAGCCACGCCTCCTATAAATAAAATCACCGGCTATCTTTACCCTGAAGCTCAAAGTGGAATACTTTCAAGTAAGGGAAAGCAACCCTGAAGAGTTTTTATTATTGCTAATAGAAACAGTGTATTTTCTCCTTTACATTGTATGAAAACTTGTTCATTTCTAACAGGATCTTCGTACCCTGTCTGCAAACAGTGTAATAAATCCACATAGTTACCAGCAAACCGAATTCATACACACAATTTTGGGGGTAGAAAGTTATTATACCGACATTATTACTGATGGGAAAGTAGTATGTCTGCAGTGATAATAATAGAAGTGTACTATACTATCATTAGCACTGGCAGAAGTGTACTATACCCACATTAGTACAGGTCAAACTGGTAAAGTAAGGGGATGAAACTTACCAATGTCTACAGAACTGTCTGTAGAGGAGAAGCTTGTACCAGTTATAGTAATAGTGTCGCCGGAAACGCCATTGCCAGGGGACACACCAGTTATCTGCAGCAAAGAAGGTTTATATACAGAAATGCAGGTCTATAGTGAAAGTATTTGTAAACAACAAAAAAACACTAGCAGCCGACTCATCTATCTATATATTAAGTGAAAAGAAAACAAGAAAAACACCACCTAACTATAAGACAAGAAGTTCTCTTGTGAAGTTTAGAAAACTCTCTCAGGTAAATCATGTAACAAATCAGCAATAATTTTCTCCAATAAGTGATCTTCACACAAAAAACGCAGATAAACAAAAATGCTCTCCAAACAACTTACTTTTGGTGTGATGGCATCGTCATAACTAAAGTCAAGATCTTTTGCATTGCTGACACCACTGACCTTGACATTGACCTTGACCTGAGCGTCTGCAGCAGCTTCTGAAGCTCCAGACACGCAAAGAATCTGCAACAGGAATATCCTGCTGTAGCCATGACACCTTGACATAGCAACTAGCAAATGTTTAGAATAAGCTCTACGCAAGCACACAGAAATATCTGAAGTTAAACAGTCAATATGGTGGGAAATATATTGAGAACTCTTGTTTATTCAAATAGCAGTCCCAGCCCCCCCTCCCCAAAGACATTGGCACTTAGTCTAGAACAGTTGGCATTTGATACTGTCAACTGGTACATTACATTTTCACATCTAAAAGTTTTCACAATAAACAAGACATTATGGCAAACCTGTATTTGTAGACAATACATATGATATATAACAGTTAAATACAGTACAACTTTTCCCCCCCACTACAATCAGCGGACTATACCGTACCTGAGTTGTGCTGACAGAAGTGACGTTGCAGTCGACATCGTTGAGTGTGACCTCAGTTTCAGGTGTGAACCCGACACCATTTATAGTAACAACTTGTCCTCCATAAACAGAGCCGGCTGAGGGGGAAATGGCAGAGGCGACGAGTCCAGCTGTGACTTGGGGTCCAACACCTTTTCCTGTTTGTACAAATCAACTGATATCTTTAGACAGGCAGTTGAGGCAGCGCAAACAAGGAGCAATGTAGCAGGAAAAGGTTAGCAAACATGTGTGACGGGGAAATAAAACTTTTTCAACAAAAGAACCAAGGACCAGAACGAGTTTAATAACTTTTAAGTGTCACTGAAAAACTTCTTTATTGAAAATTTAAAGGTAAATTTCAAGCCCAACTTAGAAGACAAGAGAATGTTTAGCTGCTGCCTATATATAACTCACTTATATGAACGTAGCCATATTAATACTAGCAACAGAGCAAACAACTAACTAAATGTAAATAGCCGGTCACTTCTCAAAAAAGGTTTTAGACTTCACAGCTCAAGAGTGACAATAGAGACAGATGAGTCATGTGTGCGACAGTAGTCAGCGATGAGTCACCTACCGAGTCCGTCAACATAGATGGTGGTGTCGTGGGTGCCAGCTGGAAGAGCAGGAACGGTGAACGTGAGCTCCGTATCGGATACTGAGTCTACAGTGCCCTCAATCTCGCCCACCCACACGCTCACAGCAGACGTGTCTGTGCCCAGGGCGGTACCAGACATCGTGATGCTCGTAGAGGCTGTGGTAATAGCCTACAGGAGACGGAGAGATCATTGACGTTACAATAAATTTGTAATATACTCAATAGCACAACACTAAATACACAATTCCATGATTAGATTCATAACAATGCAGAATTTGGTCACATGACTAAAGATAGTCACATGACTACTCACGTCTGTGGGAGATGTCAAGGACGTGAGCGAAGGCGTGGAGGCAGCAGAATACTCGAAGTCACAGTCAGAGAGTTTGCAGTCAGCGGGCACGGCAGCACCGTAGGAGTTGGTGGAAATGACTTTGAGCTCTCCGGTGGTGGTGATGCCGGCAGCAGAGGTGGAGCAGATGATAGAAGTGTAACTCTCAGACTCGATGGCACAGGGGTACAGACCTATCTCAACCGTCTTAGCGCCTGCAACACATCATTTCAGATTACTACCTGCTCCACAGCTCGGCAGCCTCACACGTTTAGCTTTCATAGAGTTCACAGCACAAAATATGCTTTGGAATGATTTCAACAAAAAATGTCACTGCTACATGGCAGTAGTGTGAGTGAGAGATATTCCCCATTGATGGCAGGTTCCATAAGTCTGTTTCAACAACTATAAGCACCCCTAAAGTTGGAGAATGCAGATTCAGACACGTTACTCAACTAACCTGAGTGTGTAGCTACTCTAAATAGAGATTAATTATCATAAACAGAATAGGTTTTCTCTAGCTCACTCTATAACACAGAGACATACAGACAGACACACATACGGAGAGACATACAGACAGACTTACCAACAAAGCCGGCCCCGGTGATTGTCACGTTGGTGCCACCGGCGGTTGATCCAGATGTGGGGGAGATTCCGGTAATGGAGGGTATCAAGGCAAACGTCTGATTTTCATACTTCATTTGAGCGTTACCCAGATTGTTGACCTTGACCTGAAAATGTAATCAGACGCGTTGATTGGTTGATTATGCCCGCAAAAGACTTATCAGTAAGTGCTGTCAAGTCCACACCCATGGGAGGTTGTTGGAACCAATCAAATTCATTTATCATTAGCATGTATAACATTTTCATTAACAAATAACTTTAATCTAGAATTTCAACTATTAGTTGTCCAACTATCAACGAACAATTTCATTATAATTTTATTCAGATCTATGTTGTACTTAAACTGCAATAAAACTAGTAGTTTCAAAAATCAGATTTCAAGGTTTCCAGTTGACTAACTTTAGCTCCAAACTCAAAGATCGGACAACTCCAAGAAGAATGAAAGATATTATTCATATCACAAATAAACCTTTGAAACAATTTATTTATCTGAGGCAAATGTCTTTTAAATCTTTCTCCCGGGGCACTCACCTTGACAGGGAGCACAACTCCCACATCCGGCTCCTGGCTGACGTCCATGTTACACACCAACTCAGTGGTAGACTGGGAGGAGATGGCGCAGGTGTATTCGCCGATGGTGATCTCATTGTTACAAGACGTGGTGGAGAATCCTAAATATAGTCACAAATACAGAACTAACAATAGTAACACGAACATTGTAAGAACTAAAACCATGCACTGTGCTGTAATAGCGATAGATATAGTAGTATAATAGTAGTAAATGTATATAATATATGATATATTATTATAATACAGAATACGATATATAAAATATAATATATATTGTTATGATATACATAACGATATATATTACACTCTGTATCACGATATAGAACGTATTCTATATAATTAAAGAAAGGAGGTTACGCACCGTCGCCCGTGAAGGTGATATCTGTGTCAATATTGCCCTGGATCACATCCTGAGCAGTGACGGAGGGAGTGCGGCAGTTGAGGTAAGCAAACTGGAACTCAGTTGGACTGACAGCGGTCGACTCAGAACATCCTGATATTGCTGCCGTAGTTCCAGCGCAATTAACGTTCTCAGTAGCAGTGACACCTGAATAACATAATATAACACAGTATAGCATAATATAAGACAGTGTAACATAATAAAATATAACATAATATAATACAATATAATATAATAAAATACAAGATAAAAAAACTGTGAAAAAATAAATGTTACGAAAGGTGAAGCAAACCCGGTTAGTTAACAGCCGAACTAAAGTTAAATTCAAACAGGAAGTACCTGAACCGGAGTTCATAGCTGCGGTTTTGCCTCCACGAGTTACAGTGACATCAGCAACAAACGCATTTCTCGCCTCAACCGTAACCTGTCCTCTCATCTCGATGTTCTCCTTCTCGCCAATGTACCCGGTGGTGTAGTAGAATGTGCCCACGTCGTTAAACTGGTGTTCAAAATGACCTGCCAACACAACCACGTGTATCTAACAACGCATCAGATTATGAGAAACTCTGAATAAGTTTCACTTCTGAGTCGGAATAATCAGCTGACTCGGTCAGCAGCGCTGACTTTATGAGTCATGCTGACTTTAAACAACCGTATACATGAAGCAAGGAATGCAAGCAGTTACCTAAGCTATAACAAACAGATAGAACAGTTGCTAGATCTATTACTAGCTAACTATTGGGAGAGTAGGAACTAACCGTTGGGAGAGCCCTCGCCACTATCGAATCCCGTTCCGTCACTATCGGAGATTTGGTCAGGGGCTTGCATCACTTTGAACAACACGCTGTCGACAAACTGAGGTGAGGTCCACTGGAACCTGTTCGGCAGCAAACAATTGTCATGCAAATTATAACACAACTAAACAGTGATTTGAAATACACCAATTCCCCACAAATGACATAATCCTAAATAAGTAGCATGAAATAGCTTCTCATAACATAGAGTAATATAATTTGATGAAAAAATAAAATAAAAATAAAATAAATATAGAATGCTGATATATAGATATACATGTAACTTAGAGTAGCAGCAAAATAAAAGATAAATTGAAATAGAAATAAGTACAAAGATACATTTACCAAACATGCAAGGAAGGCAGTGTAAATGACTGATCAAAGTACAAAACTTTTTTTAAATTTTCAGTTTAACAGTTGCTTTCCAGATACCCTGATAAGAGATAATTATATCCATACCTGACTATGTCGCCTGTGTTGATAGTAATTACTGGGGTCTTCCATGCATAGCCCAACCCAAAGTCTACAAATAGGAACATTGGCTAACATCATACAAATACAATAAAAGAACAGGTAAAAATTAGTTGAATATGCAATTTTCATAAATCCAAGTAGATTGTTGCACCTCATACTACACATAAACAGAAAAATGAAATTGCAAATAAAAAAGTAGTGACATATTTTCAAGACCACAATTTCACAATTTAGAAATGCAAAGTCAACTTCTAATAAGCAAAAGCAGCACACAGTGATTATAAGTTAAACTAGAAATAAAGTTTCCCTCTCCACAACATCTCTTCAAACTAAAACATGTTACAAAATACATTCGCAGATCGAATCTCTAGACAGTAACCTACCAACATGTGTGCCAGAGTTGTCTACCACGACAGTTTGACTTCCTCTTCCCGTGAGACAGGTGATGTTGGTGTTGGTGATGGAGTCAATCTCGCACTCGATGCTGCCGACCTGCACACTTACCTGAGAGTTGGAGAAGAAAAAGTAAAAAATGCTGACTAGTCAGAAAACTGAGTCGGGCAATGAAACAGTAAAAGTATCACATGATAATAGACTGTTCTACTCTCGACCATAAAGTCTTTAGTGTAACAATAAATAGTCCCAAAAAGTGCCACAGAATGAAAAGGGCAAAAATATCCAAAGTGTATTATTAAAGTGTCCTCAGTCAAAGAACTGTTTCTCTCTGATAATGTAGGATTGACGTTGAGTGTGCACATTTTAGCACCCTGTAGAGGTCAAGCTTTCTACGGCTATGAATATATATATCTCAGACGAATTACTCAACAATTATAGAAGTAAAAAACAACGTAAATCGTGAAATATTTATTAAATGGTAAAAGAGATGAAGGTGTGTTTTCCAGCACAAGTTACACTCTACCAGTACATTTCCTATCCTCAAAACTCTCACTAGAGAAGTTATCCGCCCTCTATCATGTCGCATAGTTCGTGAGAAGACAACTAATGAAACTATCTAGTTACATGTAGTATTTCTGTCACTCACATCTGACGCATTGTTCCCGAATCCTTCTCCAACGAGGTAGAGTCTAGTCCCGCCCTCAAAAGAACCGCCGTCTGCTGAAATAGCGTCGACCCTGAAGGTCACGGTCAACGTAGTGGATCCGCTGAAACAGACGGCAATCACATGACAGGAAATGTGCATTAAAACGTCCTTTCCTTTTTAAATTAGATTCAAAAGTAAACTACAAAACAAAAGCAAGTTACTCAACGGTCGAGCGTCAAGTAAAAGTGGGAAAACTTTGCCATCTTGGATTAGAAACAAAATTGTCAGTTACTCCCAAAATGGAGTCATTTTATTGACCTGCTTAAGCTCAACATTTCTAAAGTAACTAAAGAATTAACTCACGAGAAAGAGGCCAGACCTCTCCCGTCTGAGTGAACAATCACTTCATAGTTGCCTGGAGCTAGAGGAGGAAGGGTGGCCTCAATTACGCTCCCATCTGTGGAGTCTTCCAGTAGAACTAAGTCTACCATCACGTTAGACGAATCTTTCAGCTGGACGGTGAGGAACTCATAACCTTGGAACCCTTGGCCACTGATTGTCAGCGTTTCTCCTCCTAAAAATCAACAGTAAAATATCAAACCCTGGAGAGGAAAATAATTTAGGAGTGAATAAAAATGCAAACATTTTTCAAACTTTTCAAAAAGATTACATTTCTCTCGAAAAATTAAGCCACAATTATTTAGGTTGCCAACAAGAAATGGGGGACTACAAACCCTTCCATACAAACGCTCACCTGAAGCAGTAGCTGTGCTCGGAGAGAAAGACGTGACTTTAGGCGTGACGCCGTCAGCATAAGTGTAGGCGGCTGACAGAGTGAGAGTCTGAGCTGCCGAGTTGACAGCGACGTTGATGTCGACAGCGGAGGTCTGGGCAGATGCCGGGGTCCTGCAGGAGATCTCAGTGGAGGAAACTTCAACCACCTCGCAGACGTTTCCATCAATATCCACAGCAGCCGTTTGGTCAAACCCGTTACCTGACACCGTCACCAGAGTTCCACCGGCCAGACTACCAGTACTGGGGTCGACGCTATCCACGGACCCGGAGTTGTACTCAAAGGACTGAGATCCTGAGGCTAGGCCTTTGCCTTCTGCTGTTACCTTCACGTCAAATGTTCCTATCTCTCCTTTACCAAGAGTACATGTGATTTCTGTCGCGCTGGATGCGGTTTGAGTGCATTCGGCTTTGCCGATCATCACGGTGTTGTCTGTAGCAAATCCCGTGCCGGTGATAGTGAGAACGGCACCATTTCCCCCTGCACCAAAGAGCAACAAACATCAAACAGGAAATATATACATTAGCGGTGATTGCCATATATATATACAGAGGAAAATGTTAGTTTCACAGCATAGGGAAATGAACTGAAGTCACGTAATCACTCAAAGCAAAAATAAAATACCTATACAAATGCTAGAATTAATGTTGGAATAGCTTTATCGCATCTACAGGTTAGAAAATATTCCATAGAAAATAAAGAGTTGTTACAATGGAGTGTAGCGATAGCTTACCACTAGCAGGGCTGACACCAGTTATAGTGGGTGTCAAACCCGCGCTCCAAGAATATCCGCAGTCTCCTTTACATCTACAATATTTAACATGAACGTACTTTAAGCAGCTGTAATAATTAGCTGAAGGAAAAACCAGAAGTTTAAATCAAATTATGTCAATACTAAAATTCAATCAAGTCAAGAAAAAATTCCAACAAGAGCCAGTTCAACAATACTTTCTAGCTATATCATTCACAGTGACTCACTAGTTACTAACACTCACTTGCTACTAATATCATTCACAGTGACTCTAACTTGGGCAGACTCTTCACTAGTAGCCAACATGTCGCCAGGAATAGGATCGAAAAACGTGAACGCATCGACCCGCATCTTTGCTAGCACAGGGCTATCACCAGCTAGATCGATATTTTCAGCCTGCAGGAGTCAAGGTCAACTTTATTTACAAGTTTGTATGTGCCGAGTTGTGTATAAAATTGAATTAAAAACTATGAAAAATTGTTTTAATGAAAAAATCCGAGGTAACGAAAATAATTTAGCTAGACTTGTGTCACTCTTAGTCCCACTAAGTACCTGAATATCGGGGGTGAGGCTAGTGAAATCAACAACCTTCATGTTGTATGTGTAACCATAGCAGGAGCCGTCTTTCTCGACCTTGACATTTGGCAGCTGGAAATCGAGCTCGATAAGGTTGGTCAAAGCCTCTACATCAATGTCTGCTGCAACTGTGAGAGTGTTCTGGAACAATCATATAATATATTGGAAATGACCAAAACTGTGTGCAGAATAAACTCCTTTTATAGTTAAGTAGATCACATGGCAACACTTTCCAATTATCTCCCCGGCCGTACATTTGTTCAGATACTTAACATGTAAAGCTCCCATCAATTCTAAACGCTATTCAGGAACAAGAATTGCTAAAATGATAACTCCCTTCAATTTCAACATAAAAAATATCTCCAATTCAATCTTGGACCAAAACTGCAAAATTTCTATATTCTGACCAATTTGAAAAAGTTGATCACACTTTCTAACAAATTTTCGTGCAGCAAGAAAATAGTCGACTAAAATAACAGCGAGTAAGTTTACTACTTGCCAAGAGTCCAAATGACTCACTGGCAAGAATTATTTACATTTAAAGAAAGGAGTTATCTTTCCAGAAGTACTCACGGAGTCATGGGTGAGTCTCCAGGTGCCCGTGACGGGAGGAGAGGCCCTCACACTTCGCTCAACAACCACCGTAGATCCGGCCGTCCATTCTACTCCATTGTCGCCAAAGGTCTTGGCAGAAGCTATCAACAAGACAACATGAATTCCACACTAACTTGAGGGGCTACGTGAAATATGCACAAGATCACAGAAAGAGAATTGCTTGTTACAAATTTCAAATTGTTACATGCTTTATATGACTTTTTAAAATCTAAAATAGGCAGCAATTTTAGCAAGGACTTGCAGTTTCCTTTTAAATTAATATTATTCGCTAAACAAACTTATAGCTAGTTAAATAAAGTAAACATATAAAGTAAACATTAGAGATTCTCGTACCAGATGAAGACATAACTGGTGCGCCAGAGAAAGATAAGAGGGCGAACTTGTTTTCACAGTCTTGTGGGGTGAAGACTACACCGAACCTGTGGGTGGTGGCATCAACCTCAGTGTGAGTCACCTCTACAGATTCGTCTCGGACAGTTGCTCGTATAATTCTGTCAGTGAGAAGTACTACAAAGAAGGCGAATGAATCATACTCCTGGAAAAACGTGGTGGATATGAAAAATACAGACCAAATCATTCAATGACAGTCTATAATTTGCACAGACTGCATTAAAAATCAGATATGTTATAAAAAAGTGACTAAAATTCAAGAAAGGCTTAAGTTGTTGTTCTTAAAACGATAATATTATTAGAAAGATAAAAATTCAAGTAGCTGTAAGCCGTAGCCTGAGAATCTTACACTCAATTCTCTCGGTGGTAGGCTGGCTGCAGAGTACCACCTCATCAACATAAACGTCCTTGTGTGAAGGTCGGTAGAGTTCAAATTGTAGCATGTTGTAAAAACTCTGGCCTGGGTTGTAGACTTCAATCATCTCCAGCACGTTCATGCACGTATAATTCCACATCCTGTATGTAACCAGGAAATGTGTAAAAACAAACATTCGATAAGATGCTAAAACATCAAATACATTGATTTAATTACTACTTTGAAAAACCTATCAAGAATATTTCTATCTACAAGGTCAATTCTAGATGTATAATATGTAATTATTATCAACGGGGTTCTATACTATGAAATCAACGTTTAATTATCTACAGAAAACAATAAAACAACAGATTGATAAATTTTGAAAGAGATTATACTGACGTGTCTGATCCAGGGCCGAAGTCGTAGCCTGGGTAGTAATTGGAAGACCTAGTGGGCATTTGTACTTTGACTCTCACATAATTATGCAGTTTACCTCGGTGGGCAAAGCACATCTGCAGAAAATACACAAATATGAAAAAACTTTTATAATACCGGCCAATCAGTGAAAATAGTTACGTATAAGGATATCATTATCAGCAAAAAATTAAAAACCAGATCTAAAAGAAATAAAAAACAACCAACAGCTGTAAACTTGGATAACTTTAATTCCAATTTTGATAGGCGACAGTGTTTTGGTATTTAATGTTTACTTTGTACATAATGGGTTACGTATCACTACCAAATAGGGATCCCACAACTTACGTAGGGTGTAGCTTTCAAATTCTTTCCTATACTCTCATCAAAAATCTTCCCAGGATTCATAGCAAACCGTTTACCGCAGAACGGCTCAGAGTCAGACTTGTATTCTACAAACAGGAAATTGCATCATAGCGCGTTGCCACAGGAAATATTCATTTGAAAACAACTGATGCATAGATTAGATGTAAAATAGCTAAAAATCTGAGGTTGTATTCATAATTTTTGCTGTGTTTTGTATGTTTCTTCCAATTCATGTGATCAATGAGCCAAGTAATTTCTAATTCAGCACGAAATGTTTAAAGGAAGCAAATGCCTGCCTCCCAAACAAGAGAACTAATACTAGTACTACTACTAGCACTAGTACTACTAGCGCTAGTAGTACTAGCAGAAGTACTACTAGTACTACTACCACTGCTAGTATTAGTATTATTACTGCTAGTACTACTACCACTGCTACTAACTACTACCACAAGTAAACAAATAAAATAACTATCAACTCACTGTCATCTTCATAACCCTCATAGTAAACACCACCGGGAGCGTCATCGCCAATAGATGGTGGACAACGAGCTTGAAACAAACTTTCTAACGCTTCTTGCATCTGCAAATTTTATAACTTAATCAGATAATAGACTGATGATACTAATAAGCGTTAGTTCATAGATATACAGCAACCATCACACGTGCTTCATGTGACTCATAAGTTACTACCTGCTCCTCAGTGGGAGGTAAGCTGGTGATGGAGTCGGACAGAAGAGCCGAACCGCCGTGGTCCAACTGTAATCTCCAAGACTTCAGTGAACTCTTTCCATTAGCTGTCACAGCGACAGACGCAGTGTAATCTCCATCTCGTTTCGTCTGCAGAGTTGGCCAGTCACCTTTGAACAACAAATACAGACGTCAGATGTTAGGGCACTTCCTGTGTTCTGACAGGAGAGAGTAAATCCTTGTATTGTAATTCATTGGAAACCATGTCTAGCTAGCCACAGGCAAATATAATTGTTGTGGAAATTTTGTATATATTGCAGTATGACTTTCATACTTTATTCTGAAATATTTAATCCAAATACTAACACTCTGGCATTTGGTTTATTAGGTGCTCACAAATGTGAAGGTTATCTAGTACTTATAAAGTTCGTAAGGTTTTACCTTCCTGAAAAGTGACTGTGTATGTTCTCCCATTGGTCACATCAGCGGTCTCCACGTTGAGTTTGGCAGACGACGGCATGGATGCCAGATCCATTATTGCCTTTTTCATCTTCAATGCATCAGTGTCCGCATCAAGTAGATCTGTTAAGGAAAGTTTATCACATTAGTGGATACAGTTGAAGAAAATTCAGTAAAATGAAATAATTTTAAGGGTACGGCACTTGATATATGCATTTTCATCAAATTTGTCTCACAAATATAGCAGTCCAAAAAGCTAATACAAGTGAAAACCCAAAAAGAGCTGTTTACAGTTAACTTTAATTCGTCAGTCTCTGTGGATCTTTCTAGACTCATTTTATTGCCATTAATAAACTTACTCATTTAATGACCAGGGGAATGCTTTTTATTTAGTGTATTCTTCACTCACTCACTCACTCATCACTCACTCACTCACTCACTCACTCACTCACTCACTCACTCACTCACTCACTCACTCACTCACTCACTCACTCACTCACACACTCACTCACTCACTCACTCACACACTCACTCACTCACTCACTCACTCACTCACTCACTCACTCACTCACTCACTCACTCACTCACTCACTCACCCACCCACCCACCCACTTACTCACTCACTCACTCACTCACTCACTCACTCACTGACTCACTGACTCACTGACTCACTGACTCACTGACTCACTGACTCACTCACTCACTCACTCACTAACTCACTCACTCGCTCACACACTCACACACTACTACCGATTGACCAAATGACTGACTCACCAGAGTAGACGCCGAGCATGCCAATCTGCCAACTGCCCTCAGCACTTCCTGAGTAGGTCATGGAGACAACCTGAACTCCCTCAACTGCTGTCTGAGTAGCCATGTTATTGAAGGTGACATTAAACTCTTCCTTTGACACGGTGCTTGAGATGACAACCTGGTGATTCTCAGGCTGGATTTTACCTGTACAGACAAAAAACACTCTCCAATATGACAAATACAGAGTCATATTCATCAACCAACCAAATGCTCACAAGAATTCAAAATATTCTGCAAAGTCACTAAAAGTTTTAAATGCCTTTTGAAGCAAAAAAGTACATAAAAACAAAAAACTATACTTGGAGTTTTTTAAGCACAAAATAATGTAAAATAAAAGAGTAATTACCAGTACATTGAGTAAATAAGTACAAGCAGAGCAATAAAATTAAAGGGTTGTACCTTCCTCTATTCAAGTTGACTTAAAATATATTGTCAGGAATAACAGCCAGTTTCTAAACATGTATATAACCACATACCCCGTTGTAAAGACAACTCCTATAATCAATGTAACATAATATACATTCAAACAGACACAGAATCATGTTTACCTTCAATCGCTGTCGTCTGACTAGTGAAACCAATAAGCTTGGCTGCTACAAACGTATTGGCTGATCCGGAACCTTCCACAGACAAGTACTACAACGGAGAAATTATTGCTGAGTAAAAAATCGCTAATAAACTCACAATATTCAAACTGAAAGCCTCCAATCACAGCTGAAATATCATTACAGCTCCGCAAAACTTCAACTTTGACAAATCAACTAGCATGAATATTCAAAATTAATGCAGAAGGCGCTCATAATTTGCCAAAACTTAAACTAGCAGGAAATCAAGCCTCCATATTGCATGGGAAGTTGTCCCACCTTCATATTATTCACACCCTCGAGTTAAACTCACGCTACCATCACTTTAACTTTAAAAACTTCTAAATTCAAAGTTCAATTGCTTTTGTCAATATGAGTTTTATCTAAGCCGATTCAGCTGATTACAAGAGTTGTCTCACTTGCATATATTTAGCTGATTACAGGAGTTATCTTACCTCCATATATTCAGCTGATTACAGGAGTTATCTTACCTCCATATATTCAGCTGATTACAGGAGTTATCTTACCTCCACATATTCAGCTGATAACAGGAGTTATCTTACTTACAAATATTTGTCTGATTACAGGAGTTATCTTACCTCCATATAGTAGGATTCCCCAGCCACTAGAGATGTGATATTCTGGCTCTCAATGTACGTGTTGGTCACACTTGGACACTCGACAACTGCAGTCTAAAGAAACATCACACCGGCTGCATATCATACTCAGCAATAAACTAACCATGTTGTTTGCGGGTAGAAAAAAAACGTCGACAACTTGTGACAAAAAACTCAGGCACTACAAATCTGTCACCATCAATTTAGGCTGGCACCCGTCTAGCATACAAAATCTATTCAAATCAATATAAAAAACACACATTTGCCAACAGCTAAAACAACAAAAATAAACTGTAGATGTGACCGAAATACAGAAAAGAAAGGTAAGTAAAAGAGAGGGACTTACCTTGCCAGCCACGAGAGCAGATGTACTAAGGTACAGCTTAGACGCATCGTCACACTTGATGTAAAATCTGAAAGATAACAGATGAACAGGTATGGTGACGCATAAAGAATGGCAATAGCATACATGATGCTTAGTATTCTTCAAGTTTTCTACAAAACTCTTTATACCATTACCCATATTGAAATATACAAACACCTTTGAAATCAAAGTCAGTCATTTATTTGGCCAAAGATATGTCAAAAGAATTTGTTAAAAATTCAAGGTAACCGTGCACATGAAAGACAAAAAGGTTTTCAGCAAAAGCTATTAGACGGAAGTCAAGTGTAACCGCCTGAATAATGTACAGCGCTTGGTATTGGACACAGCATGCACCAATCACAACACAGTAACCATACTTCTGCATCGTTTTACTTCTACTATATCGGGTGTATAAAACAAGAAATAACTTTCTCAACAGAATTGCTTTGATACTCAAGCTCAAGATACTAAGATAATTTTAATCTAAGTTTCATAAATAAACTTCCTTCAGCAGAAGGGGGGTTACCTGTAGTCTCCAGTAATCTTGGGAGTGAGATAGCCTATGGTCCTGATGTTGTAGTGACTACTCGGTGGCACTGAGCACTTATCGTGTATGTCTTGAGTGGCATTCTCACACCAGTACGCTCCATCACTCCAGAACATGTCAGCCTAAGTATAACGTATAACATATTTATATTCTACTATACTTGTGTCATAATATACTATATTCATATTCTGATATATACAAAACTGCATTACATTCTAAAATATCTACAGCAGCAGGTGATACATTTCAATAGTACATTGTAGTAATATATTGTAGTAATACATTGTAATAATATACTGTAATAATATATTGCAGTAATATATTGTAGTAATATATTGTGGTAATATATTGTAGTAATATATTGTGGTAATATATTGTAGTAATACATTGTAGTAATACATTGTAGTAATATATATATTGCAGTAATATATCGTAGTAATACAATGTAGTAATATATTGTAGTAATATATCGTAATAATACAATGTAGTAATATAATATAGTAATATATTGTGTCAATATACAATTTCATTGCTATGACTTCATATCCTCCTTATGCGAGAAGAACTCACATGATCAGTTCTTGCTGTCAAATCATCCAGGTCATCAAAGTTCTTCTTGTCATCGGTAAACAGGAAGTTCTTCAAACCTCTACCCCCTAAACCACAACGCAACATAAATATCAAATGTTCAAAATAGCAAAATAAAACATTTCACCACAAGGTTGGTTGATGTAATTATAACAGGTTTACAGATTTATTTACCAAAGCTTTTTCGCAAAATAAAACTTCTATTCGATTCGAGAACTAAATTCTTGACACTACAGGAAATAATTCTAATTATTATATTACTTAGTTGAGATCCCTTCTATTTACCACCATCCTTAAAACTCAGACAGCCATTCACTATGTTTCTCCTTCACTTTTGATAGAAATAAAACACTGGACACCGTCATATCTCTCCACAAGCTACTGTATAAGCCCTACACATCATATCTCTCCATACACTACTGTATAAACCCTGCACATCATATCCCTCCATACACTACTGTATAAGCCCTACACATCATATCTCTCCACAAGCTACTGTATAAGCCCTGCACATCATATCTCTCCATACACTACTGTATAGGCCCTACACATCATTTATCTCCACAAGCTACTGTATAAGCCCTACACATCATATCTCTCCACAAGCTACTGTATAAGCCCTGCACCTACCAACATACGAGTTATCCACAGAGCTGTGCTCAGCTGGGGTTCGGCACGTAATCTCAGTGTCCGTGACTGACACGACTTCGCACTCGTCATCTCCGACCTTGACGTCCGGCGCCGTCGTGTCATCGAAGCCAGTTCCTGTGATAGTGAGGAGTTGGCCTCCAGCAGTGCTGCCCTCTGTTGGTGAAATTCCGGTGACCTCTGCAATGGGTCAACAGGAAATGATGATTTACAAAACCAAGTTTACAACAGGAAACGGCAACTTACTAAAGTAAGTTTACAACAGGAAACGGCGACTTACTAAAGTGAGTTTACAACAGGAAATGGCGACTCACCAGCATAAGTCTGGAACATGAAGGGCTTTCCCGTTGCTGACACAATGTAGGAGCCTGGCAGAGGCAGCGTCTTGCCGTAAGGTGCGTCAATAATGACAGAGACCTTGACATTAGACGGGACAGGAAGTGCCGAGACTTTGCATCTGATGTAGCCGGTGTTGGCCCACTCATGCCACAGACTGATTCCGTAACTGAAGTTACAATATAGCATGTGTTATAGCATGTGTTATAGCATGTGTTATAGCATGTGTTATAGCATGTATTATATTATATAACATATATGATAGCATGTACTATAGCAAATATTATAGCAAGTATTGGTAACTATAGCAAATATTATAACAAATTTTAGCTTTAACAAGCCTATAACATGCTGAACTGTGAAAATTACGTTTTCAAACTGAAATAAATTTAGAACTTCTATAATAAAGTTAGAAAAAAATTAAATATAGTTACTACGAGCCACATAATACATTGAGACCTTTCTGTATAAATGTGTTACTTTCATTTTATAGTACTAATACTTTATATTACTCTATTTTATATTATTTATATTTGATATTACTCAATTTTATATTAATACTATTTTTTATTACTCTATTTCATATTACTACTATTTTATATTACCAACATTTTAACTAACTGCACTAAAATATTTTAATTTTGTTTAATTAATAATTCAATAATAATTTAATTTAATTATTAATTGATTTTAATATTTAATTTTCTATTTCATTTTTCATATGTATTATTCTAGGTAGTATTCAAATTATTTCTTGTCCTTATACTCACAATTCATCTCCATCTTTCAACTCACAGGGTTTTCCTTGAACGTAAGCCCTAAAAATTGCAATACTGTCATTACAGTACAAACTTCAACACTATGTATGAGCAAAAAATAGTATTTAAATAAAAAAACTGTAAAAAGCTTTCAATAAAATAGCTAATGCTTCTGTTTGTACTATAGGCACTCTTTCTGTACCACTCAGCAATTTAGCATGTTCTACACACTATACATTTATTTCCCATAATTCCATAGCCTCCAAGTGAATGACCTAAAGGTGGGGGTTTTGGTAGCATTAGGCAATACAACCTGTCACACAGAAATTTATTTTCCCATCACCAGGGGGAGCAAAAGTAGTGACGCAAACCTCTTTTCAAATTCCTGACACCCCTGGATGAAACATAACTATGGTTTCTCTAACAGGTATTAATACTCAGTCATGCATAACAGTTCTAATAACCAATTTCCGTACAATTGCCTCTTTTGTTCCACAATGTTTTTCTTTTCGGTGAAACTGAATAGGACAAAAAATATGGTTTATAGCTGGATAGCCAGTGCTTATGTAAGTGTCGTACTCTGCGTCAGCGGCACAGTTCCAATTAGCCACACGGCAGCACCAAATGGCCTTCAGCAACATGCAACTGTCACACCAGGAATAAAGAAGTACGCCTTCTAATTGTAGAATTTGAACAGTTTAAACAACAATTTGAAATGAAACAAACTTTAAATTATGTAATCACCGGTCACAGGCTCCATTGCAACAGATTAAAACTGAAATAATCCGTGACAATTAAATAATTATAGAATCCTCGACACACTTCATTTATGCAGTGTTAAAATATTCATATATATCTTAGCCATCATCTACAGACTGTAGGAGAGTTGAAAGTTAAAACAACTTTTTTTCGTAATCAATTTTGTGCAAATACGTCTTGAAATGGTTTTTGGATTTCTGATGGCTAGCAGATAATATCTTAGTCAGCTCTGAAGGTATACTAATACTAACTATAATGTAATCATTGCTGACTTTCATTGCATGCAATTCTTAGCTGCTGCAACAAGCAGCCTAATTATCGAGTTGGTTTGAAAGGTTAGAATTTACAGTTCAAAACTTAAACTGGAAACGTAGAAGATTCCAAGCAGGAATATTTTCAAACATTACAAGATGGAAGTAGACACTGCAGTAAGTCTGAGGGTAGAAAAATGTCCTTCCAACTCAAAGGTACTTTGCATGAAGTGCATGCACACGTTTCTCTAATACTGAAAACCAGTGAAGTAAACTCAATCTGATAATCAAGTTTCTATGCCATTGTTTTCTTTTGTTAACATTGACTGCCTTTGGGTGCAATGAAAACATTAATCTACATTTCAGATCACTGTTCATAAAGTTAAAAGGTTTGAACATTCTAGAAGTTTTATTGCGTCAAACTTAGCTAATTCATTTTCACTATTCTCTTGTTACTTATGACAATAACCTTGAGAAAAATGGCAAAGTTTGCTATATCATACATACATCATTAAATTTTGAAAAAATATTAATTTATATCAATATAGAATTATCATTTATATTATTATCATTTTATTATTACTATTATTATAGAGTATAGACTGTTAGAAGAATAGAGCTAAATGCAGTTCTACGCCTTTTGAAAGTTTACATCATAGTTGTGTAATCAAAGGTCTTGACATACAAAACTGCATATGAATAAGAGAAAGGGAAGCCTAAATTTAGGTCAACTCAACTTGACTGTTAGCGACTAGATATTACATAACTTTAAAAGGATAAAAATAAAGTGGACTTATTAGAAGAAATGTGTCAATTCACAACTATCAAAATAAAAAGCTTGCTTGAGTTTAAAAATTAACAGCAAACTGTGAACTGCTACTTTCACTCAATTTCTCTTTAGTTGACAAACGTTGAAACATGGACTGAATCCAGGAGTGTCAAAGGAGTGGAAGGAGAAAGGGGCAATATCAAAACACGTTAAAACTCATCCTAAACCGAACTCAAAGTCTTTACTCAATTTGAGAGAAGTTTACAGCTCACACCTTGAGGCTAGACGCAAATTGTGACCAAAACATACCAAAATTCTGATTGAAAATAGAAATATAAAGAGGAACGTGTAATGAAGTACCAACCTCAGAATGCCTTCTGTTTTGCCGTTGGTGGCCTCAGCTAAATTGGAGCCGTATTTATCTGTGAAGAACCTGCCATAAACAGTTATCACGCTGTCTTTAGGAGCAGCGCTTGGAAACACTGATTCGATGTACGGGTGGTAATGAACATTAGTCTACAAGGTTAATACATAATACATAAAAACGTGTATAATATCCCATTTCCTGTCAACCTACAAACCTTAATGTAAATTGAAACCGGTTTTGTACGCTAAAAACTTTAATTATTAAACTTGAAACTGAGAATATTTATTAAGATGTCCCAGTTATGAATACTATAATTTAATATGCATTTTTTTGAACTTGATATACAAATTGTAAATATTGCATTAAAATGGTTTTACCTGACATAGATCATTTAAATACCATCTGCTAGAAATTTACCAGGGGGATAAGTTACTCAGGAAAAATGAGTTTATATTACCTAATCTACCATCATGAAGAGTAAGTTAGTGAGTAATACTACACTTACGTAGAGAGAGCATGACCAAGACTTAGGGTTGTTGTTGCAGAGACCATCATCAGGGGTGGGCACACCATTTACTGCGACCTTAACATAATATGTTCCAGCCTCCATAGTGTTGCTAAAAATAAAGAGTGCCACTAGTAACTACATTCACGTACAACAGAGTAAAAGGAAGGAAAAGTGTCAACAACTGCAAGTTAAAAACATCTTTGAAATGTTTAAAAAGATGTAAAAGGCTCAAATTCAATCGCCAAAAAAATGTATTGCTCATTTCCAACTTATTGGAAGACAACGCAAGTTTCTAGAAAAAATGTTTCACGATAACAGCACTGAAAGCAATTTTGTCCAGGATTTTATTTATGTCATAAATTATTAAATAAACAGAATTCAAGATGAGAAAATGAAAGGGGAGGAGGAGCTTACGGCGTGTAGCACTGAATCATCTCTTCGTTGCTACCGTCTGGGAATATCTCACACTCGTACTGTTGGATATCATCTACAAACCACACCTTGTTTCCCTTGTGACTCTCCGCCCCAAAATTGAATTGACTGTCGGCAAAACCTGGGAGAATTTTTCAAAATATTCATTTATATAAACACACACTCGCGCACATACACACATATATAATATTTTAATGTAATGATGTAATAATAATCAATATAATCAATATAATATATATTACCTTTTCCTCTAATGGTGACACGTACATTTCCAGCGTCACTAATGACCTTGGGTGCGACCCCAGTGACTCTACCATCTAAACAAATACAACAGCACATGTTTTCAACCCAAAGAAAATTACACAGTTTAATGACAATTTTATAATAACTATATTAATGCATCTTTGAAAAGTTGTGACTGTATACATATGCTGCAAAGCTATAATCTAAATTTTAGACCGACTAATTAAATATTTGGAATCTTGCCATCAAAAATTATATTATATTATCATAGCACATTAAATTATATTGTATTATTATATTATATTAAAAAAATGTCTCAGCTTTAGATGCTATCAAATATTTTGATCAACTTTGTGTAAGTTTAAGCTCTAGCATTCCAAGGATTTCATGATGTGAGACAAATTTAAGACCTTATGACATCCTACAAATAAACAAATCAGAAGAGACTCACAGCATCTGGGCACTTTACACGTCTGCCAACGAATATCAGGGTCGGTAGTGTAGCACCACGGGCCGTCCGGCTCGCTGTCCGGGTTTCTACAGTAATTGGCTGCATCAGTTCGAGTATCGTCTGGGAAAGAGCCGTGGCCGTATGTAGTGATGTCATGAGGAGCGAAGTCCGTATCCCACCTCTGAGAGAAAAGAGCACAAAATAGAATATCATATCAAATGTTCTGACTATAATGTGAATCGGTAATACCGGCTTTTCAATAGAATTATCATCTATAGTTGAGTATATCTCAATGTGAATGTAAACCAGTTACTCATAATTCGAAGGACTTCTGATTATGATTTAACAAAATATCATTTAATATTAATGGATATATTTAGTAAATTTAATTCACTAAAATAGTGAAACAAAACCCTAAAGCAAAGGAATAAAATTACTGACTTCCTCCATAAAGCAACTGATATGATTTAATGTGCCACCTAAAACAATTCTTTATTAGAATATTTATAATGAAAATTCTAGCACAGCACTTGTGGAAATTTTATTGCTTTAAATAGTTTTACAAGCAGTTAATGTTAATTATTCACTATACTGTATTACATAATAGAATTGTAATGAACCGCATCATATTTAATATGCTAGTATATTGCCTAATTTTTAAAACATTGTAAAATATTATATGCAAAATATATAAAATTGTAATTTTTTTACTCATTTACTAAAAATTTACAGAAACTGGGTTGCATGATTGGAAATTACGAGTGACCAACGCAATAAAAAATTCAAATAAAATATTTTACTAATAATCAAAAGACTAAGAATTATTTGAAATAAAAATTAAATTACAAAAAAAATACCAACTGCAATAAAAAAATAAACTACAATTTTGGCTACACTATACCTCGTCAAAAATTCAGTAAAAAACATTCTTAGTCTTTTAAAATTCTCTTAAGGAGAATTTTCTGCTAAAATTTAGAAACACAATTTATTCTAGTAAAAGTTTAAACTAAAAAGTTCCTTTCCTGACACAAATCTAGTAAATTTATACAACAAATACTTGTAATGCGTTTAGTGAATAATCTTACCTGACAAGGGATGTTGTCCATAGTGACAGCTATAGTTCCCTTGTACTCCTTCCCTCTGTCAGTAGTAAAACATTCTAAAACACATGTTCCAGTTTATTATAATAAAACACATGAATATAATACATGAAGATTTAATAGCAACAAGATTTCGCAACATTCAAACACATGTTCTAGCTTATTTGAACATATAAATATAAGATATTAAAATATAAAAAGAAAAAATATAACTTGGAAAATAGAGCAAATAATTCCCATAAATTTGTAGAGTAAACACCAGTAAATATATTTATTACAAATTTGTTAAAATTTTTGCATAGATGTTTTACATTGTATTTGGCAATAGTAGTCTCAAAGATATTTTATAGATCCTCATTAACACTTATTTTACGCATTACACACAAATTTAATTAAAGGGTAGACTAATTTAAATTATAGACAGCTAGCTGGAAGCTCACGGTCTGAAACTTTTTGAAATGGTTCAAAACTGCCATTATATTTTTGAGAAAAAAGAATACATTTTGAATTTGCAAATTTGACAAGATAAAAGAGCTTACAATCTACATGTAAAAATCTTAATGGTTTATTTTTCATTTGCTTTTCATATCTGAAGATTTAAATGTAAACAATGCAAGTACAGATGAAAAAAAGTAATTGAAACTAAATAAAGCTGCTGTCAAATTCTATAAAATTTTATTCATAGAGTTTTTGCCAAACTTTGTGTTTGATTTTAGGCAATTTTTATGGCACATTGCTGAATTGATCTATTTAAATGTAGCTAATATTGCAAATAATACAAATATTCAATTAATAACAATTTCTTAGCCCATGAGTTAAAACTAGAAATGCTTTATCAATATATTCATCAACTTGGCCAGCAGTCTGTTTAAGCTGTAACTCCCTTGTGAGTTTTCAAATTAAAAACATTTTCAATAGTTGCTGCGCAGTATAAAAAAACAAATCAACATTGGGGCCAGTCAAGTAGATGCCTTAGTTTATAATTCCTACTAAGTTACTCCGTTAAAACTCTAGGGAAAGTTAGACACAATCAATAAATATACCATCAATGCAATTACATATTCATCAATTCATATTCACCATCACTAATATATTCAGTATTTAAACACAGCTTAGTTTTAGTAAAACAAATATACGTTATATGATGCTTTTGGGTTTGAAGTTAATTTAGGCTCAAATTTCTGTGAATACAAATCTTAATCAATTCTCTATAGTTTGAAGCGTAATACTGAAAAATGATACAACACCTTACAAATATTACTTATATGAAAGAGTTTGAAAAATAAACACCCGTTTGAAAGCAATGAACAATGCAGAAGAAATCAATTGATATTCAATCTTTGTGCTTTTTTAAATAAGGATTTCGTATCAAAGCAAATTTTATAGTCCCAGTCAGTGTAATTTATGACACAGTTTAAAGAGATAGCTATGCATATAATAGAATGATGAACGTAAAAACAGGTTGAAAAACTATACAGTTAATATCAAAATGTCTCCAAAAAATGTTTTTAAAGAAAAAGAAAACGATATTTAAGCTAAACTAAAAGAAAATTAAATTTTTTTTTTCAGAGACTTAGGCATTAGAAAAACCGAAAAATCTTTATTAATTGGCAAGGAATATTTATCTTTTCAATTCAGTCTTTTTCTAAATAATAACTTGATAATTGTAAATTTTGAAACAGATGTCAAAGTATTCGTTTATTTATGAAGTTTATTAGCAACGGAAACACAAGTTTAATCAGACTGGAGCTCTAGTGAGTGCCCTTGACCAAAGGTCAACTACAAATCAAGGAAATGAAATTTCACCAACTGGGAAAGGTGATATAGTTGAGCCAACAACCTGTTAGAAGCTTCTAGACTAAACACAGTTACACACAGACTCACTTACCCTCGTAGTTATATTCTTCGGCAGAAGTTACAACGAAAGCGGCGGTGAAAACCACCAGAAACTTAAGAGACTTTCTAGCCATGACTGGTTATTCAGAGAACAGCCCAGTATGAATGCCTGCAATGTCACTCGCTGCCTTATTTAAAACAAAACTTGCATAACTCAGAGCACTGGTTGACTTTTCAAGCTCCGCCCCTGAAAAGAAATCGATAAGCAGCTTATTGAGTGTTATAATAAATCAATAAATTAATGTAAACAATGGACTAGGTTTGAAAACACTGAATGAATCGCCTGACAAAGACAGATTATTACCCTGTGGAGGTGATTATTCCGGCTCAGTCATCACTTTAAGTGAGTCAGGTGGAAGACCTAGCAAAAGGAAAATGAGAATTAGCTAAGATAACGTGCCAATATCTCCTCAGCTAAACCGTAAACTCAAATTATATATAAATGTGCGAATTTCATGTGAAAAGAAACAAATGGTGGTAATTATCTGAGGTTTTAAGACTTACTATGTCATATTTGCTTCTTGTGTCCACTATCTACTGATGTAGTTCACTCAACCATGTTGTTTCATGATCTGTTATTTGTTCAATTAATTATACAAAAAAATCAAAGCAGGCTCTCTATTGGCCGATTTCATTATATTACTTTGATTCATAACCAAAATATTATTTTCAATACTTAAGAGAAACTTCCCAATCAAGAATTTCAACAATGACATGAATTTTCTCACCATATTTGATAGAACGATGAAACTGATAAACTTATTCATTTCAAAGAATCTCATCACACAATAAAAAGATTTTGCAATATAAATTCAACATACTTTAAAAGTGGACGGTATAATATATCAAAATCAAATAAATTAAATATATTTTACAGTATTTTTAAACAATAAATATTTGAAAATTGATTATGATTCAGTATGCCAACATCCAAACACTCAATAAATCAATATCAAATGACAATAAAACATCACAGCTGATTGCAGACGTATGAGGGGATGCCATGAAATGCCCAATACCCACCAACCCTGTAATAATGGCATTTATATCAGACTATGCAAACCAACTGTGTAACAGCATGAAACAGTGCTTTTAAAATGTCATAATTGTTAATCATGCTCATTTTATCATACATTTTCAAGCTGAATTGTAATGATTATTATTATTTTTAGTTATTTACAGATAATATATAGTTTATATTTATAGATAATTGTACCATTTCCAACCGTAACCATTTCGATCCATTTTGTATATTTATAGATAATGGTTTTTTTTCCAAATAGTAGACCAAAGGAGCAACCAGCAAACTAATTCATCAAAGTGTTTCTATTTTTAGGTACTGGGGTTTTCAGTTTTAGGACTTCGCTAAAAGCTTCACCAATTTCACAGAATGTATCCCCTCAGAAGGTTTCATTAGAATTGCCCAACTGCTTATCAGCCTAGAGCCATCTATTTCTTCAAAGAGCTTAATTCCAGGTGACTAAACTTTGACTTCAATTCAATCACAGAAAAGTATTCAACACCTGATTGCCTAAGAACACAGACTAGTCACTGGTTTGTGGGTTATTATAGCCTGTGAAACATATGCAAGACAAACAGTGAAAATAATAGTATATTATACAGCCTATTGTATTAAAAGAAAGTAAGACAGTACAAGGCTTTTAAAAATTAGCCAAAGCTACCAGCTCAATTAAACATATTTTGTTCTGACTGTGAATAAGACTTGTCTAACATCCTTTAAATAAATAATGTGTACTGTACAGTAACCGAGTAGCAGTGTGAATCGTACAAAGATCTCTAATCCTTCTAGAACTTATTTCCTTATGCCAACTCAATAAACATGCTAATATCCGGTGTGCAATATGACAGCATTGTATTCAAAACAAAACTTCTTATTTACTAATTTTATGTCATTATGACTATTGATTTATATATGTTCTAGAAATATTTAAATAGCTGTTCGTTTAGCCATCTTGAAACATTATGTAGCCTTCAACATGTAATAACTTAGTTTACTATTGCCACCCCATCTAACAACTGCCATTCTGGTCACTTGCCATAATAGCTCAAACAATGATTCTAAGCATAACAAAAAGCTGTGAAGGAGAGATGAGCAAGAAATAACATGGTCAAAATGATTTTGATATAGGGTAACAAAGTGGCTAAGCAATACCGTACTTAACACGCTTTATACTACTCATTGCGGTTCTGTTCATACTTTTCACTATAGATACAAAACTTAGGTCTTTCTAAAAGCAGAGAACAAGCTAGCATTTTAACATGGCTTTTCAAGTTTAGTGAGATCTAACTACACAACGTGATAATCACATTGAATGCTCAGTCCTTGCATACGCCAGAAGCAGCTGACTTCAATAGCCAATCATGAGGCTCAAACAATAGTCAGCAGTTTGCATTACATAACTTTTCTTTTGCCAGAGTAGTATTACAAAAAAGATTCAGCTGAATAGTATTTGCCTGAGAACAATACATGGTTTAGTTACAATAAGATTAGGAGCAAAACTACTTTAACTAAGGCACGTTTAGATTTTGTTACATAAATGAAACAGACCCGTTGGCTATTGGATTATTTTTATGAGCTGAATAAACAATATTGAGTCATGTTTATTATTTAATAACTCACATGAACTAAATATAAGTGACAAAAACTAGGGTGTGCCAATGTTGATTTTGAAGTCTGGCAATAAAACTTTATCACAGCTAGTGAATAACAAAAAGCACTGCTAAAAACACGTTATATTTTATTAACTATATCCCTTCAACTATTGCTGTAAACAGTTTCTTTAGATGTGGCTGTAGTACTCAACCTTATAGGTAATTCAACTAATTATGTTTGTAAATTTTTGAATTTAAAGAAAAAAGAATGCAAGTTACAATGAATATACAGTCACTGATAATCACAAGAGTAAACATGCCTAGAAAACTTTCTGATAGGCTTAAATCGATCAGTTGTGTTTGATGGGAGCAGTCATAAAAAATAAAGCCTAAATCAAAGTTATTGTTTCAATAAAGACATCATTTGACAGAATATTTGCTATTTCTGTCAAAGAGTATTATATTTTTACAGATATTGAGGAATAGCCTATTCTTTATCTCTCTAATGTTTAATAATTATTGGCTAATGAGAAAACTTTAGAGCTTTAATCATTTATGTAAACATTTGAAGAAAATTATATATCCAAGAGGCCTGAAACTGGGACAGCAAATGATGTTTGCATAAGAAAGTCAGCAAACAACATTACTTGACCATTGTCCAAGATGCCAGTCAATGAATATCCCTTGCACTGACAACTATTTTATAAAAACAATATCATACTCTTGCTTGAAATCACTGCATTCGATTCCAGAAAAATCTTGTAGTTTAAACCAAAACAAGAAATATTATTGTTTAATTCAACAATCAATAAACTCTCAGCATGAATAACAAAATTAAGGGTATAATGAGAACAGAGTTTTTTAAATCAAAACATCAAAATCAGTAGCTCAGGTACCATTTTATTTAAAGCACAATTTATTATAATAAAATACATGATGTGTTTTAGTAAAGAATAAACACAAAAACAATGTGCACTACAGTTTCAGGATTATTCAACAGCTGAAAAAATATAGAATATAATAAATAGAGACTGTATTCAGAATGAGATAGAATTGTCATTTACCTCTACAGTGAGATACTTGAGTTCTAAGGTAGAATTAGTTAGTTCTAGGTGAAAGATCAGTCATATTCATCAGTGAAGCTATGATGTCACTATACGTCGTGCCAAACACAGCCTTGTTATGTGAACAGAGCTTAAGGAACTGTGGGAAAGAAGAACCAACGTAATAGTAAACTAACTACACACGACTGAACGTAACATTCTAATAGCTGGGGCAAGCAACATCACGAAATAAAATATAATATATCAAATGACTTGCAAGAAATTGCAGAAATTTTTTTATCTAAACAGAAGAAAACAATAAAGAAAACTGTGCAAACTGTAGCTGCTAAAAAGAAAGGAGCTCCCACCCCTTCTAAATGATGGTATATGTTTAAAACTGCATAAATTTGTGGTTATTTTAGTTAGAAAAAGTCTATTGTTGATACTAAAACTTTAAACCTCCCCGATTACAGACTTTATCAAGCAGATCAATGAGCTGAGCGTTCAAACATAATGTGCAGAGTTCCAATAAGAATCTTCACCAAGAAGATAGATAACACACCATTAGCTAATTGGAAGGAGTAGAAAATCACTTTCAAACAGTGAAGTTGCATTTCTGCCTCTGCTGAAAAAGTACCGAGTTTCAGTTAATAACCCTTGTCCGGGTACCCCTTTATAGTCAAACTAAAAATCGTTAAAATCATATTGATGCAGAAGCTTACTTTCTAAAAGTGAAATCTGACTCGCGTAATAGCTATTTGATGCCCTTTGTAAACGTCGCGAATTAGTGAAGTTGACAGCATAAAAGCCATAATTGAGAAGGTGTAGGCGATATAGCTATTAACATAAAAGTACGTCATCTAATCGCCAAAGTCATAATTAAATAACGATGTTTACAAGGAGTTATTACTCCTTTTGAGTATTATTCTGAACTTAGCCAATTAAGTTATCGCAGTACAAAAATTTTTACGAGTGGCTTTTACAATGCATTGTATCTCGGAGAAATTTCAACTCGGCCAAATTGAATTTCTGACTGAAAATCGTGAAGGCATAAACGCAACTTAAGAAAATGAATGCAGGCCGAACAATATTGACTGTATATTTACAGCCACAAGCATAGACAATTATAACCTAGTAACTCTATCAATTTATACCTTGCCACAGTATGACGCAATGTCATCGCTGACTGCACCGATGCCACCAGGAAGCTGCAGCGGTTGGCTGCTGCTGTGACCTAAGGACTGAAATATGAAGGTCATTATACGTCTGCGGAGCAGTGAGTAGACAGCGTGGTTCGGCTCTACGACCGCCCTGATGCTCTGTTTGTACTCAGTCTAAAAGTAGTGAAATCGTTTTCAGTTCGGCAAGTAAGGCACAGGATAAGCAAGACATCAATAGGACAACAGAGATTGTATCATCTGAATTGTTGCTAGTTTCAAGTTCAATTCATGAATTCAATTTCAACTCAGCAAAAACAGTTCCACTGTGGAACTTTCCAACAGGGTACAGATTTTTTCATTACTAATTTATACGCAGGTGCTGAGAGGTTATTCTACAGGTGTAAATATGTATTATTTATACAGCACACAATGCATTGTAGATCACATGACCCAGGATAATAAAACCATGAATATAAACTACATAGCTCAAATAACAAACAGCCAGTGGGGTGTTCAGTGTGTAGTTAGGCAGGGAAAACAAATCACCACAACAAATATGAATACACTGGAGGAGAGAATAGCCTGGGAACTTACCAGCTGTTGTTGGGTGAGCTGAGGGTGTCCCAGTACTTGCAGCTGCTTGTTTACTTCTAGGGCTAGGTGCTCAGATATGTTCACCACTTTCTCTTTGTACTCCCTCTCAGCTACATCTGACAGTATGGCCAGAATGTCGGCTTTGAGCTTGTCCTATGAAGAGAAGATAACTACGAAATGATTATCCAAAATTACTTCAATTTATGGCAAATAATTATGTTACACAAATTTTTGTGATAACTACAAACTGAATATAGTTTATTTTGATTCAATTATAAAAGTTAAATATATAATCAAAAAAATTAGGTAAATAATTAAACTCAGAACTCTGGTGAAAAGATTAACGGAAAATTATGACACACTAAAAGATAGTAACCCAGAGATACAATAAAGAAAATAACATCAGGACAGGTGTTTACAAATCATATAATAAACTATATTTCATGAGAGATAAAATGTGTCACTAATAATTCATAGTGATTCACAGTTGTCAGTAGGTGGTAGTCAGTAGTACTAAGTTACCAGTAACTGCTAGTTGTCAGTAGTACTCAGTAACTAGTACTATTATTCAGTAATCAAAGGTACTCACCCTAAACTGTGTGTGGGAGCTCAGTCTATCTGCAGGGGCAGATAATGCCACGAGAAGTACTGAAGAGGTCAAGGTGAGCTTTTTTAGGTTGTATGAAATCTGCATAAACCTCTCTTGATCTACCAGACACGTCTGCAACACACAGCAAACTTCTCAACACATAATACTCTGTTCATGTTGTTACATACCTGTAGCAACACAACTACACAATGTTTACTCTGTTTATGTTGTTACATACCTGTAGCAACACAACTACACAATGTTTACTCTGCTCACATTGTTATATACGTCTAGCAATACAACATCTATGTTGCTCACGTTACTGCATATGTGTGGCGATACAACATCTACTCTTGTTATTGTATACAAATAGTAATGAATATCTATATTCAGATTTGGCATAACCTCAGAGAACAATTTTGCAATCTCCTAAGATGATGAAAAAACGTTCAAGCAGTTAAAACTACGTGATATGAATTGTGCTTCAAATTTGGTTAAAACACACAATATAACGGCATCAGCCACTTGCAGCACTGAGTGACACCTGAGGTGCAAGAGAACTAATCTGTAATGAAAACTACTTCTAACAATTCATCAGTCGTCTGGGAAATGATTAGTTATCTAGTACAAAAATTAAAAGACAACTTCAACAGGTGAAATCAGAAGAAAATATTCAGAAGAAAGAGCGGATACCTCGGGGTAGTCCGTGTGCTCCCAGTTGAGTAGGTCAAGGTAAGCCCCGTGCAGCACATTAGCTGGGGTACCCTGCACGTCTGTCAGGGTGGTGCCGTACATCGCCTGCCCCTCCACGTGATCCTCTACCACGTCGTAACTTCTCTCCAACCACTCTCTCGTATACTCTAGTCCGTCGATGCCAGCAGCTTCCTGTTTCCTCCGCACCTCCTCGAACTTCTCCCTCTCGTAGGCGACACTTTGCTGCTTGATATGCGGCCTCATCACACTTATGGTGAAATTGGCCATGTCTAACACCATCACCTCCAAGACTGCCAGGATCTCCCTGCGACAAACAGAGTCTACCTTAATTCAAAATAGAGCAAATCATAAAACAAATAGAAGTAGCTGGGGCAAATTATAAATAGAAGAATAATAAACAGAAGAATAAAAAATAAATAGAAGAATAATAAATAAATAGAAGAATAATAAATAAATAGAAGAATAATAAATAAATAGAAGAATAATAAATAAATAGAAGAATAATAAATAAATAGAAGAATAATAAATAAATAGAAGAATAATAAATATATAGAAGTGAGTGGCCTCAATTGTAAAATACAAGTTGTTCTAAAAAACATCATTTATGTTAAAAGAACATATTAAATTCTGTTGATCACATGACCCTGTATCCCATAAGTCTATGTCAAACAGAGCGTGTGAATCGAGGTTCACATTTTAAAAAATAATATAATGAGGCTCCATACCCTGAAGTCACTAATAACTCGTGTGTTACCCTTCTCCTTCTTTACACCCCTTTCTTACACCCCTGATGGCTAAGTACTTATTATAAATGGACATTATTGCAGAGCACACCAAACACATTGCTGTCAGGGGAGAACAACTCCACCACACACAGCAAATACTAACCGGAATATTGACACGACATCACTCAGTTCCTTGAGTTTAGCAACTCTCTCCGACCTACAGGGGGCGCACATTCTACCCATGAAGTCGATAGTAAAGTTGGCGTAGTACGAGATGTCAAACGCGTCGTTCTCTATCTTCTGCTTTATCAGCTGCAGATCCATCACTTCATTGATGTGATTCCTCAGTGAGTGTTGGTGTGGCAAGATACACTTGCCTAGCATCTGCCAATCAGCAATCAGTTGAAACACACATTATGCTTTACAACCAATGGAAATGCAGGATACATATCAAGCAGCCAATCAAATCAGTTATATTGTACACAACTGATAGAAATGAAACTTTTTGAAAGAAACCTGCGCATATGTTATAACACGCAATACAGTGCTATCGATAAATATCACACCTGTTTGATATCTTGAATAAGTGAGAGGGCTTGAGAATATTCCGCGGGTTGCTGAGCTAATTGTTCGGCTAACATATCCCAGAAGGCCCTTCTCATAGTTTCTGCAACCCTCTTCTCTAAACTGAGAACAGATATATAAAAGGTGATAACTCGAGCTTTGATCTTCAGAAAAAGACCTAGTTTGTGCGCTGCAGGTTTTTAAATGAATTTTTCACAATTCTGAAAACTGATTAGTGATTTCTAAATACTTTGAACAAACCTGCCCTCTGGTGGCTGCTCCGGCGCCAGCTCAAAATTATCGTCTACTGATATATCGTGAGCCAACTTCATATTAGCGATAAGATTAGAAGCGTCCATTAACTGCTCAACTGATATAAATCTTGGAGGTGAGGCTAAAATATCAACATATGCATCATCTTAGATTGTCACTGTCAGAAACAGTTGGTTCTACCAAGTTTGGTGAACGGATTTTAAAAAAGCAATCTAGCTTTTAATATTTAAAAATACCTGGAATGGAGGCTGCCTGGAAAGTTCCAGAAGCTGTAGGAATATCTCTGCTCTCCGATTTATCATTTTGAGTAGTATCTTGATTATCAGACATTGGTATTCTAAAATCATGAGTTACTATTGAGTTTGATGTCTAAACATTACTAATTTAGGAAAATAGCTTTAAAGCAGTGATATTGAGTTGTATGCACGATGTATGTTTCCTTTTTTGCTTTTCAAATACCCTACCTTTTATTTTAATATTGCTAAAACTAACTTCCCGTTCTTGTAGTAAACGTATACATATTTTAATTTATAATAAATAATTATTTTAAAACCACTTAAATCAATTATTTATTATAAAAACTAAAAGTTACATTTTATCAATGTAACTTTTTATAAATATTTCGATTAAATTGAAAATAGTGAATACAAGAGTTAGTATAAGTATAATCACTAAAAATTACGCTAAAGTTGCTAGGGCAGCTAGTCTAATTTTAATACTAGCATTAGTATTAGCCTACTATTAAACTATCAATCTATACACTTACAAATCCAAAATGAAAATGGAGCTAACAACCTTAACAGAAAATGGTAACAGCAACAGCCAACAGGACACAAAAGAGAGCTTAGGGAATAGTCATAGTGACATACAATTGAATTCAGTCTCAGATCAGTCTGTCAGTGTAACTCACTAACAGTAACTGTAAGTGCTTCTCACCTTCGCTATCACTCGGTCTCGCGGCTATCAGTTATCACTCCCAGTCTATCAGTATCACTAGCAGTATTAGTATCACTATGTCAAACTCAATGTGAATGTCACAATCACAATGACAATCACAATGTGAATCTCACTGAATGTCAAATCACAAATATGTTACTAACTTACACTTACAGTTACAGCAACGAAGATCAGCCTACGGGTCTAGGCTATAACTATAAATTATATTAGTTTTATACAAATAGCTAAAAAACAAACGAAAGTTTTAAGCATCTAAAAAGTAAGATCAGCTTACTATTTCCAGAACCTTCGGGTATATTTTTTATACATGTAACTTGTTCGAGAAGAAACACAACTTAAAACGAAACTACGGAAACAAAAACATTCACTAAGGGTGCAACCTGTATTGCGTGCAAAATCATTTCGTTATGTAATCGACATGTTGCTATACCGTTGAAGCGACAATAACCGGACTATCTCACCACATGACCCTAACATCACATCCTGAAACATGAAGGAGTGAAACTTCAATACGCGAAGTCAAAGTAGAAACTTCACCCTGCTCTGTAATTCAGCATCAAGTGACTTCTTTTAGTTGATAATATAAATCCAGAAACTCGATCAATTTAGCAATAAAATTAAATGTTTTCAAAAACTGAAAAAAGATAGTTTAATGGCGGGGGCTCAAAATCGTACCAGCAGTTTTAAGATTGTACTGCTGGGTGAAGGATGCGTTGGTAAAACTAGTTTGGTACTAAGATACGTGGAGGATAAATTTAATGATAAACATTATTCTACTTTACAGGTATGTTATCAGATGTTTCATTTGCTGTTTTATATTTCTAGGCTAGTAACTAAGGTGAGACCATGTTGATTACTCACTTTGATCACTAAAAGTAAATTTGATGTTCAACTTAATGTTTATGTTGAACTTCAAGAAGTGAAGACCAAATCCAAATCAAATTTTGATTATCAAAATGACTATTACTATTAGAGTTATACTTATAAAGTTATACTATTAGTAACACTGTTGGTATTCGAGTAGATCTACATGGAGATGTAAAACCAAGTAAGTTATTTGCTAAAAGTAAAACTAAATCAGTCATTGTTATTGTTAGTGTTAGTGTTATTTGTTAGGTCTTGACCTAACAGTAAGTCTAACTAGTACTCTTAACTTAAGCTTACCCTTACTTTAAGGAAAATTAAATTAAATTTTTTAGGTTGGTTTGTCAGTCTTACATGTACCTACTCAAAATAGTCTTGCAGTTGTGTTAGTTGTGATACTTGTCACAATTACATTGATTCAGGTGATCGATGGTATTTTTGTCGCTAGTTGCTGTTGTTATGTTTGTGGTTTATCAGACAGAATATTTATATTAGACTTGTCTAGGTCTGTTAGTTATCACTTGTGGGTGGCATGTGCTAAAGCTTTGATGCCAAGTATTTATTTTTGCATTTGTTAAAGTCGTTTATCATCACATTTTAATACTGTTTTGGCATCTCTCATAGTTGCATTGTGTTTCTGCAAATAAATATACTAACTGAGTATAAGTGACAAACGTATGTTGTTAGTGTGAGTTGTTAGCTGTTTATAAAACTAAATGTTACTGTTCTAGATTTTGAAGCATTAAAAACTTTTGGGCATAAAAAGCTGTTGTATTAAGTGAATGTAAACAGAACAAGCTGTAACAATCGTTTCAAACAGTTGTTAAAACAAAATCTAATGCCAACCGGAAGCCTTGCTTTGTACCCAATAGAATTTTATTATATTATATTTGAATAGTGCTAACTATACTCCTTGTTATTCTAGAAATTTCCAAATCTTTCAAGAGCATAATTAAAATGTTGCAACTGAATGTTTTTGTCAAAACCTTTGACATCCATAATATGCTATACTTTTAGGCGTCCTTTCTAACAAAAAAATTGAACATTAATGGATCTCGGGTTAGCCTGGCAATATGGGTGAGCGTTTAACTCATTACTACAGCGTTTAACTCGTTACTACAGCGTTTAACTCGTTGCTATGGTGTGTGTAACCCTGTTATACAATTAAACAAATTAATTAAAGCTTTGTGAGGAAACGTAATGTCTATATAGTGTAGTGAAGTACAACTTAGTTGAGGTGGTACACCGTGTTCCTATAATATGACCTATTAACCTGTTGCACACAGCTTTGTCGTTCTGTTACTAGGATACAGCAGGCCAGGAGAGGTTCCACGCCCTCGGGCCCATCTATTATAGAGACTCCCAGGGGGCCATCCTAGTCTATGACATCACAGATGAGGACTCTTTCGAGAAGGTATTGCATTAGTTTCCTCTTACCACAAGCACTGTCGGCTACTTCCTGAGATTTTGAGTTGTGTGCCCCATGTTCTAGTGCAAGAACTAGGTTTTTGTATATTTAGGAAATATGAGTAATGCGGAGTTGCATGCACTTTAATGTAATACATTTAAAACATTTTAAAGCACCTTTGCTTCATAATTTAATCTCCCCCTCCCGTTTCAAGGAAGCATGGTTGGAATCTGATTATATACTCAGGGAGGGGGGAGGGGGGGAATACTTTGAATGTGTTGAGTGCATCTCGCTGTATACTTTGAGTTAAATTGTACTTGTATATTTGTTGTTCATAATTTTGCAGGTGAAAATGTGGGTGAAAGAGTTGCGTAAAATGTTAGGTAATGCAGTGCAGCTATGCATTGTGGGGAATAAAATAGACAAAGAGAAAGAGCGACACGTAGCAGCGGCAGCAGCAGAAGAGTGAGTAGCTGTAACCAAATAACACATAACACACACACACACTCACACACACACGCGCACACACACATGTGCACACACATATCACACACATATCACACACGCACACAATACATTTCTTGTTGCTCTTTGTAGGTATGCCAAGTCTGTTGGTGCAAAACATTACCATAGTTCAGCTAAACTAAATAAAGGAGTAGAAGAATTGTTTGTGGATCTCTCCAAGCGTAAGTATCACTTTAATATCACTCTAGTTTCAGTCTAATATCACTCTAGTTTCAGTCTAATATCACTCTAGTTTCAGTCTAATATCACTCTAGTATCACTCATTAGAGTGATGTTTCACTAGTTTCAAATATCAGTCTAACATCACTCTAGTTTCAGTCTAGTATCACTCTAGTTTCAGTCTAGTATCACTCTAGTCACTCTCAGTATTGTATCAGACTACCAGTAGACTGAATAAAATACTACGCTGGCACTAGTCAGTCTACAATCACTCTATAATAACTACTGCATCGTAATCGTGACATTTCTCTTCCCAGGTATGTTACAAAAGAAGTTATCTAGCGATGAATCCGGCTCTGACCGAGCTGTTGGCGGCAGAGGAAGTGTAGTAATAGCCGACGATTCAGCTGCTCCAGCAACACAAAAGAAGGGGGGCTGTTGTTGACGTCCCAACCTGTGACCGGCATCTCTCGTAATACCGCTAAATTCAAGAAACTGTTTCCTTTTGCTGTACACAATCTATTTGGTAGATCACACTTCTGCTTTTGTTCTAATAACATTATTAGCTGATGTTGCTACAGCTGCCCAATAGGAGACTTTGTTACATCTGTCAATAAACTACATATTATTTCTTTGTGTAAAGATTTGTGATGTGCGTTTGGCATCGAAGTTGTGGTATTTATGCCTTTTATATTCATGCATTATTTAAAATCGGTAGACACTTCAATTATTTCTAAATTTATTTTCATATTACGATTCTAAAGTATAATATATATTCCTGGCTCTTATAATTATGCCAAAGTGTGTCTAGATTTGATATTGGACTTCATTTTACACAAGTTTAAAGGTTGGTGACTTTTCTTTCTATTTTGTAAATCCTGTCAACACTTGATATATTATTAATTTGTTTTCTTGCTATAAAAATAAATTTATTTTAAACCATTGCAAGCTTGTAATACAATATCTATATGATATACTTATATAGCTATATTTATGTGTGCGTGTGCACATTCGCACAATATGCCAGGAGATATACATACACATAATATATATGTCATGCACTGGCAACAATTGGAAAAAGTTTTATTAAGAATCTTCCACATGTAAATATTTTTCATCCAGTAAAAGCTGATCAGTAATGCAGACTACTTTTAAATTCGTGCTTTACTAAAAATATCACATATTTGAAAGCTGCTAGACACTTGTATACTTGTAGCTTCATTGGAAGCCAATTTTCTTTCTGCGAAATATTTTGTTCTAACTTGACAAGTTGTATGTAGCTTTTCATAATTGCATAACATTTTTAATATTCGCATGTTATATTCATGGACAAAACTCAACTTCAATACACAAGTGCAAAAGTACAATACTAATTAGTAATAATCTGTAAAGATAACATTGTCATGTATAATATTACAGCTTTGACATAATAAAATATGCCATCGTAGTCTCGTACACATGCAACAATTTATGGAGGTTGAAGCATCCTAATACATGTATCTTTTTAAGCAAATTAAAATTAACTAAAATAAAATTTTCACATTTATTCAAATAGTTGAAAAACATTCAAGTTTAAAAAATATGGTTCAATGTGACATCTAAAACCAGAATATACCATCCAATAGACAACCATGTAATTAAGCCTGCCTTTTAAAAGCTTTAGGAAACTGTCTAACATAGTTTATCATAGTTTGTAGTAGTTTGTGTCTGGACGGGGACGCTGTCAGCGCCCCCTCCTTATCTTCAGGGCTAGCGTGGATCTCGATACCACAAAGAGCAACTTCCTCTGAAGCTAAAGGAGCCGTTACTTCATCGTCTTCTGTCATCCCCCAACTGTCACTCTCATCTGAACACTGCAGTGTCAAGGTTGAACATGAGATTTAAATTTGCTTATATATCAAATTCTCACAACTTTGATGAAATATTTTAGTATCTAATTTGTTCTCCTATTATATAATGCTAAAATATCAAGCGAAATGTTAGCGTATTGTATATAATAAAACTGGCATCTTGATAAAAGTTTTATACAAGGGAAGACAACTATAACTGTCACTCACGCTAGCATATTCACCCAGACTATCCCGGTTAGACTGAGAGTATGAGTCAGTTAGCTTTTGGTAAGAAGAGTTTCTGCCGAGTCTCCTAGCCTGCTGACTTTTCACTTCCTTAGCTTCAGCTCCAAGGTTGAGTAAACTCTTGCAGACAATTTTGGACAGTTTTTCTGGAGATGAGCATTCCAAGGGTATGTTTTCCAGGCTAGAAACTAGTCTGGTTATAGCCTTGCTAGGTAGCTTCAAGTGCTTGGTTTCATCGTTCTATATAGTATATTATATTATGTTGCATTATATTATATTACATTATATTATATTGTATTATATTATATTATGTTGTATTATATTATATTATGTTGTATTATATTGTATTATATTATATTATGTTGTATTATATTATATTATATATGTATATACACGCATATATAGATATATGCTGCAACACTTTGAGCTGTGACCTAAAGTAGTACTCTATAAACATCTATACGTTCTAGAAATTATTAAAACACCTGCTCTCACCTGCTCATAAATTTCTAGTGACATGTCATGCACATATTCTGCTAGCAGGTGCTCTTCTGAAAGTATGGTGTTGACACTGACATCAGAATCACAACGAGCCACCTGCCCAGGAATGTCACCCTCACTCAGTCCATAATATCCATGCTTTGGTATGACTATTCCTGGCGGACTCAACGCTTTTTCAATACTCGTATTTAAAGCTGTTTTGTCATCGCCTTCTTTAGTTACATTATTTTTTAAACTTTTAGAGTTGTCTACGCACTCAAGTGACTCACTAGATGAAACAAACAGCTGATTGAGAGTTGTCTCCTTATCTGTAGGAAATTTCTGAGTGTAGAGGTTTTTGGGGTCTAGAATGGTGTCAGTTTCAAAGAGTTGAGGGGTGTCAACAGGTGCAACAGGGTTGTCACTGGGAGTTGTCGGTTCTATGGATTCACAGACTACAAAATATTTAAGTTTTAGCTGAAAGGAGTTGAAGAAAGTTCTTTTATTAAGATAATATAATAAATTCTATTTTTTATAGAAAGTAAATGCTTTGTGGTACAATGAAGAAATTTGGTATATTAGCTGAGCAAGCTGGATGTAAGTTTTGTATAGCAGGGGAATACAAGAGAATAAAATGTATTACAGTTGAGTTCTACAGCTAGATGCACTGTGTTTGTGTTCTTTCCTCCACTCTGTTTATTTATTTGTTTTTGAAAAAAGCTTTATATAAAAGCTCTATATAAAAAGCTTTGAAACTCTGGGGAGAATATTTGCTGTGCAGCAAATATTCTCCCCAGAGTTCAAACTTGTTCAAATAGCTGCTCAATTTTTAGTTTTAGACTGATCAATTGCAATCTAAAAATGAATTTATCAATTATCATGTAGTCTTAAAGTACATTGCATTCCATCTCTCTCATTTTACTTTTATTCAAATATCCGATAAAAACTACATGTTTATTTGCTGCTTCAAACTTACCAGATGGTATTCCAGAATTCACCTTAGTATGCAAAAACTCTTCATTGCTTTTCTGGCTATTCATCTTTTCAGATTTCTTTTTCTTCCACTTTTGTGCTCGTTTAACCATGAACTGAAAGAAGCTGCCTGTGAAACCAACAGCAACAGTATTCATGTAATACAAAAGAAATAATTAACTTTGCTTAAGAGTACTGTGAGCTAAATCACCCACTCAGAGTTGAGAGATTCTTTGACTTAGCAATTTTCATTTTAGCAAAGCTGATTGCAAAAACTATTTGCACTCTTTCATTGCTGCATCAACAGAAGCTCACACTTGAGAACATAAATTGTTACTTCTCATATATACAGCATCTAATTTACCATTGATGACAAAAGATGTGTCAATCAGGGTGTCAAACAGGGTGTCAAATAGCTTACTTATTTAAATGGTTCACCTTGCAATAGTCACTTTGAACCACACCATACTGGATGGCAAAGCACATAAAATACAAGTTTATAAAACTCTAGGAACCATTAAAACTGCAGCTGTTTGTGGTGGTATCTGAAATGCTAGCCCAAGTTCTATAGAATACTAGCCTATGTTCTATTAAAGGCAAATCAACTAATATTCTATATTGATGATTTACAGGTTAAATGTCATTAGAAACCTAACAATTTCAGATTTAAGTAGAACTCAGTTAAACTTTTAACCTTCTCAGAACAACTATCCAGTTTATAAGGGAAAGCATATTATTTCTACCACTTGCAAAGGCTGACCGTACAATTGGTTAAGGGATAGTCTGTAATAGATTGTATGGAACCAGTTCTGCTTAAATAATCGTGAAACCTTAAAATGTTTGCAAACTATATCTGCTCAGAATAAGCAATAGCATTTTATGCATTAGCACATACGTGCTCTTGTACCCACAAACTTTACCTTATAGACAACTGAATGTGCATCTAACAGTAATAAACCTGTGGCAGATACTGTATAAGTTATACCTTTTTATTCACAATTGCAGTTTATCCTCACACCTATAATAATAAAAATATTAACGCACACACACGCACACACGCACACACGCACACACGCACACACGCACACACGCACACACGCACACACGCACACACGCACACACGCACACACGCACACACGCACACACGCACATTTATAAATACCTCTCTTCTTTAACACTGCGCCGGGAGGCGCCCGATGCTGAGTCACTTCCTCCTTCTCGACGAGATGTTCTGGACTACCGAGGTCAGTAGTAGAGGAAATGATGTCATCAGTGTTGACGTCGCTGGCGCACAAGTCTGACTCATGTAAGGACGCAGGGTCATCACTGTAGTCAGACAACTCTGCGTCTGTACTGTACTCACTGTCGTCTGTAATTGTTCAATTAAATATATTGATTAGAGTCGGACTGAATATGCTGGTAATGAGACTTTCGGGAGTTTTCTAAACTAATTAAAGGATGTTATGTTTATGTAAGCATGATGTAAAGAGACTTTGAATATTCTACTTGGAAATGAATGAGAATTATATCTTGTTTTTTCTTAATAAAAAGCAAGCTTTGTTTGGTTGGAAAGGAATATGGTTATCCTAAGCTGAAAGGTAGGTAGTCATAAAGCAGACAGAATAATTTAAAATGTTTTTAACTGCTTATTTGTTTTAATATAATTAAAATAAAATATCATTTATTAACTGTAGTTCCTATATAACGACAATGAATTCGACGTTGCCTCACTCAAACAAAATTATTGTAGTTAAAGAAATTATAAACGTAACTAATAACTGATATAAAGGAAAATATTTTACCACTCAAAGGGTTTTTTCTATGTTATGATAACAGAGACAAGATTAAAACAATTTTTAAATCCAGAAATTATAAATTGTAGAATAAACATAATATCTAAGATATATACATACAGTAAAGATCCATGACTAATCTTTCAGACTGGACACTAGTCTACGAGTTACTGACAGAAGCTACTAATATCAGTAATTTGTAACTCGATAACACTTTGGTTCGACTCTCCATCACACAGCCTGGAAGCTGCATCTAGCGCCACGCCCCTTTGTAGTATCAGCCAATGAAATATGTTGCTGACAAACTGATTGCAACTTGAAGGAAATAAGATATAAAAGGAAGACTCTAATAAAGTGTCTGGTTCTACGTAATCAACGTCAGGTCAGGTTTCCATAAACGATATTCCCTAGCCGTGGCTCTTAAAGATGACGAATGTGCATCACATTTACCTTATTCGATTGAATTATCCTAAGTACCATTTTCTTTTCACTATTGCTTATTAACGCTCTCTCGGGACCAACCAGACACTAATAGCATTATAAAAGCTGATAATAGCCCCAGCTCTTTAGAAACAATATTATAAAAGTAATCTACAGATGAATGTTGAAATCTTCTTACATACTATATGTTATTGAGAACTTTTGCTAAAAGCTATATAAGACTAGCATTTGACGAGTGTGATTTCCTGTATGAAACCATTTTTTAGTGGGAGATTTTAACTAATATTTGTTTGTGTGCCTGTGCGTGTGTGTCTGTTTGTGTGTGTGTGAGTGTATGTGTGTGTGTGAGTGTGTGTGTGTGTGTGTGTACGCATGCACACACACGCACACAAGTGTATAGTATCAAATCATTATAATATGTTATGTGCAATATATTTATCACACTAATTTTACAAATAAACACAACTCCTGCGTCCAATTTTTTGCAGTTTCAGTTTAATGAAAATTCATTATAGTTGTTCTGTGTTATATAATTGCTATAACTTTGACATATACCCAGTGACTTTAAATAGATAAGACATGCAATGCAAAGCCAGCCTAGCGTATTATATGGTGTAGCTTTCCCTTATTATGTTATGGCTGATTCCTATTTACTCTTCAACAATAGTTAAATGCACCCACTTTCAAAGTTCAAATATTATATATTAGTTGTTAACATAATGATGGCTTTAGAGAAGGTAACTCCAGTTGTCGGCACAATAATCCCACCACTATTATAGAGAAGAGAACTCTAGAATATGGAACACAGCATTATAATAGGGACTGTAGGCTAAGCTACTACAGCATATATGATTATATGAGTGCATATACGCTCAATTATGATTATAATTACATACACGATGATAGGCATGCATTGAGGCAGGTTATAAAGCTGTACAGCAAACATATTTTATGCGTAACACATTTCTATGTACAAAGAAAGCTACATGAGTTATAGAAACTAATTTGAATCAATGATTATGTTGGTTTAATAAGATTATGTTATGGAAATGTTTCACATCTGAATTATGGTGTTTGCTATATACTCGATGACTATACCGACTACGCAGTTGCAGGTAGACTTATAGGCGTTACTAATGAATTGAATGATACATAAAAACCGCTATAATTATATAATTCAAGCTAGTAACTTACTGAAAGTAGCATATGAACTTACATGATACCCCTTGAAGCAAAAGTCAAAAGTACTGGCTTTTTAACTTTTTAGCTTTTCAACCTTCTCAACATAAAAAATATAGTTTTGAATTTTGCTTTTTGCTTCAAACTAGAGATAAACTTTAGTTAAAATTTCAACGACCATAACAGAAGCCTTTTTCTCATAAACTGATAAGAGTTACAAAGTTTCTCAGGCATTTAAAACTTGCAGCTGCCTTTGAAATTAGTTGGACATACATCGAAGCTCTAACCATCTCAATTAGCTTTTCCTTATTATAACTCTATTTACATGGCCTCTACTTAATTTCACTCTAAGTATAAATAAACACATTAAATTATGAATCAATGAGTTTTCAATACTTCGTACTTCAATATTTTATCAATAAGTAATAAATAGATCAATTATGAAGTTTATGTTATAAATTTAAGTAGCTGTATTTGTATGTACAAGGTTTCAAATTGCTTGAGCATTGTTACTAGTGAATAAGTTTTATCAACTTTTTGTCAAGCACTCCCACTTCTTAATCCTTATCAATGTCCGCTATTACACAGCATGTGCACAACATTGTTTACAATCTAAAGCTATAATAAGCATATCTATTTTAGCAAAGAGTGTTTTACCTAAACTTTTAGTACAAAAAAACATGGAAATGCTGTTTTTTGGTCTCACTTTCATTAATAAACATCTTATATGTTGATTCAGAAGTTAATACAGTTAGAATCGAAATCGATTTGTTCTGTCAAAAGCATAAAATGATGTAAATGCAACAAATTATGCATTGCTCAAAAACTTCTAAGCTACTCACGCATTTACCTTTGCTTGGTTTGTTATCTTCACTCGGATTGGCTGGCTGCTTTGAAGTAAAAGACTCCTTCCTTCCAATCTCCATTTTTCTCTTGGCCATCATGTGTTGCACGATGACCAAGATCTCTGAGTTTAGCAAATAACTTTGATCTCTCCGATTCATCATAAAACTTCTCTCCGCTCCAGATGTTCCTTCAAAATGCGAGAATTATGAAATTTCTTTTCGTATTGATTGAAAAAAAGAGTGATGTTGAGAGCTGCCACTAATGAGTAATTTCCCTCAGTATACTCTGGTTAATTTGATTAGCCAGCTTAAAGGCTGATCAGAACTAAACCTTACTGCTGCTCATCTTGCTTCGTTATTATATAAACAAGAAATTGTGCTTCTAATTCATTTGGCTAAATTAAAAACATAGGAAGGTTGGCAGGAGCGGCAATCATGACCCCCCCCCACACTCTGGCAATAATATTGCAAAAATAGTGCATTTCAAGACCAGCTTTACAACAATTAAAGTAATCATATCTTACAATCTCCAATTCTCAAATGCATAAAATTGAATGCATCTTCAATTTTTCTAATAATCAGATGCAATAGACTTGAATGTTTCCTTCCTAACAATTCCTTCTGGTTTTCATCAAATATATTGATTACTGCACTTTCAGTTTGATTACTGATGCACTTTCACTTTGATTAATGCCTCTTGGTTTGATTAGTAACGTAGTTAACATAGCTATTGACCTTTTTTACTAATTAAAGTTGGTTTCGTTAACAAAAACAAGGCCAACCTCATTCAAAAAACAAAACTGTGGAATAGTTTATAGCCTTGATCATATTTTAGCCATAATGCAGCTACAATATAGCTACGATATAGCTACGATATAACTATGCGATATAGCTATGATATAGCTATACGATATAGCTACGATATACCTACGATATAGCTACAATATAGCTACGATATAGCTATGATATAACTACGATATCACTACAATACAGTCATAATGGCGGGTAGCATGTTAAGCAAGCATGCACCTTTTTATTCAGCATAAATGAACTAGAAATACTTTTATCTAATGTAATGTTTATTGCTGTTTTGTTAGCCCAGAAACACCTGGATGTAACTATGGGATGAACAACTGTTTAATAATTTAAACTTGCAATCTATTGTAAACCACGAAATGAACTAATTTATTTGAAAGAGACAAAATGATGACATAGAAATTATTTCAAAAAGAGTTTTAAATAATTTATCGGTGGAGCAAAGTGTAATATTGATTTACTCCAAGATTTCACTAGATTAAACTCGGCAGCTGAAGAATAGAATCTGTAAAACATGGCAGCGCAGTACAAGTATCTACACATTGTGTTACTGATAGTGATGTGCGTCTGCATTAGATTAGCTGGTATGTTTGTAAATGAAGAAATCCTTATTGCTTCATGTGTTATTTAGAAGTTAAGGATTATTATTTTATTAGATACATTTATTTTGTTTATTTTTACCATTTTTTCAATTCATTGACTAAAAGTGTTGAATACTTGTTCACTGACTATTGCTGCAAGGCTTACATGTGCATAGCTAGTCAGTTGAGAGCATTGCAAACTTAAAATAAAACTTATCGAATTGCTACTAAACAAATGAGTCAAGTTTAAATATTGAAGGTATTGTTTATATACTAAGTCAAAATTCATTATATATAATATGAATTTCTTACTATTTACAACTTTTCTTCGGATTATATAATATTATTTGTTAGTTTTAAACTTATAACTAACCTTTCTTTTCTTCCATTTTCAAATCCGTGTTTATAAGCCTTCTGTTTTTAGCTTTCTGTGGAGGATTGAAATTAATTTGTCAATAATTGCTCATAAATGCATTCCATAGTAACAATAGACTTATCTCTCCTGTTTTTTCTGTATAGATTTACGGCATTTATTGCTTAACTGTTTTTTAAAAATAACTTGATTGCATTTTGAAACAATTACAAATAAAAGTAATTAACTATCACAGATTACACTTATTAAATTAGATTAAAAAAATAGTCCTTTCTCCATTTATCAGCAATAAAAAGCAAATGTGATGTCATATTTCATCCAGCTTTAACTCTATTACTTTAATATGAAATATTTTATCATTTTTATTATTGTTGAACGGAGCCTCTTTTTAGGGCAATAAGTTGTTCATTGGCAAACAATTTTATGCCCGGAGACCTGAATTTTTATCGGCACTGTACTGTTTGTATCTTACAAACAAGATAATAGGATCTTTCAGTAATTAAAAAACTCTATAAAATTGTTTTTTCAATCAAACTATGATTGAATTGTTTTACAAGTTTAAAAAATGACCAAGACCGTTATACAATAAAATATTTATATGCAAAAATTTGGTCATGCATAAAAAACTTCCAGCTAGACCAACGATGGAGTTATGAGGCTCAAACTTTTAAATTGTTATTACAAATTATGCTTATGCATTTACATGCAGTTACCACACTAGAATTATGGTTTCTACAGACTGAAATAAAACTGCAATGCATGTCTTATTATTAAATTAATATAAGACAGCACCATTTATAATGATTATTATTATATAAATGAGTTTTAGGCAACTATATATAGAAATATTTATTGGTTTTCTGACATCTTATAGATGCTGTTTCGTCCAAAATTGATCCGAAATGTGTTGTTGATGACAGCAAACCCGCCGCTGCACCTGACAACTACGTTGACTGCAACACCACGCAGGCAAGAGAGTCAAACAGAACTTCCTGTTGCAATATTGACGATGAAATTGTATGCTGTAATGGTAAAACTGGGTAGGCAATTCTAAACATACCTCTATAAAGAATGTCATGCTACAAATTGTGTTTGAGGCAAAATATTTTAATATAATATTGTTATTATTTTAGCTTTCATTGTATTCTCAAACCTTCCATTAGATTTCACCATGATTATTTACTAAATAAACAAAATATTAACTATAATTTAGTCTAATTAAAATGCTATGATGTAAATTGAAAGATGAGGGCATGTGTGTACTGTATGTACACACATGCACTGTCTATATAGCGCTCTATGTTATAGCACTCTTTCTCACACTTATGTAATGCTGTTAATCAATACCACAATGCACCTAATGTAGTAACACTTCTCATCTGTTTTTCATTACAATATCCCGTAATTCATATAAATGTGGCTACTTGAGATGCACGCAACTACCTGTGTGTATATATGTTAGCTCAACTCTTTACCTGCTGTAACCATAGCAACAATGAAAACTTCTGAATCTTGGTGCTTATAGAAAATTGCACACACGCGCGCATACGCACGCACACACGCACGCACACGCACCTATAGTATAATAGTTAAACTTATATGTTAGTTAAAATTTTAATGTATTTGTTATATATACATTCTCTGTGATTAAACATATTAATATGTCATGCAAAATATTTACTAAATAATGATTTGTTGAATTAATAACAAACATGTCATAGCCTGTAACATTCATCACACTAAAACCTTGATGCAGTAAAGATCTCAATCAAGTGACGTGAAGTAGTGACACGCCATTTCTGCTAAGCCCTTAGTTACTATATTTTTCATTCTTAGAGCCAACCGAATGCTCTGGATAGGAGGTCTTATAGCGGGGATCACTGTAGCCTTAGCTACATGCTGCTTCATTGTGTTCTGGTGCGAGACGAAGTATGTACCGTGCCTTAAACCATGCCTGTAAGTATTTTAGAAAAGGGTGTGAGTGTACTAAACTTATGTGATTATAGTAGAATTACCACACATTTATTTTTCTTTCAAAACAATTCTTTAATTATTAATTAATGTTTGCTTCATTTCCCAAGCACTATGAGAAGACAACTTTATGCTAACAGAATTATTTACACTATTTACATAATCAGAACATCATAAAATAGTTTAATTTGTGACTTACAAGAACAAAAGCTGCAAATATTTAAAAAAACGCAATGTATCAGCCATATTGTTCACTAAGAAATAATTTAAAAGCATATTAAAAGCTGCAAGTGTTTTAATAACATTATTGTCATACGTACTTCAAATATTAATAAATTAGAAAAAAATTCATTTTACATAATTTGCTGCAGGAAAAAGTTGGAATGCTGTCGAGATGATAAAATGGCAGACGGACAGACAGAAATGGCAGACATTGCCGTGAAAATGAGACACAAGAACCGAGAGTATCTCTCAGCAGGAAGTGAGTACGCAGTGACAAACGCGAGTCTGGTGGTGCCGGAAGAGATCAAAGCGACGGTAGACGACAAATGGTGGAGTGATGCGCCACTGGGCAGCACTAGCTATGCGTAAAATACTTTGAAAGTACCACTGATATGTACAAACTATAGAGCATATAATAATCAACTTACTGTAACTAAATTTACTCGTTGCTTTTGAGGAAAAAAAATTAAGTTGTGCGTAAAGAGTTTAAAACGCCAAATAGAAATATGTATAAGTAAAAAAGCTGCTACCGCGTGACAAGTTATTTTAAACCTCAGCAAACATTGCTCATCTCAATATTATAATATAATATAATATAATATAATATTACATTATAATATTCTATTATATTATAATATAATATAATATTATTATAATATAATATTATATTACGTTGTCAATTTTATTGTGCTCAAATTTTCACTAATCTAACATTTCATATTACAAAACACTTTGATGATTCATTTTTATGAAAATAAAAGATAAAAAAATATATATTATTGTTAGAAGAGTGATTTGTTGTCAATTTAGTTACTATAAATGTAAAGTCAAGGTCATGATAGAGCATTGTGTTTCACATTAAACTCATGCCATTTTATTTTATTTGGTCATTTTAGATCTAGATTCTTCACCATCATTTTGAGTGTGTAGAATTCATTAGCACTGCAAGTTCATGAGATATTAAAGCACAGGCTAGGTCATATTCAATCTACTATAGGGTTATCTCCCCCAAATTCTTAGCTCGAGTTCTATCATCAAATCAACTGAAAACATACTACAGAACTAAAAATCGATTCAATATTCAAAAAGTATGAATACTTCTTATGGAGCTTATAAAATAAAAATAATGTTTCTTTTTACTTTAACTTCCAGTTAGTGTTGCATTGCACTAACTGCATGTATATGTGTTAATGTTGCTACTACACCTACAGGTGGTATAGACATTAACTGTAGGTGCAGTGCCATTGCACTTAAAGTTGGTAGCTCTTATTGTAACTGCAATCATGTTTGTATTGAAAAGACATTTATATACCACTATTTTGTTTTTCTCACTACTCAATGAATTGACAGACGACACATGTAGTGTACTATAAGTGCTAATATATACCAGTACATTTATACTAAATTCATGCATGGCTCACAACTATTTCTCTGTTATTTCAACATGCTATGCTATTTCCTCAAAATAATAAGGAAATCTTTTAGCATAGTCTATCTGATGAAACAAGATATTAATATTACAGAGCATTGCTTAAACTTGTGGTTAGTTGAAAAAGACTGCTTTCATGCATGTGTGTATCAACTATAAATGAAGGTGGTCTTGTAATGAACCTATAAACACCTCAGATCATCTCCTGGTAAAACGTGTTAAGTCCTGAGGTGTTCCAATGATAAACCTATAAGCACCTCAGGTCGCCTCCTGGTAAAACTTGTGAAGACCTGAGTTGGTCTTGTGATGAACCTGTAAACACCTCAGGTGATCCTGTGATGGAGCCAATTAAAAAGTCTACTTGCACACATTTTATATAAACGTGAACTTCAACATATTAAACTATCACATCTCTATACATGAAATATAATACAAGTCATGGTTATTTCTATTTAGCAAGCCTGTTACTATGGCAACAAGTAACATCAAAAGGCTTTAAGTGGATTATCTATAATTTGACTTAGCACAACAGAAAGGAAAGTAATTATGCAGCTCACTGAGTTGCACAGTGATTCATGTGTACTTCCACTTTTTGTTGAAGTCCAGAAAGTTGGCAATCATTGCAGGGTAAATATGATGAAGTATTGTTATACTATATCGGTGTACTATAATATCACATTATGTAATGCATTGTTATATTAATACTAGTACTATGAAAGCAACACATAGCAAACTAAAGCTTTATAAAGCATGTTATCATTCACTGACTGACTGAGAGGTTCTTTTTTTTAATTATTTTGTAATCTGCAATTTCAACTTTGATAATTATTTCTTCCTTTTTTAAATCTTGAATTTGACCAATGTCATGTACACTGTATAATATAAATGATTAGAATTTGTTGCTTTAAAATTTTACTGATACGATATTCTACACTGATATGAATGGGTGTCATATAAATAAAGCAATTTAAAAAGCTACAGTAAACTCAAAAATAGAATTTTAACTCAAAAATCTAACTTAGAGATTAAATAAAATGAATCATAGACAATCTTTCAAATATAATGAAAAACATTTAAATATTTTTGCTTGAATAATCAAGCTGCATATCTTTGGCTAGCAAACTTTTGACAACTTAATCGAGCATTACAATAGCTTTAACAGAGCTCTCTGACATCACAAGCCATTATTCTAAATAATTGCCTATTGGTTCCATCTCAGGCTTGCCTGGAAAAGTGTGGCCAAATCAAGTAATCAAGTAACTATAGAATTAATCTGTGCTGATCCAATAAAACGTATTATCACCACTGCAAATGATTCATGTTAATCTGCTAAACCATAGCACCATGTGTACACTAGCACAGCACTGAGTGTTTGTCTACAGGAATGTATCCAGTTAATAGTGAGAAAGGGGGTATAGGAATTTTAATCTAATAGCGCTGTATGTCCATTAGCAGAGGTGAAGCTAGTTCTTTAAAAAGAGAGAAAAGAATACTTAGCTCTTAATTTACTCAATTGAAAGTGTTTCTTGATTTATTTCCAATAAGAAAACTTTTCAGACACTATTAATCATTGTTTACATCTACTCGAATTACTATTCTTGATTTACTGAAATGTTTGATTTAGTTGATTTTTAGGTGACTTGAAGAATTTGGAGTATTGATAGAAATGGTTTATCTAATTTGTTTCTATGAAGTGCAAGGGGGAGGGATAAATACGGTGTGAAGACTAGTTCTAAAGTATATTTCAAATATGTTTGGCTTTAATAAAATAAATTCAATAAATTAACTTCATTTGTTAATTAGAAATAATCTTTATTTAAAAGTTTTAAAAAGAAAACTCTCACCAAACATTATAGACAAGTTGTCAGATGCTCTGGAAGGAAGATTTCAGAAGTAGTCTATGTTTGCTCTACATTCACTAATCTATTGCTACATTTAATTAGTATGCATATAAAAACAAACAACCATTGTTAATTATGTTTGTCATTGCAAATAGTACAAAGCAGTACATGCCAAAGTCCAACGATTAGGGAGTTAATCAGGAAATTGAATAGCTTTTCATGCCCAGTAATTAATTAATCTTTTATATTATTCTAACAACTTTTAAACCGATAAAACTAATTAATCCTATTGTTCTTTATCAATTTACATAAATGATATGCCAAGTTCAACAATTGATCTCATTATATTGAAATCTCAAGTCAATTCAAATGCTTTCCCATAATGCACCACATAATAAACCAAACAAGCATCCTGTTTCGAAATGCATTGCTTAATGACCATTCAGTGGTAATTATTGTTGTAGTATAGTAGTTTGCGTAAACACCTTGAAATTTCTAAGTGAAATCAATTGAGTGAGAAATAGGTTGCAGAAGACAAATAAGTTGCAGACGTCAATGTTAGTCATCAAGGAAATGTTGGTCAGCATTTTTCTATACCAAATAATTCTCGGTCTTGTTTCTCAACTAATTTACTGTTTTATAGCAATCTCAGGCTTAATTTTTTATTGTTTTAGTCATAACTCTTTATTCTCTATTAACATCCAATGAATACTTTTTAACATTTTTCTGCAGGGATGTTAACCTCCATGAAATAAAACAGAGAGGGAGAATTGCTAAAAGTTTCAACACACAGATTGAAAGAGAAGTTTGAAAATATCAAATTACGCAAATTATGACAACATATATTAGAAGTATTTTGGTTTTAATATTCTATTCTAAATTATTATTTTCTAAATTTTTATACAGCCCCTTTAGATTAAACCAGATGATTGACAAAAAATTAATGAAGTGTGCCTTAAATCTCTGTGTTGAAATATTTTAGATCAAAGTTAAGGTCATGCAGTTGAATTACAGCTCAGATAAATTGGCTAAAACATTCTAAACATGTATACACACGCACACGAGCACAAATATATATTGTGTTATATAATATTGTATTGCATATACATTGCATAATATTATATTCATAGTAAATTGATTGAAAATTTAACACAGGAGATGTAGACAAACTGAGTATAATTTTAAGACTTCCAATGCCCTAGAAGATTATCAATTACGTATTAAGAAGGAAAGTATTAAGTTAAAAATTAAGTGTGTTCGCGATGAATCATGTCGATTTCTTTTCACATGAGCTGATGGAACTAAAAGCTATCATAGCTATGTGCTGCTTTGAAACAGTTTCAACTTGCTTTATGTTTCCATATTCTTAGAATAATAACATTCTCATAGCCTCATTCTTAGCCAATCTTATAGAGTCTTACAAAAAGGTGGCAATTTATCATTTGCATAAAATAAGAAAAACTTAGAGCTATCTAGATTGACAAAAGCTAAATAAATCTTAGCAAAACTGGCAATTAAATTCAACCTCTTCATAGCATTGGAAAGCTTTATGCTGATTCACTGAGATATGGGAGATGACAGAATGACATCTTTGGCAAGGTGCTCCAAAATTAACCAAGCGAATTGTATTACACACTTCGTAAGATAAATAGCCATGGATGGGCTACTGCAGCAATAATTCTAATTTAATTATATAACAGCCAGTATAGGATGTTTTTTATCACAAAGAATTAGTTGGAGTTAACATACAGTAATAAAATAATATACTCTATTATCTTTCGCAGTAAAATATAAATATTTTTGTATACGGATAAGAATGCAACTTTCTGTTTAAGTAGTTTTAGAGTTAGTTTATTTAAAATGCTTTAAACTTATTTGAGAAAATGTTGATTTCACCCTTTCATAAAAATGCACTTTTTGCAAGAATTAGAATGTTCTATGCAATTGGGTTTTATGGGGAAAGCCTCATTGTGTATGGGTTCTAGCCTATGCCTCATTGTGTATATGTTTAATGATGTTTGTTGAAGAAAGCTAAAGAAATGAAATCAGAGTTTGGGATTAGCAAGATTACGGTGTTGTCAGAGAGAGGCTGCGCCATGTGACGCCAGCGTTGTGCAATGCTCCGTGTCAGCCTACAGTTTTTATAAAAGAGAAATCAGAAGCTCTAAGAGTCATTCAGTGCTGAGTAGAGAGAAGAGAAACTAAGTTTATTTCTCTACAGAAAGAAGAATGAAGTCACTTGTGCTTATGCTATTAACGGTAAGATAACTTCCAATTTTGATTCTAATTATTAACAGCTGTTTGTAATATCTTGCTATGTAATAAAAGTTATAGGTTGTATTACTACTCTTCACAGTGCATCAATATGATTTTTAGTATTTTCAATGAAATAAAATAATATTTTGTGTAAGAAAAAAAAGACAGTTTTGATAAACATTGCATACAGGGTATCAACGCTCTGCTTTATAGCACTTGATAATCTGATTATTCAAACTGCCTGTTTAGAATATATTACTTACTAATTACATAATTTAATTTAAAAACTTATTTTGACTGCCTTGCTTCTTAAGAGCGTTGTTGAAATGCTGTTAATCACAATAATAGTCCAGTCTGTTGCTCAGTACTATTAACAAATGCAGCATGTATTAGATTGCTCTAGAGTTTATCATATTATAGAGTAGTTATAATATCGATAATTTGTTACATCACTTTGATAAAATAATTTAGTGCTCATGTAATAATGTCATTAATTTTTTTCATCTTTGTTATAATTCTGAAGAAAGTATTTGAAGTAAGAATTTTAAGGTTCAAATACTTTAATAAAATGACACATTTGAATGTAAGACTTTCATACATCATCATCAGAAAAGATTTAAATTAAGTAAAAAGACGTGGTACACACCTTGTTTTGTCTCCAATCTCAGGTGCAGAGCATCCTGTCCCAGACACCCTCCGCTGACAAATCTACGCCAATTGACGAGTTGCTGTCTAATGCTGCCGCAGGTGCTGAACTCGGAGATTCTTTTGAGGCTGCCAGTTTTGATCTTCTAAGTTAGTGTTACGTAATATTATTAAATATGATTATAATTATGTTACATAACACTATAATACATATGACATCATATTACATGGTATTACATCATATAGCCTTATATTACATAGCATTGTATGACATAGCATCATACTACATAACGTTGTGTTACATAACATTATATTACACATAACGTTATATTACATTACATACATATTATATATACAAACATGCAGGTATAACATATGTAATTGTGTAAAAACAGATCTATGAAAACATATAATTTTATATTCATGAACTCAATGAAGGATTTAACCATCTCCAATAAATATTCAACATTATTTTAGTAAGGGGCCATCTTTCATAGGCCTAATTTTGGCTTAGCAAAGTTATAGTTTGAAAAATAGTTTGTATAACTAGAAATTCATGAGGTCGGAAAAACAGCTGAAAATTTTTTAAAATGAAAATTTGGCAGTTGATTGGAGAGTTGTCTTTTCACAGGTGATGTTGTGAGGATAACTCCCGACAGATCAGTAGTGATTACGGAGCTGGACATAGCCCACCAAGCCCCCTGTGAGTACACAACCAACAACGTTAGTTTCATCCAGTCTGTGCCTGGTTCTAGTGGGATACCTCTAGCGGGCAGATGTGATGCCGATATTGTGCCTCTAGAGACCGGCAGCGGTAGCAGACGACGCGGGAAAAGAAATGTTAGGAAAGGAACCAACATTTACTGGAATCTGAAGTTTATCCCGTATACCATTACTAATGTTCATAGTAAGTTTTGGTAACTACCTACTGCATGAATATCTGGCTTGTTGCAATGTGAAGTTTTTATCGGAAGTTTAAAGCTAATGCGTGATGGAGCTGAAATAACAAACAGGAAGTAAAAGTGACAGTGGAACCGTTTGGAGTTTACGAATTCATTCAGTGTGCTGCTTGTATGGGAATTCATAAACAGCATAATTATATCACCGTTACTTGTGTACATCTTTTTCCAAATTGACTCATTGTAAGATTTCATACTTTGAACATCAAAAAGTTAATATAACATATTTTATTTAATTTCTGCTGCAATTTAAAAAAGAAAACTATCTAGCTATAATTATTTTGTTTTCTTTTAACAATAATTACCATTTTATTGATTGAAACAACAGAGATGAGGAGAAAATAAAACATTTTTCGATTTGAGTTCATGTAGATTTCTGTGGTTTCATTTATAGAATAGCAGAGTAAGTCACTTTCTGTTTGCAAAAATCTCTAATTCAGGTTATTCATATATATATATTACAGCTTCAGAAGAGCTCAAAGTGTTTGAAGAAGTCAAAGCAGCGTATGAAAAGTATACTTGCATTAGTCTAATTCCACGAACCAATCAAAGAGATTATATAAATATAAAGAGAGGCGGTGGTTGTTGGTCGTATGTAGGAAGAATTGGTGGAGCTCAAGATATGAGTTTAGATACTGGATGTCTCTTTGTAAGTCATGATGTATTATTTCCTTCATCTAATAGTTTTATGTGATCACAATACTATGTTCTTATTTATATAGTTATATAGTAATAGGTTATAGGCATGCAGTGGTCTATAGGGATTAGAGCGGTGGCTTAGTAAACACAAAGTCATGGGTTCAACCTGGTAAAGGCCATTGGTGATGTTCAAAAGAGCATTCAGTAATAATTGCTCCTGTTCGCCGAATCCCAGTGGAGAAAAATATTTTACAGAAAGACTGCATACTTACAAGTATATGAGTTTGTTTGATTACTTCTATTAAAACACTCACCTGTATTTTGTAATAATTGAAGTGCTAATTCTGTTGTGTCAAGCAGAAAACTGAAACAGAAGTTTGCATAAATCGTGTTGTATTATATTATCATTATAATACTATGTTAGAATATAATATGTTCTCTTAATTAAGTAAACTGTAGTAAACTTCATACATTTGTCAAAGATAATTTTTTCTAATTTTGCCCAATAAACGAGGCTTTAGCAAATATTTCTAAAAGTTCGTATCTTTTCAGGTGATAATAAATTGCTATGCCTGTTTTAGCTGAAGAAGACGGCCATCCACGAGTTCATGCACGCTCTGGGTTTCTGGCACGAGCAGAGCAGACCAGACAGAGATAATTATATCAACATACATCTGGAGAATGTCAACTCTGGTCTACATCATAACTTTGAACCTCAGAAGGCTGACAGTGTAGATCTCTTCGGTACTGTGTATGACTACAGAAGTGTGATGCACTATTCACGAACCGTAAGTCTCTCTATTTCTATGATCTTCTTATCTCTTGCTACTTTTCAATATATATTTATATAATTAACAAACCTTCTTCAGAGGTCTCCAATGTCCCCTCTACAATTAAGAGTTGTAATCTCTCAAAAGAAATAGGCTGAACCTTCGTATAAAGAGCAAACTAATTAAAAATTTAAAGTTTGGCTGCTACTTAAAATTTTAATTATGCTATCGAATTGTTATTTTAGGAGAGATATATTTTGGTATAAGCACACATATTAGCAGTTCAAAAAAATTTTAAAAAGTATTTCTTCATGGATAATTTTGACAGAAATAAGCTTGAAAGCTTTTTTATGGTTTTGGTTACTGAGCAATGCTGATGTGGCACTTCAGCATTGCTTCCAACCAAAACCACAAAAGATTTCATTCTGGAGACTACAACTCTATATTGTAAAGGGGGGAGGGGGGACATTGAGGGACCTCTGAATCACAGTTCTCTCTTATCATATTAAGAAAATAACATCAAACAACATTTACCATCACAGGCTTTCTCAAACAATCGGAGAGATACAATCACTACAAAGAATCCAAAGTTCTTAGACATCATTGGCAGAGGTCCCACATTTTCTTTCCTTGATCTCTACATTCTGCATAAACTCTACACATGTGATAGTATGTATAATTTTAATCATTGACTTCAACTGTATTGGTTGTCTTTTCCTTAACATAATTTCTAAAGTCGTGTATCTTTGTTTTAAAAGTATACACTGAAATTATTTTTATTGGACAATGCACAAATTTTGAGAAACCATGAATCTTTTTAAGAAAAGCATCACAAATACAATTTTTAGCTGATTGGTTGTTATAACTGTGGACACTTCTTTGCAGGTGAGTGTAACACAGCTGACAGGTGCCCAGCAGGTGCCTACAGAGGGAAGGACTGCCAGTGCTACTGCTCAAATGATGACATAAACAACAATGAGCCAGCTGTTCTTTGTGATTCAGGTATGAGAACATAACTTCACAGATAAACAAAATATATCCTAAATTCTTTCATTACTAAAATTCATTACAAAAAGCTGCATTTCTAAGCGTAACGCAACTATATCCGTGTTAGCTATAATTAATAATGCTTAAATAGGTTTTGTTCTAGTATTGGAAAACATTTTTAATTGCTTTCGAACTTTTTCTTACTAATTTATCTTATTTATGTTTTCAATATTTTGAATCATTAGTTTATTTTAAATGCTGATAATATTATAAGAATATCTTTTATGTAGTGACAACTCCAAGACCAACAACACCAAAGCCAACAACACCAAAACCAACGACACCAATGCCAACGACTCCAAAACCAACGACTCCAATGCCAACGACCCCTAGGTCAACAACCTCTAAGCCAACAACTACTTCCACACCAACAACAACTCTTAAACCTACTATTTCACCAGGTGAGCAACTTTCTTGTGAATTTCTGCTTTTAAGTCAAGTATAAACATGTGACTTATCAACTCCGAGGTCTAGGAGTTAGCTCCTCTCCGAGCTATATTGTAGCAATTAAGAGTTAGCTGGTTTCACTTCCACTGTTTGAACAAAATGTTGGCAGTAGTATTTTTGCACTAATGTTGTACAAAAATAGTTAGCCTGCTGCTCTGTAAGTAGGATAACAGGAAGCTGACTTATAATTAATTGATGCGTCTGCAAAAGTAGAAATCATTTTACTGAATTTTTCATCATAGCTGAATTTAAAACTTGCAAAGAGACAAATCACTAATGGCATATTTAATTCACTTGAAGCGCTTTGTTGAGTTTTCACCTAATTTGAAGCAAGTAGCCAATTTTTTGTGAGCTTGAAAAATAACTAAAGATGTTCTCTTTAAAAACTTGCAAAGGTAATTTATGCACCAAAAGCTGTACCTACTAAAAGCATATGAATTGTCATTTGCCAATATGCACTAAAACACTGGTAAATTAATATAAAGCTTTCTGTTTTATTATAGATAAGGAGTGCAAAGAGCCAAATGAGAACTGCAATTGCAAGGTCACAAGGTGGGGAGGTTACTCCAGAGAATGCCGCAAGGTATCAAAGAGTATATGTGACAAAGATTCAGGCAAATGTGTCTGCAAGTTGGGATATAAATACAGTAAACGACCAGGTAGACGAGCTAGGTGTGTAAAGGTTCGAATTCCCAGTAAGTATTGGTTATAAATCATGCCTCAACTACTTTCTCCCATAATGCAATGTAATGGGTCGTCTTAAAAGTTGCAGTTGATATTGAAAACCTAAAGACTTTATAGGCAAATTATGTCAAAGTTTTAGTTTTTCTGTTGCACCAACATGAGTTGAAGGAGTTACTGGTACATGTCATAATTTAGTAAAATATTATGAATTGTAAATTTTGCAAATGTTCTTGAGATGGGACACTTTGATGCAAAAAAGTCTGCGGCAAAAAATTATATACGCTGAAATTAACAATCTTGTTTACCTGCAATAGAATTGCATGCAGGGGATGTTGTCTTAGCTTGTACAGTCAAGCTCATGACTATATATGCCTAATAGTCACAAAGATGCATAGTTTGTGGGTTGGAAAGATGTCTAGATTCACTAAAAACATATACTTTAAAATCAAATATAATTATTTGTATCATTTTTTCATAACAGGATGTAGCAGGCCGGACGAGTACTGTGGGTGCGAGGAGAAAGGCCTGAGAGCATGTGCTAGAATACCGAACTCTTTCTGTAACACCGTAAATGGAACATGCGAGTGTATGGACACCTATACATCGGGGAACGGCTGGAAATGTGAAAAGGAAGTTGGAGGTGAAATGTTTCAGACTGCAGGAGATAGAATTCCTCCCTTCCTTAACCAAAGAACTCCAATCAACTGGCATCCGGACCGTGGAGCCGAGCCCAACCTCCAGTTTGGTTTGCAGAAAAACGCGTATAGACTGAGAGCTGCTGGCCAGGTATTGTAACCTTGACCTTGACTTGAAGTAAAACTATAAGCAGCTCAAAGTTGAGAGTGACTGAGTGCAGTAGTTTGGGATCTCGAGTCTAAAGTTGGGGGCTCAAAGTTCCAAACTAAACCCCAAACACTAAACTTGAGAATCCCAAACTATATTGCACTCAATTATTTCTAATTCTGAGCTTCTTATAGAAAGATTCATTTCTTATACCATTTCAGCTTGACATTGACACAATAGGCTGTCACATCACAGCATCTATCAGCCTCAGAAATACTATATTGTTATAACTAGCACAAGGTTATAGAAGATAAAATTGAAGTTTAAACATATACAAATATCAATTGCTCACACTTATGCCCAGTATCCAATAACAACAAAGAATTGTTTATTATTGTTTTATGGCACTGATTGCTTTCTCTGGAAATTTAAGAGTCTTTACTCTTTACAGGGAAGCAGAGTATGGGCAGCTTTAGAAACGCCCCCACTTTCTGAAAGAAATGGAGGACAATTTTGGTGTATATCTCTCAACTACAACCTCAATTATGGAGCCCTTTTTGTAGAATTCAGTTCAGCTGATAGACGATGGAAACCTTACAAAGTTTTTTACTCAGAAGGGTAAGTAAAACACCAAATAGCAATTATAGCAGTTTTTATTCAAATAGATTGTATAAAACCACTTAATTTTGAACATTTTTTTCTCAAATTAGCCTACTGGTATATTGACTCAAGACAATTTATAAGCTCATCAAAGGTTAAAACACATCATCGCAGCCACACCAAATAATAATATTTATTTTATTTAATCAATAAATTTGACAAAAAAGTTGAAGATAAACAACTACTTTACTTGTTGAAAGTATAAAAGGTTATTGACATAATTATGCTGATAATCTATTCTAATGACCTTTTTCTTTTTACAGTAACTCACCTGTTTGGTACCCCCTTACCTTGAAGATTGAAACAACAGGAGCTGAAACTAATGTAAGTAAAATATTATAATATAAGATAATAAAATACAATATATTAAATATAATAAACAGTATAACATAATAATACTCTCAATATTCTTCTAAATAGTTTATTTATAGTATAATATATTGAGTTGTGTATTATACTACATTGTACTTAATTGCATCTTTTATAACACATGACTTGGTACAAATTATAGCATCTGTTATTATGAAAGATACTATAAACATATACATGTAATTATGAAATAATAATCTTGCTATTGTATATAAATAATAGAATAATAGTATATTACAATGTTTTGTAATAAGGTGCTTTGTTTTATAATAATACAACACAACTCATTATATAATATAAAATACCTAACTATAACCTGTCACCTGTCATCAGCTGTCAGTGCAATGAAATTCAGCAGTTGGTTAAAGCAATACAGGATAATGACTTCGGCAGTTGTAGCATAGGCTATAAGGCAGTGTCGGGTGAACTTAGTGAGGTGCAAAATGTAGTGCTAAGAAATAATAGAATTGTTGTGCCAGTGTGTTTACGCAATCACGTGATTCAATTAGCACATGAAGGTCACCAAGGTATTGTGAAAACTAAACAGAGATTGAGGTCTAAGGTATGGTGGCCAGGAATTGATAAACAAGCTGAATCACACTGTAGGCAATGCATTGATTGTATGTCAGTTGCTAAACCTGATCCACCTCAACCTGTCAGCATGACAAAATTTCCTGATAAGCCATGGTCTTTTCTGAGTGCAGATTTGATGGGACCACTGCCTAATGGCCAATCAATAATAGTATTAGTTGACTATTACAGCAGATATTTTGAATGTGCATTCTTGACCTCTACAAAATCTGAGAAAATAGTAGAGTTTCTAGACACCATATTTGCTAGGTATGGCTACTGTGATGCGCTGAGGACAGATAATGGTCCTCAGTTTATTTCTGAAGAGTTTCAGAGGTATCTAAATGAGCATAGGATTAAGTGGGTGTCAACTACACCTCTCTGGCCTCAAGCCAATGGGGAAGTAGAGAGGTGCAACAGAACAATATTGAAATCTTTGAGAATAGCGCATGAGAATGGCCAAAATTTGGGGAGGGAGTTACGAAAATTGCTGATTGCATACAGGTCAACCCCTCATAGTAGTACTGGTGTGGCGCCATTCACATTGCTATTTGGCCGGGAGATGAAAACCAAATTTCCTACTTTGAGCCAAGAGTTTGATAGCACTGTTTTTGAAAGGGCGGCAGAAAATGATGCTGCATCTAAAATTGTAAACAAAGAGATTTTAGACCGGAAATGTAATTTAAGCGAAGTGCAAGTAGGGGATACAGTTTTAGTTAGAAAGGAGAAAAAGGGGAAACTGGATGCTAACTTTTCAAATGAAAAGCAAGAAGTGGTAGCAAAACAAGGTTCTGAAGTTGTGGTAAGAGATGAGAATGGAAAATGCTTACGCAGAAATTCAACTTTTGTGAAAGTTGTCCCTGCCGGTAGTTTGGAGTCAACTAGCCAGAGTAACCAAGTTAAAAACATGTTGCCAACAGCGCAATCTGCAACGCCTCGTTCTTCAGCACGAAGCCGTAAACCACCCGATAGATACGGTAATTATGTAGTTCACGCACTGGGCGCGCAAACTGGCTAGCTAAAATTAAAGTTTAATGAAAAGGCTACCCCTCTAGGTGTTCCCAGATCTTATTTGTGTGCCTGCATTTTATTATTAGTTAGCAGATTTATAAAGTTATTAATACATAGTAGAGCAGAGGCACAGAATATTTTATGTTATATTTTGTTGCTACATAGTGTAAACAGTTAAACTATTGTAATCAGTTTTACATATACCTAGTATCTTTTCTTTGAAATACATAAGGGATGTAATGTTGTAGTAATTAGTGAATCAGAACAAGAAACCTGTTTTGTCATCGGTGCTGTTATTTTAACCCTGTTGCAAGAGTCTGTCAGGTCAGCAACAGGATATATGATTTGCTATGTTTATGTACACTTATGAAGTTCAATAATAAATCAGTCTAGATCTATGTGACAAACTACAAAGACATTCCCTTGCTGCTCCTATCATATAATACACTAACATTAAAATTACCTCACACCTATAATACAACCTGTTACTCACAACTTGTCAACTATTTTCTGTCACTATCTAGCTGTCACCTCTCACCTGCCACTATCCATGTGACCTATGAATGCTACCTGTCACTATAGCTGTCACCTGTCACATATCATTTAATTAGCTTTCACATATCACCTGCCACTATCTGTCACCTCTCACCTGCCACTGGCTGTGACCTAAATGACATTCATAGGTTTTGAGCGTAACATATGGCATAATTTGACAATTACAATGGCTACTTTCTCTACAGATGAGACTTGGTGCCAGATCTTACCCTTGGAGTTATAGTGGAGTTTGGAGCGTAAACCTAGACCCCCTGAAGGTCTATGCTTGTTAGACTCAGCTCCAGTGTGATAGACACTTCAGGATATTATATAATCTGATGGGTCATTCTTCCAATAATATCATTGTCTAAATGCATTACTCAGGAAAACTGAATTGTTATTCAAACAGATTATTACAGATTTGAATTAAAAAGTCTTTTCAGTCTATCTTTTACAAATGATCATTACCTTTTAAAAGTTAGTCTTTTATTAACAGTAATAATTGCTTTGTCTAATACAGTACTTGTAAATATTATAGTAAAAATATTATATAGCCAATGTACAAGCAATTGCTATATTATGATTTAAGTAAATAAAATAATTTCTTTTGATTACAGTTGGATAGAATTAATTAGTTTAGCATAGACAAATGTTTTAGTGATATTTTAGCTGGTAGAAAAAAGCTGTCGAAATTTATTTATTTAGATATCGTCTCTTCTTACTAAATAATAATGATTTAATTGTGTGGCAAAACTATATATTCATTTTTTGTTTTCAAAATTTTTGTAGTAATAGCTAGCAGTAATATTGTATTCAATGTTTGTTATGAAAATAAAATTATGATATCCACTTTATTCTGCATCTAAGCCGGTATTTTATCTGCTGCTGACCAAAATCAGCATGGTTTTGGCGCAACGCCAGCACATATTAGAATAACAACTAAGGCATGTAAAGCTGTGCAAATAAAACGATTTTAACTAACAAACCATAAAGTTACATAACAATTATAGTGGCATGCATGAAGCTCAAAATTTCATATTTTTCTTGCACTTTCGAAGTCCTGAAAATTAAGATCAACTACTTTAAAATGATTTTGAGTGAGCATTAAATTCAAGTTGAATTATTTATTATATGCTGAGTCTAACAGCTTTGAATAAAACACAAATTATGACAGGTGTATAAAAAATTTACTCACATTTTAAAGGCGTATCATGATATATATGATTTATTATATAACATAACATGCAAAATAGGGGAGCATTCCATGAACCACGTTAGCTTGCATCTGCGATAGTATGTTCAGTAGTTCAAATTAAAACAATTATAGTTAGAATGTTTCACAATAATTATTTTACCAACGTCTATATATGAAATGTTGTTGTTGATGAAGTAGCAGTAATCTTGACAATACCATGAGCTGTATTGCAACATAATAATGTGATGCGAAGAACCCTGGTTATAATGTGACCATTAAGGGTCAGCTTAGTAGAGGCACATCTCTTGTGAAAGTCTTGGTGAAGATCTGAGGCTAAAGATGTTTCCTGGTTTAGCAGTTTTTAAGCAGTTCTGATAAAATATCTTAAGGCATCTTTTATTTAATGCTTTGCAAGACGTAAATGATGAATCATATGCAGAAAGTCAACCAAATCTTACCAGGGTATATACAATTTTATCTATAGTGGCTTAAGTTTAATAATTAATTGTTGAATCACTGATATAATTAGCCAAAATGCGTAGTATAAAATATAATCTATTAACTTAATACAAGATAATGGCCGAATGCCCATTGTTTGACAATACACACAAGTGTATAACAATTTGTTAAGTGTGGCCCAGATTAAAATCCTTTGCTTTTTATACTTTTCAGAGCAAAAGTATCTAAAAAAGCAGCTGTATTTCAATATAATTATTTCATGTATTAGCAAAGTCTATAATATTCAATATCACCCAGCTAAGTTGCCTGGTAATTCAGCAAATATTTATAGCTAAGCTTTATATAAAATGTTTAGTAACAAGCAGTGTTCATTCATACACAAATAATAATTAGGAGCCTTCATATTTGTTGTTGCTTTGCTAAAAAATATTTCTCTCTGAGGAATCAGATAATGTTCTGTTACTTAGAGTTCTCCACTCGTTCTGTGAACCAACATACAGTAGAATGACAATTAGTAACAACTTACTAATTGTTTAGAGAGCTCTGCTATTTTAGGACAACCTATAATTTGAAGGATAAAGAGGTTTAAAACTAACAAAATAAAGAGCTAAGTACAAGGGTCAAGTACAAAGGCTGGTCTACAAAATCAGATTATTAAAATGATTTCATAGCATAATCCTTCGGCATTATCTCAGCGTCTCCAATGTGATTCATGTTTCCAAAACCAAAGCTTTTCATATCTCTACCTAAAAGTGACATCCTGTTATTTTTTAACTCAATTAGTAAGTGTAAAGAAAGAAAAGTGTTATTTTGACTAAAAAGTATTTTGAATTACATAACGTTGTTTGTTTTATCTTTTCAAAGTGTAAGAGTTTGCAGTTTGAGATAAAGGAAGTGCAAATTACGCCATAGGATGTTGTTTCGTGGGACTAAACTTTTGGTTCATTTTCTCTTGCAACATCTATACAATAGTGCACTCAGGCTGGATATTTGACCCAGTGTGCACGTAATTACTCCTCTATTTTGTATTAATGAGCTGCGAAAATGAGTTGTAAATGTTGGAATTTTTGTGACGTCTTCCTGGGGTTATTCAAACAGCAATCACACTAGCTACTATAAAAATGACACTAGCTTCGCTAATAAGATGGTTAAACTATACCAATTCTGCAAATCAATTAAGTACATATATTGCACGAATTCCTTATATCCAAATTCACTTCCATATATTTTCTTTTTATAAAAGTTATGAGTAATATATACATAGTAATAGTCTCTTATTTGCTAGCCGTAGTTTTTAAGGATCTAAAGTAGCTGCATGTATGAGTAAGTACTTGGCAGCATTTAAAGTCAGCGTTTCACGTTCTTTAGTTTTTCGTGTGCAATTTTGCATACTAAATTATGTCATTTTGTTACATTACATAGTATATTCACACCATGCAGTGTGTTTCTTACATGGTATTGTATCATGTTTTATATAGTATAGTAATATTAAGTTATTTTATATTTGTTGTATCATATCTTATATATATTTTATTTTAATGTGTTTAAAATATAGTTGTCATATCTCACTATATGTATTACATTTAGTTATTTTTATTGCTGTACTGCTATGAGCAAGTAAATATGCCTCTGAAGCCTTGAATTATATACAATATTACATTTTCCTTCATAGAAAGCACTAATGAAGCCTTAATAAAACACTAAATCAATAACAAATATGTTTAGAAGAATGATCTAACTTGTTTGCATATATATACATGCTACTACCAAAACATGGCAGACAAAATGTGTATATTTTTCAGACAAAAGCTGATAGAATAATCTTAAGGAAAAATAATAATTCTATTGCACTGATTAATCTAAATTCTAAATCACCTTCAAATCCTGTAATTATAGAAAATCTTAAAAGGATTATTAGCTTTTTAATGTCCATCAAAACAGACAGGATTTGTGAGTAATGCAAATGATTTAAATGACAGCTGATTATACGGTAAGATTAATTGTCATTTCCTACTTAATATAGCTTGTATAGACAGTCTTGTGTAAATACAATGTTCTACAGATCGAGTCATACAGAAAGAATGAAAGACCAATAACTGTTTGTAGATTATGAGATGCAATATAAAAAATTGCATAGTTTTTGGCTGAAAAAATGTAGGATATAGGAAGCAGCACACTAATAATTGCACTTCGGCAACATTTAAACCTCTATTTCAACATGTTGATCTCAAACTTATTTGAATAAGACAATTTCTAATAGCAAACTTTTATTTTAAGTTTGGCAGGCATTAGGCTTCTGCTATAGTTCAACTCGAATCAGTTTGAGCGTAGTTGTTTTGGTATATAATTAGTTCTAAACGACAATATATCGGTTAATATGTTTGTTATGATGTCTACTATTGAATTTTGGCAAATCTACTAATTAAAATAAGAATTTGAACGTAATTTTACAAGACTTCTGCTAATGTAAACTTAACCCTATATAAAAAAGAAGCAACTTTTCTGAAAACAAAATATGGGGCTAAATTTCTTCAATTATAAACTTTAATGTGATTTGCTAATTTTCAGTTTTCAATTAAAACTAATTTTGTGTGAAATGAGTTTCTTGTTTGATACAATCGGTCAGTGTCCTGGATGAGCAAAAACTTGCGCACAGGATGCAGGAAGACTTTGCGGTTTAAATCTTGAGATATATTCTTTAAAACCTCACCCAGTTTACATAACATCTTAGGTTCTAAGAAAAACAAAGCATGATATCATAGAATAAAGCTTTCTGAAAGGATAAGCTGTTTTTTATAGCCAATTACCTGCGCCACGCAGTGACTAACGCGGATTGGCTCATCGCCCAACCCTCATCTATATAAGAAAGTTTTCTTTCTCAGAAAGTCATTCTGCTTTGGCTGAGAACAGGAGAAACTTGAAGTTTATTCCTCTTAGCAAAGAGAAGACAGAGTTTTGTTCATCAAAAGATGAAGTGCTTCACCATTCTATTGCTTCTGGTAAGATTCCTTCATTAGTTGTGCTTTATATTGATATATAGTGCGTATATTATAACAGACTAATATACTATGTTTTTATGACATGATGTTATTTATTTTTAACAAATGTTTTAATTTTTTTTAATAATTTACTCATAAACTTTTGACTGGAGAGTAGAGATAATCTAAAAAATATAAAGCTGGTCATTGGATTTGCTACTTTTGCGAAACATAAACTTAATGCCTTATTCAATTTTATTGGCTACATTTTTTGTTTTCTGTGAATTGTCTTTAGTTTAGTAAGAATGCTTTGCATTGCCTTCACTCTACTAAGAATGCTTTGTGTTGTCTTCACTCTACTTGGAATATTGACACACTTTCAGGTTGTTGGAGTTACCTCCTCTACTTATGAAGATCTCAAACCCATTGACCAGATTCTGGAAGAGGCAGCTAATGCTGCTATTGATAGATCAGGTGCCCCAACATCCCGTGATATTTTAGGTAAAAACTACAATTTTATGATATGGTGTCGAAAACTTTTTATCGTGTATGAAAGTCTAATATCTTGCTTTACTATTTTTGGTGTAATTTTTAAGTTTGATGTGTTCAACAAATTGAGTATAATAACACTAAAATAATATAGTTCCTGTATTTAATGTGAGAAAATAAAGTAGAAAATTTTTGTTTTATTAGTGAAATTTACAGCAGCTTATACTAAATATCTTTTGGTACATTCTGGAATACACTGATCAAACTAATAATGACTCATAACGTTATACTAGATATTATGTTGCTACATTATATATAAGTAGCAAATTAATTGCTATTGGTTATCAAGTATCATTTAAAACTTCTATCATGTTGCAGACGATGTGGTTCGAGTCACGCCTGACCGATCAGCTGTGATCACCGAGCTCGACATCGCGTACCGAACGCCATGTGAATACACGAATGACGGCAGTGACATCATTCAACCTGTGAACCGCCCCGGTCAGATTCCTCTCAATGGCAAGTGTGACTCAGAAATAGTGCCTTTGGTGTCTAAGGGTAGATCTGGCGCAACCCAGAGAAGAAGAGGAAAGAGAAATGTGAAAAAAGGAACAGACATCTACTGGAATCTAAAATTCGTTCCATACACAATAACTAATTCCCACAGTAAGTGACTTACGTGCATTCATTATGCAATTTGAAATCTTTGTGCATTGCAATCAACATAAACACAAATAAAAACAAGACTTTGACTTGCTATATAACATGAGTTGTCAAACTTAGCAATTTACAAACAAATCAGCATAGTTATCTTTATCATGACGGACAAAGAAGAATCTTGCGATAGATTGAAATAGAATAATCATGCTACTTTTTGTTATATTTTTCAGATAAACTATAGTCTATTTTGTTATATAAAAATACTAGAAATATATTTCATTTTATTTGATTTGTAATAGTAGCATCAATATTTTATAATATAAGTATAAGCAAAATTAATTTATTACATAGCAAGCGAGATATTCCTTTCAATAATAGGCATCGTGTTATATAGCAGCAGATAAAATCTATTTTTTCAGGAATAGTTTTAGTTTGTATTCGCTGCATGTAAACTAAAGTACTATAAGCATTGCTGGTCATGGCTCTGATTGTTTTTATTAAATTTTCAGCTTCAGAAGAGCTCAGGGTATTTGAAGAAGTCAAAGCAGCGTACGAAAAACACACCTGCATACGTTTGGTTCAGCGCACCAATCAGAAAGATTATGTTAAAATACAGAGAGGCGGTGGCTGTTGGTCATTCATTGGCCGATTGGGTGGAGCTCAAGATATGAGTTTAGGTCAAGGTTGTCTCTATGTAAGTCGTTAACCTGCCGATACTTTGATATCTTTACTTTCCACACTGACTCACTTGCTGCTTAAAGATTGTCAATTAAACTAAATGTAAATTATTAGCCACATTTCAAAAGCACATTCGTACATTGTTTTTACAAATTTCGGTCAAAAACTGTTCTGCCACTAAAAGTTTTCTTGTACTGCTCTAAAGTTTAAAACCTGCTGATTTCAACAGTTGTACAATGTGCTCACAATGCAAAAATACTTTACAATTTTAAAACCACAATATATGGAAATTGATAGTATTAGGGTCTGATTTTCACACTCTTTCTTTTTTTCCCACTTATGCTGGCAAGGAAAGACGGTTCGTCGCAAAATCTTAGAGAATTTTTAATTCTAAACATGCGCAAATGCCTCTAACAGCTCATGAAGTTCTGGTATGATTTCAAAAGAACAATACTTACTATTGGTTACTGATTTTCAGGTCAAGAAGACGGCCATTCACGAGTTCATGCACGCTCTGGGTTTCTGGCACGAGCAGAGCAGACCAGACAGAGATAGTTATATCAACATACATCTGGAGAATGTCAACTCTGGTCTACATCATAACTTTGAAGCTCAGAAGGCCGACAGTGTAGATCTCTTTGGTACTGTGTATGACTACAGAAGTGTGATGCACTATTCACGAACTGTAAGTCTCTCTTTCTGCTTATGATATTTTCTTATATAATTGATTGAATTACAGCTTATCATAATAAGAAAATAACATCTAACAATATTTACCATTACAGGCTTTCTCGAACAATCGAAGAGATACAATCACTACAAAGAATCCAAAGTTCTTAGACATCATTGGCAGAGGTCCCACATTCTCTTTCCTTGATCTCTACATTCTACACAAGCTCTACAAATGTGATAGTAAGTATAATTTTATATTTGATGTTTCATATGGCTTGCAATTGTCTTTTCCTAACTGAAAGCATTAAAACTATTATAATTATAAATGTTAATGATTTAAGATAGCACTCACAAAATCATTTTTGTATTCAAATTAAATTCATTTTGCCTGTATATTTTCTTAACTCTAAAGTACACTATGCCAATATAAGTCTCTTTGTTAGTTGATTGTTTGTTATAACCTTTGACACTTCCTTGCAGGTGTGTGTAACACAGCTGACTGGTGCCCTGCGGGTTCGTACAGAGGGAAGGACTGCCAGTGTTACTGCTCAAATGATGATAAGGACAACAACAACCCAACAGTCATCTGCAACTCAGGTCAGCTAATCCTTCCTCTAAACAATTTTAAGCCACCCAATTGCAAACAAAACTTAATTTATTCAACAACTATTAAAGAGTTGTTTGGTTTGAAAGAAAAGGTATAAAGCTGCAACAAAAATATCGTTTATACTATTTTAAAGAAATGTATGCTGCAAAATAAGTTTTTGTAGCACCAAAACCTGACCTATTAACTGGCTACAATAAAAAACCTTTTCTTTGAAACTTCTAGAACAATAGCCTTGCTCTCGGTTCTAAAAAGAAGTGTTTTAACCCATTGTAGGTCCAGTCACTACCCCAAGACCAATCACTACTCAGCGCCCTATCACGACGACTACAGTTAGACCAATAGGTAGGTTGTTACAAGTACTCTATTTTATTTCATCTGCTGACTTGAAACATTTAGAATAATCTAGAATATAAATCATAGAACAGGCTTAACTTTTGCTCTTTCAGTTTCAGTTGAAGAGAACGTTGAGTAATCTAAATGCAATTTGTATATGTATATAATTTTTTAGTCACATGATTGAGTTGAAAACTATAACTTTTAAATTGACATTATTTTTTGTCAAATAGTAATTTATATAGTACTGCTTTAAGTATGTAATTTCTATAGCTGTGTGAGTTTAAACTTGTATGAAAAATTTCTATTCTTTAGAGTGCACCCGTCTCAACCAGAACTGTAACTGCCAGACTCAAGGATCTAGGGCTTGTCTCAGGATTCCCAATTCCATCTGCAACACGCAAACGGGAGCGTGTGAGTGCATGGACACTTACACCGGATCTAGCGGCAGGTGCGAGAAGGTAGTGGGTGGAGATATCTATCAGACGGCAGGAGACAAAGTTCCTCCATTCACCAATCACAGATTCCCTATCAACTGGATGCCTGATCGAGGTGCCGAACCAGACATGCTGTTTGACATCCCAAAGAATGGCTATAGACTGAGAGCCTCTGGCATTGTAAGTATTTACTAGAAAGCAAACGACTCCTTACAGCCTATCACAATAAAATTAGATAATAACCTGAGTTCTGTCAATGATGTAGGGAAGTAGACAGTACGCTGGTATGGTGTCACCAGAACTGAGTCTACGAAGTGGAGGCAACTTCTGGTGTCTATCTCTAAACTATAATCTCAACAATGGCGCCCTCTACATTGAAACAAGCTCCGATAGCAGAAGATGGGAAATCTACAAGGTTTACTACTCAGAGGGGTAAGCTGGTTACTGAATAATCTTCAGTCAAACCCACAGATTTTTTGTATAACAAAATTGTTTTATACCATTACTTATCAATATACTAAGTTTGGTAATAATGCTATTTACTAGAACAATAGTTGAGTAAGTTCTAAGAGGATAGCCTCATCTTGATATTAAATTTTGTATCAAAAAGTCAAAGGTCATTCAGCATAATAACTGTTTTTTCTAAATAAATGTCCTCTATATGATATTGATAATGGTACTCTGTAATGTAGCAACAGGTATACTAACAGCTTTTGGCATGTGCTCCTGTTACAAATGAGTTTCAATTTATCTGTAAACCATTTTTACAGAAATTCTCCGGTTTGGTTTCCAATTTCACTGAAGTTTGAAACTCGCAACACACTAACACAAGTGAGTATTAATTTAAATAGTGTTGGTATTGTGTGCATGTTCCAGGTCTTCTGCTATATACTATAGACCTTTTTATATCATAAAGAGTATTTGCATGGGAGTTACTATTTTAGCCATTTTTTAAGTTTGTATGCTTTAAAAGCATATTTTGCAAAACCGCAATTAAAAATTACTGGTAAAAAGTGTTTATAATTATCTTATGTAATGCTTTTTAAATTCAAACATATCTTTATGCAAAGTATATTTAGCAGATCCAGCTATCGCAGAATGTGAAATGTGCTTCAATTAGGTGCTCTTGAGGTGAAAACTGCAAAACATCTATTTATATTACATTATAAAATAGTTGCCAGTCTTAGAAAGATTATGATATACCTGTTGTATTAAACTATCTAATTCTAAAGACTGAAGACATACTATTTAGAAGGATATTTTTGCAAACTTTGTATTTAGGTTCATCTAATTAGGAGTTGCACTTTCTTACATTTCATATTGATTACTAACTAATTTAGAATTCAGTTAATTAATTATGTCTCCCTTTAATTCTACAAGTTTTAATTCTTAATAAAAAAAGTTCAAGCTAGATAGTAATTTATTCACTGTAAAATGTATCAAGTATAACGTACTATTTTTGATGCTTCACTATGCATTTAAAGATTTTAGCATATATAATCAGTATGAACCAATGCAAAGATTTTACTCTGCAAATGACTTAAAACCTTCGCAATATAGAATCAAAAAATGACTTTTTGGCTTCCTGTAGGGCATACAGCAGTTCCAACTTTCTTTTTTTTTACAGATCCGCATTGGTGCCCGAGCTTACCCATGGAATCATGGCGGAGTGTGGAATGTCAATGTAGACCCAGTGAAAGTATACGCCTGTTAGTTGCGTGATGATGTCACTTCCTCTAAATACAAACAAGTTGTGAAAAAGAGGCGCTTGAAGAATTTTGATGAACTGCAGAAAACAATGGAAATTTTTACCAGCTTTTTGGTAATATTTTGCTCATAGCCTTGATTTTATGCTACGTATATATACTGTATTATATATATATATATATATATAAAATTACATATCACCATACATATATTATATTATATAGTTTTATGTTACTAAATAGACTTACTGAAGGCTTTATATGTTGACCCTCAAGCTCATATTTTGTTTATTCTTTGGAAATAATTTTTCTGTACTAACTTTAGGATAATGTTGGCAGCGTTTTGCTAATATTGTGTGTATCACCTTAACTAATAGTTTCAATTATGCAAATAAAATATTTCAATATTAATCAAGTAACGTTGTGTAGGCTGAGCTATTGTTACATTTCTAATGACATTTGCTTTATACAACCAATAAATGTACAGCTGCAGAGCCTGTTGCAACAAACATCAACTGTAAACACTCAAGTTGCAGAAATTAATCCATAAACAAAGAATAAACCTTATTTTATGTTTCAAATCTAAATTTATTGTATGCACATACGTAATTATATAATAGAGAAAAAGGTTCCCAGTATACAAAATATAACTTTCAATATTATAATATCTGTATCCAATAATGAATAAAACCTATTCAAATTTTCCATGAAAATCAATTGATCAAGTCTTATAAGTTGCTAATAAAAAATTAGCCATTTCTTTGTACCATTAGATAGCAAATCTAGTCTACTTTAAAACAAAATATGATGCAAGTATTTGACTTTCTTTGACTAAACATTGTTGGACTTAAAAGTAAAAGGCTATATATTGAATACACAGCGCTTATTTGACATATAAGACGTATAACATTTCTATTTACAGTATTACCATTAGACACTGGTAGTTAGTACGACATGCTGCCATAACATGATACTTAGTATTATTATATCGTATTATTATATAATACCATCAAACACTACGACAATCTGATAACTCCATGTATATGCAACATATCCATAAGTTACACATTACTATGTGATGACATAATTTACTTTAAGAATAATATATTTCGTTATAATATGAATTAATATATACTATTGATGTGAAAATGAATAAATAGGAATAGTTATTGATCTGGATCCGATTCGGATGAACTTAAGACTGTGTTCTTGTGATATGAGCACCATTTACTGTCGACGTCCCCTTCCAGCACCTCCATACTAGCCAGGAAACTGTTCTCTGTAGGGGAGATAGATGATGAGTGGATAAATAAGGGGAAAGAGGGTATAAAAAATAACGTAAATGATAATTGCGCTTTAGAATCAGAGCATTTCTAGTAACTACAGAATATTTCCCTAATAAAATTTCGTAACTTTCACCAACTAATGGCTACATTATCTTCAACAATACAACATGTAGACATAGAAAACAGGTTGCATAGAGCGGAGTACATACTTTCGTAGCCCCCGACAATATACAGACGTCCGGCTAGCACAGCGAGTCCAGCGTTAGCCCGTGGAACCTGGAGAGAGGGTCCGGGTGTCCACGTGTTGGTAGAATAATCGTAGACTTCTACAGAGTCCAGAGACTTGGATCCGTCACTCCCACCTGCCACGTAGACTTTACCTGCAATATATAGTCTAGCATGTACACACTTTACCTGCAAGATATAGTCTAGCATGTACACACTTTACCTGCAATATATAATCCAGCATGTACACACTTTACCTGCAATATATAGTCTAGCATCTACACACTTTACCTGTAAGATATAATCAAGCATCTACGTACACTTTACCTGCAAGATATAGTCTAAAAACAAGACTTCACCTACCATTATAAACCGTAGCTGTAGCCCCCCTCCTAGCCTGTGACATGGAGGCCACGAAAGACCAGTGGTTGGTGGCGGGGTTATACACCTCCACAGAGGAGAAACAATTCCATGAGTCCGTCCCTCCAAACACATACAGTAAACCATCCACACTGCACACGGCGGCTTGGGATCTCCCTGCAAACAGGTCATACATAGTACCTCGCACACATCAGATATTTGTTTATATTTCAGAAACATCCGTGAGGTTTTTGTTTTCAAGTTTTTAGCTCAACACAAATGTGTCTCAAGTTATTAAAGAGCACACTTCAAAGGTAAAACAGATAAAACTACAAAGTGTTACCAGAAATGCCACAGACTAGACACACAGAGATAGAGTAACCTTATACCTTCATTCATCTTAGCGGCAAGAGACCAGCTCTTCGTCTGATCCGAATAGACCTCGCAGTTTCTCAGAGCCCTCTGCCCGTTGTAACCGCCGACGACGTACAGCTTGTTGTTGAGGACGCCCACACCCACCGACGACTGCAAATACAAACACCAGATTATATCTCACAGTTCACCTGAGAGAGTGCTGACTTTAACTCGTCAGGCAGCGAAACTGTCGGCCGACCTTAGAAGAAGACATCTTGGCTACCAGAGACCACTTCTGACCGTCAAACTTCTCCACACTGTCCAGCTCTTTCCTGCCATCTGAACCGCCGCAGGCGTAGAGGTGACCGGCCAGCACGGCGCAGTCGAACCTCCCTCTGGCGCAGCTCATGGAGGGGAGACTAGACCAACTGTTCACCTCTGAGTCATACACTTCCACCGTCTCCAGACATTCTCCTCTGTCATTCCCTCCTACAGGGTGTAGGATATACAGTAACTACTGCAGCTACATGTAGTGTGTACAGTAACTACTACAACTACATGTAGTGTGTACAGTAACTACTACAGCTACATGTAGTGTGTACAGTAACTACTACAACTACATGTAGTGTGTACAGTAACTACTACAGCTACTCACCAACAGCTATCAGTTTTCCGTTCCACGCAGTCAGTCCAACACCACACCTGGAGTTGTCCATCTCCGCCAACAGATCAAAACTACTCAGAGTGCTTTGGTAGTAGTGGTCCAGCCCTAGAATACACAGAGTAGTAGAACTATAGTAGAATATACAGAGTACTAGATCTATAGTAGAATACACAGAGTAGAACTATGGTAGAATGTACAGAGTAGTAGAACTATGGTAGAATACACAGAGTAGTAGAACTATACTAGAATAATACAGAGTAGTAGAACTATAGTAGAATAATACAGAGTAGTAGAACTATAGTAGAATAATACAGAGTAGTAGAACTATACTAGAATATACAGAGTAGTAGAGCTATAGTAGAATATACAGAGTAGTAGAACTATACTAGAATACACAGAGTAGTAGAACTATGGTAGAATATACAGAGTAGTAGAACTATACTAGAATACACACATAACTCTAGCTATAGAAAACAAAACACATACCATTACATTTATCGTCTTCTTCACCAGAGCTGTTGGAGGAGCTAGAGTTGACAGAACTGTGTCTATTTAGCCCAGACTCTACGGAGGCGTATCTACTACCACCCGACAATGTGTGCATCCTCACAGAAACGTGACTGAGAGAGCCGTGCAGGCTAAGCATGACGCTGTATAGGCTCTCTGAAGCAAGATATTACATGATAGACACAGCGTTGAAGAGTCACACTCTACTAAATGCTACAGAACATACGCATTGGTCCAGAATGTTGAGCTTTTTCAACATTTACTACTGACAAAAAGTTTGGGCAGTTATTGAAACATGGCAGAGATAAACTACATACCGTGCACTTTTTCGTGGGCCACAATCAATACGCTGTCATCATCACCATTACGAGTGTCGGCAGTCTGAAATATACAGCAACTTTCAGTGGAAGTTTAGACCCCCTCCCCCAAGTAGCTGGTAGAATGTTTGTGATATTCATTTGTGGAGCAAATGGCAAAATCAATTACAAACAAATAAGTATTCTGGGCAATAACTTGTATAGCCTAAATATCCTTGGGACAAATATTCTGTAGCCCAAAAGTCCCAAAGACAACATAATTATATTGATACATAACCAACACAACAGACAGACGCATAGACAAGTGTTATACATACCTTGTGTATTCTACTGTACTTCTTGCACGCTTTCACATAGTCCTGCACTATGTCCGTCTTGCAAACGTCTTCGTCCATATTTGACACGTCTAGCAGGTGGTTGTCAGCGTCCAGAAACAGCACATTCTCCTGTAAACAAACAGCTAAGATCAGCACAAAAAACAAACGACGGGAAAGAGCTCAACAAATAACAGAAACGCACATCAAAAATAAAATTGAAAGCTATGACATAGCATGCAGTAGTGAGAGACGCAGCGAACGGTGATAAAGTGTGCTGAAGCTTTGACAGGAAACAAGTCATGGGCGGAAGTCAAGGTCAATACACGTCAGTCGATGGAGCAAGGTGAAGGTCGATAAAGCATAGTAGAAGAGTATAAGAGAGACAAGTCGGAGAGACTGAGGAGTGACGGAGGGGGAGGAGGGAGGAGTGACGGAGGGGGAGGAGGGAGGAGTGACGGAGGAGGGAGGTGAGAGGAGTCAAATGATAGGATATAATGATTACATGCTGCGTCAGCACCGGTGCATCCACTGCTGCCAGACTCGCGCTGCCACTGAATTTTTGTTCAGGTCTTGTTGCGGTCTCGCCATCTTGAATATTTGCAAGCAGCAACCAATCAGAGATGAGCTTGGCTACTGTGTGTGACTCGGGTGTTCCGTCGGCCCCACGACTGTAGCCTGAAGTAGAGACTTGACATAATCTAATGCCCCATCCAGCCCAGAGACTGGTGCAGTCATTGGGCGCCCCTCACCGGAATCTCTATCATGGATCCTTAGCTAAACCCTTCAGCTTACTGATACATTGATATCTACTGGCATTATCTATGTGCCCTATATTATAATAACTACTCCATTATATCAGGATTAAAAGGTGGATATACTTCTAGTTAGTGCGATGGCATGCCTTAGAAAAGTTTTAAATTAAAAGAGAATATAACTCTAAAATATAAATACAACTTATAGAATTCCATAAGTAAAACATACCTGACTGGAATGCTGGAAAAATATAGTTTATTGCAAACTCTTTCTACGTTAAATGAGAAATTTATATAGAAAAAAACATAAATAATTAAAAAAATTATTTTAGCAACTTATTATTATGTATTTATTTATAGACATGCTTATTACTTACTATATACCTACCGCTAAATATTTAGTATTTACTCCTATATACTTACTGAATAGATATTGCTAAACATTTACTCCTATATACTTACACATATATACTCAGTACTGTATACTTACTCCTATATACTTACACATATATACTCAGTACTGTATACTTACTCCTATATACTTACTCATATATACTCAGTACTGTATATTTACCCCTATATACTTACACATATATACTCAGTACTGTATACTTACTCCTATATACTTACACATATATAATGGATATTAGCTAAAGCAAAAACTATCTTAGTGTGGAAAAACTATAGAGAATTAAATGAAACCCACCTATTAGTTTAATATTAATCTGTGGGAGGGTCATGAAAGACTTGGTCATCTTCACTGCTGCCATATTTGCTTGGATAAAGTCGTTGGTTTTGGCCATTAGGTTTGGATTATTGCCAACAAAGTTTCTTAGATCTGCAATACATCTTTAGGAATTAGTAGAGATCATTGATATGCAATACAGGAATAGATTATGTAACAGGATTAGCATTATTATGTAATCAACCTACATAAAGCATGTGTGTGTGGGGGGCAATGAATTCCAGAAGTCTGATGGGGCTGCCACACTACAGTCAAAACGGCCATCTTGAACGCGTTTTCGAGGCTAAGCGTTGACCTCTGTGACGTCACAACTGAACGCAACTGTCAGTTTTTCGCGATGCGATGAAAGTTCAACATGTTCAACTGTCATCGCTGAAGTTGAGCGATCAGCCAATCACTGACTGGCCAGGTAAACCCTGATTGGTTAAGTGCTTTTACTTTTTCCACGTGCTACTAGCGAGCATTATTATTTGATTTGGTTCTTCGAAAATTATATTAATTTACTTTTAAAATAATTATGATGAAGTTATGTATGAAAGTTTCAATAAATCATGAAAATAAGTATTCATTAGATAGATTTTGCTAAATTTTATCTGCATATTTAGTTTTTCTAATTTGGTTGAATTTTATTAGCGTACTATAACTATTTAGTTCTTTAGGCTAGTGAATGAGCTTGAATAAAGCTAAGTAATATCATTAAATAAAGCTAGTAATTTTGAATAATTGAAGCTAGTAAATTAGAATAAAAATAACTAGAAAATCTTATTAAATTATGCTAGTAAATCTCAAAAAATTGCGCTAAGATTAATTGTTGGTTACTGTGGATACTGCAGAAACTGGTTTATGGCATTCCTATTGGTTTAAAAGTTTACTGCGAGACTAGAGACAGTTAGCTTTCATCGTTCGTAGTGAACTGTAGTGTGACCAGCAAAAAGTAGGACGTGACGTTGAAGGCATGCGCAAGCAGCTCCAAAATGGCCGCCACAGTCGCGTTTCGACTGTAGTGTGTTATGGGCTTAAGAATAGACTGGAGAAGGGATTGAACTGCACATTGACTGATAAAGTTCAGCTAAATCATGTAATTTAGCTTCTGGATATCTAATAAATAGCCTGAGATCCCTGAATACAGCAAACTAGAACATGGCTAACATTGAATTAACTACGGGATATATGTAGTTGTTTTTCTTAATTGTTGAATAGAGATATTTTTAGATCTCAAATCTTCAACAACAGAGTATTTGACCCATAAGGTACGTGATGCACTGAGCTTTCATCACGCAGGATGTGTGAGGAATTTGATAACAAGTTGAGTAATGTAAACATAGCAGCCAGTGCTCTCACTAGCTCCAACTATACACCCCTAGCTCTCACTAGCTCCAACTATACACCCCTAGTTCCCACAGAGCTGTACACACCCCTAGTTTCTACACAGCCCCTAGTTCTTACCTACGCAGTTGGACACAGAAATGTGTTCCATCAGGTGGTCTGAGCAGTACTGGGCCACTTTGTGGAACTTCAATTGGCAGGCCGTCTGGTACACGTCCCTCATGTTTCTCAGAGAGATATTTAGTCTAAAGAATGCAGATGGGGAGACAACTTTAGACATGCCATCAGTAAATATAAAAATGTGGAACTCAAACTAAGTCAATGAGAGAAATCCTCACCTCCCAGTGTATGCGTAGTTCAACAATATCTCAAACACTTCGGGAGTTGCCTCCTTCACGTTGTAATACTTCCTAGCCTCGGTTCTAGGGTCCTGCTCGAACATGGACATGAAGTACGGACTAACGGAGGCTAAGACGGCCTGATGGGCGGTAAACTCGGCCAACTTCTTACCCACCTACAATCAGGAAGTGACATCAGTTGGTCACTAAAGTCTAAACACACCACACTGTGTTCCAGTGTTGGAGTAGCTTAGATTTAGCAGAGAGGCTGTAGATTAGAGTCAAATAAACTCTATTATCATATTAGCTGTTGTGAAATCAATAGAAAGTGAATTAAAATGTAAACAAGTAGATAATGTAAACACAGTGCCGAAGGGGCAAAGTCCAAGTGATTTAGACCGGTCAGAGCTAAGTCATTTCGAAGGCAATGAACTGAAAGTTTGACCTAAACAGCTTGCAATGCTGATAGCCATCGACTCATTAGAGAATTTTAATGCTAGTAGTTAGTACTACGATATATCACGTGACAAAGAGGGTACTTGTCAATGCTACTTCACAAGTAATATGTATGGAAGCAGAGCTTTTATCTAGGAGTGGGTCAACATGTAGATCAAATCTCTCATTACACGCCTATATTCACAGTAACCCTAAGTTCAACTCATTTGAGCCTACAGAGTGACTGAAGCCTATAATATCAAAAAACCTTTTAGCACACATCACTGAAAAGGTTTGTTAGGCATGCTGTGATAACTATGAATATTTACGCAAACACCAAGGAATGTTGCATCTATGTAACAGGATATAGTAGGATAAGTACCCTTAGGACACAGTCACATAGCTGCCCGGCCTGACGGAGGGTGTTCATCCCACTTAGAACTGAGTGAGTCACCACCTCATCCTGATAGGCTATAATCTCAGTATCTATCGCCTCATTGGCTGCTTTATCGTACTCCTCGTCGTCACTCATCTTAGCACCGCAAATTACGTCTATCTTCATATTGAGTGGTTTCTAGTCTACAGATTAATTCAAATTAACTAAACAATTGGGAGAAACATAGGAAATCAAGCAAATTAAAAATAGCCTCCATTATTTAGTTGTATTTTCTAAACTTTCATTAGTTTAGACTTTAGAGCAAAAACCATATACATTGGCAGCTAAATTCTGAAAAATAGCAATAAATACTGAAGGTTTTGAGTGTGTACTAAATTTTGTAAACTGACCCAATTAGTTTCAGTACGAAAAAGGGTTTAGTTTCAAAGCCAGAGATTGAATAAACTACTACCCTGTGTTGAAGGGCACATTATATAACAAAGCAGACTGAAAGGTTATACTTTCAAGGCCATTATACTGGTCTGTATAATCATAATTATTTGGCAAAACAGAGAAACAATACCCTAGACCTGTGCTAACAATAACATAAAAAACCCATACACCATATACATATAAACAGAGCCCCAGGGCAGTTGCTAGGCAACCAAATATGTACTTAGCACTTCACTTTAATCAATATTGAATTTCCTTTCTTCAATTTCGATAATGTTGAAAATCAACTATCAATACAGTATTACCAAAAGCATTAACTATGTGTAAAGAAATTGTTAATCTTACTATTATGATTAGGTCTTTCTAGAACATCATTGTAAACCAATTTTTCAACAAAAATGAAAAATCAGCCTACATGAAGCTTTATAGAAAACTTTGTAAACATCAAACTAAACTGGATATTGGAGAAATAAGCTCACACTATGCTGAGCTATAATGTTGCAACGTATTACCAAAGATTCTATCAAAGACAACTGCTTTGTATTGCTGAATAGAAGTGGGCATAGCTACGCAATCTAATGGACAAAGCGGTAAACATTGCATGATGCACCAACGCAAATTGTAAAGGAACATGAATATAAAGGAACTACCTAGCATCCAGCAGAAACAAAAATAAATACATTTCCAATAGCCATAGTCACTCTTATATCTTCTTATCAGAATTCAGCTTGCAATGCAATATATATTTATTACGTGTGTATTTTAACAAGAAATCTAGTATTTTTGTGAACTATTTTTAGTCTAAGAAATAAACATAACTAAAACATTACCAGTAACTATAAATTTTATTGGAGATAATTTTCTTAGACAGACATAAAGTATATAACTAAGTAAAAGTGGAAACTACTAGTCTTCATCTACCACAAGCACTTTGTTATTAAATATGTTATCTATTATCAGCTAGACTCGACAACACGCTGTCTGGGAGTTTATCACGAGCCTATTAGTGTGATAACAACGACTGTGTTGATTTAATCAGCCTATGGGTCATGAAGACAATGTACACCTCCAAATAGTTTCAGGAAGAGGTTTCAAGGTCAAGTTAGTTGACAATCATATCTTAGCTGTATTGTGCGAAGAAAAAATTCAACTTTATCAAAACTGATATATCAATAAATATAATTACTAGCTATACTTAAAGGTATAATTAATTATAATGAACAGCTAATGCTATAGTTATTAATAGATATTGAATTATAGTGAAGTTAATAGTAGTAGCCACAAGTACAAGTTGAATAATTAAACAATTAAATGTTTAAATTTAAAATGAAAATACATAGAAGTGCAGTGACTGTGAGTGTGATGGCGAGCTGATCAACGTCATGATGATGATGATAATCATAATGATGAGGTATTGTTACACTTTGACTTAGTCTTGCAATTTGAGTCACTGTTACACACTACACAGGTTAAAGTTTCTGGATATTCAATTTTATAGTCATACTCAGTCATAGTGATTGTCAATGTCATACTTATACTGATACTAATACTAATAGTAATACTCTAATAGTAATTTTAAATCTACTAATAGTAATAGTAATAGTAATACCAATACTAATAGTAATAGTAATACTAATAGTAATAGTAATAGTAATACTAATAGTAATAGTTATAGTTATAGTAGCAATACTAATAGTAATACTTGCCTTAGGCTTATGCCTTGCTGAAATTAGAGTCTAGTAAGATAATGCAGGAGAAAGCCTCGTTAATGTTGCTGGTGGTTTAGTCTTCGTGAACATGTGTATTTGGTACAAAGTTCAAAATAAAAATGACAATGCCAATACGAATAGCATTTAAATATTAATATGTTTCCAGTCAATCCTCAATACATCCATGTGGCCCTGCACAAGCATACTTATATGCACCAAAATCCACAGTGAACACGAAGTTACAAATTACGGGTCGATGACTTAATACAACCATCAACAGCGCAATAGAGACTTTGGGAGAATGTACTACGTATCTGATTGGTTAATCGTTACGGAAAATAATGTTTTATAGGACATAGGAATGGTTGTTGTAAACTGCAAAGAAAACAACTCCATGATTGTTTTAGTTCTAGAGGATTTCCAACCTCATTCCTAATTAGACATTCCTTGGCAACCTCGTGATTTATTGACACTAAAGGCATAAAATTAATCAATTCAACAGCCAGGGACTAGCTTTTGCAAGCACTGCAGATAGAAATATTATATTTCTGCGGTTTTAATGACATTCTATAGCCAGTGGTTGCTATAAATAGCAAACACACTAGACAACTATAGACTAAAGGTTAAAGATCACGTTTGCCGTGCCTGATGTGCGCATGATAGATCATTCATAAGGGGATCAACAACTAGTGCCACACAATGTATCAAAGCAATATTACATTGAAGTATGCTATACGTATTAATCAATGGTCACCCAAAGCTTACAGATAGCTTTAAATTTTTACATAATGATTAGCAAGGATTCTTCACCTATCAAGATATTATACATGCAGCACTCTAAAGTCTTACCAGACTAAGTTCTCTTTGACTAGGCTTTCTCACGAAACACAACTTCTAAACGAAAGCACCTTCTAAATGCTCTTGTCTTTCGTTTAGGCAGCATTGTTGCACAAACAACCCATTAAATGGAAATTTTTGCAAAAAAAGTCCTATTTACCAGGACATTGACTCATCACATGACCTTATTGCCCTCCCGGTCACAAGATTCAGTAGATGATATTGATAATTCGATTAAAACTACCCAGGGCATCACTTAAAGTCCAGCAATCCCAGCATGAGTTAAAAGGATCCAAAGGTTAATGCACGCCATAAAATCATTATCTAAGGAGTTCTGTAGCAAACAGCAACTATTGGAAGATCAGACAGCTTTGGTAGGGGAGGGCATTAAAAACCAGCAACTATTCTTGAAGAACTGGAAACATACTCATTCTTTGAGCACAGAAAAATGTTTTAAGCCAACTTTTAATTATACATCCTAAAATGGCGATACAAGAAAGGAAGCATTTTGCAAATAAATTAATGCATAATATATTAAAGTTATAAATTATCATTTTTATGTGGAACTGATGGACTATGGTTGCCGAGGTAACTAATTGTGTTAGGGTGTGGATAGGCATCTGCTTGCATACAGGATTACTTTTGGGTTAATTAAATATTTTCACAGATGACAAGACAGCTGATAGTTCTATGCTTTGTAGCTCACACAATTGATCTCTTTGTATAAGCAGCAATTGACCTCTAAGGCCTGTCATGATGCAATGAGTTATTCAACATGATATGGCACCATCTGGTAACTAGCCAATTACATGTAGCTGCTTTCTACTCAACTGAGTATAGTGAATGGAGTAAATTCAAATAGTTACTCTGTTTACAAATCTTATTTACTAAACCTGGTGTCAAAAGTTCAATTATTTATAAACATTTCCCAACAGATTGAGTCTATGCAGAGTATAAATGTAAGCATGTCTAATGGGTTTTTCTATAGCCCTTGGGTAAAATTAGCTTAAAATATTGGAACCTATAATTATATTTCTAAGTTCACCTATAAGCGTATAATTCAGTAAAGCAATGGGTATAGTGTTGAGTGTAACCAATAATTCTAGCAAAGTTTTAAAATATACATAAACATATTTTCAATGTTTTCAAAAATAATTAGCTTTAAAATAAAGTAAGTAATTAAACATTTTGGTGTTGAGAGATAAGTATATAAAATGTACGTAGAATTTTAAAGAAACTGCATGTATGATTATTTGTTTTAAGTCAGACAAAAAAATTGAAATAAAAATTACACTTATTACAGTTTAGTCATTTAAATATTGGGTTTAATTCTACCTAAGTCGGCATTTTTAGTTTAAGGTACGGTTTAATAAAATGTTTTAGTTTTGACTTCTATACCTTTAACATATACTCATAGCTAGCTTTTTAAGTTGACCAACTATATCATGCATCTACTAGTTAACATGGGTGCATGTTAATAAATTAATAATAATATAGGCTATAATTATATAGTAACTATTAGATTATTCTAACTTATGAGAACTACACGACCAAGTCCAGTGCAAGCATAGTAACTAATTCACTGAATCAATATATCAACTCTTTGCTTCAAGAGACACAAATAATTATATTTCTATTTACCAAGAAGTGTAAACTAGTAGCCAACCACCTGCTACTACCTGCCATATTTTAAATGCAGAAACTATCTATCTTATGGGCAATGTTGACATGTCATAACCAAAGGTTCATTTAGACACATGTCCTGTTTTAAAGTATACACATCCTGAACCTACTTGCTATACAAAGCAGTCACTAGAGTTATATATTAAAATATAATCAATCTGAAGAATGTATTCTTGAGTTCAGTTATTTGCAATATATAGTCATTTTACAAAGCAATGAAATGCGGGTACTTATGGGATGGTTGATTTATTTTTAATCATAATGCAATCAACCATGACAAACACTGGCAAGTGTTAGCAGGTGCCTGGACATATGTTGCAGCTACCAAACTAGTAAAACTGCAGCTTGGTTAGGCTTTTTTGTTACAATTAGAGACTCTAACTTGTGGATGTCAGTATTTGCAGTCGTTTATAGCCTCATTTCTCACAAACTGGTGAAAAGCTTATAACTTCAAACATAAACACCAACCCAACGCCTTTTGCATCTTAGCTGTTAGCATTGAACTATAATCCATTGAACAATGGGTTATAGTTTCAGCTCAGTGGCTGTTAACACCAGCTAAGATATGGCATTTAATATTACAAACAGCAGCTTTCAGATTTTTGACAGTACATTTGATAAATGCATCGCGACTTATGTTATATATAAGCTGCACTCACACCAAAAACTTACCTTTGTACACCAAAGATGCCAAGAGCTTCTGATTGGAAGTCCATTATAAATGCTAAGCAAGTTCATTCATATTTAATGCTTTATGTTATTAAAATTCCTGCATTACTCTAAGCGTTGCTAGTACAGCAGTGAAAGCTTAATGATGTAATGACTATTGCATATTCCTTGCCTGCAGTAACTTAATTATGCTGCTTCCATAATCAATAATCATGCTATGTAGAGAAAGAATTCTACTTACATCAATATAATGCAGCTGGTTATGTAAACATGTATAATAATACTTTTCTGATGATTGATTCAACCTCCCACTTACAGTTAGACAGATTCTGAGGCTGCATGAATGCCTAAGGTTAGGGTGGGGTAGAAGTCTTAGACTCAGCACCAGACCAATATAGTAGCCTATACATAATGGTTTACAAGGCTAGAAAGGTCATACAATCATATACATGGGGTGGGCAGATGCTTGCTATATTATACTATACTAGTTTAACTAGTTAGTTATATAATATATGCTATTCAGCTACTATATTATGTCTCTCATTATATAGATTAATTGCGTAATGATCTGTTGGATACCTTACAAGTTATTTTGGATAGTTATTGTTGAATTTGTAACAAAACCCACAAGTTGAACATTATACAGTCTCTTTATAATACAGATTCAAGAGGCTCTAAGGATTGTCCTCTCCTGGCATTGACTGTGGGTTTTTATCACAAAAGAAGCATAAATTAGAAAGATTTCCCGGTGTCATCCCAAATTAGTTATTATAGCTATAAGCATATCAGCTATTTAACAATCAATACAACAGTTGTGTAGGTACCCAAATAAAAAGTAGCGTCTATCTGGGATAAAACCAAATTCTCTTCCACCACCACTTTTTGCAGTGAAAACTGGAGCATGTGTTACTAAGGCTATATTTATCATTGTTGTCAGGACAACACTCTATCTTGTCTACATACTTTAATTACAAATCAATTTTTGAGCATTTTTGATGAAGGAAATACAACTCCTGTACTTTACTTTAAACTCCTTTATTAACAAGAACTTACATATATGTATATAATTGTAAGTAAAAATAGCACAAGTAAAAATGGCACAAATGGAAAAGTAGGAAAAAATGGCGCACTGATGTTAAATTTTCTCAAACCCCAAACCCTCAAACTTAAAACCCCAACCCCAAACTCAAACCCCCATTTCCAAACCTCAGCTCTCCATCCTAAACGCCCAACCCCCCCCCCTCAAACCCTAATATTTAAAATGTGACATTTTTACCTACTTAATAATTTGTACCATTATTAATGACACCATTATTACCTGTGCCATGTTTACCGGACACCATATGTATAGTGTATACGTGTATAAAATTTACTATAACATAAATAAATTTTTATCTTTTCATATATCATTCTGCAGCAGTCAGCTGTATCTTAAAGGGCTAATGATAAAATTCAGAGTTGACTGAAAGAAACATTTTCTTTCAGGTTTATTTCATTATTTTAATTATGTAAGTTTTATTGGAAACATTCAACTTATTTGGTTCCAACTATGAAAGCATATAATACCTTGGTACCATCCAAGAGAAATAAATTTTGCATTGCTATTTATTGTTATGGTGAGTTGAGTTAATTTTGTCAAAATACATATATTACCATCTCAAAAATGTAGATCTGGTTAAAGTTTCACAACCCGAAATTATCAAATATTACTTTGTTTATTGAATTGAACTGCGGTATTTCACAGTCTTTAAAACATTTTGTATACATTGCGAGCTATGATATTTAATAGCTAACTATGTATTCCTGAAACTGCTTCAAAGAAAATAATATATTGTTAAAAAACTAAAGCTGCAAAATGTTCCTATAATAATGCATTTTTTCATGAGTATATATAGCAATTTATAATGCAAATAAATTTACTTTTCAAATCATATACAACACAATATTGATTGCATACACTATATATATTATAATGTTATAATAAAAGAACTCTAAACAAAATGTTACGAAACAATACAACAGTTTATAAACCATAACAAAAGCTTGGAAAGAGCCTGTGAAACCTGAAAAATATCAACTATAAAATAAATTTACTACATTTATTATATAATTTAGATAAACATGAATTATAAGTATTTATTTCAAACATATAATGAAATATTTCCGGCTTCTTGGCTAATTAATGGAGTCGTTTGATCAAATCACTATGCACTTCCTTTGCAGAATATCGCACCAAACATTCAAATCACAGAAATATTAAATAACATCAGTCATCAAAACTTTCTCATAGCATTCCGAACTGCCTAATTGAAGAACTCTCCCATAAGCTGGATGAACTTCTGACAACCAACACAAATTATGGGGAGACAACATAATACCAGAGCACTGCTGCTGTTTTGCACACAAAAAAGCACATTTTTCAATAATGCCCTCTTGTGTTTCAAACTGATAATCTTTGTAGCCATAGAAACCATTACAATGGTGCATCTTGAAAAACTTCACATGGTAAACAGGTGCAGCCTCGTTAGCAGTGAGTGAACCCAGGGTAGTTTTAGCAGCAGGTGTGGCCCCTTCAGTAGGTGTGGCCTCTTCAGTAGGTGTGGTCTCAGCGGTAGGTGTGGTCTCAGCAGTAGGTGTGGTCTCAGCGGTAGGTGTGGTCTCAGCAGTAGGCATGGTCTCTCCACTAGATGTGGTCTCAGCAGTAGGTGTGGTCTCAGCAGTACGTGTGGTCTCAGCAGTAGGTGTGGTCTCAGCAGTAGGTGTGGTCTCAGCAGTAGGTGTGGTCTCAGCAGTAGGCATGGTCCCTGAGGTATAAGTGGTAGTCACTGCCCGTAAAAATTATAAATATATTACATTTTATGCATTAAATTTACTTATGCATTTGTTTTTTAAAACTAAATTAATTTAAAATTTTAATTAAATAAAAATTAAAAGCCAAATTTATTAAAGCAAAACATAATTTAAATTTTGGAAATGCTAATTAGTGTGAAGCTCTAAAATTTTAAGTTTTATTTCTGTTTTTTAGCTGGGTTGAAATTATCCTTTTTTACTGTAAACACTTTTAAATTTATAAAAAACTGATCTTTACAAATATAGTTTAAAATATTCCAATAAAAATAAAAGTTGATACTATGCCTTTAATAAATATACTCCATGTTTTAAAGAAAAATGATGTATGTTCTGCTAATGATAATAATCAAACAGACCTTTTGCAGTCTACAAAATAGACCACTTACTAAATATAAACATTTGGGAAATGTTTAGCCTGTTAAGGCAAGTAGTTTGAAGTGGCAAAGTCATCAAAGTTTAGTGAAGCATGAAATATTAAACCAAGTGGGGTAGAAGCTACCCTTATGGTAAACACAAGAGAATATACAGGCTGTATGTTTACCTTGATTTGAAGTAGCACAGGCTGATTGGCAGAGAAACTCTAATGCCTTTTCTTTCTTATAGAAAATACTTCCATTTGCTTTAAGCACCCATTTATAATCCTCAGGTGTACTGGGGTTTACATGCTGTGTTCCTGTGATACTAGGGAAGTCTAATAGCGAGGAGCCATCTGTCCAGTAATGTCCAGAATTAGTGTAAATAATTCCTACGTGCGTAGTGGCACAGCCATCTAAAAATATATGCATGTATATATAATATATATATAATATATATATATATATATATATATATATATATATATATATATATATATATATATATATATACATATATATATATATATATATATATATATATATATATATATATATATATATATATATATATATTTAATTAATTCATAGTCAAACTCTTGAGATAAGTGAACAAGCAATTTTTTCAATTCATCATTATTTCTGATTATTGATATACTAATTTTAGACTAGCTGCTTTATTCTTTACTCTTTAGTTTTGCATAATTCAATTGTTTATATCAACCAGAGCTGACCAATCAAATGTTGCATATCAACCTGCTGACCAATCAAATGTTGAATATCAACCAGCTGATTATTGCATTATTTCATATGATCAAATTGACCAATTAGATCGTATTGGATGTCATATAGTAAAAATCATATTAGCTTTGAAAAAATCGCATCCTAAAAAACTGGAAAGCCAAATAATAATGATAAAACTTGGGAAATAAAAAAATGTAGACTAATAAACCATACTGCATTTGGTCTCCAAGTATGACAATAGGAAGTTGACAGCGTCTTGAGTCTTAACAATAGGCAGCCTAGCGTCATTCCCGGCGCAAATTGCTGCCGCTGCACCAAAACTGACTCTTTGGTCAAAATATTTGTAACAATATTCGTTGTGTTGAGTCCACAATGGTAGACAACTACAGGCTGACATCTCGTACAACCACTTGACTAGAACAACAAATAGAACAGCAAAGTGTGACAGCCTGAACATTTTATGCTTCTGCTACTGCCGCTGCTGCTGCTGTTACTGCTGCTACTGCTACTGCTGCTGTTTAGCTGAACTATAAGTATAGTATAAAGCAGTGAAAACACAATTTCCTTCTCACTTATTAAACGACAAATAGTAAATCTAATGATTGTTAGAAAAACAATTAATATTTTAATATCCTATATATTTTGCCGATGATGAAATAATTATAATACTATAATGAGAGTTTGTAATATATCGTTATATTGATAAACTGACCATTTACGTTTTAGAAAATGCAACCGCACCATATATTATAAGCTGCTGCAGTTTACTGTGTCAAATTTCCTCTCCACCTTCATTTCTGTTATATGATGCAGTAATATATTTATACTAACAAATCACACTTTCTAAATTTTATGCTTCATTCAACAAACTATAGTTCATATTTCAAATTTTTTAAAGTTTTTTTCCTAAATTTTAAGAGTTATAACACCAGCCTCTGTCCCAGATTTTTATTGTCTATTGACTTTAGAATAAAGAACTTTTTCTTAATTTTATACAAAGCTTGATAATACACAACTTCAAAACACAGTATATGCTTTATGTGTTTAAAACATGCATCTGAATATATATATTAAATAATTCACTCTTGAAATTCTGCTGTTACTGGGAAACTCACTGTAGATATAACCAAACAGGTACCGCACTATATAAATGTTCCTTTACATCAAATATTTTCACGTCCCAAATAGAACTCTTACTCAATCAGAACTGTTCTTTATAACAATAATCATTATTTCAATAGTTTTGATTTCTACTGACGTGTCCTAACCTGAATTCATTTCAATCAGTTTCAATCTCTCGGCTAAAAACATAATATTTTGAAGTCATCAAAAGCGTTATTAAAAGTTTCTTTTGAGTAAAACTTCAAAATCAATCAACAAGCTTTAAACTGTTCATCATAGTTATAAAACTTTAATTATATATTTACAATCACATCATCACTGTTTGTAGCCCAACCCTAATGCAATGCTTTTAATCAGGTTCATCAAAGCTTTTCTGATAACACTTCAACACTGAAAACTGTAATTAAACATCTGTTTTCTCTAGTCCAAGTATAGATGACATTTATTAATATTTTTCATATTGTCAGTGTAAACCTTGTATAGGACGAAGAAACTCTTAGCATTGCTTAAAAAAGTTGAAAAGAATGAAATTTTTATATTTGAATATATTTTATGGCATTCTTTTTTTGAATGATTTGAGCCATGGTTCTCCAAAGACATGCTGCTTGGAAGGATGGGTGGAACATAACAGCACCTGTTATGAGTACCACGACGAAAGAGAGTACTTCGCTACAGCTTCTACTGCTTGCTCCAAAGGAAATGCTGTGCTAGCTTCCATTCGATCAACTTCAACACTTTCGTTCTTACTTGACTGGATAAAAAAAGCATGCAGTAAGTTAAGAATTTTGCAGCATATATCCTAATCTAATAAATTATCTTTGGTAGTTATTTGATTTAATGAGGCATCACTTATTTTGTCTTTCTCAGAGAGAAATAATGAAAATAAGATATTAACAAAATGGAAATGAAAATATTATTTTATTGCCAGTTGCTAAATCATAAAGAGCTTTTTCAAACAGGCAAATGTAGGGCCGTGCATATTGGCATATCAGGAGAGTTCGAGCATGCCCGTTGGCTAGACAACAATGCTTTAATATCGGAGTCGTACCACCCTGGGCTGAGTGATCATGATCATAGCTATAGTGACACAAGATCTCAGTGGAGACTTATTATCAGTGAGAAAGGAGAGATAGACTTTCACCAGGACAATGGGTTGTCCTTCTTCTGTGCCAAACCTTTTCTCTGCTCCGATAGCAACGGTAAGTGACATATCTACTTCTCATTATACATTATTTTTCTCTAATAATAGAATTATATAGTTCTTAACAGGCTTTAGCTCTCTATGCTAAACTCTCTCAAGCTAGTTTATAGTCGCCATCCCTGCGAGACTCCCTGATGGAAAGGGGTTTTTGCTAAATTGAACTAAAGGCTTATTCATATGTGGCACAGGAGCAATTATGACTGGATGCTGTTCCTAACATCACCAATGGCCTTTTTGGAGGCTAGAACCTATGGCTTTGTGCTTACTAGACAAACGCTCTAACCCCTAGATCACAGCTGCTCCCTAGGTTTTAATTCTCTACTATATTCAATACATTGCTGCAATACATCATGTGACATTACAGTGGAAGAGACCACAGTCCCAGGTCCAGTGATTCCGGAGAATAGTAAAGAAAACAAACCAGATGTTGGCTGTGTAGAAACCTCAGAGTCAACTGGCCACTACCGATTCGTCATCGTCAAAACGTGTGATGAATTCTCTGGTTATCGGGACTTCCTGTTTAAAGAAGGGCATCTGTCTATCAGCACAGAAAAATGTGCTTTACTCTGTGTGAAACAGCAGAAGTGCTGTGGATTTATCTGAGTCCACCTAACAAATGCCAGTTGCTTAGCAACGCATCACCAGGCCAGACTAGTAGCATCAGAGACTGCTATCTGAAGTCACAAATCTAACTCGTGTATGAGAATGCAACTCCCAGTCTCAAACCAATCGTATTTCGATTGTATACTTGTTAATATTTGTATTATCTGTATATGATTTCTGTTGTTTTCAATTAACACAAGGAAGTTTCAGTGTAGTTAAAAAGCATGGGACTGTTTTACCATTATAGGAAAGAAAGCAGGCTGTATTTGTGTACTCCTAAGGCAGTTTCAATTACTGCAATAGTTTTTATAAATAATATTGAGCTAGAAGAGAATTTGTAAAGTTGTAGTTATTGTATTTTTCTCCTCGATTGATTACTGCCTTTGATGCGTTGTTTTTCAATGGACTTGGAAGATGTTCACATGAGAGCCAATGACCTACTACAGCTAGAACCCATCATCATCATATTGACAGAGAAAGTGCTACAGTACTGGATATTTTTGTTTATCTACCAGTAAATTATTTTAATCATATTTTAATATTTGGTGTTATGTACTTTCGATTAACCTGGAAGTTACTTTCACTATATTTTAGAAGAACTGATAATGCAGATGAAAGTCACTACCCTGTTTTGTTGAAGTGAGTAAAAGCACAGCAAATGCAACCAAATATAGATTATTGGTTTCATGTATAACCATAGACTGCGAATCAGTAGGTTCCTACAAATATGCAAATTTCCCTCAACATAACTTTTACCAGAAAAAAGTAGTAGTAGTAAAATGAATAAAAATGTTTTATTATTCAGAAGATTAAGATTTGCAAAAACAAGTTATTGAATAAAAACATTCAAAAATATGGTTTACTGTGCAATAAGTAATAAAATACATCACATGCAATGGAAACAGAGTGGTTAATGCACTGTGCAGCTGTTTGATACAGATCTCGAAAGAAAAAACAAAGTGATTATTATACTGAAGATGTCACTGAAATGGCAGTGAAGTGGTACACAGTCACAATGATCTCTAATCAGAAAGTTGAGCATACTAAACTAGTGGGTAGCTAGCGGAGGAGGCAATTCCACACTGGTTGTTCTTATTCCGAGACATCCTGATGTATCCCTGCTCACCCCATGAGGGCCCCCAGCTACAATACATCACCAGTTTATTAGCAAAATCACTACAACTCTTGGGAAATGGTGGAACAAAACTCGCCTACAGACCAGGAAAGAGTTCTATGGGTTTCTCATTAGATATAGAGAAGATAACTTCGTATCTGAATGTTAAACAACTGATGAGGTGCAGTAAATGAGAAAAGCCTGTATTCTAGATTAAAAAGCAGCAAAAGAAGTTCTGTTCTCACAAGAATTTCAACCGGCACCTAAACCGAAATTTAACAAAAAATTAAAGATCTTAGGCTACCTCAATTTCTCAACTACTGCTCCTAAATGCGACTGACATGAAGTTAAAATTCCATGAAACCAAAAGCGACTAACTAGAGGTTATTAGGTCACTGACCTGTTTTTGACGAGCCAATAATCTTTTCCGCCTTCGGTGCCATATCCAACAGCGAGCACACCGTGGTCCAGCTCAGTAGAACTGCACTCTGGCTCGTCGTAGATTCCTGAAACAGAACAACACGTCGTGTCTGCACTGAGTGTTATGTAATAACGCAGATCACCAGTGGATATCTGCGCAGATCACCAGTGGATATCTGCGCAGATCACCAGTGGATATCTGCGCAGATCACCAGTGGATATCTGCGCAGATCACCAGTGGATATCTGCGCAGATCACCAGTGGATATCTGCGCAGATCACCAGTGGATATCTGCGCAGATCACCAGTGGATATCTGCGCAGATCACCAGTGGATATCTGCGCAGATCACCAGTGGATATCTGCGGAACTTATACAACTCTGCTTCTTTATTTCAATTCGACTACTTGAAAACACACGACTGAGAAATACACAAAATGAAAACACGGATACAAAATCCAAGTCTGAATGTCAACAAGATAACAGTTAGACCAAGAAACTAAAACGTGAAAAGCGCTGGACTCAGGACGGTTACCTGACTCGTACAGCTGGAAGGACTGATGACTGGCGTCAATAGCCACACTGACTGGTCCGTGCATAGCAACAGCTTCCATCAGCTTCTCCTCATCTCCTTCCGGGATATCCATGTATCCGCTATCAGTGGCCCCAATATTTCTCTTTCTGAAGTGACATTTCTCATCCTCGCCGTCGTAAGGGTACGAGGTCTCGGTGTCGATACCTGTAACCATGGAAACGCATATACATTACCCTAGCAACGTGTAAACAATCAGATGCGTTGCCTGGCAACCATTCTATAAGTAAACACCGACGATGGGCCAGATTCACTACTAAGCTATATGAGAAATGAGTTGAACCTTGGTTGCCACACTTTCTTGAGCTAGCATAGCCAGAGTGCACAGTCCGTAGACTAAGTACCTTTGTTATCCTTGATGTACTCGAAGGCGTAGTCCATGAGGCCACCCTCACAGCCGTTGTTGCCGTACTCTGTGGAACAGTCTACAAGATTCTGCTCACTCAGAGAAACCAACTCTCCAGTTTTCTTAAAGTGTTGACCTTCAAGGGACCCAGTCTACAAGAACAGTCACTTACACTTGAGGCTACACCACAAACTTGTTTACAACCACAAAGATTGCACTGTTCCCTCACCACACAAGCCACAGACTGGGTATCATCACTATAAATCAGTATAAGAGTACTTTACACTACTAACTGACAGTAAGCCTGGCTATTAAATTACAGACTTTAGTTGTCATTCGTAACAATAGACCTGCATTCATCACCACCAGGACCTATGAATAGATCACGTGATTCACAGGAATGGAGTAGACACGTGACCACATGATCACGAGACTAATCACTATTATCAATACCATGTGGAATAATGACCTTTGGCCAGTACATGACCTGTTTCTGGCACAACTCATGTGTTTCAAATTAACATTGTTGTTCAGTGACACCAGCTCGTGATGGTCACATGATGCTAACACCCCCCACATCCTGTACACGCCCTCTATGTACTGCTAACTTCTCTTCAGCTAGGACTTTCTATACTATATTGCCACTTATATAACCTCCCACACTTGGGTGACACAACTCCGAATCTTATGGTTTCACTGAAAAAGAGGCCGAGGGAACTTACGGTGCTGAATGCCCAGCAAGAGCCGCACTGGCCCTGGTCCTTCACGTCTGTGACATAGCCCTTAGTTCTCCAGTCTACGGTGTCGGGGACGGTAAGGGGTACACTGGGGGAGAGGTAGGTGGAGCCATTCTTCACGGCTTCGGGATTGTGCTTGTATCCATTCATTCTCATGCGGACTTCAAAGATGTCCTGAAATGGAATCGTTACAGTCCGCAATAAGTCAGCCATACTAGTAATAGTCAATTTAGTTTTATTTTTTTATCAAAGGACATAATAAAGTTATCAATATTCAAACATTTTTCGAATAGACGTTCACTCCCAAGTGAGGCATAAACATATAATCTACACTTGCTATGCTCAACCACTGTGCTATGTGAATAAATAGAACATAAGTATTAAGTGTGTTGAAGGAGAGAAAGACAAGTAAGAGAGCAATGACCTTTTATGCAAACAAAACAAACACATATGTTTACAGATAAGAGGGGAGTTTGAAATGATGAAACACCAAAGTCAAAGTGATAATTATTGTTATTCAATGGGTTGTGGCATGCAACAACAATGATAATTATGCACTATTTTGAATACAATGATTCAGCTACACATCTGAATCATGTGACATGTGATTACATCATCATAACATAGCACAGCTGCACAACACACTTTAGTACACTTGTAGTCAGATCTCTTATCATTTGGGATAAACTTGTTTGTTTGTTTAAAGAGCACTTTAACTGAAAAGGAAGTTCACTTGCAGTTCAGCCATTCCACAATACAAGTAGAAACAATTCCATTGAATAACAAACAGAAAACTTTCCATGCCAATCCTACTCATAGCTACTATTTACTAATCAACATACAGATGACTGAAATCTAGTAATAAATGTGCAGAATGAATTTTTAGCCGCTCTGATAGATTAAATCACCAAATAGAAGGAAGGGGCGTAGCACAGCCCTGCAGTAATAAGCAATGGTACACAGACTAACTCTACTCACCAAATCGGAATACTTGTTGAGTCCAAGAGCAAAGGAATGAAGTCCCAACGCCTTTTCCGAGTTGTGCTGCATGATGGAGGCGTAGTTTCTAGCAAACTTCTGGAATCTAGTCCTCTCCTCTACATTGGAGTTGTACTCTTTGGCTATAGAGAGAGAAAGAAGAGTGTGAATCTTCTTAAGGCCATGTTAAATATACAAGGGGCTATTATAGCCATTCAAGAAAAATTAACAATTACAAGTTAGCCTTAAACCTTCCAACTGGAGATGACCAGTCAACTTCAACATTAGCAACGAATGAAGACGACACAAAAATATCACGTTTGGTACACGAAAAATAAAATGCGCTTTACTTTTCAAAATTTAAAAAACAGGTCAAAATTGCACAAAATGGAGTCATCATGAGAACTTACAATGTTGTTTCTTAAAGAGCTCCCAGTGAGTTTTGACATTGCCAGCAGACATGGGCTGAGCCTTGACTTCTTTAGCTGGTTGCACTTCATACCATTTGAGAGTGGGAACAGCACTGGCTGCCAGGACGGACAGGGCAACGAAAAGTAAAACTTTCATCTTTACAGTTTAAGTAAGAAAATTCTGAAAAAATAACAATTCACAAGAAATAGAAAACGTGAAATCAATGTTCTAACAATCAGGAATAAATTCAAGTTTTAAAATAAACACTTGACACGCATTAATTATTTTTCGCATCAACTATTTTTTCAAGTAGTTATAAAATTCATATTGATTTAGATTACACTCAACTTTCAACTCAAACATGTAAAAAGGAAAGAAAGATGTGCTTAGCTGGTGAATATTCTAGTTTGCATGCACGAAATAAAAACTAAAATACTTATTAGGCCACAGAATGAAAAGTAAAAAGATGAACTGTAACTGTAAGCCTAACAGTGCCACTACATCTTGATCTAGTGCTACTGTCTACTACTAGTACTACTGGAAGTGGTATTACTATTATTAGTTATTTGCTATAACTAACTCTAAATCGAAGAGTCAGAGTACCAGTATCACTGTGACTCTGACTGTCAGCCTCAGAGTGAGATCGATGAAACTGAGTCTGATCCGAGTTCAAGTTCAACTTGAACTATCGGTGAATCTATAATATTACAGTGTTAATGAAATCCTAAAGTAAAATCTGTCGCGATATTAGTATTACAGTTTAAATTCGCTGAAAATCAAAATGCGTTATACAACCTACCTTATACACGGATGAGTTTCTAATGTAACAATTCGTTATTCCAGTTCAGTTTTTGTACAAAGAAAACACTCCTATCACCAATAGCGCTGCTACTTCCTTTTGTGCCTTTAGCAAGGTTAATGGACACAAAAAAGCAATGTTGAGGGTAAAACTTACACGCCCGCAATAATAGCAAAATGGCTCGTGTTTTGTGGGTTTTCCAAATCACATGACGGGTAACTATAAACTCAAACTTTTACTTTTTTTAAAAGTTTTCGTTATTGTACAAATTTGAATAGATAACTCTTTACTTAAAGCAAGCCACGCTTATTGTGGGTGAGATAATTCTATGGTTGTGTACTTGCCACAAGCTGGTTCTAGCTGTTGTTTATACATGAGCTAAAAGTTTTGACACAGAAAGGAAGAAAAGCAAAATTTTTTTTAAAATTTCAAACAATTATTTATGCTAATAAAATTGACAAAACTTTAGCTTTGATATGTAAATTGCAATCAATTATAAATGAATTATACATGTCTGCAATTATATAACGCTCATTTATTTAAAAACATAGTGAACTTGCAGTGTCACTAATAGCTTTATTCTAACAAAAATTTTTGAAGATTCCGCTCCCACATTCAAGTTAATCTTTATATGATTAAGTAGATATTCTTATATAGGCAGAACAATAAGAAAAGCATATTCATTTAGCTCTGTGAAGCAGTAACACACGTGTATAGTGAAAATAATTAATGGACGCCATGAAATAATATTTACTTTGATGAGCCAATGTAGCTTATTATGTTTTTTAGTGGTAATATAACATATTATAATGTATAGAGTATAGAGTATATATAGCCACATATAATATTATATAACTATTATATTGTAACATGTAGCCTACCTGCAATACCCACACAGGACAAAGTGGAGATTATAGGTGAGAATATTGTAACCCGGAATACTACATTATACTTATATATATAATAGTACGCGTATAACCATTGCGTTACTTTAGTATTAAATGATATAGTATATTTTATGTTAGGTGATGATAGGTATACTGGAATGCATATATTTTCAATATCAAATTATAGCATACTAACATATTATATCACTATATATTATAACATATAATATTTTTTATACTATTACTATAAAATAGAGTAGCATATAAACAGTCTATATCAAGGCTATACATTGCTATAATATAATGTAATGTAACACTACTGTACAATCACTTCAGTATTGATTTTCTAGTTTCAACAGCCTCGTCAATTCACCAGTTGCTATTGTAATGATGCGGCAGCATAATATGCTGCTGCCGTTATCATGACTAATTATAGACAGCATCTCCTAACACTGATTGCTTTTTATCAAATGAATATAACATTCACTGTGTGTAATGATATAGCTTCAAACATTTTCTACATGCTGAATAATATTGACTTCCAATGAGGAAAATGTTATATACCAGTTACAAGCGTAATAATAACGCTGTGTTGTATAGAGTTAGCTATTATTACAACGTTAGATTAGTTACTAATACCCAGTAAATAGTTACAGCAGCGGCCAGCTTGTTATTCTATGCTAAGTTAGAGAGCAATATTCATCTTCGAAGTAGTTTCCCTGAGCTAGATGAAGGTCTATCTTTCTCACACGCAGTAAGTACTAAGTAGGTACAAATCAACTGATAGTTGGAGAACTTTTTCTTATTGCTCAAGTAGTCTAAATAAATAATTCTTTAATGAAATCAATTGAATTTACAAAGAAGTACCTATAACAGATGTCATCAATTTCAAATTTCCAACACCAGGTTTATTTACTGCATGCCTGGCATAGTTTACAAATTATTATTTTGAAAATTTAGCGTAGTTAACTTTGAGTAGGTATATGGTGTTATGTGAAACATATGGTGTTGACAGATACCCGTTTAGCAAAAATGTGTTTATAGCTGGTTATATCTTTTCAAGCTGATTAGTAGATTTAGAAAGATATTGGCTCAGCAATAAGCAGGCATTATCTACGAAGAAGTTAAATATTTTTCAATATTAACCTTTGAACTGATAGAATTTGTGTTTTAAACGACAGCTTTTATCAAATCACAGCTAAATCATTCCAAAGCGTCAGAGCCTGGTTTAAAACAATAATAATTGTATAAACTAATTTTATCCACTATTGTATAGTGAATGGTTTTAAGCAGCTGTAGTATATATAGAATCTAAACATGCAGTGTTGGGTATCTAATAAGGCTGCATGTAGCGGAAATTAAGCTCCAATATAAAGCTCTTCCTGTTGAAAACACACACTCTGTAATGAGTCATAATTATAGAGGTCAAAGGTCAATCCTTGGATCACGATCATAAACTAATATAGCCAGGTTTAAATCAGTAAATTGTTCACTGCTAAAGGTTAACTGCTGTAAATACACTGTTATTATTAGTCTAATTTGAAAACTCAATTAATCATAATTATAATTTATACTAATAAACAGCAAACGCCACTTGAATAAACAACGTAATTCAGTCTCTGTTGTAAATACTAAAGAATGACATAAAACAGAAGGAAAGGGAAATTTCCTTTGGCAGGTTTTATTGACTAGAAACTTGTTTTATTATACCTCCTGTTTAGGTGGAACTAAGCGTTGAAGTGGGTCAGCTGTTAGTTGCAAAGATGTGGAGCTGGCGCCCAGCTCTCAGGGGAATTTTACAGAGCAAGAAAACCTGGCTGATTGTGGTGAGTTGTATTTATTAATGAAAAACTTTATTTCTATAAAAAAAAACTATACTTGCTATCAAAAACAGAGAAATAAATTGTCTGTTTTGTTATACAAATTATATTTTTGATTTGTCAAAAATTTTATTCACGAATTTTGTATTATTATATAGACGCAGCTCTTGAAATATATAAGACCAAAATATATCATTATACATCTGTATTATAAATTTAATTTTAAACTAGTTTTATATCAAGATAAATTGTTGCTTGTGGAAGCATTTCTGTTTCTATAGCAACTCGACTAACATTCAATATGGTGCACAGGCACTCATGCATAGTAAAAGTTTACAGCATGTGGGAATTACTAAACTATAGCCTGAAAATTGTATTTTAATAAAACAAATATATTATAGTGCAGTAAAATTATTTACATATTCAAATTACAGTTTAATATGGTAATATGTGGTTTTATTACAATTTACAATATATAGAAAATAAATCGAAGTTTGCAATATAGTAATGTTTATAATATAAAAACTTAGGTTAATAAATTGGATCATATTTTTTGCAATCGAAGCACCAAATTACTTTGAAAATTGTATTTGATTGTAGAAAATTTATGACATAATTTTGCTATAATAATATATATCTGTTTTGTTTTATGATATATGATAATATATTATATATATTATACATTATAATATATTATATATGCGGAGAATATATAAAATCCCATCAAAGTAATATTTATTTGCTAAAAGCTAATTAGTAATAGCATCCAATAAGAAATAATTTTATAGCAATCTTATGTAATGTTTCTAATCTTATTTGAGGCTGAGGCAGTCAGCTTTTCCCATATTTATAAGTATACAGAACAACAAACTAATATATAGTTTGTTGTTTGTATAGGCTGCTGCTGCTACCAGCTATACTCTGGTAGTCGGGTCTAACTTTCATGAGTATCTTCGGAGGAAATGGAGGAGCCGAATCTACAAGCAATATGGCCGTAAGTTCAGATTTCCAAATGAGTTCACAGCTATAGGTTATATTTTATTAAATTAGTTTAAAGGCCAAACAAAGTTTTTATTGTTCACAATATTATTTGCTAATATTTTTTCACAGTATATTTGCTTTATCATTTAATAATTTATATACAATTATAATGTAATATTATTATATAATATTATACAATGTTATTATAGTTTTTGGATGCTTGAAGTGCAAACTGAGCATGCGTAAGAGCTTGATATTTGACAGCAGTTGCATGCACTTAGAAGCAAGTTTATTCATGCTCTCAGTAACTTATACATTTGCAGAATAAATTCCAAAAGCACAATTTGATTTGTAAAGTTTAAGAGAAGCTTTTTCTAGTTTTTAGATTTAAGACTATAAACAACGCATGAGTGATTCAACCAAAAGATGCTGTTATTTATGAAAAGGTGAACAATTGCGTACAGAATGTTATAATATTATACTTCTGATGCTATAGTTTCAGCTAGTTTGAATGGTTCTGCTTAAAACTCAGTGATATAAACATTATGTAATAACATAACAATAATAACATAAGCAATAACATAATGACATCATTACATAACATTCATGACAAAGTAGCATTATTTTATTATGTTACATTGACACATTAACATTATACAGTATTTATGGGTTTGTAAACAGAACATGTTGAGGAGTTGTTTTCTTTTTAGTTGATGCAAGTTTGTATACTATACTAGTTAAGAGTTGTGTTCTCTCACAGTAGAAGATGACTCAGTGACTATGGGAAGCAGCGACCACCAGGCAGCCGAAAGTCAGCAAAACCTTTCACTCTCCGAGACTACGCAAGAAACAGGAACAGGAAATGAAAAGCCGGCCTTAGATGAAAGAGAACACAACTCAAAGATATGCCAAGCGGAAACGAAGCCTGAAATCATCATAACGGAGCCGAACACTGGAGGGAACTTGGAGGATGTAAAGGCAGGTCTTCGGCAAGTGTTGAGAAGACTTGAAGAAGAGGAGATAACTCACAAACCTGCACAAAGGGTTGTGGATTCAGCAATCTCCCGGTAAGAGAGTTTAATAAGTTATAGTTTTCAAATATTTAATTTGTTGAAAGAATATATAATTTTATTTGGTAATGTTAATAGTAGCATATGTGGCATTATAGAGTTAGACAATACATAGTACATAGTACGTTATAGAACAGCGGTGTTTTGGAGCTAATTAATCTTATTTAAACATAGTTTAGGTAAAAGTAGAATAAAGATCTTAAACATTTCCATATCGATGATTACAGAACCCTTGAAAGTGAAGGTCAAAGGTTAGAAAAGACAACTTCTTATGAAATCAGTGACTATACTGTGGAGCATCAAGCTAATATAGTTGTGCAACAAGCCTTAAGGAGCCTCTTGAACAGTGTTTCATGAGGGACTACTCCTTTTCATGAGGATATTATTCCCGTATATGGGGAGATTACTCCTGTATATGGGGAGATTACTCCCGTTGATGGAGAGATTATTCCTGTGTGGTAGTGATTTTTATATTATAGTATACTATAATGGCCCAGACTTTGTGATTGTAAACGACTGTATCAAATGTAATTGCATATTGAATATTGTGCACTATTTGTGTGGCAAAGTAATTACATCTGAATGTTTTACGTGTTCTATTTATAGTACTTCTATGAAACGTTAATGTTGCTACTGTGTAGTATATTTCCTTGTACAAGTGTATCATGTATATTGATTAATAACAAGATGAAATAATTATTGCCTAATAATTTTTGGGGCTTCAATTTAGATTGTCAACTGCAATTCCAATTACAGTTGTTCAATTGATAAGGTAAATTTCAACTGAAAGCAACTAAATCACAAGCAAAGGAGAAGTTATATACCAAAGAGCTTTAAAATGCAAATTGCTTAACACAATAATTTTTACAATAACAGTTGCATAATATCTAAACTTTAAAATTGCGTTATTGCCAATATTTGAATACCAACAGATATATATATATATATATATATATATATATATATATATATATATATATATATATATATATATATATATATATATATATATAGGCTATAGCTATAACAATGGTGTACCCTAAGCAATGGAACATGTGATACTTCATGATTTCTCCTTATAGAAATGTTCCAGATAGTTACAAGACACGTAATTAAGTAAGAATAAAATAATTAAACAACTGTACTTTTATTTTTCAGATTATATATTCTCGCTGCTGCATGGTTATAATATACTTTTCAAGTTGTCTCTCTTGATACTGAAACTTTCATACAGATTAAATAACATCCTGTAATTAAAACATTGTTTGAATTTGCTGTACCAACACCTAAGAGAGTATAGCAGTTTCACATCCCAAGCTATATATATACTTTATATAGATAATACGATGGCGCTTTAGGCTAATTTTTGTTGCAATAACCTTTGTTCTATTGAAGTTGTACTGAACAGTCTCTTAAATGAATGCTTTACTTGTATCCTTTTCATATCTAGGCTTTTAGCAAACCATCTAACTGACTTAATTTATATAGCTGTTCATTATATTATACAAATAACACCCAGCACATTCTAATAGTTCTATAACTATAATATATCATGTCAAAACAATTACTTATTATACCTACATATGCTCTACTTCTATAACTGTATACAAGCAAGTGTACCCATACCTTCTACCTTTTTATTCGAATTACTCAAATTGCAAAAACAGCTGCCAACTAGATATAAGGCTGTCAAAAAACATCACCAATGCAATAAAATATTGCCTAACATGTGCCTGCAGGCATCATATTTATGGTGCCTGCATATTTTAAGTACATATGTTATATGTTTTTTGCTGTAAGACACAAAATAAGCTTATAACATTGTATATAATTTCTCAAAAATAAAATTACAGACCATGTTTTTCATTACTATATTTTGCAAATGAACTAAGCTATTTCACTTTGTCATAGTCTATTATTGTTATTATATAATTCACCTACTGAATGGAAAATGCTAATTATCATAACAGACACTGCTGTGTAAATGTTAATTATAATAATACAAATATTATACTATATATATGGTCTATGATGTCTTTTAGTGTTCAAACACAGCTACATGATCGTTATTATAGGGTATGACCTGCCATTAATCACGCATAGCTTGTTGATGACTCCCTCACACAATCACCATCATTAATTTTCACCGTTTCCTTATTCACTGAACATTTCTGCAAGTTTCTCAATTTGATTTGCTATTATTGGGGTTGGGACTTCCTTAAAACCAGCCTATAATGATCTACTGTCAAGTAGAACTAGTCTATTGCATTTCCTTGTATAAAAGAAAAATTGTCACTTTGATTTCATCTTATAAATTACTCTCAATATATATATTATTACAACATATATTATTATGATATAGGCCAGTATAAGTAGATTCTTGCAAAGTATTTACGGCATGCACAGTGTATACATGTATACAGTTGATATGGCAGAGTGGAGAGAAGAAAAAATTTATTATATCTTAAGTTTCACTTTTACTTTTACTTCAAGTGCTAATGTTAATACAATATAGTCTAATTTGAAAGCTTGACTAAACATATAAAATAGACAATCTCTCTTATCTGACTATATATACTAGAACTCCTCAATAGATGACATAATAAAAAAATAATAAGATTGCAGCAAATACAGGTTTCTTATAATTGTTTAAAATTGTGCTGTCTGTTTTAATTAAGTTAGGCTGTTTCATGAGTTGCCTCCCCATAATATGTGAGGAGCTAAAATTCTTGAGCAAATGTTGCATGTATTAGAAGCTGAGCTCACACATCAGAGTAACTCTTTCTGAAGATGACAACTCCACTAGCTCAAGGAATTTAAATGGAATACAATTTTGCTATGGTGGAATACAATTCATTGGCCCAAACAAAATAACGTGATACAGTCACACGCCATGGCTCGAATTTTAACAAGAAGTTAAGAAAACCTAATACATGGTTTTTATCACAACAAATAATTCACAATATTCCAATATAATTAATATTCCAATGATATTCTGATGAAAAATATTGAATTATTTGTGTTGAAATATAATTATTCATATTTACTTGAGACATGAACAAATGACTTATATACTCGATGTTTATCTTATAGTTGAATAGCTGAATAAAACCAACCAAAAGGGCTTCTTACTTTGAAGCTACAGGGTTTAATAATATTTATAATTTGCACCATTCAAGCAACTTTCTAGTATATGAAAATATCCCTCCATTTAAGTAGTCGCAGAATAATGGTAATACTCTATTATCTTTATTATATTCACGTAACTTAAGTTGTTTCAAATGCGAAGGCTGCACCAGCTCCCCACAAATATTGAAATTATAGGGTAGGAATCATAGGCTATAGAACACAATGCATGTGATGTAAGCCATCTAAAATAATCCTGCTTGATGAAGCGTGAAAATGAAATCATCATCCATTAGGTTCAGCCAGCCACTACTCAAACTGTACCAGACTGTATTTGTACACCAGGTTGGTAAGGTGGATTATGTAGAGTTTAATTTGTGTATCCTTTTAAATTGTGTTCTACTTTAATAACTTCAATAACTTCAATACTCACACCAACTTGAACAAGTAAGTTTTGCTAATTTTGACTAGCTGTAGGCTTTTTTAAAACTATTGGGCTCACTGAACTTTAAGCTTAAGTTTTATTTTTAATAATAAAAATAGATTATCATAATATATGGTATTGTATAATATAAAGTTTCATCATACGATTTTGGAAAACTTGAAGAATGCTAAAGCTATCAATAACTTTAGGATTTAATTTTGCTATTTTGCTAAAATATATAGCATGTTGGGCTTTGCTGCTATTTATTAAGTGGATTTTATAAATTTTGCAATGAATGGAGAAGTATTAAAGTTTGCCATGCTGCAATTTCTACTGTGCAAAGCAAAACTTTGTAACCAAAGAGGTAATTTAGAGAAGGCATATATGGGAACGTGAATCAAAAACAGTAACAGACATAGTACTCCTTTATAAGATAAGCAATCAAAGTGCTTTATTCTAGCTTCATGAAAATTTTGAACTTCTTTTGCAATATTTGATCAGGACTCTAGCTGACAAAGTGTATTCTATACACTCTATACTTTATACTCTATACTCTACAGTTACTCTAAACACTCTATACTTTCTAGTCTATACTCTATACTCTATACTCTATACTCTACAGTTACTTTAAACACTCTATACTTTCTAGTCTATACTCTATACTCTATATTCTACAGTTACTCTAAACACTTTATACACTGCAATTTATATACTCCATACTCTATACTCTATACTCTATACTCTATAGTTTATAGTATAGTATGTGTTCACAGGAATACAAAAGCATTTCAAGGGTATTATCTAACAATGATGAAATGCATACTGATCACTTACCTGACCTCTTAAGTAATAGAATAGCCTGTTTTGAAGTAAACAATGAAACAATATATGTATATTCGCATGGGTAGATTTAGTGCTAGTATAGTAAACAGTGACAGTAAACAGTGACAGTGAACAGTGACAGTAAACACTGACAGTGAAAAGTGTTAGTAAACAGTGACAGTACACATCTTTATGCTTATGCAATATTTTTTATAGTTCATGTTAGTCTAAGTCTTCCAACAGTTAGTTGTTAATTGTAAACCTTATTATGCAGAAATGCAGTTTAATTTGGTTAGCAAAAGTTCTACTGTCACTCTGCTAGTTAATGTCATACTATAGAATGAGGTACCACCCTCCAAAATCAAATGAATAGGTTATGAACCCATACTACACCATGTTTACACATCTAACGATAGCATTCAAACAGATACAACTAATGCTTCAAGTCTGTTTTTTATTAAATGTTATAAATGTTTACTGCATTTCATTTGTTTATAATAGAAACAGAACCTGCACAATATATGAAATGACACCAAAACAGTGTGAGTGGCTACATGTGCAGTAGTTGCAACTCAATCGCAAACAGCTGTTTAGCTTCAGCCATTGAAAAAAAAAACTTTAATAGTTTGCGTCTTGTAATTGCCATGTGTTTGGTTAGGGTGTGGGCCAAAAGCCTCAGGAAGACTTGGCTCACATTTCTATATTTCACATCTAGAACACAGGCTTTTTCAAATTTCTCTACTACTGCACCTATCTTGTAACTTGCTACACAAAAACTTGAGATCTACAAAAGTCATCTGTATAGCTCAAAGAAATTGCTTAGATTCATGGATTTGTTACGTATTTTGAGTTTATAGCCCTTGCATGAGTTGACACTTGGGTTTGGGGTGTAATGGCTGTACTTCACTAAATGACAACTTCTTTACTAAAACTAGGGCTCTTAGATCTGCAACTGAAGACTCATTACTCATCACTGTCAGCGTGAAGTCATAGTTGACAGCGTACAGTGTGAATTATGAGTATAATTCACACCAGTTGGCAGCTATAAAATGTGGTTAGGTCACATGACCTAGTGACCCTGTGACTCACTCGTAATATCTTAGCTACTACCAACTATACTTACAGTAAACAGTTCATATCTGTTTACTTCGCAAAGAAGCACGTTGTTATTGCCTACTACTACTACGTGTTATATAGTTAGTAAACTCTAGTTATTGTTATTGCCTACTATACTACGTATTAGTAAAATATTATTATTATCGTGTCAGGTGGCTGTGAATCCAACTGATCTCCTAGTTACTAATCCCTAAGACGAGATTATTAATCTAATGGCGAAATTGTGCAAGGCTATTTTTATATACTGCGTCTTCATCAACTTCACTCTATGTCAGAGCACCCAGAGGTAAAGTATTTTAGGATTGTATTATCACCCTTTCACTGTGAATGTATAATGTGCATCATGCTAATGAGAAATCATAGTTGTACCCATACTCGTAACTCCTATTGGGTTAAATTGAAAATGTTCCATAGTACTTTCTGTAAGTTTTTGAAACAGGTAGTTTGTCTGCTTTAGTAAATAATTGTAATAAAAAGCTTTACTTTTTAGCAAGTACATGTTAAGGGCATTGGTGCAGATTTTTGCTAGTTATTGTTGTTTAGGCTGGGTACGATTGCTTTATTTTACAAACAACTTTTCGAATTGAAAATATTTGCTAGAAATATTGGGAAACCTACATCTTTCAAAGAGAACAGCTGTATTACTAGTATGGACCTGTCATTAATAGCTCAAATTCTACAACATGCAGTTTAATTGCAAATTAATAACTGCAGTGATCTGTATAAAGACATAGTCAGTCCTATTCCATTATGTTTCCATGAAGATAGCTCTTTATAATTGTGTCATTTACTCATAACCTATTCAAAGCTTATTCATAGCTTTTAGACTTATAGCTGTTTGGTTAACAGTCATTTAACTTCTTGAAAATCACTGATAATAATTTGTAACAGTTCTATAGAGGCTTTCATCAACAACTGAGCCTTTATCCTAAATTAATTCAAGACACACTTATGCAAAAATGTTATTGCAAAACCAATGCTACTCTGAAGCTGTATTTAGCTGACAGCCAAAATAATTGTGAATAATTTAATATTGAATGAGAAATCAAGTTAAGTTATGTTAAGCCCAGATTCTACATCTGTATAACGAAATCGTTGGAACGTTTTCAGTGCCAAGCCTCTTGTATCTTTTGGTGAATTACAAGAGCTAAAGCTAGATAACTACAACCTCAGAACTGTGGAGGATATCGAACCAGATCAGCTGGAAAGTGGTGGATTTCTCGTTGGAAACCAGCACAGTCTAGCCCACATATCTCCTGGTCTTAGAGTGGATATACTCGCAGGTAAAAATTACAATAATTGCCGGCAAGCAATCTCAAACTATTTCATGCATGTAGATTCACTATTTTAATGCTAAAAGCTTGTGCTGATGACCGACTAACATAAATATTGCTCTAAATGTTTGAGGTCGGAGCAGGAAGAAATGTTGCCCATTTCCTTTATTTCATTGCTTAAAGAGTTTGAAATTTTTTAACACAAACAAATAACTTTGAGTATTAGATTATTATTTCTTTTAGTTTAATTTGCAAAGTTAATTCTATTCATTTCAAATTGAGATTTATTATTAAGCAGACTTAAAAAAAAAAAATTTTAAAGTGTCAAGAAGTAAACAATAGTCTTATGCAATTTAATTCTGATAATATTGTGTTGTATACATCTTATAATTTACATCAACATGTTGCACTTTGAGCAATACCTTGTGAATTTCCTAATTGTAATTCCTCTTACAAAATGATAACAAATATTTCATGAGTACGTATAATTGAAATGTGCTAAAGGAAATCTTAGCTTGCATCACACTTCTGCATAGAGTACCTGCCAACTAGTGCCAAAATAGTTTCCTAGTTTAGCATGCAATAATTTATTTCATTTTTTCACTCACATATTGTTTCTAGTGAACTGTTGGCAAGAATTTTACTAATCATATGACGCATAAAGAATGTTATAATCTGAAGACATGATGAAAATATAAAAATATTATTTAAATGTTTATTTTTATCACTATAAGCATACAGTTTCAAGCACATAGCAATTTGGCCATCAACGTATAGCTAGATAATCATGCTAGATAATCATGCGCTTTTAAAAGCTCATTAATATATAGCCTATGAATACAACTCCAAATACATGTTTTCTATGTGCTGAACAAATTCAACTCATTTTAAACCTATTTAAAAATAATAATTTTTAGTTTAAAATAAGATAAGTCACAATTTATTTCACAGAGTTAAAAGAAATAGCAAGAATGTTGCGTAATCTTTCAAAATTAAAATGTTTCAAACAGTTTGGAATTTTATTAAAATTTTAGTAAAAATTTAGTGAAATTTCACTATAACAAGGATAGTGGTATCTAACACAATGCATTTTAGTCTATTCATTTTTGTATCTCACACTACCTGAGTGTGTTTTTTTAAAAGTTACAAGGTACATCCTAAACAGCTGTTGTACATTTATATATAAGATTTCTATATAAACTTTATATAGAACTCATTACATAGTGACAAAAAATTGGTTTGGATAAGATAATTCCAAAATTTGTTTTAACAATTAGAAAATGCTAGAAAGATGACAATATAACATGAATGAACAAAAATATGCTGGCAGTAAATTGAGTGCTTATCTTGTCTTACTTTGGCAAAGAAATCAAAAAGTAATAATAATATACGACTATAATTATGTTATTTTTACTAAAGTAAGATAATATGCATCATTGGAAGCTATCCAGTAATTTACAAGAGACTAAAGTACTAAAGATATGCGTGCTGAGTCAAATGTAACATTTTACCATTCAGGAAAATTGACGGTTAATCAATGCCAAATATGATGGTGGCAAAGAACTTCAAAATGAAAATGCTTATAATTGCTCAGTTCAATCGATCTGATAACAACTGATATGTGCAATCTTCTTCATTCTTTTTGTATTTATAATATAAAAGTTCAGTAATGTTCATGTACCTATTTATGAAATTCTTATTAAATTTCTTATGGCCCAGTATGTTATTTCAAACATTTTTTCTACAGGGAGAGAAAATGAAACGGCATTTAGAGATGGGCCAGGGTATCTCGCTTATTTCAACATCGTCCAAGACCTCGTGCAGATGAACAACGGTTCCGACATCATAATCGCCGATCTCAACAATCACTGCATCCGCAAAGTTGAACGTCGCAGTGGCTTGTATCCACAAGTGTCCACATTTGTGGGTGATTGTGGCAGACAAGGATATGTTTCTGATCCGGTGAGCCCGGCAGACGCCAAACTTACACATCCTCTGAAGTTACTTCACATTCCAGAAGAGAATATCTTTTACTACTTACTCGATAAAGTCATACTCAAGCACAACTTGACTTCAGGTCAGTGGTCTAACTATATCGTCTTGGCCTAGATGCACTCTTCTGACAAAAGGCAATATGCGTTTCAAGATGAGTTGAAGGAACGCTAAAGTTATGGCTAAATGTTTTTCAAGTATAAATCATAGCTTGCTTGTAAGAAACTTTGTTATATTGTTTGTGTGTATAAAAGTTAGTAAGGCTGCCTCTTTTTTGCATGAGAAGGGGCAGGGCTGTAATAAATGGTGGTTATAAACTGATTTGTTGAATCATTTTGTTGCATGCCTAGAAGTATTTAGTTAAGCACAGCAATTGAAATAACAAGGCATATATAAGGAAATGTAGTATGTGTTACATGAGTAATTAGAAAGCTATTTCATTATATATTTATTGAGCTCAAGTAGCATAGCTACCAAACTAACCAAACCTTTCACCAGACAAAGTTTTTTAAATAAACCTATCAGCTGAAAAAATAATTATGTAATTAAATACTGTCTATAATGAAGGAGTTTACTTGGTGATTATTATTACTACCAATGTTTAGATATGATAAGCCTGATGTATAAAGATCTGGAATTCTTCACTGGTGCCTACACCATTCTAATGGACAGCCAGAACAGGTACATGTATGTCAACCATGCTGGAGGAGTGTCAAAGTTTGACACAAGATCTGCCAACTGGACCAAGGTACTTGTAGCAGGCACCGAATACATACCCAGTAGCACTCCAAGAAAGGTGGCTGATGGTCCATTGCTAAGAGCTCGCTTTGGCAGTAAGTTGTAGTCATCAGTATATTATTATTCAACACTTATTCAATAATTTATTTATTGAATATTCAATATTATTATCAATGACAATATCATATCAATATTATATTTATTCTTTTTATAATTTTATTCCTATAATTTTTCAATCATGTTCTAGATTTTTTATTATTTGTTTTGCTTTAATTTAATTTTGCCATTTCTATATCTTTTAAATTTATTTTATTTATTATTTATTCTTGTATATTTAGTTTTCCTGCCATTCAACTAACTATATATATTTAAAAGTTTACCAGATGGTTTTTACGACATAAAAGAAACTCTCAGAAACTCTACAGAGCATTTGTATTTAACTTTTATAACCCTTTAGCCAATGAGAGCATTTGCATTTAACTTTTACAACCCTTTAGCCAATGAGAGCATTGGTATTTAACTTTTACAACCCTTTAGCCAATGAGAGCATTTGTATCTCTGTAGAACTACCAACTGGGATGGTTTGGTTAATACAGGATCAAGTATTACTTGTGTGTGACTATAAGAATGCCTTGAGAATAGTCAATCTTGAAGATAATGATGTCTCTACTATATGCGAGGGTAAGCAACTCTAGCTATACTTTATAATAACTTAGAACTGAAGCTTTGTATTGTCAGTGGTCAACTGAATTACAAGAAATATCTTTCAAAACTATATGGCAAATGGAATTTCACAATTTGTTTAATACTGAAAAAAACAAAGCGTGATAAAAAGTGCTGCAATAAGTCATGGGAAAACAACATATACGCATCATTTCCTGTATTCTCTTCCCAATTATAGGTCAGTATTCCAACAACCCTAAATTCAGAACTGGTGGGTTGGACAAGTGCCAAGTAAATTCTCCGCTCACCGCCAAGGTTATTGACGGGGTAATATACATTGGAGACTCTTCTGGGCCGGAAACCAACAGGGCTGGGCACATTCTAACACTCACTTATTGTTAGTACAACACTCAACATAGTTTAGTTTTATTGACGATTCGTTTATTTAAAAAGAATTGTTTTGTTGAATAGGTGGCAAAAGCTTATTTTTGGGAAATACTGTATTTAGCTTGCTGAGTAAATCAAGCATGATAATAAAATGTTATTCTTATTAAAGGAGAACTATTTTTACTACTAGATCAAATTTAAAGTTTTGTAATGTAATCTCAACTTCTTGTAATATAATTATGTTAACAATCCAGCCTATGCTATAAATAGTCTGTAATAAATTTATATTGATAATTTTGTGACAAACAGATAATATATTTAATTGTGAGCTGTTTTTACAAATTAGCATCTTTTTCTCGGTATTCTTCTTGGACATGCTGTGACATGATTTATATGTGGAAGATAACTCTTAAAACAGTTTTTTATTCTTTTTTATCTTCACAGCTCAACCCAAGTGTTACCCTCCTGAAGCTAAGGATCTTAATAATGTCTTGAGTTTCACTCCAAACAAGAATGAATACATAAACAAAGACTCTATAAAGTTCAGATGTAAAAACGGCTACGGTGTCAACAGCAGCTATGATACTGTGATGTGTGTACGAGCTCTGTTTGATAATGGAACAGTTTACGGTGTTTGGGATAAACCTATGCCTGTTTGCAAAGTGAGTACTCACTCACTCACTCACTCACTCACTCACTCACTCACTCACTCACTCACTCACTCACTCACTCACTCACTCACTCACTCACTCACTCACTCACTCACTCACTCACTCACTTATTCACTTACTTACTCACCCACTCACTCACTCACTCACTCACTCACTCACTTACTCACTCACTCAAAGTCTCGACACTGATGCGAGATTTGTAATGAGTTGAGAATTTCAATGTGATAATGCTTCAATTTATAAAGGAAAAACTATTTATCGTGAATATTGTTCTACCTTGCAGGAAGCCGCATTATTGAAACTAGAACCTAAGAAGGGGCAACGATCAGGAGGTACCACCATAACTCTGACTGGAATATTTACTGAGGACCCTCAAATATTTGTTGCCCAAGAACAAGTTTTAGAATTTACTCGGTAATTTCTTTTCAAGTGTTTATAAAACAATGTTATATAAGATTTATAAAGAGAGGAAAATGATAATTTTGTTTGGTATATAAATAATGACATAATTTTACTTTTAGGGAATCAACCCAGACCATTACTTTTCACATGCCTGAATCTCAAAGTGGACTTGGAGCAGTTGATGTGGAAGTACTGCTTGGAAATTCAAGTAGTAAAAGCTACGAGTATTTACCAGACCCAGTAGTCCGTTCTATCAATCGCAACAGTGCGATTTCCAGGTATTTAGTGCAAATACCAGGTACTTAGTATGATTGCTAAGTAATGGTACTTTTTAGTCTAATTTCTTGGTAGTCAAAATTGCTAAGTAATTGATTGAATTATTATTGCAAATAATAAATATGAAAATTTTGCCTCCGCCGGGATTCGAACCCGGGACCTCCGGCTTGCAAGCAGGCGCACTAATCCTTACACCACAGAGGCTATTAGGTAAACTCAACACTACAATGAAAGTGTGCATTTTCTTAATTATATATTGTTTTTTTACGTTGTAAGTTAAATATGCTACAGAATGAACTACACACTAATGGCAATGCAGTAGGATTGACTGCATAAAATATATTTTTATGTTATCTAAAAATATATCTAAGTTCCTAGATATACAAAACAATAACTGTTGATCTGCAACATGTATGTCATTACATGCTGATTGCTTAGGTTTGGAATGTATTACAACACACTGGTTTTGTCATGGTAAACAAGAAATCTAACCAGGGTACACCTCATGCCAATCTTACTAGCATTTGTGAGCATGTATATAGTAGCATATTCTGCTGGCATGTGTTGCCATGTGCTAGTGTGTGCTACCATACAATTTCTTTCTTGTGCTACCCGCATGCATCAAAATACCAAGATTGCACAAGTTTATATTTAAGTAATAATTTGTAAACTTTCTCATAATATTTTAATAACTTTTTAAATTATAATTCTGAAAAAAATTCTGCTGAACCTGTTTACAATATAAAAATACAAAATTTTTAAAAAAGTTCGAGTTAGATAATTATCATACTTTTGTATAGAGGAGGTCTTGAAATATTCTTCAGAGGAGATAACTTTGACTCAGTGTACAACCACACTCTGATGTTCAGCAGCGTCTCAACTAGCGTTAGAGCTGTCACGGTACGATACTCAGTTTAGTTATTATAACCCTAGTTAGAGCTGTAACAGTACGATACTCAGTTTAGTTATTATAACCCTAGTTAGAGCTGTAACAGTACGATACTCAGTTTAGTTATTATAACCCTAGTTAGAGCTGTAACAGTACGATACTCAGTTTAGTTATTATAACCCTAGTTAGAGCTGTAACAGTACGATACTCAGTTTAGTTATTATAACCCTAGTTAGAGCTGTCACGGTACGATACTCAGTTTAGTTATTATAACCCTAGGTAGAGCTGTCACGGTACGATACTCAGTTTAGTTATTATAACCCTAGGTAGAGCTGTCACGGTACGATACTCAGTTTAGTTATTATAACCCTAGTTAGAGCTGCCGGTATGTACGCAGCCAGAATTGGCAATCTGACTTCGAAACATTTTAATAAGTGAACATTTGATGATGCTTTTCATTTATAATCTGGTTAGCAATTATATTACACAGTTTTGGATTTATTTACTTCTTCTTTAAAGCTCGGTGTAACTTTATATAGATCTTTATGAAATGGTGCTTTATTTTAGAATTGCAAGCTTGGAACATTTGGAAAAACACTGTCTTGCACGACTCCAGATTTATCTGAGTTCTTTGATGGAAAAGGTAACGTTGCGTGCTTACATGATGCTTTCATGTTGAGTTTTAGCAAAAGGTTTAATGGACGAATTTTGCACAAAAAATTTTTGTAATGGAACTTACTATATTGAGATACACCAAAATTTTGGCTACAAAGCTTTATTTTTGCTTTTTTAAAATATTGGCAAAAGTCTAAAATAATAGTAATGAAAGTTTTATAATTTTATTTTCAGTAGACAGACATATAAACACATTTAAATCATTTATGAACTTTTAAGTTTAAGTACAATGATTGATTCTGAAATGTTGAATACTGGCTTTGCAGCTGACATTGTAATCTTACCTTTCAGCTAAGAGAAGCGTAACCACTGAAGTTGAGTTTCTCACTTTGACTGCCACACTGCTGTTAGATGGAAAAGCTCACATTGGGAGTCAGTTTGACTTCACTATTTCCGAAACCGAGCCAATTTTTGACACTTTCAAACAAATTATAGTAGGTTACGGCAGAAAAATTCTAAAAGTTACAATTTGAAAAATAATTTTTAACTAAAGCCATTTGGCTGGTTCACTCTATAATATTTAATTTATCAAACTCAACTTTTCTGTTCTAATCATAAAAAAATTTATGTTGATAATTGATTCTGTCTAAACACTTTGCAGTTAACTCAGTTACATAAAAGTCCTTTTGAAATTATTTTTGAATTTTCAATTCACACTAATATTGAACAATCTGTAGAAGTTTGACCTTTGGAACCAGACAACCATAGGTCTAACTGGATCTAACTTGGACACTTCCTTGATGATATCCGACTATACAGTGTATCTGAAGTTGGTTGAAAGTGGAGCTCAGCTGCTTTGTGATGTCACAAGAATTAGCCAAGCTACTGTTGTATGTGAACCTCCCCTGTACTCTATCAGCATACCTGCCCACACTCCGAACCTTCTAGCTGATTTACAGGTAATTCTCATTGCTGATTTACAGTTAATCCTCAATGCTGACTTACAGGTAATCCTTATAGCTGACTTACAGGTAATCGCTATAGCTGCAACTGAAATATAACTTTTACTCCGGTATTTGAAGAATTTTGCCTTTTCTGGTGTAACAGTAGTTTCTATCAAGATGTCGCAAACAAAGTTATTTTCATATATGCCTGCAAGCTGATAAAAGTTAAAGTTTTTATTTTGTTGAAATTACAGAGTTTGAAATGCTATTTTTTTATTGTTGGTTAGTTTTAAGCCCAAACTCTTTTCTATGATGCAAGATAGTTGTAATTGCTTGTTATTTAGTCTTAGTTTTTTTTGCACCCTTGAAAAACCCTCATTTTCATGCATTGCTCTTATGAATGCAGCGGTGGTATATGTATTTATATAATATTATGTTTACAGGTTTCGGTTGCTGGTAAAAACTACACCATTGGTGAAGTTAAATTCTTCATCAGCCACACAGCTGGCCCTGTTAAAGATCCTCCCACTTCCACAGGTATGCACTCATTGGAGACTAATTTGTGTGTGAATTGTATTAATGATGTTAAAATAGATATGAAATCTAAATTCCAACTCTTGCTGAGTCTTGCATAATTGATGGGAAACCAGTCTAGCACTTAGCCTCAGTTCCACCAGTTACTAAACTTACTACAACCTCCTTAATTGGGCACATTTTTTTATTTTATAATAGTATTTTATTATGACTTCTTGTTGAATTGTAATTTTAATTAAAATTTGTTAATTTGTAAGTATTGTTGTGTATTAATTTTACATTAGTCAATGTTTTGTATTTGGCTCGTCTAATGCACGTTATATATAACGAAATGGAATGCATATATCCAATGAATATGATTTCAGGGTTAGTTGATATAGTAGTGCCAGTGGTAGTGACTGCTGTTGTCATCATCATAGCTCTTCTTGCTTACCTCCTGTACAAGAGAAAGCAACCAAGGTCGCCGATTTCACAACTACCAATTAGATATGAAGGTAATTTGGCTTTTAAAGTTTTGGAACAAATTATTGCATGTAATTTTTTTAAGCTTTCATGAAGAGCAAATTTTTGGACAAGCGTCATAACTTTTGGTAATGGCTCTGAAATGTTGTAGGTTGTACAAACTGTGTTTTTTCAAACTGGTCAGTTTTCTCTCCTGATAAAAATAATAATCAAGTTGTCTATTTTAAAAAATAATAAAAAACACAGAATATATTTCCATCTTAACTTCAAGACTCTTTACTATTGTTTCATATCATACTATATTCTTATATTATCCTGTATTATATATTATGTTATGTTATCATATTGTGTCATGTTATACCATATATATACAGCATAATGATACGTATGTAATGTATTATATCATGTTATGGTATATTTTAATAATTTGTTATTCTACATAATGCTGTATTAATATTATAGTACCATCATGCTGTATTATATTACTCTACATTTTCATGCTATATGGCAATATTATTTTTCATCTTATTACACTAAATATCATTAAATTCCTTTATAATATTATATTACGCTATACCGCGCTATAATATTATAGTTTTCTATACTGCGCTACATTGTGCTATATATTAATATATAATTATTATGCTATATTACACTATATAATAATATTATGTTATTATATTTTTAAAATATATTTCTTCTGACAGATGATGGAAATGGAGGTCTGGAGATGATCTTGCCGTGTGAACTAAGAATAAAGCTCAATGACATCTACATTGATTCTTCCAAACTTAGCTTCAATCCTAAATCCGAGCCGATTGGTAGAGGTTGGTGATGTTTACTGCTCTTATTTAGATGTGTAACTATGAAATTTGCAATGTGCTAATCCAAAAAATATGCTACAAATTAATCTCTTTTCTTATAATAAGATGCATAATGGTTATGACTTGTTAGTAATGTAATAATTTTGTCAATTCATGATTGCAGATTTATTTTTTCTTCATAACTGGATGTGTGTTTGTGCGCCAGTGCTGTATGTATGTATATGAATGCATTCGTCGAATGATGATAATAAACTACAAATTATAATATATTGAATTATTGCTTTAAATTATTATTTCTATTCTCTAATATTTGCTCGTGACAAATTATTTTAATCTTTCAATTTTTTTTACAGTTGTTGCTTTTCAAGTTTAGCTGTTGTATAAGTTTGAAATAAATTTTAATGTTTTATTTTATAAATGGCACAGATCAAATATTCTGAATTATGTGGGTAGAATATATTAACACCACAAAATAGTATATAAATTTCACCCTGTGTATTGTTGCAGGTAACTTTGGTAAAGTTTATCTTGGACAACTTCAACTTAAAGGAAATGTGCTCAAAACGGTTGCAGTTAAAACACTAAAAGGTTTGTATTTCTATTTAATTTAATCTTGTGAAGATGCTTTTGCACAATAGTTTATCAGTCAGCATGTAGCAAATTTTTGCAAAAACAAGGTTGCAAGAAGTCACAAAAATTTCTATAAATGGCCAGTCATAGTCTAACTTTTACTATTGCAGGTAAATTATGATGATAATTAGCTCATTAAAAAGGAAATTGCAGGAAAGCTTGAAATTAATTCTACCATAGATGTATGATTACAATATAGGCTACTATGGTGCTAAGCATAAAAAATGTGTGATATAATGTGCTTCAATATAGGTATTGTCATTGTAAGAATGTTTTATTGGTTAAGCCCTCTTTCGGTCACTTCCAAAAGCAATAACGAAAACGTTGTTCTAAGAAAAAGCATCAGATGGACGACAAGCTAAAGTCAAGCATATAGTCATTATTTTAACTAAAAGAAAACTCTAAATAGATAATACAACATGCTAATGCAATGTTCTAACTCTATGTAATGCCATTACATGTAACATTAATTTGATTTCTTTGTAGAAACGGCAGATATCGATATGAAACAGCTGCAAGAGTTTCTGGAAGAAGCTATTTTCATGAAAGACTTCAGTCACGCCAACATCCTGGCGACGCTGGGTGTCTGCTGGAGAATCGGAGACAGACCTAATGTTGTTCTGCCGTACATGGCGCTCGGGGATCTGGGTTCTCTTCTCAGGAAACCAGAAATGGTAGGCGACTTTAATTTGATATGACTTAGATTGCACCTTCTTGCCTCTTTAGTTATGACTCAGATTACACTTTCTTGCCTCTCTAACTCTTAGATTACACTTTCTTGCCTTTTAAGCTCTGATAATCATTAGTTTTTTTTTCCTTTTTCAGTTGTTCACAAACGGAGATCTCGTTCATTTCGGGATGCAAGTGGCAAAGGGAATGGAATACTTGACTGATAACAAGTGTCTGCATAGAGATCTAGCTGTTAGAAATTGTCTGTGAGTGACTTTTTCTCATTTACTTTTTTTTTCTCATTCTGTATTTAATTATCATCACTATGCAAAATAAAATGCATGGAAAAAGCAGTTAAAGTGCAATAATTTAAAATATAGTTCGTATTTTTGCAATTTTATTTTCCAGCATTTTTCTTTTGAATAATGAACTTCTCTTGTTTAAAAGTATACATAAGTAATTGCTCAAAAATGAATATTACTTTAAATACTTATACAATTTGACCCATTATCATAGCTCACAATAATTGTTCACATCTGCTGTACGTAAAATAGGTAGTGCTGATGTATCATGACCTAGTTACTACTAATGCTGCCATGACCTAATTACTGCTAATGTACCATGACCTAATTACTACTAATGTACCATGACCTAGTTACTACTAATGTACCATGACCTAGTTACTGCTAATGTACCATGACCTAGTTACTGCTAATGTACCATGACCTAGTTACTACTAATGCTGCCATATTTGCTTGCAGAGTTGATGACACATTTCTTGTGAAGATCGCTGACTTTGGGCTGAGTAGAGACGTGTATGAAGGCAGCTATTACCGGGAGAATGACACGAGTAAGCCCCGCCCTGTCAAATGGATGGCCTTAGAGTGTCTCACAAGTGGCTTCTACAACTCTGCCACTGAAGTGGTTAGTAATAATGCAAACTATTCTGTTGAATATTTATAATGTGACTATACTTTATAGTAATAAAAATATTATCATTTGACCAAATGATACTGTAATATGTTATAAGTATAAGTATTATAATATTATTATGACAGCATTATGATTATTAATACTTTTCTCCTATATATGCTTTCAATACACATATTTTATACACCTACATATGTTATTCCATGTTGCAGTGGTCATTCGGTGTGCTGATGTGGGAGTTATTGACTCGTGGTAGTCACCCATACCCTGGAATAGCCAACAGTGAGATTATACAGCACTTACAGCAAGGTTATAGACTGTGCAGACCTGTCAACACTGAACCTGCCTTGTAAGTTCTTCATTTCATGTTCTTTACTTCCTGTTTACTCATTTCCTGTTTACTCATTCATATTACATCATGTCTTATTAGTATTATATATTACTAATATATTTAAATTATTCTTTTTATATTAGCATTAGGAGTTTATTTACTACCAATTTTATATATAAAACTTTATTTCAGGTTCGGGTATATAGAAAGGTGTTGGAATGTTGACCCAATGAAACGACCAAACTTTTCTGAGATAAGGGAGACGCTGGAAGGCTGTTTGCTGAGTGCAAGAGAGTACAAGTTTGGGGAAAACCCGAATGACGGTACGAGCTAGAATAACTTCTAGAATAACAAACAAATAAATAGCACATCATACACACAAGAATAACGCATGAATAATAAATAGTATGCAGCGTAGGCCCCTCTAAAAGCAAAGTGTTTGTAGTAGCTACCTTAAATTTAGCAGTAGACTACAGTCAGGGCGTCTGTTGAAAGGTTTAAAACTGATGCCAAGAAATACTAAAGTTACAATTTTTGACGAAAATAATAATTTATATTTTAATTTTACTATAAATGAATCTTTATATTTTTTTCTAGGAAATTCTTTGTTGAGTTATAAACTTTCCTAATATAATTCCTGTTATTTAAACTCAGTGAACTACTTCAATGAAGTACATTGTATGTAAACATTGTGATACAGATTTTGTAATATGAATATTGTAATATAACTATTGTACTATAAATATTATAGTATGCATACTGTAATATGAATATTGTAATACAGATATTGTGATATAACTACTGTACTACAAGCATTATAATTGTTGGACTATAAATTATGTAATATCAATATTGTACTATAAATTACGTAATATCAATATTGTAATATATTGTGTTACAGTAGAGTTTATATACTCGTACGCTCGGAGTTTGACCAGGTTAATCCCCGAGAACTACCATGCTGATGAGAGATACATTAATGGCGATGTGAACGTACAATACGTGGACAAGGATTCCCTGCCTGATAGTAAGCATGTATTCCACGCTGTTCATTAGATATACACTGTATATATGTCTATGTCTTTCAAAGTGTAAATTAGCAATGAAATTTAGAGGTTGCATCATGTTCCTATTTAATGTTTGCTTTGGTGTCTCACTAATTATGTAAAATCAATATATATTGCTCAGCTATAATAAACATAATAAGTATATTACTCAAATAAAATAAATATAAAATAAATATATTACGCAACTATTCAAATTACACAATTTCTCTACTTACAGGCTACGAACAGCCTCTACCACTTCCAGGAACCCCCGACACTAAGAAGTTGTCTCCACACGATATAGATTTCTTGTATCACCATAACAACCACTACGCTCAACAAAAGCCGACTTCAGGTAGGGCCCCTGTGCCGCGCCCCCGAACTTCCTTGGATGACGAAGAGCAGCGTCGAGCCGATGTAAAGTTTAGTAACGGTAGCATGCCGAATGTGATGGTTGGAGGGAACAAATACATAGTCTGAGAACTAGAACAAGTATGTAGTCTGAGATCTTAACGCAAATTAACTAGTTTTAATTGTACAAGTATTACCCTGAATATATTGCGATATTATTTTCAAGAAAGATCTAATTTTTGTACAATTTGTGAAAGCACTAGCAGTATAAAATTCTGTATAAAAGTCAACAGGAAATAGAATAAAATGTTGTTATTTTTATACTGAAATGAGATATTTCTACAAGTTTCTTTTTTTTGAATATATAATTTGTGGTTCTTGATGACCTTCAAAGTATTCTTTTGAATTACTGTGAACTTAGTCAGCTTTCTTGTTTAATGTGACTCGGCAAGATTGAAATATTTTTGTTGAATTACCTAAAAGTTTGCTGGTTCTCAATATTGTTTTATTCCTTTATGCTTTTAATTTTTAACAGATCATAATATTACAATAAATGTATTTACACATGTGTATATAATATAGCATTACTTAACTTGAAATAAAAATGATCTAAAACTATAGTCGCAGTCTCAGTGCTAGCGGATTCATAAAGGTTATAATGCAACATATATCACTTCACAAGTGTTAAATTTAAAATTTTCCAACTTGCAGCAAAACTCTCCCCATTGCTTGTTTTTTTCAACATATTCTTAAATTAAGATTAAAAATCTTTTTGAAACATTGCAGTAACTTTTTACACTGTTTATCGTGTGTTTGAAATTCATGCTTTTTAGCTGTTGTTATTATTTCCAATATAGTAGCTAATTTGACTCTGTTCTGGTTTATGCATTAAATAAGCAATGCATCTTTTATTTAAAATTTGTTTTTATTTGGAAATTAAGCACAACACAAATTTAATTGTATTTGCCAATATGTTGATAAATTACTTTGCTGCTTAGCAACAAGAGAAAGCTTAAGAATGGTTTAGAATGAGATTGTTTGAAAATTGTGTTTTTATTGTTATTTTCTTTTAATGTACATGCTAACAATAAGCAAATATTGCTATAAATTACTTGTTTAAAACTTGTACAATTTCCATAACCAATTAATTTATAAAATACCACTGGCCTAAATGCTAAAGCTATAATAAAACATGCTGTTCATTAATGATTACAACATAAAATATAACAAAGAAAGTACAAATTTAAAAAAGCTATCAATTGACATTGAAATGATTATCATGAATGAATGTGACGGACTGTGGTAAACAAAGTAGAACTAGCAGCATTAGCTGCTGCCACAGTTGTGGTCACAGCGGCAGCAGTTATTGCTGTAGTTGTGGGGTCTTCTACTTGCTCTATATCAACGCCAGCGCTGTCACTACAGCTTCTACTGCTGCTACTGTCGCTGCTGCTGTCACAACCACTGCTGCCTCCAAATCTGATGACTTCAACGCCAGCTGCATTGGAAAAAACAACAGGCTATTAGCTTTTCTAGTCTAATTACAAGTAAAATAATATAATTGTTTCAAACATTACCTTTCTTGTGTATCAGTGAAATGAGCTGATATTCAATCAGGCTATGTATTTACCGTTTTAAATAAAAACTCTGATATATTGATTTGATTTGATTAAAAAACTGTAATTGCATTTATTATTTGCTTATTTAGTAAAGAAAGTGACAATGTATTTTCCTCAAAAAGCATATGCATGAAACTATTCATATGTACTGTAAAATCCCAAGTTGGAGCTTTCAGAGTATCCATACATACCTCTAGCTTGTAAGTTGAAGATATTGGCCACTGGCATCGCACGAGACAGCGAAACTAACACAACCTGAAAGGGAATGAACTGTTTGGTGATATGTCATTGCAAAAATATTTTATAGCTTCATGCAAATTCTGAAAACACATATACATGGTAATTGAAATAATCTATAACATGGAATTAGTATTGAAAACTCAATAAATATATTTGCACTTTTAGAAACAAGATTCAATCTTCAAGTATTTCTATAGTAAGTATGCTTATAGAATTTTATTCACGCAAACAGTCTAGCTTTATCAGTGAATAATACAAGGAATTTTAATACATGTAACTTTGATGCTATATTATAGTATCTATATGAAAAACTTACCAAGAAAATAGCGTACTGTAAAATCTTCATTGTTTCTAATAAGTTGGCGCCTCTGATGGTGTGTTGTGTATGCAATGCAGTTTTGAAGTGATATGTTGGAAAGAAGCTGGAAACTCCATTTATATATACTCTCTGCCTGCAGTTAATATAATTGTTTAACAAAGGGTGTTCGCTTAGAATAAATTAGTTGGTTGGCATAAACTCAGATAATTACTCAAACAGTTGCGTCAAATAATAAACTAAAGACATCATTTGTTTGGGCTAAAGACAGCTGAGGTTATTTGACAACGTCTCCGATGTAAAATGGTTTCATACGACACGCCTGAATGCGACTGTTCCTTCAAGATTACAACAAAATTTGCATATTGGTAATAGAGTCATTTAACCTTGTATTGTGCTAATGCAATTTAGAAAACCAACAGGGGTGTGGGTGCCATTAGAAAAAAGGAAGTATTCCTCGTGACTATTTATTTTACCCGAGTTTATGAAACCTTCTAACTGCCACACCTTTTAAACCCCACAATTTCTTTTGTTATTCCATGTCCAACCCATCCATTTTCAAAAATTATTTTACCGGAAGTAGTTTAAAACACAACCTACCTTTTGTTTTTGAGTGAAAGAATTAAATGAGTTAGACTCAAATTAAGAAGAAAATTAAGCCTGCAAAGCCATTTGCATAAACATGACATGTTTGAGGGTGTTATCTAAGCTGTGGGTTAGACATCAATTATAACCTTCACCAAATTACGTAGCTTCACAAGCCCACAACACTAATTGGCAGCCTTCAAAGTGAGTGATGTTACATACAGAGACATGATGTTTACTCACTTTACAAACCCATTAGCTCTTTCACTCAATTAGCATATAATAATTTTCTTGAATAATAAATAAGAATAGCACAGCCCAAATTAGAGTTTGCACCTGCATGATTAACTCTTGAGCGCTTTTTCTTATCAGCATTGTAACTTTGACTGTTTTCTAATGTTACTTACAAATGATTAGAAAAATATTGAAATTTTTTTCTAAAAAATATGCTAAAAGATTTAAAGAAATCTATTGAGTTTATTTGCTTTTATAATAAAAATGTCATAAATTTAATGGTTTATGTCGCGTAAAGTAGTGCATTTATAGTATTTTCTAATTGTATACTAAATGAAATGACTGAATATATAAAACTTATTATTCAGGACTGCTAGTTGAAGATATTGTTCATGTAGAAGCATTTCAACTTATTTTGTTGAAAGCATGTGATAGCTATAGCCAATATGGCTTTCAGAGTTATCCTTAGTCAAACATGGCGTTGCAGTATTATTACTTTATTAATTCGTAAACTGACAAAGGTTTGAGCATATTAATATATAACTTTATTGCTTTGTATTAAATGCAATTATACTGAGTGTGCAGTTTGAAATTTTCTGCAGCATGATATGCAGAGTGACATTGACAAATATTTCTTTCTATATGTATCCTTAAAAAGTGCAAATGTCTCTTTGTGGCACATTATTGTAATGTTAACGAAATTAGGTGCATAATTTATTAAATAAGACAACGTCTTTTAAAAGTCACAAAAACGAGAAAAAATATTATAGAAATTGGTTGAATTAAAAATTGCATAAAATATTTTCCAAAATTCACCTACACCACACACAGTATATATAATTAACATACTGGTCATTAAGTTACAATACTCTGAATACTATAATTTATAGGTTAAACCAACTATTACATTTGTTTAAAATGAACCGCACCTACAAAATTGTTTTGTAGCATGACAAATTTGTGCCAATTGTCAGTATAATGAAAGTTAACTGTCAACTTTCATCACCATGTATGTGTGTACATGTATATGACTTTTTTATTAATTTGAAATGATTTTGCACAATATTTAAAGAAGCATAAATATACCATTTATAATTTTATATTTTTTATTTATAATATAATTGAATCTAAAACATAATTTACACCAGCTATTATAATCATGAAGTTCAAACACTTGAGTAAGCAGTATGTTATATAATATGACACATAAAGCTCCATGGCAATCTATTTACTGGCTGTACTGCTTTTACAGCATGAGAAAGCCAAGTCTATGCAATATTGTTAGCTAGTGTCTAATTGCAGTCTCATGCAGTTAACTGTTGCATCTGTCAACCATGTTGTTTCCAGGAGCAACGGCTGTTGGTTTCTTTCACCGGGGCAGATTATTTGCATGAATACGGTATACAGAGGACATATAGATGTATACAATCACATTTGTAATTCCATAAATAGGTTGATAGAAAAATGCAACCCATCTTATTGCAAAAGCTAAGGAGACTATGATCATATCAAATACTATCCCTAAAAATGTTGGTACATATGACAGGAAAAGCATTGCACAAATAAGCATTATATACTGCAATGACCTCTTAATTAAAACATCATCAGAATTTCCAAATGTGTTGCCCGCTGCATTCTTTTGAGTTCCTTCCATGACTTACACAGACAGACCATGCAGATAGCAAAAGTTAGGTTGGTATTTAAGAAGAATTAAACCTTTTCTGCGACAGTAATTTGGGTAGGTATAGCTCCGAAGTCACTAATACAAGAGGGCGGAGTGTTTATTGCTATGGTTACTGACATTGTTATGCTGTTATATAGTAACCCAGATTATTTAAATATACAAGTATTTTATCAGAGCTGACTTTGAAAGGTTAACAAAGGAAAATATACTTCTCATAGCTGCTAAGAGCAAAGCACGAATTTCGAAGCACTTTTGAATTAAAAGCAAGGATTGTAGTTGTTATTTGAAATACGCGATATTGAATATATTGCAAGTTAAGGAACAGTTTGAGCACAATGCAACTAAATGCTGGGCTATAGGCTACACTAGATGCTATGTCCAACACTCCGATATTCACCAATATCTAGAAGTACGCTGTTTGCTTTGACTTATCCAATGTTTTTAATCCAATTAAATGTAGAATGTTGACAATGATACTAAAAACGTTGATAGACACGAAAGTTGTAAGTCTGGCAGGATTATTACAAAACTCTGTTGTACCGTCACACAAAATGCTTCTCCATGACTTGAGACGGCAAACTGAATGCAAATTCAAGATTATTTTAAATAAGTTTATTGATTACAAAACTGAAAACTTGTATGACACAGACACTAGAGCGTAGACATATTAATATGTTTAATGCAATCTATATAAATGCAAAGCATTAACTATAATATTAGAAAAAGAAGACAATTTATAACGCAAAAGCAAACATCTCATTTTCAACTATGAAATTAGTGGTGGCATCTTGATCCATATATTATATAATAATCTTTCAGATATATAAACTTGTTCATTAATGCTTTGTAATATGCAGACAATGTTTGACAGCCAAGGGAAGATCATTTTTGTCATATTATAGAATCTCTAAAAAAAATGGTTTTGAAGATCTTGGAAAGAAATAATAAAGCTGTGAAAGATTTATTGTGTATATGTGTTACCGTATGTGTATATATATTATAAAAAGTTATAAAACGATTGTAATAGTACTGTGCTGTCATTTTTATCACACGCATTATTTGTATGTAATAAATTCTTTAATTAGATATAATTTTACTTGTTTTTATTAGATAGAGTACTTAAGCATGCTCAGCAAAACCAAGTATACCTAATGCAGCATAGTTGAAAAGTACAGGTACCCAGGTCTTGAGAATAAGCAGAGAGAAACAGACAGAAGCAATTTTACTTGCAACTTGTACAAAAAGAGAAACAGTGCAAACAAGTTGGGGGATAATTCTCTGCTGAAACTTGATAAATAGAAATGCAACTTCTTTGATTACGTAAATAATGTTAGGGAAGTTGGTTTTACCTCCCACAATAAGTAGGAAAAAATCTGGCATTGCTATAATTATATTACTGCACTACTTTGAAAAAGACAAATAAGAAAAGATAAACCAAAGCCTTGTACGAATAGATATGTCATTTATATGTGTACAATTGTTTAGTCAAACTGACCTATACGAGCTTAATTTCGTTAGTAATTATAGTAGAAATAAACTATGCCTTGGTAAAATGTTCTACTTTGACCTCAAAAACACTAGACCGGCCCAAGTATTTGTCAACTTGAAACATTATATATTGTATGCAGAGCAATTAGTCTTATAATATTAATATAATATAATGTTATTATAATAATAGTATGATATATGATACTATATACTATATGGTATATGGTATGATATGAGATGATATGATAGAATAGTGATCTGTAGTGGTGATCTTATAGGATATAGCATATGATCATATGATGATATAATTTGTATAATAAACAGATGTTGATGGATTAAGCAGCGCAAATACCTGAATATTTATAATGTTGATAATTCCTATGCTTTGGAATTACTAAAAATAAAACAGAAACTTTGCAAGTCATCAAAATAAAAAAATCAAATATCTCTGAATTAATGACTAAATTGCAGTTGCATAAAAAATATGAAATTTTTTAGAAGTTATTGCCTGATTTTTTTAATTTAACTAAACCAATTTAATTTATGACTAAATTTTTTGTCACTAAAATATAGGATTCCACAGAAAGATTATAGTAGCCATATTTTTTGTTATCATGACTTAGCAAGATCAAGGTGACACAGAATTTTGGCAGCTGGTTCAAATGTTTATTCCGTCATCAAAAAGTCAACAATTTATTGCGGAGACAATGCAGTCTTGCAGAATTCTAGTTGGCAATTAGCAAAAGTTTCACCTGACAGAACCTATAACATCTCAAAACTGAAATAGCTTTGAAATAGCATTTGTGAGACTCGCTAGATTAGTTCTCCTATTGTAAGTGATAAATACTTTCAACTTCACTTAAACAATCATAATTTAAAGATCTACAAAGCTCACTCAGTCATTAAAAAAAACTTGCAATTTTGGGTTTTTTCTAGTCGCTTCTTGACAAGTTACAGACTTGTATTATAAAATAACTCACTTTTGATTTTTACAGTTAAAAATATATGCAAGTTTAGACAAACCAAAATGTCTTGAATTGGCATTAAAATCTTATACTAGATTTTAAACACCACTTGAGTTAATAAAGAAATTCTCTATAGCATGGGTTCTATAATTGGAACAGATGATAATCACAAAAGCTTAGCCAAAGATTCTTGTGGTAGATAAGAAACAACTAATTTCTTTTACTATATTAATTATAAGATTTAATTATTTCTTTGAATTATGAATGAAACAAAATCTTTAGTTTAAGTAAGTAAATTGAAAATAAAAAATAAATCTCTGACAGTGCAAATTATTCCATATATTTATAACTTATATTTCTAACAATCAAATCCTGAAGTGAAAAATTCCACAATTAATCTACTAAAAAAAATGATGTCTAAACTACTTAGTCATGCTTTGATCAGATGACTAGTAAAATTAAAGTATTTGATTAATTATTGTTATACTTTAATAAAAATGTTTAAGTCTAGCTGAAATCATTAATAGGGATAAATTAAAATGCAAAAAGTTGTTTTTTTTCAACATGTAAATATGACATGACAAAACACGTCATGTTGACTTCATAAGCATGTAATTTAATTGCTCTCCTGTATAGTGACATCAAATAATATACAAACAGTTTGAAATTACTCAACAAAGTTTCAACATTTCAACTGAATGAAAATTCAATAAAAATCATCTGAAAAATACTTCACGCTTGACTAGTTGCTTAATAAGCATGAAGTATCTTACAAAGCCAACAGAGCATAAAAACATTGTTATTATGTTGACGCAAATGATTGTGTGAATTGCTCTTCTCTTACTAGTTTAATCTAAAGCAACAATATTTTACAGTGCTGTTAACTGTTAACAAAACATTTGACAAGAAACTAATTTGGTGACAGAAACTGGAAGTTCTCGGTGCCTTTCCATGATAATCTCATTTCATACTTTGGTAAAAACAATCAGCAATTTTTTACAAGTTTTGTCTAAAATAAGTCAAATTTAGTTTGCTTAGAGACTTATTCTACTATAATTCAGCTCAACCATGCATAGACGTGTTTAAATTGCTAATTTAATGCCATAGTTACTTACTATGCATGTATAATTAAATACTGTCATATATAGAGAATCTTATTAAAGCCAATCGCAATACTTATAATTACTAAATATCTGAATTTATATAAGTGCCATATAAAATGCTTTTAAAGTACATCTCAAATTAATTCAAGTGGTATATGCAGTATTAATATAATATAACATGACATAATATAATATGTAATATAATATGATAAAATATAATAGAATATAATATAATAATATAATATAATATCAAACATTAATATATAATATAATAGAATATAATATAATGCAATATAATACAATATAATATAATATAATGTAACATAACATAATGTAGTATAATAGAATATAATATAACAGCATAAGCTATATACATCAAGTTGTTATATCTAAATACTGTATAATTAAAATAGTGCAAGCTTTGTAAGAAAGACAAGATAGAGAATGTAACTCAAAACAACATGATGAAAAGAGTTGGCCAAATTTGAAAATTTCTAAAGTGGAAAATTAGTAAAAAAAACAAGACAAGACTCTTTAAATGAGTCTTTCGCTTCCAAAAAAGTAACACAGTACATAGCATGTTGAATCAATAAGAAAACTTCCATTCATTTGAGAATACATAGAGACAGCTAGCTATATATACACTAACAACTTTTTCATTCAAATTTTAATTGTTGTCTTTCTTGTAACATCAACAGTAATATCAATATAGTTCTAAAGTAGAATTTATAAATAGCAAATATACAACAAGATGCATCGAAGCAGCTGCTACTGCTTTGTGCCAAATTTTATGGAGTATTTTGCTAATATGATTATGCACATCATAATATATGCATCAGTGAGTATAACCTCATCATGTTTATATTATGCAACACTTCACTCAAATTTCTGTTTGCAACGTGTTGATGCTCTTTTACTTGATTACGAAACAGTTGGCACAACTAAAAAATCTTTTACGGGCAGCTTGACATACGAAAAGCAAAAGTTTTGCAATCATCCCTTTTATATATTATAGCTGAGATTACGCAATAACGTATTGTGACATCTAAATAACATTTGGTAATCAGTGAGGTAATGATGCATAAGTCTATGACGTTGTGATTTTATTACTTTTTGTATATAAAAGAAAACATTGTTTTCAAATATTCCACATATTCAACTTATGCATGAAGTAAACAGTGTAGAAATTTTCTCCAATATACTAAGGTAAATTCCTATAAATTTTTCAAAATTAAAATTTAACTATACAAGTTTCTATGCATGACAAATTTGTTTTAATTATTAGACTTGCTATAGAAATTTATAAGTAGACAATACAATATAGGCTCCTAACCTCATGCAATATTTATATTTATATATTTTATTTTTTAACTAAAGCCTTTCAAATGAGCAAATTGCATGCTTAATTTTTTTTCAATAATTGTGTAGCAAGTGTTTTGCAAACTTTAGGTTCTATTGTTTGCATTTCATTCATAAGATACATTATACTATAGTTAAAGGTAGAAGTATGGATACAAAGCAAAGTGTGATACTGTTGACTTTAGTGACTGCTGCCCTAGCATGCAGTCAGCACCAAGACTGTGATACTTGCTCTAGCTCCAGCATCAAGATTCTGTTCACTAAAAAGAGCTGCGTGTGGTGTCCCCTCACTAACTCCTGTCATATTAGCGGAATCCGTAAGCATCATCCTTTCTGTAGTGTTGAGATAACTCAGTAATTTCCGTGGTGTAATTGGTTAGCACGCCTGCTTGCATGTCTGTGGTTCGAATCACAGTGGGGGCAATTATTTTACACCTTCTAACTTAAACTTAAGTTTTTCAAACTGTATGCAAAATTTGGGCATTTGGTTTCTTTCACTTGACTTCTTTTGATATTCAAGTAATGTTTCAGCTGATACTGATTGTAAAGGAAGTCAGCTAGCAAAATCATCAGCTCAGTGCTCTAGTATTGCTGACCCTCCAATGACCTTTGACCCAGCACTGGCAGAAGAACTTGCTAAGTGGTCATCTTTATCTTATGTGGATCCCAAAGTATATGACAAAGCATCTATCCAATCTGCAGTCTCGGCACAATTTGGGAGCAACTACCAGGTACTGTCTTAGTAAACTTGTGGTGTGAGTTTTTAAATTAAATTCCTTCTCAACAAGTTTAGTAATTAAACAAATCTAATTATTGTCAGTAGTTTTTTATCATTTCCACTCAAGATTTAAAATTTAAAAATAATCATACTTTTTAAAAGTATTTTATTTTAAAAATGTAACTCTTGAGTGAAAAGTATTGTATTTTTAATACTAAAAAATAAAGTCAATGATGTGTGCTAAAATTAGTGCTTGTCAAATTAAATTATTAGTGTATGTTTTGAGTTTGAGGCTTTACGTTGTAGATATCATTTCTTTTATTATTATTCATCTATTTATCGCCACTATAAATTGTGTTTAAAATTTTGCTATATATTCTAACTATTTATTTTGATTTATATTATTTTAAACTCTATAAAGCGTGCATAAATTTGGTTATTGTTGTAAACTCTTATCTCTATTTTATTGTAGTCGATTTAGTTGTAATATCACTACTTTGAAAGGCACATAACTGTAAGACTTAATAAGATTCTGTTCTAAAATAAACATTAAAAGTCTATGTGTGTTTATACAATCATTATAGGTTGTGGAGTTTTTAACAGTAGACTGTGATTGGATCTTCCAATTTGACTTCTGTTCAGCAGTGATAGCCAAGTCTCTGGCTGATGACAGAATCATTATAGCTTTTGAGGGGACCTCTTCACCAGCCCAACTAACTGAGCAGTTTGTGCTAAGTTTTGCTGGTTTAAAAAGCTTTGATCCAACTGGTGGAAAGGTTAAAATTTGCATATTTCTTGAAAACAATCACATGTTTAACTCATAAACAGGGCTATTTAGAGCGATTATTTATTAATAATTGTTATCTAATTTATTCTTATAACAATTTAAATTAATTATTTATTATCCAAATTTTTGTTGATACTATTATCTAATAATGCTTTCAGATTTTGGAGTACAACAAGAAAACACATGACGCATTGTACCCTTGCGTTAAGTCTTTGCTAGAAGAACTTCTTACAGCTCAACCTACAGCAGAGGTCATGGTTACTGGACACTCTTTAGGTTAGAAGTATTCTTAATAATATTATCCAATGATGTTGAAATCTATTAAAATAAATGCAATTAAAGTCTGTAAAGCATCATAGTGTGCAAAACAAATAAGAAATTGCCCAACATTTTTGAGTTAATAAAATGACTACCTCCTATTTTTTTCAATTATTCCTAGGAGGAGCTCAAGCACAGCTAGGTGCAGCTCATCTGGTAAAAGATGGAGTTGTCTCCTCGGATAAGCTGCATGTCTACACCTTTGGTTCTCCCAGAGTGGGGGATAAAGACTTTGCTTATGGATATGACAGGGTAAGCTGAGAGTTTTATAAACTAAAGTAATATATACAAGTGTCAAGAGAGTAAGTATATAAGTGTGAGACAACAGAACCTCTTCATCATGCTGTGCAGCACAATTCAGTAAAACAATGATGATGGTGGAATTATATTATATTCAATAAGTAATCTATTATTATTTAGATATTAATTGTTTCCTAAGGTATTTCACTATTAAACAGTCACAAGGCTTTCATAAATCTTTTTAAAGCACTTTCACTAGAACATTATCACTAACTAGTAGCTTGAATATATTTTGGAGTTTTCCTGTCATTTTTTACAGCTGGGAAAATATGAAAGAAATCATTAGTTAAAGGCTTATTTCTGTGTGTTTATAAGTTTAAATTCACCCCACGCCAAAAGCATCGTAACCATTCTTATACTGCAGAGCTTTTCCTTGAACCATTACTAAATAATGCAATTATACACTAAAATAAAACTTATGAAGTTAAAAATAATTGATTTATAGTTACAGCTTAGAGTGGCTTATCTTGAAAAAAACATTAGTAAAGGTTTCTTGTTTACCAGTTGCTAGGTAACAGCTGGAGAATAACGAGAAAGAATGACCCTATACCACTGATAGTACTAAAAAGCACTATTCTCATCAGCCTTCCTAACTCTTGTTATCACACCAGAAGAGAGGTGTACTACAGTGGATCTGGTATTATGACATCCGCAACTGCTCACAAGATATGCATGTCAAATGAGGTAAATTTTCTGGTTTATATTATAGTTAGAAATGTAGTTTTGTTATGTTCATATATATTATGGTAATGTTAAGAGACGCAATTTATACATAATTTATAAAAAATACTTGCATATATTAATGAGCATGTCAATCTCATGGGCGCTATACTTTAGTACCTTTAATTAGTTATATGCAGAGCTGGTGAAGTCCGAGAAACATGCTTAAATAAAGTTACTGCATGAGCATTTTGTAAACGACCCGTCACTCAAAAAAACTATTATTTGTTAGGAACCGTAGTCTATTTTTCAAGCAAACAGGGTCTAAGTGAGGAAACTTTGTGCATCTTTCTGGTTAATGCTATTTTCTATAGAAAGCCATAAGTGGCAATTATAGATACTGCAAAAAAATTATGCAAGATATTAAATTTACTATGTTTATTATAGTAATAAAACTTGCTTACAAAATAAAAACATTTTTACATCTCATTTATTGCAGGCCACGACTTTAAACCCAAATAGGACCTATTTATATATACTTTTGTAACAAAGTGCAGCATTTCTTTTTTATATATATACACATATTTACTGAAAATATGAAATTACTATGACTGGTACAATTCAATATCATTAGTTTTATTTGCAAATATTTTTGTTGTTTTATAGGCTGAAAATGGTTGCTTAGAAAAGGATGGGTTTTGCGTTCATCCAGATTGCTTTTTACATGATCACCAAAAATACTTTTCATCGGACCTTCCCCAGCTGATGAAGGGAGCGATCTCAAAAAATGGAACACCCCCTACTCAAGGGACGAGAGGAGCTTGTAGATCATATGCTATTTGATTCATCAATATTATTAGTAAAAGGAAGAAAGACAATAGAGTTTATTTTATTTGTAGCTCATATGCAAAACTAGTTGTTACAATAAAAATATTTTTATAATATTTAAGTCAGTAATTATATACAGGCTAACAGTAATTACAACTTATGTATCTTTTACAATTAACACAGTTACAAAATTACCATTGTATCAGAAGCATTTTATATAATATTAAAAAAAAATTCCTACACATGTAATAAATTAAAAATATTCTTATATATAGATATTATGTTCATCAACTTATAGAATATCGTAAAAATTATTGATTGTAGCTTTGAGGTTGAAATAAAGTTGATTATGATTAAAGAAGTATAAATAGCTTCTTATATATTTAATATTAAATGATTATATAATATTACATAAGTATATAATATATTATCTATATAATATTATACAATTATAATACTATATATATATATATATATATATATATATATATATATATATATATATATATATATATATATATATGTATATATATATATATATATATATATATATATATATATATATATATACACACGATTGCAATATTAATGATCATAAGATTTATGGAAGCATTTATTACAGCTCCTGAATAGAATAAGAACAATTCTGCTATTAAGTATAAGCAGCTATATAGAAAGCAAATGGGAAACTGCTTAAGTTAATTAATTATTTTTAATTTTAAATCTGCAAAGAGGTGCCTGAAGCTAAAAGCTAAGTTTAGATTTTAAAACCTTTGCGTTTAACTGATATTAAACTTGGATGTAGCACGTCATCTTGATCCAAATAAAATCTTTTAAAACTTGTATGAACACCTATATAAGCACGATACCTAGTAAATGATTATAAGCATGCAGTAAAATTGTATATTTCTGCACAAAAAAGTTTTATATTTTTTATTGTCATTTTATAATTTATTAAATCTACCTGAACATGCACTTGGTTATAGAAAGATTTAATTTAGGCAATTTTAAACTTCACTTAGTTTAGCATAAGTCAATTAGTGAAAGATTTTAAGAAAAAGGTTCAAATTGGTGGTTACTCATAAACTAGCTGCCATTGTTAATTGGACTTTGATATTTAATGAAAGCATTTATTTCATTTTAGTAAAACTTAATTTCATATTTCAGACAGTTTAAATAGCATTTTTTTCTGTAGAAATATAACTTAAACTCTAATATAGGTAATGGCCAAAATAAAAAATATGGTAATTTAAAAAACCTATAATATTATTAGTATTTTATCATTTCACATCAACACAACTAAACTCTGTTGTTAAAGGTCAAACAGTTTGGTAAGAAAAATTGCAATTGAAAGAATAGCTTCAATAGAAAAACGTTTGCAGACAATTAAAATAGCAGTACTAAATTTAGCAGCCATCGCTTATAATAGTAGTTGTGCAGCAAAACAGTTAATTATGTACCTGAATGACAAATATATTATATTATTAATGTTATATGTAATGTACAGCTGGGCTTGGTGCAGTTGTTATGCAATATTTAATGTGCCGCATATTTCATCAAAATATATGAAAAATAGCTATAATTTACTCAAACTATACATATGAAATAATTTGTGCAATTTCTTTCAATATAGGTAAATATATGTACCAGTATTGATTGGTAATATATATAATAAATTTACTAGCATTTTTTAACTGTGATGTGAATGACCTAACATTGATTATACTTTAAAAAAAAATTAATAATATGACCATTATTATTTAATGAAATGATCATTAAATAATAATAATTATAAAAAGATATTCTTCAACGTAGTTATCAATTATGTATTCTAAAATTAATGAATATCTTTTTCTTTGAATTACATAGTTGAGTTTAATTTATATAGCTCTTTTAGAATTGATAATAATTATTTCAATTCTACTGACGATATACTCTAATCTTTAAACTCGAGTCCATGAATTTCAAGCTCGTAGATTTTAAGTTTATCATTTATTTCAACACCTGTTATTCTGACAAAGCTTCCATTTATTCTAGTCTGGCATGTCACAAAGAAGATGCTAGACGACGGTGGTCTCGAAAGGTCGGTGCAGATTTGACCTTCTGATGAGTTATCATCAATTTCGTTAACTGTCACTCTGGTATGAGTCAGTTTCAAATACTCGTCTGTTTAAAAATTATTTTAGATTTAAAATTTGCACACATAAATATTTACTGCTTTTGTTAGAATGCGTGACAATCAAAACCATCGACTCACTTGGACGGTTATTCTCGGAACGCCACCAAATCTTGACACCATACACAAGATGGCTGCTTTCCATATCTACCTGAATCCATGGAGACAGCTGTCGCAGGGTAAGAGCTAAGCTGAAGCCTTCATTTACATGGTGTTGAGAGGGGAGATAGATTCCATCTATAGCATCATACGGAGAGAAGGTGTGGCCATGTTGAGTAGACATGGATATGTGCTTTCCTGCACAAAATAATCATCAAATTAACTTAGAGCATTTTTACAACAAAAGCTAATTCAGGTGTAATGTTGAGTTAACCCAGCAGCCCCTGTGGTGTAATTAGCTTGCGCGCCTGTGGTTCGAATCCCTGTGGGGGCAAATATTTTGCAGCAGGTGTTGCATCTCTAAACTAATTTAGTTGTTGCTTCATCTTTAAGAAAAGAGATTGAAAGTTTAAATACTATTTCACGCAAAGACGACAATAATGACCTAATTTTCTTGAGAATTTAAACAAAATATAAAACTTGTATTCTGTCAGAACAAGTTCTGGAAACGTACAACAGCTGATGAAGCAAAACTTTGTTATAGATGTTTCACTATTTATAGCTAGATAAAATTACTTAACTATTAACTATAGCACTGAACACTGAAGACCATTTGAATATAGAATATACAAACTACTGTAGTGTCGAGTTTACCCAGTGGCTTCCATGGTGTAATGGTAGCACACTTGCTTGCAAGCCAAAGGACTCGGGTGCAATTCCTAGTAGGGACAACTATTTTGCAAGTTATATCAGCTTTTAGTGTAGGGCCACACAACGCGTCTTACGAGTGTGACGTGCGAGAAATCCCATTTAGCCCAAAAATTGGACATTGGGTGCGGATTTTAAAGCGTCTAACATGCTGAGCGAGAAGTGCGACACGCTTGTGCAACACGCTTGATCTAATTGGCTTATTACCATGTAATAATTAACGAGCACATTTTCTTATCTTAATTTATGATTTAACTTCTAGCGAGCTGAGTTAAAACAGTTTTATATAGTTTGCATTTCCGCTTTTATAATATCCAAATCCGATGACGTAGTTCAAAAACAAACATCTGTAGGCTAGCAGTAAAGTTTAACGCTAACATCATTGGCTAATAATTTTTTGCACTCGCAACACATGCACTGTGTGTGGCAGGTCACTAGCGTGTATTCTAATGGAATTTTTAGCACGTCACGCTCACATAAAACGCGTCGTGTGGCCCTACACTGAGCCTGAATACTGAAAGAGCAGTAAAGAGGCCAGTGAAGTTCAGAGAACTGGGTGGGATGTAGTGTTGAGTTTACCCAGTGGTTCCTGTGGTGTAATAGTTAGCACACTTGCTTGTAAGCCAGAGGTCTCGGGTTCGATTCCCAGTGAGGGCAAATATTTTTCAATTAGGTACGAGAGTTTTAAGCTAACCTCGTGCTAGTTTGGTTGAAATGTTAGAAACCATGAGCTGGCTTAAATACTCTTTCTTCACAAAACACAGTCTGCCAATATCACTAGGTTCCGAGTAGACCAACACTTTTGACTCCACAGAAAAGTAACAAGCTCGTGTGTTTGTGTCAAACGATGCCGCAGCACAGAAACTATCAGCTGTACAGGCAGCAAGGCAGAGAGGCCAGTATGAGTATGTTTTCATACTTTGAAATTCAAGAACATCAGTGAAAGTCTTATTTACAAAATTATCTACAAAATGTAAAGCAATTTTTTATCATCATCAATGCTAATAAAAGGCTTTTCATAATATAGGTAACATTGCCTATTATTATAATATGTGATTGCTGTAGTTAAAGTTTTAACTCAAACATATTTGTAAGAACATAATAAATTAACATTATATAAAATAATGTAGACTGATTAATTAGAATTGACTTACCAGGTATAGAAAAGAAGTCTTCAAAGTAGATGGTTCCGCTGGCTACTGCACCCTTAACTTCACTTAGAGTTTTCTCTAACAGTGTGCAAACTTTGTGGGAACTCTCAAATATGCCTGCTTGGCATTCATCACTGTGAAGGCTACATTGTATCGCACAATCTGCCATGGAGCGGGCTGTTGTATATATGCATCAATTAAAGAAATCACCACATTGCAATATATATATATATATATATATATATATATATATATATATATATATATATATATATATATATATATATATATATATATATATATATATATATAATCAGTTTTATATAATCTTTATTCGGAAATATCCTAAAGATGTTCAAAATAAATTCGCTTCTTCACATTTTTTTAATTTTGGGTGATAAACAGTAATTTAAAAAAATTATTACAGACATTTTTATTGTTTCAAAACACTACATTTTTTAAAAAGTTCTGAAAGTTGTTCAGTCGTAGACTGAGTTACCTGGTTTGGTTTGTATGAGTCCAGGAAGAGGCTGGCTTTGGTCTTCAATCTCTTTAATCTTATACCGCGGCTGAAACATTTCTGTCATAGAAACAAACATAAACTGAACAACTAGTATTGTTACTGCTTTGTAAACAGAACCTCTCATTGCGTTGCTGTACTTATGTAAGAGATACAGAAACATGTGTAAAAGCTTTGAATCCTTATTCTCAAATGGTAGTTGGTTCCTTTCACAACAACTTTATGTGTTTGAGTGCATCAATCATAAAATATACATCCAAATAAGTCACAAGGGATTGAACAAAACATTGTTTTATTTATTAAATGAAATTTTAGAGAATATGCATTTAGGGATTTTTAGGAGCATCAGATTTTTCATAGTTTTCAATCATCATTGTTTTTTGCTGACAGAAGTTTATAAATATTTCATTTGAAATAAAAGATAGCAAGTTCGCAATACTGCTCAATATGACATACTATTAGAGATTAAAAGTATATTATATAAAAGTCCAAACCACTAAACATATAAAACGTTTAACTTTGATCATTAGATAAATAGTTGTTAGCTATAATATATATTTAAAAAACAATTGGCCATAGAATATAAACTATATTTGATATAGTCATATCTCAACGAAGACATTTAGCTGTTCTTAATATAGTCTTTCACTCACAGTAATATATTCACATAATTGAGATTGCCAGAACTCAAAAAGATTGTCTTTTATAAAATAATCACTTGTAAGGAGCTAGTATCAGAAAAGTTCATTATAATTCATTATTAGAATAAATTAAGAGCGTCTTTTTCTGTATAAGTATTTCCCACAGACTGCAAAGAGTCCAGCAATCAATTCGAATATCTCCATGAAAGATATCACAGACATTCCAATCCATAATCCAAGATGGCCGCCAATGCTACCTATCAGATCTTCCAACTGAAGACAAAAATAAGCATTACTGCTATGAATATCATAATCTACAGTGTAAACCAGCTTTCAATAAACTTATTCAGTTATTGAGATGAATATAAAAATACTGCAATAACAAAGCTTTAAAAAGACTTGAGTATATTTTTGAGTTACTTTGTGTTTTGGTTGTACAAACCAAAGTGAAAAGAAAAAACAAAAATCATTTAAATAGTTTTTAATAATTTGTATAAATGCAGCAAGAAAATCAGCAAGCATTTGCAGTTACCTAGTGTCTTGTCATGAAAATATTGCTTTGGCAGCGCATTAAGAAAGAAAATTATGGTAGACTTACGGTCATGCTTGCCCGTTCAGTGTACACTTGATAGTTGAGAGTTTCAAAGTATATATCTATGCTTGTAAGTTCTTCCTTTATACTTTAAATAAAAGTAATACAAACTATGGGATATTCTCTTACATCATAAAGTAAATCTAAATTTTACTCTGGAAATTTCAAATTACATAGACAAAGAATGTATATTTAACATTTGTATTAAGGTAAGTACAAAGTGTGACATGCTTATAAAGGTATAACTCAAGGGGCAAGTTAGCTATCATGTGTAGTAATTTTTAATAATCAACTCTATCACAATGAGCATGTGTATTCAACATGCCTACCGAGAGTGTTAGTACTGTTATCAAGTTCCACAAATTCATAAAACAACTTTCAATGTTTTATTAAAGAGCAAGTCGTATTTTAACCTCAACTATAATGAATATACAATTCTTTAGTAAATAGAGTTATTACGTAATGCAGTCTCACCTTGAAGTGTTTGCAAAGGAAATGTTGAGAGATTTGCTTCTTTCTAACATCATTTTTCTAATTTTTGGCTGTTTTTTAAATTTAAAAAACAAATAAGCATATTATTCAAAGAAACATTTGCATGAATTATTTAATTTCATTGTAACTTTAAAACAAAGATACAACAGTTACATGTAGCTGCATGCTTTGACAATGCTTTTCATAAACTAAGTAAATATTATTTATAAGGTAAGGAAACAAGCTTTGTGACAAATTTAAATTACTTTGCTTTGTTTTTAACAGGTTAACAGGCTGGGTGATGTTTGAAATAATGTATAATTCAACAGTGGACAAATCGCCGTAGCAGAACCTAAAGGTGACTCACTCCATACTTGACTGAAGGCCATTCGCTGGTAGAGATGGTGTAGTGATATTCATCTTCTTTACAAGGAGGGGGACAAGCACAGTCCTTCTCATACACAATATTTATTTCTACATCTCGAACACAAATTCCTGTAAATAAATTCCACAAGAAACTGGTATTACTATTAAACCTGTTGAGTAAAATTACCAACTATAGCAAAAATACGATCTGTTAGATAAAATGTGTTTTAAGAATAATCTTAAAGTTTATTGGTTAGATTACTATATGATTTAGTTAATTCTTACTAACCAAATAGTTTGATCATTTTATAACTTTTAAATTACAGTCGCTAATCCAAATAAAGTTGACAGAGAAATAATTTTATATAATTACTATACATCAAAAGATAAACATTGTAGAGTATTTATCTACAGCAATCAAATATAAACATGCTAACAATTGTTTAGAGTACCATACTATAACCGTATGCCGGTTTTATCTAACACTAAATTAAAATTGACTTTGTCATAATTTAAACTAATACATTCGGAGTTGTCATACCAGTAGTGAAATCTGAGCATGCAGCAGATGAAGCTGGTATTCTATAGCGGAGGTTTGCACATCCACATTTCTCTATGGAGAGTCTTTGTAAGCAGCTTCTGTAGCACCCCTAAAGTGAGTAAAACTTGCTAAATGTTCAATAAAGAACTCAGGCTACGTAGCAAATTTTCTATTTCTTTCGATTATATATATATATATATATATATATATATATATATGAGATAAAAGTTTAGCCTGAGATTATACTTATACCAGCTGAGTGTAGAGACCAGGACTAACGTCATCTTGAGTGTAGAGATCATTTGTACAGTTACTGTAATGTTTTCCTTCAAGTCTATTAATAGTGGACTGCAAAATGCAATAAAAATAATTAAATTTTTGGCAAATTGTAATTAAAATAAATGTTTGTTAGTTTTCCTCTAAGATAAAAATGGCTGTGCGAGACAATTTCCAACTAGAAGTTTATTGTACAATTCTCATTGAAATCACAAAATAACCTTTATATTATAATACAATCTTTAAAGGGTATATTTTATAACAAGCTTTCAGTGAAATTTGTTTAATCATGGTAAGGTTTTTTTCGATTCGTTGGCTTATTTTGTTAATTAAAACTTCAATACACTTCTCGTGAGAAAAATCATCATAAAACTTTTGGCAAACTGTAGATCATACTATATCTTCAAATTAATGCTACTTAATCTATAATATTCCATGAAAAAACTTATTATACATAAAAGGTTTTAGTAGTTAAAGAAACCTACATAACTCATAGCAGCAGAGGTCTTCAAACCAGTGGCAGCATTGAAACCTTGGTCAGCAATCATCGGCAGCTCTCCTTGTCTGTGAAGAAGAACTCTTATTCCTGCCTGATGACTCAAAAGAGGCTCATAGTTCTCTTGGTTCACAAAGAATGTCATGGACAGACCTTCAAGCAGTTTCTTATACAATTAATTTGTCATGTAATCTTTCGCACAATTAAACCCTACTAGCTTCCTGTTAGCCACTGCCTAGCCTAAGGAGAAAAAAATGTTTAGACCAAAGTAATTGGAAAAAATGAGCATGTTTTTATTCAATTAACTCAATAATTCTTTAGAGAAAATATGTAGCGCTGCCATATTTAGGAAACATGATTTTCTCCTAACAATTGACTGTTTCTGGTTAATTTATAAAATTAGCATACCAAACTCTGCAATTTATAAATTAGCAAGATTTAGTGAGAAGTAACTAAGGTTTATTTTTACTTTGAAATTAAAACTCTTATTGACTGATTGCTTATAGTCTATAACAGCACATGCACCTGGGTTCTGTCCAGCTACAGCCGACTGAAAATAGCTGCCATTGAGTCCGCTGTTAAAAGTGTAGCAATTCCCATATCTTTTGTCATAGAAGTGGTAGAAGTCTCTGTCAGAATAGAAAAGTCAAAGTATATATTTCGTTAGTAAGACTACATGTAATGCATACCAACTGCATGTAGCGTATCTACACGCTGATTCAACTTTTCTCATAAATACATTTTAAATATATTGTAATTGCCTCCTCTTGTAGGATATTTGGTATTTGAAACTTGATAAATGTGATTTAAAGTGTGGTAAACTGCAGGAAACTTTACATGAAAATCTCTCTACAACATAAATTATGAAGAAGTAGATTTTCCTTATTAGTGTAATAAAGTAAGTATGTATGCATATTTGAACTAAATTGAAGAAAGATAAAAACAATATTTTGTGCACTGCATATAGCTTACTGGTGCAAGCTGAAAGTTAAATATTTGATTAACACTAATAAAATAATAACATCCTGTAGCGTAGGTTTTAACACAAAAAATTAATAATCTTTGAAATTAATTATTTTTGCTCTTAATTTAGGTAAAATGTACTTGCTAACTACATACGCGTATAACAGCTATAGGGCAATAACAATATAAAATTTAACTTCAATAAGGTACATTATTTATTTCACGTACCGTAGACTACAAGAGTTTTCTTGAAATGTACATTCCACTAGCATGTCTCTAATGTCGTGCCCTCGAGCTAAAATAAAAAAAAAGATTAAATATGCAAGAGTCACAAATTAACAGTGAAATGACTTTGACATTGCGCTGTGGTATAATAATTTTACCTATTAGGACTTTTTCTGGTTGGGGATCCATGTTCCTCAGTGTCAGCAGCACTTGCATTTCAGCTGATAAATAGCCAAGTGTTTGAAACCAGTCCAGGTCCTTTTTAGTTAAATCCTTAGGCGGGTAGTAGGTTTCGAGTTCTGTGTACAGAATAGAAACTTCTAAAGCATGTTGACTCATATGTAAACATTTTAGTAATAATTTCACATAGAAACGTTTTTCATCTATTTAATTTTGTTAACATAATACAGCCTTTCAAGCACTGTATAGTAATTGAAAAAATATGTTTGACTAATTCAATAACAGAATTTGTTATTTATTAGAATTGTCTAACTCTACATTCGAATCAAACAATAATTTTAAAATAGCATATGGGAATATAAAATAGGTTTAGGAATTTATATCTTTTATTTTACTATTTTTTCACACATAAAATGCAGTCTAGCTTCTTACCAAATCTCCTAGAAATATCATTTCTTCTTTTGATAGTGGGACACCATAGAATGGTTCTGGCTCAGCATTTGTATCTGGTGTTGTGGTACCAGAGGATGTATTAGATGTTTCATTGAATATTCCGGGTATTGCAGTAGTCCCCATCAATGCTCCTGGTTATATAATTCAGATCACAGTCTAAGTATATTGTCATATGAATTATGCTGAAAATTTTATTAAAATGGAATTGTGAAAATATCAATAGCTTTTTGCTATATATATACCATATGGTACAGTAATAGCATTTATTGTATATAATCTTGTTTTCTAGCATATTATATTCCTATACGAAATGCAGCAAATTTTAGTTTCACTAAATTTATTTCACATGTTTTCGTTGCTCAGTTTAGTAAATTTAAAAAATTGACCCTTGAATTTTTTTAGACTCCAAACCTTCTCTAATGTAAAGACTGAGGTAACATACTTAGAAAGTTTAGGATGGTAGCTAGAAGTAGCCTGCGATTTATCAAAAGGTTTTTTCAACTCACCCTGTTACTAATTGCCGTAAGTCAAAGCTAGCAACAGCATAATATTTGATGAATTTTGCTGGTAGACCAGGTATATCAATGGCATATCTGGCATGTTTTATTTCTCAGCTTCATGAGTCCAAATATGTATGTTTATACTCACTGTTTGCTTGAACGTCCAAAAAGTTACCATAATAGTCCAAAATGTACCGAACCATTGGAGTTAGTCTGTCAGATCTGAACACGTTGAGGTTGCAAATAGAAACAGCTGGAAAGTTAAGTGTGCCATACTTCATCTGTAATCATTTACTAACAATTAAATTAAAATTATTTTAATTTTTTTAAAGAATCAAACTATTTTTGTTTAGTCCAGTGATTTGGTCTAGAGCGGAAGAAGCGCATGAAAAACTACATAATGTCAACAATTTTCATTGCTAGTTCCTTTCTTAAGATTGAATTTGGAACGTAAAATATTTTGACACAACAGTTCTGCCATTTGTTAAAACTTCTACGCTTTAGGAGTTGCTCTCTCTAAACTCTTCTGAATTGAAAATTATTTTCTACCCACTTATTTAATATAATATGCAAGTCTGTGTAACTAAGAATTTTTCATATTATTTTGATTATATTTTTAAAAAAAACCATCTATATAATGCTGCACATCTCAACACATGCAACAGTAAGAATTTCAGTTATAGACAATCACCAGGGCGTATATTTATAACAAAACAATATTTACTGAATATAAATTGTACGTTACATCACTTATTCTATTCAGAGTTGGAGAATAGCAACAATTAAAATATAAAAATACCTGAATATCAGTTGTACTCTCATACTTCTTGTATTTTGTTATCAACTCAAAGCTGAAGTATCCAAACACACAAATACCTGTGAGAAATAAGACCACCCAGAAAATCTTACCAACCGCATATTTGTGCTCAACTATCTGCGGAGACAAGGAAATGAATTAATAAGATCAACTGTGAAGCTTGATAAATTGAACATTGGATTGTTAGATTACTACAGTGGGTTATTGCTAAAACTAAAATTTAACAATGTTAGCTTTGGGCTTAACGCCCAGCTTTTGATCAACTACCAGAGCTACTAGCATAATTGTAGCTTGTGTTAAAAAGCACTGCTGTTATGAAATTAGCGACAGCAGCCGATAAGTATATGGTTCTTATAAATTATAGTGACAGTGGTATATATTATATATGTATATGTTCATAACTGTTGCAAGAACTCTGATTAGGTAAAATACTACAATGGATTTACTTTATATTTTCAGAAAAGCAGTTGAGCATTAAACTAACAAATAAAGAAAACCTAAACAAAATTATAGTAGGGGTAAGGGGGGGGGGGCACAACGGTCATAGGGGTACAAAAAGCCGGCCAAATTGTGAGAGAACTTATTGACTTAGAGTTGTGATTTTTTTTCATAAAAAGATATTGACATAATTATTCAGCCTTTGTAGTTTCAACACTTGCGGAACATAAATGTTGAAAAGGCGAGTAAAAAACTGTTTTTACCTACTTTTTGTAATTTTTTTAGGATGTCGTTGAAGCCTTATAACTTTTTACACTCAAAGGCAAGACGCCTAGATTTTACTAATATTGTTGCCATTGCTTGTCTTTACAATGCTTAATTAGTATAACAGCAAACACTGAAATAAATTTTCCTTGAGGCACATTTATTTTCAATCTGGCCACACCGGGCACAATGGGCCGCCTGATTATTGCACCCTGATCACTGTTATTAGTTTGTTTGCCCAAAAAGTTAGTTGAACTGTTACTAAAATCTATAAATATAGCCATTTCTGACCTTTTTGTAAAATATCAAAGACATCATGGTAAGACTACAAAACTACAAGGTGAAGCTCCCTTAATATATACATCTGGTGAGGTTATAGCTTTGCCATTTTATACATAATACAAAACACTCTGCTGTTGCTACTAGTAGATAGTCATGATATTCATTATATATTATACACCATTGAGAGAATATACATGCATTTGACTGAAATAAATTGTGATTTGCTCATTTGCTTATTTGCTCCCCCCCTCTCCCTTCCGTACTCCAGTCACAAACCTCAGCCATGCATGCACCTTAGCTACAGTTCATTGAAAAAAGTTCACTCAGAATTTTGTAGTACATTTTAGTAAAGTTTTTTTTTAATAAACGTTGTTCTGAAGTGAAAATAACAAAACATTTTTAGTTTTGAACAGTAATGATAATGGCACTGCAGAACCGAGTGACGTGCGTTTGATTTTGGGCCTTCCTCTGCTATCCGTAGTGGCACAAACTGTATAGCTAAAACATGAATTTTGCTGTAGATCTGAATGAGTATCTTTATTTATTTGCATTATTAAATAAATAAAAATCAGATATAACAAAATACGCAAAATTTCAATATATTTGTTGTGTTCCACCCAGTGGCCCATTGTACCCCGGTAACGGGGCACAATGGGCCAATTTTTTCGTCATGAAAATTTCATAATTCTGAAAGTTGTGAAAGAGATAGAAACAATAAACTGGTACCTGTAATAGACAACAAATATAGCATTAAGACTAGAGATTATTGAACTAGTAACTTGAAAAACAGACGAATGAGAGCAACAAATGCAAAATTCGGCCCGTTGTGCCCCCCCCCCCCCCCCTTACCCCTATTATGTTGATATTATGACTTTTGTTTGTATTAGTTTATATGCTATTATTTAAATAGAAAAGATATTCTTGGGCTGTCAATTGTGCAATGAGTCAACATAAGCTTATATACTGCAAATTATATAGCTACTTAATCAATAAGGTTAAATAGCCAATAAACTAAGAATATAGATACCAATTATACCTTTGGGGGCCCATGAGCACTTGTGTTTTGTGAGAAACTCTGGAACACAGTCTTTAGTTTTGGTGACAGAACTTGTTCCTTCTGTTCCTCTTCAGCCATAATATACTCTGGAGATTTCTATCCATGCAGCAAGTTGGTGTATAGATAGTCACAGTTATGACACTGTCAACAGGTGCTATATGACACTGTTAAGAGGTGCTATATATGACACTATCACCAAGAGCTATATATGACACTGTCACTATAAGTGCTTTGACACTGTCAACAGGTGATATAATGCTGTCAACTAATGGTTTATGACACTTTGACAAGTGCTATATAATAACACTGTAAACAGGTGCTAGTAAGCTGAACAATGCACACACAAGTTGGTTATATATAGAGAGTTGCAGCTATATGACATTATCAACAGGTGCTATAGTCTAAGGTAGTCTTACACACAAATTGTGATGGTACAGCCAGAATAATGTAAATGTGGAGAATTAGTACATTCTAGAATTAATAGAATGTAATACTTTTAGTCATACTTGCAAACATTTGCAAGTATGACTAGACCAGTAACAATGTAAAAGTACTATAAGACATCAAGTGCACCTATAATATATCCACTTGGCAAAAATAACAGATAATAATATAAAACGTCTAAAGTTTTCAGTTGTCTGTAGTGAAAGACGAACTAGCTGTGTAAACTATGCAAGAGGTGATAGTCTAAAGTCTAAACTGTAAGAGAAGAAAACCTTTTTTTAATGACTCTATAGTTTCTTTATATCCTGCACAGAACATAAAGGCTAAGGAAACTGCATTCCATCTTTCTTCCAATCTGACTCAATATATCTGCACTAAAAATTATTTATAAAGAATGCATTTTCAGAGCGACTGTAAGATTTGTTATGCTTTATACACATGTCTAGTTATTCATTCCATTTTAATCTAACATGTCATCTTTCACAATAGTCTAGTAGTTGGATGTTCGCCTGGTAAACCCGAAGGTCGTGGGTTCGAGGACAAAGGCCATTATTGGTGATGTTAGGAAGAGCATCCAGTCATTGCTCCTGTGCCTCATTTAAATAAGTCCTTAGCCCGCTTTAACAAAAACCCTTCATATCAAAGATTTCTCACAGGAATGGTGACTATAAACTTGGGTGAGTTTTATTCAAAAACAAGATTATATAGAGAGAGATTTTCATGATTCACATCTTAGTATCATATAAGAGTACTAGTTTCAGCACGAAGCATGCAAAGTGTTATAAATTAATTATACACAGCTTGTTTAGGATAACCACTTAGTATATCTTGGTGCATATATAATTAAATCTGTGTTATACAAGTATGCGATTCGTCAGATAAGAGAAATGCTTTTTTGTATAATGCTATTTACGTACTAGTTGGATACGCTTTGCATGATTATTTTAAACTGGTATTGGAATAAAAGAATACATTTTGAATATTTAGCTATTTATCGTAAAAGAAGCTTGTTTTCCTTTGTCTCTATTATATAAAGCTCTTGGTAAAGTTTTCACCAGCTGCTAATTAATCATTAATGGCTATTTTGGAAACATGAAAAAAAATGTTGTGTTGCAATTAAAAGATTTTAATTATTATAGCATCAGCTATTTTTTGTATACAATTTAATCAAAGAATACAAATTTATATTGTTGTTCTTGCAACAATTGGTTTCAACTTAAAATTAATTTGTAAACAGTAGCAAAGCTTTATAATATTAAACATAATATATCATTACCTGCAAATAAATCAAATAATATATCAGATCTATACTATATTTATTACATTTTGTTTTATTTATAAAATAAATTGTTAAAAGTTCACAATTAAAATTTTGCAGTAAAATAAAACAATATGTTATTTTGTATAATTCTGTTTAAAATGCAAACAAAAGACCCAAATGAAACATTTATTTGCTAACTTGATGAGTGTAGCACTCTCACTGGACTATAACAATTTAAACGTTTCTGGTATAACCGATCCTAGTCAGTTCTGAATTAATAACAATATGTTAGACAATATAGGACGTGCATGTCATTCTTTTATTGCTAGCTGGAGTTTTCCCCTCTTGTAATAATTCTCTCATGTGTAGAGGAAGGTTGGACATGAAATATCTGTTATGGTGAAGCTCAAAACATGATGGTTCACTACACATTCCTGCCTTTTCAGTGCATCCTTCGCCATCCTGTAGCCAAAACAGGACTCAACAGCATGAATAATGCATATGATATTTGATCAGCCACAGCCATGCAATATCAGCATAAATAGATTGCTCTCAGGCTGTATTACAAACATAGTGATCGAGAGAAACAATGTTCAACTTTACAAATATATTTTTTTTAAATATTGGGTCTTAATTTATTTGATTATAAGTCATATAGCCACATCATGTTTTAATGCTGATTTTAACAAGTAGCCCCCATGTGGTGTAATAGTAGTGCGCCTGCTTGCAAGCCGCAAGTCTCGTGTTTGAATTCCATCCAATCGCTACTTTCACCAGTTATAGTTGGTTTGCTCACCTCATTTGACATGCAGATGGTGTAGTCAGTTGTGGAGTTCATGACATCAACATCTTCATAAAACACTTCTCTTCTTGTGTGGTAGCCGAACAAGTTACTGTACTTGGGGACTGCCAATGGAGCAGGGTCATGCATCCTTGTCACTCTCCAACTGTTGCCCATTAGCTAGAACAAAGTTAGCATGTTTAGTAATAAGAAACGACTTGTGCCACTTTTCTAATGTTCATGAGAAAGGAAGTTTAAAGATGGGCATTATATGGGGTAATTAAAAACTTAATAACTATAGTTGGACAACATAACACTTTGTGCTAACTGTAAGTTTTATTACAATCACTTACTCACAATGACTTTTTTACAATCGCTTACTCATAATAATTTTATAGCTACACATTCACAATCTGTACATCACCAAAAAAGTAACAGTTGTAACAAATTTATTAAATTTTAATTATGTGATATTATATTATTTACAACAAAACACTCCTATGAGGTAGATATGCTATCTAAAAACAAAAAAGACTTTTTATTACGCTAGTATTTTTTTTATAAAATCTGTCTTGGCAAATAAACTTTGCTATTTCTTCTTCAGTTAAAATGCCGCAAGCAAAAAAGGAAATAGCTGTATCATAACCCTTTCCTCCTTCATCTAGTTCAATACAATAGTGTTATGACTGTATTTATTATAGCTACACTTACTCTATCATATCCATAAGCAAAGTCTTTATCCCCCACTCTGGGAGAACCAAAGGTGTAGACATGCAGCTTATCCGAGGAGACAACTACATCTTTTACCAGGTGAGCTGCAGCTAGCTGTGCTTGAGCTCCTCCTTAAAAAAATATTACAATTATACAATAGGTAACAATATTAGAACGTGTGCCGTGCAAGGTAAATGTGACATCATTTTCAATAAAATTAGTTTTCAAAATAGTCAAGATTTCATCATTTGCTTTAAATAGAACTAAGTTTTAATTACCTATGGATTTCGAGCTAAAGTTTCTTCAAGGAAATCTTGATTAAAATTACATCAGCAGCATAATTCTTATTGAACAACTCAACTTATAATAGGTTTTGTGTTAATCTGTGAAAAATGTTTATCAACCTATAAATTTTCAAATTAATAGAATAGTTTCTAACAACCATGCAATACAAATTGTTTCTGAATAAGTTCTGGAATAATTGTAAAGGAATTGAGCTTATATGAGTATGTTTAGAATACATCAAACTGTGCTAGAAAAATAAGCAATTGCTGTGACCAAAATAGTTTCAGACCAAATGCTAAAAGACTTGATGTCTAACCTAAGGAATGTCCGGTAACCATGACTTCTGCAGTAGGTTGAGATGCTAAAAGCTCCTCTACCAAAGACTTTACGCAAGGGTAAAGTGTTTCATGCTTTTGAATACTGAAATCAAATATCTAAAACAATAAACACAGGAATAAATTGACTGCCTTTACATCAAACCATTTTAGTTTTGAATAAGAGCTTTAACCCTGACCTGACCACCGGTTGCTTCAAAGTCAGTCATTACGATGAGACCAGCTTGCGATTGGCGTCTAACAACCTCTTCGGTAGGTGACCCTTCAAAGGCAACAACGATTCTGTTTTCAGATTGAGACTTCGCCACCACTGCATCACAATTCTTATAATCGTTGAACCACTCACAGTTAGCTTCAAGAAATTCTGCGACCTGGATGTGAAAACAGGATCAAAGGTTAAAAGTTAAATGATAAAAGGGTAAGGTGCAACCAACACCGAGTTCTTCAACCCAGGTATATAAACACATTGGAAACTGCTATAGGCAGCACAAAGTTACGGGTCACCGCGGTAGTTGCGGTTATCTATGCAAATGCTTTAATTGGTGACCCCAAACTTTGTGCCACATTCAGTGATTCTCAAATCAATACCTCATATCTGCCGTTGAATTGTGAGAAGACTGTTGATTGGATAGAGGAATTATCATATGATCTGGGATCTACGTAAGCTAGAGATGACCACTTGGCAAGTTCTTCTGCTAGTTTGCTGTCGTATTTCATGGGAGGGTCAGCCACAGCAGCGCACTGAGACGGTGATTTAACATTGTGCTGATTTTCACAATCACTGCCAAATGCTAGAGCATAAAACAATTAAGTAATATTTGAATATTTTAGCCATAAAATAGAAATTTATATATTTCATAATTAATTTGCAATAATGCAGAATTAAATGACACTGTGTAATTTAGAATATACTAAATTATGAATCATAGCTAATTAAAATTTAGTCTTTTTTATATATAAATTAATTAAAAGATTTTCAAATATATCAACACACTTTACAACTGAATCATGATTAATATGAATAAATTATGTAATATTGTTAAAGGATCATGGCAGGAGCTTCAATGTTATACACAGCAGCACATATATCTAATCACAGTTGAAGACTACACTTACTGGTGTCTTCTGACAGACATGTGTGGGTCAGTGGGCACCACCAACACTTTAGGATTCCAGAAGTAGATTGGTGAGACGCTCGGGTACATTCTCCACAGGTCCTGTGTCCATCGCAAGCCTTCGAGTTCCTAAAAGTAAAGTTGATGTATGGTATATATAGTAGCTATATATTGCATCTCCCCCTCTCCCTCTCTCCCTCTCTCCCTCTCTCCCTCTCTCCCTCTCTCCCTCTCTCCCTCTCTCCCTCTCTCCCTCTCTCCCTCTCTCCCTCTCTCCCTCTCTCCCTCTCTCCCTCTCTCCCTCTCTCCCTCTCTCCCTCTCTCCCTCTCTCCCCCCCCTCTCTCTCTCTCTCTCTCTCTCTCTCTCTCTCTCTCTCTCTCTCTCTCTCTCTCTCTCTCTCTCTAATAATTGTCATTCATTTAGAATTACCAAAGCTAAAGCATACTTATAACAGATTGCCACAGGTTTTGCCTACCCCTTAAGATTATCAATTGGAAAGGTCCTGCAGCCTTCTCTCTTCTTTCCATTTGGAGTTTCACCGCTAAACATTTTAGCCTTCATATATTTTGTGATGTCAGCAAAGAAGTATTGGTTTGTGTTGGGAGAATCACCTATCTTGAACCTTGAACAGCCTGGTGTTAGCTGCAACATTTCATACTCTGAGTTTGCTCCTTGGTATGTTAACAACGTTAATTACAATTAAATTAATTTAATCAACTAATTACTAAAATATTTTTAAATCCTATTATAAGTAATAATTGAAATATAATAGTTCACTTTAATTACTTTATTAATAAAAAGATATGTTAGAACTTGAATAATGACTCCGCTTTGTTTTTCAGTCTGTAAATGCGCGAGTTGCGAACAACTATGCTGTTAAACAATATAATATAAGTGTAATATAAAATTTTCTTTTATGCAGAATATCTATTAATTTTCAAAATCATAAAAGGTTTGTCCGCACGTTGATCATGCGACAAAGATGATACAAAACCGAACACCCATGCGTGCTTTAAATATCTATAAATTAATATAATATTGGAATAACATATATAAATTCATTTAGGCCTATTGCATAACACATATATAATTCATATATTACAATAATGTCAGCTATAGCAAATTTCATAAATTATAAATACCTACTACAATTAACTTGAAACCGGCACCTTAAACTTACAACTTTTTAATAATCTAGAACTCTTAGCAATATTAACTTACCTTATATTATAGTTGTTGCAACTTACTTCATATAAGAGTTATAACTTACCTTGTTAGAGATTTGACTTACCTCATTAGACATGCAGATTCTGTAGTAAGTAGAAGAGTCTATATTCCCCGGCCGACTGTAATACACTTCTCTCCTCGTGTGAAAGGAAAATGGAGGTTCGGTAGCTGGTATCAGGTACGGAATGAAGTCCCCCTTTATCACAACCCTCCAGCTGTTGACCACGGCCTGAACACAAAGGAAGTTAATTGACTCACTCTATCACATTCTATTTTCATCTTATTGTGCTAATAGGTATGAAATGCCTAAATATGTAGTAGTCCAACAAAAGTTGTACACACTGTAGAGAGAATAATGACTTAACGTAGAGTTTAAAATGCGTTATTCTTAGCAAAGACAACACAACTCCATCATAACTATAAAAATAAGAAAGTATCAAAACAGCAGTTGGTTTCAATTAATTTACAAATTTGAAAATGTAAAATATCTTAATTACGGTTAATACTCTACTGGTTTAGTTTTTGTGATCTAAGTTTCCAGAAAGTTGTTTAAGAACATTTTAAAATATGATTTTTTATACTTATAGCTTGCTAACATTAAACTATTTTTATATAGTTGGTAAGAAAACTTCCTTTTACTTTTTGGCTTACTTTCACATACTTTCACTTTCACATTATAATCATTATTTCATTGCAATATATTTGTTAAAGTTTCTATTTTAAATGGAAATAGCAGACAATTAAAGAATATAGGAATAGCATTTTACAGCTTCAAAATGTCTTACAAACAAGGGAAGAAAATTAAATTAACTCTCAACATGGGGTATGGTATGATGTATTATTCGTATCAATGAACAGGTAATAATACACCTATATAATTTCTATTACAACTAAAATGTTAATCTACTCACTCTATTGTATTCATATGCAAACACTCTATTCCCAACTCTTGGAGATCCAAAGGTATAAATGTGTAGCTTATTCTTTTCAACTACTTTGTTCCTTATTAAGTTTACTCCAGTCAGTTGTGCCTGGGCCCCACCTGTATGTGAATATTGGCCACTGAGTTTATAAATTAAGAATAAAATGTAGAAAATATAGTAATAATATGCACACACACACACACACACACACACACACACACACACACACACACACACACACACACACACACACACACACACACACACACACACACACACACACACACACACACACACACACACACACACACACACACACACACACACACACACACACACACACACACACACACACACACACACACACACACACACACACACACACACACACACACACACACACACACACACACACACACACACACACACACACACACACACACACACACACACACACACACACACACACACACACACACACACACACACCTTTATCTAGATAAGAGAAGACAACTTTCAATCTATTTAAATGTTTCACTATGAGGCAAGTGCATGACTAAATCAACATCCAAACCTAACAATTAAGTAGCTTTTCCACCAAACTGGCTATCAAAGCTGGCTTAGCAACACTAAAAATACATGTTACTGGCACACAGACTAAATTTAGCTACAGTTGGTGGCCATTAAATCACAATTTTTATCTATATTACTCCGCTTACAATTTCTGGTAATAGCAGTTTTTGTAATCAGTGGTGTAGTTTTATAATCATTTATGTTACTTGAAATATATAATTAAGATCTTATGTGTAGGAAATGAGGCTACTTATTATATACAGCTAAGTGTTAAATTAAGCTTACAATGAAACCAGCTTAAGTCAGTGTGTAGATCTGGTACAAGATAGGAAAGTGTGGAGTTCAATAGTGGCAAAGATAGTAGATGTTGTGAGCTGATACAGGATGTTACAGATTTTGTAAATAAGTAATTAAAGTAAGTATTTATAAATCAATATGAGTGCATATAGAAACTGGTTGCTTTTTAGGAAATTTAAGAAGTTTTGGGATTTACGATAACAAAGCGAGTCTAACCAAATGAATGTCCAGTAACCAAGACTTCTGCTGTAGGCATCACATCCAGAAGTTCCTTTACCAAAGACTTCACACATGGATACAACCCTTCGTGGATCTTCTCAAAGTATGGCATCACCTAAAAATATCATACCTTTTCCTTAAAGAGGGCATAACTCTAGCATCGTTACATCTGTGTTTCACTCCCCTATATAAGTGTGTCTTCAAAGTACTTTTAAAGCTTTCCCAAGCAGCAAACCAGTAATATATTATGATGCAATAGCTTTTCTACAACTGGCTGTTTTTGGTTTCAATGACTTAAATAAAGCACCGGACCATTCTGACATAAACTCTATAGAGCTCTTGCATGCTGTTGAATTTGAGTGCTACTTTATGTATATAATAAGTTTTTTATATCATCAGAGCTAAATGAAACGCTTTCAATCTAAAAACGTGCTGCGACATAATTGAGCTATTTAACTTATTTGCCTCATTCAATCATTTTAAGCTTTAAGAAATGTAAGCAAAGCTTTAGAAACAGATTATATAAGTTTATAGAGACCGAATCCAATATTTTAGTTATAGTAGCTGATAAAATTGAAAGCGTTACTATACTGTTAGCCTGTCCTGAAACGGCCTGCAAACAGACGAATGGTGCCGATCTAATGAATTTACCAATCAAAAGAGCGATATAGTATATAGAGATAATATAGTATATAACTTACCCAGCTTTTATTCTGGTCTAGTTTTGTGATATTTCGTGTTGCATTTGCATATTTAGTGCTTTCAGCTACGTGGGAGTAAGTGTTCTCAAAAGCAACAACTATTTTATTATCTGGTTTGGATCTGGCCACCAAAACACCACAGACTCGGTCTTCTTCAACGTACCAGCCGCAGTCAATATTCAAAAACTCTATAATCTGAAACAAAATATTAGGGCTTAAGTTAGAGGACATATAAATTTGCTTTTCTAATTAGTCTTGAAGCCTTATTTTCTAAATTACATCTTCCTATACACACAACCCAATAATAAATGATTTCACCAAAAGAAGCTTTCCTCTGATTGAGAGAAACAGGAATAGCTAATGAAATTCAAAAATTGTATTCAAGTATAGCAGAAACTTTACTAAATTAGCGAGCCAATTTTATGAAATGAATTAACAGCTTATAATCGTTATAAAGATTGAAATTTACTACTACAAAGTATCCGATATATGCAGTTTGAAGGTTCTCTCACCTGGTAAGTGCCATTGAACTGGCTCCAGACAGCTGATTGGATGGATGCTTTGTCATGTATGTTGGGATCCACGTAGGTCAAGGATGACCACGTGGCGAGCTCTGCTGCCAGTTGGCTGTCGTATTTCATGGAAGGTTCAACGTTCGCCTCACATTGAGCGTTAGTAACTGCACTCAGAGATTCTGGGCAGTGACTGAATACTAAATCAAACACATTTAATGAGATATTTTACTCTCATACTCGAGATAACTTTTAACATGAATAATGGCTATGTTTATATAATACTACGGTATTTAAGTATGATGGGCAAAATATAACATCTATTCAAATATTCATAAGAAATACCTCGCTAGTTTTAGAGCAAAATACTTCTTTTTTTAAACAAATGACTTTTCAAGTTTAAAAAAAACAATTTTTTTTGCATAATGCTTATAACTCCAACATATAAATAGGTAACTTTTAGATTAGAAAGAAAAATTTATAATTTAAAAATAATATCGAGAATTGTTTTTGTTTTTCCCCTTAATTTATTGGAATAAATCAACTTCTTTGTATATATTTAAAAAATTTGACACAAAAACAATATTATTTACAAACAAAAAATTAAATTCCTTACTTTATATCGTTTCATTTCCTATCATCAATATAAAATGAATTTGCCTCAACAGGGAATCAAACCTAAGACTTTCAGCTTGCAAGCATACAAGATACTATTACACCACAAAGACTAAAAGGTATAGTTTCAAAGGTACAGTTAAGAATCTCTCACCTGAGTATCTGGTGAAGCAGGAGTTGGAAAGAGGACACCACATGCATGGTAGAATGTTGAAGCGGATCTTCTTAGCTTGTTTAATACATGTGAAGCAGTCCCTGTACTCAATACAAGCAAAAGATACGGTCACAATCAGAGCTAAGATAACAGATATTCTTTGCAGATGCATCTTAAGAGACTGTTTTAGCTAGAATTCACTGACTCAATCGGCTAACTAAAACCCAAATAAACTATTCTAATGCAAATCACTAGCTATCGCTGCTTTCTTATTTCTGATTAGACCTTGGTGATAATAATAGTTGTTAAAATGTTCAACTCTTATACTTTTATTAAGACTGTTTTATCCCCGAGTCTGAGCTGTTGAAACGTTCAGAATCAGCTTATGTGTAACAGATAATGCCTTTGGTTGTCAATAGTTTGTTAATAGAAACACGAAGCTACTTATAGTTTGTCATTGTTGTGAGATGGTAGATTAGTTAAGCGGCTATTTCTATTCAACTTCTTAGCTTTTATCTGGTTTTATTTAATAATATATGCTGCACTGGGCCTAACAGGAATAATATGTACAGTACAATATGTACTGCAGTACAATATATATATATATATATATATATATATATATATATAGCAAAAATATTGGCATACCATCCAGTAGGCTGCATTGCATAGCATTTAATATTTGAAATTTTTCAACATGATTTACTGTAAAACATCTACATTCTGAAAAATAATTTATTATAAATAGATTTATAAATGCTGCAGAATTTATTTTTAATATTGTTTGTTTTACAATATTTGAAGTATTTGAAATTATTACTGAAGGTTTATCTTTATAATATTATTGTTCTTTTTTGTCTATATATAATTAACCAACTTCTTTAGATATAATTCCCATATTTTCCAGTTGGTCTGTCATTCTCTTATATATAATTGTACCTAAAGAGTGCAGTTTACTATACAAAGCTTTGTAGTAGTATATATATTTCATTTTAGCAATAAGTACTTTTCATAATAGCTTTTATTTCATTGAACTCAAAATTTAGCACAGCTGAAATCTTGCAAATGAAATCTGTAAAATTATTACAGAGAATGTTATATCAGATCAACAAACTTACGTCGTAGCAGCTGCAAATAAAATATCAACTAATTACGAACATCCAACAATAAAATACCAAATACAGTGTCTACTACTGGTTAATGTACACACAACCTATATAAACAGTGTCATATTTAGCTTATAGTTTTCACACTGTCAGAGTAGAACATTCTTTAGATGCTCTGAAAGGACATGGTTTGGCAAGTCGCTCTCTTCTCTGTTAGTGTGTTATTCCCAGCTTCCAAAAAGTTCTTCATATACTCAGAAATATTTGGTACAAAGTATCTGTATAGATTTCCAGCAATGATACCTCGCTCCATGTCCACTCTGTCTTCTAAGCATCCCTCTTCACCCTGAAAAATACAAAAGTTGGCTAATTGTATTTTTGTATGTTAGTACAGCAAGGAAAGCTAATTTTTACTTTTGCTTTATTTCATTCAATCATGTTATCTATTGTATATAAATTTACATATAAACAAGTTTTTGAAGTAATGTGCTTTGTGACCTGTTTATTTGTCATTAAGTTTCCAATGAAAAAATTAAATATTGTAAATATTTCGTATGCAAAATATCACACAAAGAGCTTCAAGATAGGTTTACTATAATTGGGAGTGTGACAATAATATTAAAATAATATATTGATATTTTTAAGTTCATCTATGAAAGCAGCCGCATTCAACAAAATTTGGGTTTATGAATATCATATTTCCAAAGATATGTATACTAAGCAAAGCTAGTTTGAATTAATTCATTAAATTCATGATAATTTTTTTATACATGCACATAATTATACTGACTTCATTAGAATCACAAATCTTGTAGTCAGTTGTGGAGTTCATGACCCCAGGGTAATCATAGTAGACTTCTCTACGGGTGTGGAAGCAGAAGGGGAACGTATCTCTAGCCCCACCTAATGCCATGAAATCATTTCTTCTGGTGACTCTCCAGCTGTTATCTACCATCTAGTAAATAGAGATAATATGTTTAAATTCAAACTTTCTATGATTGCTTTCCAATTATTATATGCTAGTATATAGCTTTTTCTGACCTTCAAATAATTCAAATGATTCTTAGCCATCAAATACAAATCGTATTAATTCTAGTTTCATAGCATAGTATAAGAATCTTAATCAACTGGTAAATACAAATTACAGCTCATAACAATAATTATTATTAGAATGCTGATTATAACACTAACTCGGTCATAGCTGTATGCAAATCCTTTATTCCCAACTCTAGGAGAGCCAAAAGTGTATATGTGTACATTACGTCTTGAGGCCACGTCATTCGTTATCATGTGAGCAGCCATCAACTGAGCTTGAGCACCTCCTTCAAAATGTATTACAATTTTAATCTAGAACACTAGATTGCTAGATGTAGCACAAAGTTTAAGGTTACTGAGTGCAGTTTTTGTTTACAGTTTAAGCTCCAGGCATTCCTCAAACTACTTGACCCCAAGCTTTGTGCTGCATCCAGCTATTTCTCTAACACTACTTCTTCATTAACTTTTGTCTAAACAGCATATTTGTATAATTTTATTTGGCTCTTATATTTTTCAGTTCAGTTTTGCTATTAAGCATCAAAAGATTTTAAAATAACTGGTAGCCTAAAGGAATGTGACATCTAACCGAAGGAATGTCCAGTAACCATAACCTCTGCTGTGGGCATAGTTGTTGTCAACTCTGTAAGTAATGATTTGACACAGGGATAGAGGGCATCATGGGCTGCTTTTCTATACAGCAATATCTGAAAAGATATCAACAGTGCACTATAATTTCTGTTGTCTGTGCATTCATGTACAATGTAAGCTTAAAAAACTGTTTCTTTAAGCTATCACTACTAAGAAGAATGAAGCACTCATATGGCCACCCTCGTGCACTCTGTGAACTGTAGAGAGAGAGAGAGAGAGAGAGAGAGAGAGAGAGAGAGAGAGAGAGAGAGAGAGAGAGAGAGAGAGAGAGAGAGAGAGAGAGAGAGATGCTGTGGACATTGAGTAGCTTACTTTTCCTCCAGTAGGTGAGAAAGTTGTCATGTTGGTATAATAAGTTCTGTTGTCCTTCCCATGATTTTGGTATGAAGAAAATGTTCCTTTCAATGCCACAACAATTCTATTTTGGGATTCAGATTTGGCTACCACAGCTGTACAATAGTTTTCATCTCCTGCCCAATCGCAATCTGCCATTATAAATTCTACTAACTACAAAAGACAACAACATTTTAGTACTTCATATTCAAACCAGTAATGAACTATATAACATATGTTTATTACTTAACGACCAATTTGTATTCAGAAAATTTTTTTAATCTCTCACCTGGTAGCTGTTATTGAATTGGGCATCAACGGCTGATTGGATGGAAGATTTGTTGTGATTTCTGGGATCCACATAAGCTAATGATGACCACTTGGCCAGTTCCTCTGCCAGCTGACTATCATACTTCATACGGGGTTCCTCAATCCACCCACATAGATCGGCTGCCCCGACTGACAGTTCACTGTCACAATGGTTTGCAAACGCTAAAGTAAAGAACAATATTTCAGACCAGCTTAAACTTGAGTTGCTACTGAAATTTTTCACAAAAGAGAATATGCAATAAATACTCGACTGATACCTTCATAAATAGTCTACTAAAATTGTCTCAAACTAAAGGAGATACTGCAAAAACTATAATAAAAAAGAAGCATAATATTTTCTGACTTTTATCTAATTTACATACATTGCAAACTTTATGATATTATAATATAGTCAATTGGATTGGTGTAACATACCATGGTGTGTTAAATTAAAGCATATGGTTTATAAGCATAGCAATAACATAGTTTATAGCATAGCATGTAGTTTAGCATAGCATATGGATTAGCATAGTATAGCATATAGTTCAGCATAGCATGGTATAGCATAGAATATAGCATCTGCCAGTTAATAATGCATGTAGCAACTCAATCAGGTCAGTATCAACTTACCGGATCCTTTAGTTCTACATTTCAGAGTTAACGGACACCATTCACAACCCTTCATTGAAAAGCGAATCTTATGTTCACTCCCAGCACAAGACTCGCAATCCTTGAAGTGAACACAACCCAAGGCAGCAGAAAGAACCGACAGCACAACTACTACCTCTCTGGCAAACATCTTTAAACCAAGTTGAAAACTTAAATGTTCAAAGTTTGTCTAAAATTTATGTTTGTATTTCCAGTGTAATTTTAAAGATTAATGTTATGTGTTTCTTTTCTGAAGACAATAACTGAAAGAAGTTAATTGAAAGCCGTGTTATAGCTTGGTTTATATAAATCGGTTTTCATCTCAGATTTACTTCTAAATCCTTAAGTTATGCCTTTGAAAGTTTGTCAATAGAGTTCTTATACTTGAAATCAGAACTGGTATTTTTCTTTAATACCATTTAATACCTCTATAAGCTTTTCTGCAATGAACAACATTACAAAAGAGCCACATAATAGAATAGTTCAAAAGATGCAACAAGAATACCATGAACACCAGGCACACCAGGCACACCAGGCACACCAGGCACACCAGGCACACCAGGCACACCATGAACCCCAGGCACACCAGGTACACCAGGCACACCAGGCACACCAGGCACACCAGGCACACCAGGCACACCAGGCACACCATGAACCCCAGGCACACCAGGTACACCAGGCACACCAGGCACACCAGGCACACCAGGCACACCAGGTACACCATGCACACTTAAATGCATATGCATGCATGTGCAAAACATATAGAGTCAAAGTGAAAAAAGGTTTTACACGTCACTAGAAGAGGCTCAACATAATATCTATTTAAAAAATCATTGCATGTCTTTAAAGCTACTTCGATTTTCAAATATTTGCTTTTTTCCTGTCAAAGCAGCTTCAACATCTTGTGCCTGTAAAAGCCATTTTTGCATGTGGGTAATTTTCTATCATAGGTAATATAATCAGTATGTATACCATGATATACAATAACCTCTATTGTACAAACTAATGTATATTTACCTCATTAGTCTTGCACTTCATTATTATAACCAGAAAAGATATTAACTCCAAACTAACAACTTGATAAAATCAAAAGTTGACTAATTGAATTTAGATGTTATAGAATTAAGAAAAATATCATGCAGTGGATAAAATTTCCAATCATGATTTTGTGTAATTAAACTTAAGTTTATAACATTTCAAACACAAAAAATATATTTTTTTCAAATATTAGGCATCTTGTTGTTTATAGATAGATAAAGCTACAGGCATATGCATAGCATTACATAATTTTATTTCTCATCATAACTAATATGTATACAATAATATAATATTGCGTATTCAATTTTTAAAACTGAAAATTATTTTTACTCAACATGAATAAATGAGGACAAAACAAACAAGTAGGAAAAAATGCTGACGAAATGAAGTTTTCGGTGCATTTCCGCTGACCTTTCAAGTAGTTCAATGACAAGTATTTGATTTGAATTTATGTGACAGTTAAAGAACATAGGCTTTGCAATTGCCTCTCATTTTGCTGTGTGAAGTCGTATCCTTCGGAACAACATATTGCATGAATTTTGTCACATCATCTGTGAAGTATTTTCGATGCTCGTCTCTTAAGCAGTTGACTGCGAGGCAAACCCCTTTGTGCTCCGAGCAGCCATCTTCCCCCTTAGTGAATAAAACAGAAGCAATGTTTAATTATAATGTATCTCTTTGAAATTTCTTTCCTACAATATACTAATTGTATTGGTATGCCACCCAGATGTATTGGCAGGCCGCCAATCATTAAAGCTTTCAGGCTTTAAAGCTTTCACCAAAGCTATTATTAGTTGGCAGGGCTAGTGCTATAATTCACTGTACTGCATGAGTCAGTGTGTCATAATCAAACAGCCAGAGAGGAGCATTTTTAGCATTATACGAGCACACAGTTAGACTCCAATATTTACACTCTTTGTGAGAATAGACCATTGGTTTTGGCATTGTGATGGCTAAGAAGTTTATCTATGCATCAATATTGTAAGTTTTATTAGAATTATAATAGCTCGTGTCAATTTGTTTGGTTCTGTAATGTTCATGGTGTTTCTCTGACTTTTGATTTATATTGTTACTACTTACTTATACAATTTCTAATGTTTCCCATTTTTGTAGGGTACTATTTGAGAGTAAATGAACTTGAAAACCTGTTGCCAAGTTGGCTAGTAGTTAAAGTATATCATTCAATCAGACACTAACACAAAACCAATACACTAATGATTAACTTTAGGTATTTGTTGTTTGAATTTGATATCACATGCTTATAGTGACCTTAAGAACAGAAATGTAAACTATAGCAGTGTTATTCCGTAATTCACCTCAAAGTTTTGTCACATTACCTATCTAAACTGTTAACTTATTGGGTAAAAAGCTCACAGCATCAGTCAGTAGCTTACCTCATTAGCTCGGCAAATCCTGTAGTTGGTTGCATATGACATGGTGCTAGATCTCCAGTAATAGACCTCCTTTCTTGTGTGATAACAAGAATTAGGTAAATTGATAAGATTGCCACTTTTGGGCAATATTATTGGTACTGGGTCATTTTTTCTGGTTACTCGCCAACTGTTCCCCATCAACTATCATATATACAGTTTAGTTTTAGTGAACAGTTTGATTAGGAGGAGAGGGAGATAGAGAGAGAGAGAGAGAGAGAGAGAGAGAGAGAGAGAGAGAGAGAGAGAGAGAGAGAGAGAGAGAGAGAGAGAGAGAGAGAGAGAGAGAGAGAGAGAGAGAGAGAGAGAGAGAGAGAGATGAGAAGAAAGGATTTTACTTACTCTGTCATAGTTGTAAGCAAACTCTTTATCTCCCACCCTTGGAGAGCCAAAAGTATAGACGTGCAGCTTATCTTTAGAGACAAGTTTGTCAGTCACTAAATGAACTCCAATCAGCTGTGCCAGAGCACCACCTAAATTATAATCACAAGCTATGAACTAAAATAAAAATGGAAACTGCTGTCATAGTTTTGCACGAAATAAAAAGGTGATTTTTTGCTGTAAAGCTTAAAATAATATTTTGATGATAAGTCTAAATTTGATCAATTACAAAAGGTTGTATCTATTGGTGGATAGAACATCAAAAGCTAACCTAAGGAATGTCCAGTAACCATGACTGATGCAGCAGGTTGAGCTATAAGAAGTTCTTCTAGCAAAGACTTAACGCACGGGTACAGTTCGTCATGGGCAAGTCTGTTATACCTCAACACCTGAAGATTACAATAATAATTGTGCTCAGCAAACTTATGGCAGAAAATATAAAAGTTGTTATAAAAATATTATTTTAAACAAAATGTTATCACCTTTCCATTCGTTGGCTCAAAGTCTTTCAGTACATCTCCAAAAACCAGAAAGTTTTGAAAAAATTGATCAGGGGAGGCAATTCCTTCAAGAGCAATTACAATTCTATTATTTTTTTCTGATTTGGCGATGACAGCTGTGCAGTAGTCATTATCAATTAACCAGTCTCCTTTCACTGTAAGGAACTCTACCAGCTGTTGGAAAACAAAATTATACAGTTTTATAAAAGTCTACAATTCAATGAAGTTGTATAATTCAATAGAATTATATAACGAGATAGAATTACATAATTTCATAGAATTATTTTATATAAATCATATCAAACTAAATTTAACCTTCATTAACAATTTCTCTGAAAACAATACTTAGCTATATAATATTATTATAAACAATAAACATTTCAGCTAAATTTGTGGTACCTATTCATATCATTTTAGAAAAAAGACAATAACTATCAAAATTATCTACAAAATCAATTGAGATTTAAAAAAAGATATGCAATTGGAAAAACGTACTTTTATAATTTGAAACTTAATTGATTTGCAGGTATAATTTAATGAACAGTATTAAGTTCTAGTCAAATTATGCCTATCTAAAAATCTCTAATCTTGCAAAACAATAACAATACTTGGCACTCTATAATATAAAACATTATGTGTGCATTGTTCTGTTTTTAATGACAAAACATTTCTATCTACTTGTAATATTTTTTTTGGTTTTATTCTCAGTGTTTCAGTTATCTATTTAATAATAGACATATCTCAATAATCCTAGTTACTATTATTAAGTTAAAGACTTAATGCTGTAACTATTATATAAAAAGCAGAAATATCATATATAATGTAGTTGCTAACATTAAAAACTGCTTTCCAAAATAGAGGCACGCACGCAAAGCTTTGATTGTGTAATAGCTATCGTGCCATGGAAAAAGAAGTAATATGTTTCTGTATAAGAAGTTACATTTTCTCTTCCTCAATGTGCATAAACACTTTTATAAATTTTGTATTTATTGAGCTTCAGATGACAGATTGCACTTATGAGCACCAAACACTGACGGTTCATATAAAATAGCAATTTTGAGTAAACTAACTTAAACATTGAAAAGGCTATTTAAAGTTTTTTTGTTAGGTATCATATGGATATAAATTTGCATTGCATTGACATAAGAATAGCAATAATTACTGCAAATTATTTATAAATTTGTATATAATCAAACTTTTAGAGGCATAGTTATGAGCATGCAACTATTTGCTACTAAAAACTATCTCAAGGGTAAACTTTTAGACTACCTGGTATTGGGGGTGAACAAGTGTCTGGAATATTGGTTGAAGAGAGCTCATATTATGTAGTCTGGGTTCTACATAGGCTAGGGAAGAGAACTTAGCTAACATTTCTGCGAGACTGCTGTCGTAGAGCATGGGAGGGTCAGCAGCGTCATCACATTGAGAGGAAGTTTTTATACTCTGATCATAGAACTTGTCACAGTCATTAAACACTGAAACAGTAATACAAATTATTTGATGAACTCTTTCAATTATAAGTTCTTGCAATGTTGAGTTTACCCAGTCATCTCTCTGTAGTGCTGTAATGGTTAGCTCACCTGCTTGCAACCCTTGCAAGGGTTCGAATCCCAGTAGGGGCAATTTTTTTTACAGTTCTAATCAGCAAGCCTTAGCTGAAGCCATTTTGAAAAAATATATTGCCAGCAATAGCGAAGTCTAAGCTTATAAGGATTTTGGGTTGCAAGTTTTTATTAATTCACATTGTAGTATCTTATCATGTATAGGCACTTCTATATGGTTTGTATACTCTATATATAATGGTTGTTAGAATTTTATCATTTAATAGAAATTGCTACAACTAAATATATTTGGATGTTTACTGATTGGTAAAAGGTTTTACTAGAATATCTACTAGTAATTTATAGCCACAATAGTAAGATAAAAATTAAAAGATGTTGAAATTTGATTGTTATAATATATTAGTCATATACTCGGTCTCATTTAAATTAAATCATATTATGGCAACATGATTTAAATGTTCTAACTTAATTCTGCCCAGATTCAACTTTAACTATAGCTATTCTTCTAATGTCACATAACACCGAACAATAGTGCCCTATCTATAAAATGACAACACCAAGCAGGTGGTTAGCATGTCATAATCCTACCAACTATAATATGAGGTCACTGCTGCTAACAGAGCACTAAATCTAAGTAAACATACTGCAATATAGTCTTACTACCAAACAATTGCGGCATTATATGCTCAATATGAATGAAAAGGCATACATACTGGATCCCTCGTAATGGCAGGTGCCTGTTAGTGGACACCACTGACACTTATGAGTCATCCATAGGCCTTGACTGGAATGTTCAGTGCAAGCTTTGCAGTGCTCGTGTACGGAGCATGCCCAGATGGAAGCGCTTAGAACGCTTAGCAGAAGTACTGCAGCTTTGTACATCCTTATAGACCCTTCACAGGTTTAAAGATTGGTTATGTATAACGCTTCTTCTACAATCTACGATATAACACGTAGTGAATATATATATACTAACACATTAGATAAATAATAGTAAATTCTATAACGTAATATAATAAGCACAATTAGTATGTTATACCCTATGTATGACACACAGTCTGTTAGTTATATATTTAGTTGGTTAACAGACTTTGTTGAAGCAAGAAATGTGGTAAAACTATTTCGAGAATAAATGCTTATAGCAATTAAAAAATTATATTATTTTAGATGAATTGTAAAAAACTCCAAAAAATTATAATAATTTATATATTAAAATCTATTAGACTGCATCTCACCTGAAAACAGAACAAAGTGTGTGCAGTTTACTGGAATTAAACACTATTTATATCAGATTGTACTTCAGTCCTTGGCATAAACACGGTACAAAACTTCTGCAGCCAATGAAAATGTGCCATGGTTAGATAATATATAATGTAATTGGATTATTTAGAGTTCACCTATCTCTTTATTAAGTAGTCTATGTTTATTCACACAATGATTTGCCTTAAGCAACTAATCTGAATAATATTATATAAAATAAATATATATTTTATTATTCATATAGTGATAGAATCTCATTTTCACTCTTGTAAAATTATTATATAAAATATTACATATATTAAAATATTATATAAAAAATATATAATTTATAATTCATATTATAATTATAGAATCTCATTTTCACTCTTGGAAAATCATTTATTTTATTATTAGCCTTTATAAAGAAAGATTTTCAAAATGAGTTACAGTGCATTGTGGGTAAACTTTACACAAAATAAATTATGTAATCCAAACAAAATGTGATGATTAGTATTTAGCCTGTTGCCACACGTAGCAAATACTATAGTGTTATGCAATAATTGTGTGTCAAAGCATAATATTTATTTTATGACAGAAACTTGCTTAGGCCTGATGAATGTTTGGAATGTATAATTTCTATTTGATTAACATCAGTTGAAGCTATAGACCCTGCAATTCTCCCTCATTCCATCATGTGAGGTGGTGCCCCTTTTTGCCCTATCTTTCATCATTTGCGGCAAATCCTGTGCAAAGTATTTCTGGTGTTCTTCAGTCAAGCATTTTGTGGAAAGACAAATCCCGGCATCTTCTGAACATCCAGCTTCATCCTTTATTATGAGAAGAAAACTCCTTAACCGGTCAATAGCAATAAGTTAATGTATATCTACAAGTCTAAAACTATTAATTAGGATTAAAATTAGAAATACTATTACTTGTTTATATACAGTTTGCATCTTTGCGACCTAAATTTTAAAAAGTTTTGGAAGTAAAACTTAGGCTTTTAGCTTCAGAAGCTTTTAATAATAGTAATTTCTAAATTAACTTATACAGTATATTACAATATATTATAATATAGCATAACATAAATGTAATGCATTATGATATAAGCATGTTATTATATATATTAGAAAATACAGTAATTTTGTGCATTAATTTCAAACTAGCTAGCTAGTTATTACTCCCAGGAACAACTTAAAGTTACGCCGTTCACTAATGCTACTTACATTGTAACAAAAACAATTAAAATAAATAAAGCAAGATTAAATTTTCTAATAAAAATTTCATAGTTCAGTTACTAAAGGTGTAAGCTTTAGGTTTTGGGTTTATTGAGGCGCTTTTCTTTATTACAAGAAAAGTGAATAACGTATCAAGTTTGCCAATACAATCCAAATAAAACTATCGCCACATGAGTTAAATTTATAGCTTGACTATATTTAGCTGATTTGATAGCTGATAAGTAACTTTGAGCTTCACATTGAATAAAATATATACTTGACCTTGACCTTTTGAAACATTTCTTGTTGCTTCTTAAATAGACAATGTAAACACAGCTACATTTATTCATACTTTTAAAAATAACCATTTTTATTATTGAATAACATTAACCTCGTTGGACATGCATATCTTGTGAGCAGTTGCGGATGTCATAATACCAGATCCACTGTAGTACACTTCTCTTCTGGTATGATAACAGAAATTGGGAATACTGATGGTGTTACCACTTTTTGGTATTATCAATGGTATAGGGTCATCTTTCCTGGTCACTCTCCAACTGTTACCTAGCAACTAGTAAACAGTTTTTTGTTTTAATAATTAATTACATCTTGATATTCATGTGAAGCATCATCATGCAGCTTATGACATTTAGAGGTTTCTGAGCCTAAACAGATCTAGCGGTCCCACAATTACTCTTTCCAAGAAGTCTTGTACTTAACCCAATCAAGATCAAGATCAAGATGCAGTTGTTTTCCTTATTCAGCTTTCAAGCAAAAGAACAGAGTTTAGTAGGCTAGAAATGTTGTTAGTATATAGACTTTTTAAATATTCAAAAGAATGTCTTTAGAGTTGAAATGTACTTAAAATAAAAACTGACTGAATAAGAATACATTTACAATATTAGGCACTTCATAGTATTCAAAACCTCTTAACAAAAGGTTAGATATTGCAGTTCAGAAGTTTTGTATCAATGGAACAAATACCATATTATTGGAATACCAAATCAGCTTGAATAGAAACTGCCAAGCATGAAATTGCAAAGTAATTGTTTATTCTAAACTTTTGTACATCCTGATACTTCCTTGTATTGCATTAAACACTTATTATTCTATTCTACCCAAACTTCTCCACTTTTTCCTTCTTTACCACATTTCCCTCACAGAATGATCTTTTCAGTTTAACACTTGAATTTATGTCACTATACTCACACATTTGACACTTGTATATATTACTTTAGTTTATAAAACTCTCAGCTTACCCTATCATATCCATATGCAAAGTCTTTATCCCCCACTCTGGGAGAACCAAAGGTGTAGACATGCAGCTTATCCGAGGAGACAACTCCATCTCTTACCAGGTGAGCTGCAGCTAGCTGTGCTTGAGCTCCTCCTAAAGGAAACATAATCAATGATAAAGGAGCACAAATATTTTTTATAAAGTTGAGTGTGTGTTTTGTGGGCTATCTAAAATTATACAAACTCATGAATGAAAGAATAAATTCTTACAGAATGATAATTTTAAGACCTAAGAATTTGGAAAACTTGTTGTCTAACCTAAGGAATGTCCAGTAACCATAACTTCTGCTGTGGGCATTGCCGTTAGAAGTTCTTGAAGTAAAGTTTTGACACAGGGATAGAGGGAATCATATGTTTTCTTGTTATATTGCAATACCTTCAGTCAAAGACGATGCAATAAAAACAGTCAGTATTTCAAGAGTTATAGAATATTATTCTATTTGAAAAGTTTAAATAAAAACTGACCTTTCCACCAGTTGGCTCAAAATTTTCTTGACCAAAAAAGTATAACAAAAACTGCTCAGCTATTTGGGCTGGTGAAGAGGTTCCCTCAAAAGCTACGATGATTCTGTCATCAGCCAGAGACTTGGCTATCACTGCTGAACAGAAGTCAAACTCTAAGATCCAATCACAGTCTACTGTTAGAAACTCTACAATCTATAATTGTACAAACTTAGAAAATTTATATGTCATGATATGTTTAGGATGTGTCGCAAGGTGCGAAGTAGCAGTATTATACAATCAGCCTTACTGAAAATAAGAGTGAAAAGCTTACAATTGATATTAATAGCTTTATAATATGCTTTTGATTACAATGTAACAACTAACTTATAGAAGAAATAAGAGGAGCGTATAAAAACTTTTGCCGCAACTGGGACTCGAACCTGAGACCTCCGGTTTGCAAACAGCTGCTTGCCACGCAGCTGACCATTACACCATGACACTATAAATGATGTAGAAGAAACTGGTTGTATACCTGATATCTGCCATTGAATTGTGAGAAGACTGTTGATTGGATAGATGACTTGTCATATGATTTGGGATCTACGTAAGCTAAAGATGACCACCTGGCAAGTTCTTCTGCTAGTTTGCTGTCGTATTTCATGGGAGGGTCAGCTATACTACGACACTGGGATTCTGATTTGATGATCTGATTTCCGTCACAATCATTAAAAACTGAAATTTATTGCAGTTGTAATATTTTTATTGTGCTTGCTATGGCTAGTTTACAGAGCTATACACCTGTCTATGAGGAAATATCTCACTGTGTCTTCTATATCGACCAGAGGAGCTATATTGCATAAAGTGTCATATTTAACAACTTTATAGTACTGTTATCATAAAGCCTCCAAAAGCTTCAAGTCAAATTTGATAAGTATTGACAAATTAGCTCAGTTAAATCATATAGTTTTTATTGGTTTCTATCCAAATTATTATTTACGCTACAGGTTTCTATTTGTATCAGTGTAAAAGTGACTAATCAGAACAAATAGACTTTAAGTTTATAATACAGAAAAACATGTTAACAATAATACTTATGGAAATAGTGGTAAGATATAATATAATGCTATATAATATAATATCATATGGCATTATATTACATTCAGATTACATTCAGCTATAGGAATGTAATCAATGAATATATAAGATAACATTATACATCTCAATTTTAAAAGTTTTTGTCAGCAAAAATTTTTGTACCACTTGACTAACTCAGAGTTTACTAAATATCAAGTCTCATAGAGATATGCGATCAGAAATTGGTAATTAAGTCTCTGTCATGAGAAGAAAGCATGTATAACTGGAAAATTGCTTAGTGTTGAAATATTTGAAACTGTTTTTGACATTTTCGTTCTCCAACATAATATAATATAAAATAAAGAGTAAAGAAAACACTGTGTTGTTTAGAATTGATAATTGTTCTTGCATGGAGATATCAAACAGCGTCTCACACATTAGCAAACCATTAAAGTACACTTACTGGACCCTTTGGTGTGACAGGTGTTAGTCAGTGGACACCACTGACATCTTTGCGTTGACCACAGAACTTTCCTCGAGTTCTGAACACATGTTTTGCAGTCTTTGTGTTCGATACATGCCAGAGTCAAGCCACACAGAGCAGTCAATAGAAACGCTACTCTGATATGCATTGCCAGATGTTTCCTTATTCTCAGCTAATTATACACTAAAACAAGAAATTTATTCAAATAAAATAATTATTACTAAATACAATTTAATAGTAATATATGTAGCTCATTGTAATTGAAAACTTATATATACTTGAAACGTTGTGTTGAAATATACAACTTTCTGTAGCAATTACTAACCTGAACAAGGGTGAAGGAAGTTTGCAACCCTATAGATAGGAAGAAAGTATTTATATTATTATATTATCCAATCACAGTTCAGTATTCATAATGAACACCAATCAATGCAAAGATGCTTTACATAAAATAAATTGCATCTTCCTTTTTAGGTTTGATGGCTGTCTATTCATGGCTTTGTACAACTCCCACATTCACTCTGAATCACAGCAACTGAAACAATTTTTTATTATGATGTTATCTGCAGATGAATTCTAAAGCAAGCGGAAGAAGGAAGTACACAAATAACCTGAGCCAAAACTCAGATCGTATTGCCTCTGTATCCTAAACATGTGAATTAGTGATACAGCATGGGGGTGCCCAGCCGTACCAACTTTTCATCAAAATACTGGGTAAAAAATGAGGCAAATAAAAAAGACAAAAAGTGCATTTCTAAAAGATTCTACTGCTTGAAAAGCCATCCCAGCACTCCATGAAGTCTACTATACCTAACCATTGCCTAAATATATATATATATATATTATATTATATATATATATATAATTATAGAAACTATATATATATATATATATATATAACTTATGCTTTACCTTGCGTCATTATTGCTAAGTCATGATGCAGAGCTACAGCCTTGCTAATACTGCAGGAAGCGAATAATATTCTATAGGGATGTTGGGTAGTCAAAACTGATTTTTCAACTTATATTATAATTTTATGATAAATTCGCAACAAAATTGCACCTATAATATTATGAGGGTATTTGGGTACATAAATTTGCAATAATAAATTATAATATGTGCCAGTTGTTGGTTGGCTGCCAACACAAATTCACCTCAAAACCACATGGTAGGATGAAGTATAATATTGCTACAAGTGAGTATGCCTATGAGCTACCATTAAGTCTTTTCGAAACTTGTAAACCCTTAGCTAGATTTTTCCTTTTTGTTTTGCATGCAAAAGGTTTTGAACAAAGAGGTTATGAGGATTTTTGTTTTGTTAGTTAGAGTATTAATAATATGTGCTATAAAAAGTTATAGACAATAGAATAATGTATAACGATTTATTTAAAAATATTTTGTCACAGATTTGGTTATGATGCACGATTTTTCAAGTTGGGATCTGTTATGCATTGTAGCAATGTTACCAGAAAACTATTAATTGATTTTCTACATAAAATTATATTTGTTGATATCAAAGAGTTATTGGTATTGGTAAAAAACTTTGCAATACATTTAATCTCAAATTAAGGCAAGACATATAAGTACTTGTGGTTGTCAAAAGCATTTTCTCTAAATACTTGGATTTCATAGATTTATTGCCCTTTCTAGTAAATCAAGAAAGCAGTATTTATATAATGGGAATTGTATAAAGAATATCTTACCTATTATTTGTCAGATAATGGTCATTTCTCACTATATAAAGAACAGTAAAACAATAGCTCAGGTTTTATTCGGGGAAACTGCTAATTTTCCAAATGTATTATAAAGCAGTATCTAATTATATTTTATCTATTATATTATATTCATTGTATATATACTATATTATGTACTGTAGTGTATATATGTATGTTTGTGCAATTGTGATTTTCAAATTTTGTAAAAAGTTAAAGTTGAAAGATATCAGAACAACATTCTTATGTTTTATTACCCAAGAGAGAATTTTTTTCTAACAAGATTACATTCAGTATAGGAAAACATGTTGTCATAGTAAATATATTACACATGCCCTTCAACAAGCTGTGTTAAAGACTGTAGACTTTACACACACCCCTCACTGAGCTGTGTGAGGTCTCCTCCTTTGAAATCTTGTCCTTCATGTACTGTGGCAGATTCTCCATGAAGTATCTGGAATATTCTTTCTTATAGCAGCCGTTGGGCTCCGTGCAAACTCTGCGGCCGCTCAAGCATGAAGAGCGATCCTGGAGAACAAAGAGTTCACATTCTAGCATCACGTTCTCATAATTTTTAGAAGCTTCTAGAAGGTAACATAAATCTTCCTTGCGTCAAAAGTTGCCCTCACTTGGGTCTATAGACACATCTTTTTGAGAAGCCCCTGATGGAAGAGAAGCCCCTGATGGAAGGGGTTTTATAGAGGGTTATAGACCTTTTTCTAATGTGGCACAGGACTAATTATGACTGACTGCTTTTCCAACATCATCTTTGGTCTTTATTAAAATCTGGGCCATTGGCCCTTTGCTTACTAAGTTATCTCTCTAACCACGAGACCAAAGCTGCTCCCTATATTATATCAATTAACTATGTTCAATACTTTATATTTCTTTTATTAGCTGCCATGTAAACTCTGCTGCTTGACAAAGTTTAAGTTTATTTTTGAAACTGTATTGGTCTTTTTGAGACGAATGCAATGATTTGTTTGGTATGGTGCATAATATTCTTATAGTAGTGTATAGTCATATTAGTGTATATTAGTGTATATTAGTGCATAGTAGTGTATAGTAGTGTATAGTAGTGCATAGTAGTGTGCAGTAGAGCATACTAGTGCATAGTAGTGTATATTAGTGCATAGTAGTGTATATTAGTTTATAGTAATGCATAGTAGTGCGGAGTAGCGCATACTAGTGTATAGTAGTGCATAGTAGTGTATATCAGCTAGTGTATAGTAGTGCATAATAGTGTGCAGTAGAGCATACTAGTGCATAGTAGTGTATATTAGTGTGTAGTAGTGTATATTAGTTTATAGTAATGCATAGTAGTGCGTAGTAGCGCATACTAGTGTATAGTAGTGCATAGTAGTGTATTTACTCACGTCGTTAGGTCTACAAATCTGGTACTTGGACTGTGACGTCATAATATTAGGGCCGGGGTAAAAGACCTCCCTTCTTGTGTGATATCCTGAATTGGGAAGATTTATTAAAGGCTGAGTTCTGGGTATTAGCAATGGTATAGGGTCGTCTTCCCTTGTCACTCTCCAGCTGTTGCCCATCAACTAAATTCAGACAATCGCAGGTAAGAAATATAGCAGCCTTCATGTAACTTATAACCTAAATAGAGTAATTAACTTGTAGGGGCAGTGATATTTGACCAATACATGCCTCTGTGCACGTAAAATGCAAAGCATATGATATAACGTGTTGTAGAGCATGCAAAATAATGTAATAAAAAGCATGTCTAATACAGTGTAATATAGACCTTATAATGTGGTTTATTATTAAATAGATAATACAAATTGTTATAAAGCATATAATATAATGTAACACAATGTTTCAAATGTTAATGATGATAAATATGAACTTATAAGTGTTGATCTCATTTTGCTAAAACATAAAAATACGCATTAATATTTTTGAAGTAACTAACCCAAGCTACAGTGAATTAGTCAAGTTTTCAAACTCAATGGAATTGTCCCCTCTGCAAACAAATAATTTTTTTTCAAGTTTAAAAAAATACGAAAAATTAGCATCAATTCAAATATATTTTCTCAGTATATGTTATCAGTAGTTGATCTTGTGTTTTACAACTGTAGGCATGTTACTTTGTTTTACTTTAAAAAGCCCGCACATATTATACAGCTAGAAGCTCAGTCTAGCCCAATTATCTCCACTTACTCTGTCATAGTTGTACGCAAACTCCCTAGTTCCCACCCTTGGAGAGCCAAAAGTATAGACGTGCAGCTTAGCCTTAGAGACAAGTCCATCTTTCACTAAATTAGCTCCAATCAGCTGTGCTTGAGAGCCCCCTAAGCATAACAAAGTCAGTAACCTAACATTTAGGATATTAGGCTATAAAATAGCTACTCCATGCAATTTAGGCAAATTTATTTTACCGGAGTAACAATGACCAAAGCAATAGACAGTGCATACACATCATCTTAAAGAAGATAATATTCATTGATGTCTAACCTATGGAATGTCCAGTCACCATGACCTCTGCGAAAGGTTGAAGTGCAAGAAGATCTTCTACTAATGATTTCACGCAGGGGTACAACGCCTTGTGGGTTTTATTATGATATCGCAGCACCTGCATTTTACCAACAGAAATATATGCAGTATAAATAACTTAACTTTCTTAATTTAGAATTAAAAAGTTAACAAAGTAATTCATTGGGCTTAGGCTACTCACCAACCCACCAATTGGGTCAAAAGGTGTTCGGTCAACAAAGAAGAACTTAGCTGGTCCAATCAGATCGTTAGGATATTTGGTGCCTTCAATAGCCACTATGATTCTATTGGTCAGTTCAGATCTGGCTATCACTGCGGTACAGGTATCATTATCAAATATCCAGGGGCAGTCCACTGTAATGTACTCCACCACCTGAAATATCCAATAGCTAAGTTTAATATTTCATGTAGAAAAAGAGTACAAAAATTATGTAATAGTTTTGAAGAAAGGATTTAATTTTGATAATTATTATAACAAAAGCAGTTCAGTCAAAAATTAAATTACATTTTTATGCAAAAGTTAAACCTGATTTATATATGTGAGTTCAGTTATTCTGCTAACACTTACAGCTATTCTTGTAATTTTATTTAGAGTCCTAAAGCTTGTAAAAGTTTTAAATACTCTGCAAAACAGGGATGTCGGCTAGAATTGTAACCTCACCTGGTATTCGCCATCAAACTGTTCTGAGACAGTTGATTGGATAGATTCTTTATTATATATTTCAGGCTCTACGTAAGCTAAAGATGACCACTTGGCAAGTTCTTCTGCTAGTTTGCTGTCGTATTTCATGGGAGGGTCAGCCACAGCAGCGCACTGAGATGGCGAGGTTAGGACATAACCATCCTTAGGTTTGCAGTCATTGTGCACTAAAAGAAACCAATAGTGTATGATAGTGCCTGTAAGTTGAAGTAAATTTTTGATTTTAAGACTTAAATGACAGTTGTTTGGCCAAAGTAATTAACACTTTTATCAATTCAGTTTTAGTGCTAGCTCTTTTGTATTGGGGCTTGCCTTTTATCTGAGAGTATTTGTTGACCCTATTATAAATTTGATAATAGCCATCTAGAATATTTTAAAAATAACAAGAATTTAAGTTGAAGTTTTTAGTTGAAATTTCACTTTTTGCAGACAAGTACCTTATTAAATTATGGGCTCTTACGAATTGAAACTTTAAGTTAAAATTGAAATAAGCAAAATATTAAATGAATTTGTCAATTGGTGTCAAAAAATATAATACTGTAATAATTATAGTATATGTGGAAGACAAGTCAATGGTAGCATTAGAGTGCAAGCTTTTTAAATGATAAAAATACATCAGAAGCCAATTACAATCTTTTTATAAACAATAAAAGCAACATCAACGTGGGAGTAAAAACATTATAGTACTATGCACTATGAGGAACAGAATGTAAAGCTATATTATATGACAAGCTAGGAAGGATTTTGCTTCTTGCACACAGAATAATTATATCATGAATAATTGGCATACAGTTAAACTGACCATCAGTTTACAATAACAGTAAATACGGTATCAAAATACTTACTCGAAATGTAGTTAGCTTTAGTTGACCTACTGATACAGTTTACAGTAACGTACTTACTCTAAGTAGAAAATACTTACTCTAAGTAGAGAATACTTACTCTAAGTAGAGAATACTTACTCTAAGTAGAGAATACTTACTTTAAGTAGACAATACTTACTCTAAGTAGAGAATACTTACTCTGAGTAAAGAATACTAACGCGATCCTTTCGCATGACAAGATTGAGATAGAGGGCACCACTGACACTTCACTCTTAAGAAGAGCATATTCTTGGTAGAATTGGTGCAGGTTTCACAACTCTTATGGTTAAAGCAAGCCAAGGCGGCTGCGCTGAGAGCCAGTAGGAGAAATGCTATCTTCATGCTGCTATACATTGCCAGTACACGTGTACTAAACCAACTCTGTCATAGATATGAGAGCAGTTGGATAGAAGATTATATTATATATTCAGATACCAAAATTAGCTTTTATTTCATTGTATATTATGCATTATATAACATTGTTTATTGTGAATTTACTTTGTTAGATTAAAATATTTGTTTTCATTTATATCATTGTTTTAGAATGCTTGTACAGACTTACCTTTCTCAACTGCACCAGTCATGGAAGTGTTACACAATAACTGATTCTATTCCTCATGCAAATCACAAATAAGCAGGGAATCTGTCTCAACTCTGTTTAATAATAGTGCCAGTATCCATAGGTGGGGCAAGATTATAGCATTTCCCATCTGATTACATCTTTTCTTTAGTAAATGATGCCTAGCTGGGTGCAAAATACACCAATTACCTCAGCTGCAGCTACTGAATTACCGATTATCAAGAAATCTACTTGCTGCAACTGTAATTATAAACCACAGACTTTTTAGAATACATCTTATCTTTAGAACCTCTGAACAGTGTTATGCTAAAACTTGTTTATTGCTTTTTTTCTTAAATATACTTGGCTAGCTTGCAGCTAGTTGGCACTGTCAAAACTACTTGAGCAATTTGCAAACACAATATTACACTAATGCTCCAACAAAAACATAAAATGAGTATAGTTGATTTTTGTAAGCGTTCTTATTAAAGTTCTTTAAATTTATAAAGAAATTTAAAGAACTTTGGGTATCTCATTTTCTCCACTACTGCTACTAAATGATATTTTTAAAATAACTTTCTTGGCAAATGTTTTGCGTGTGATAAATTTCAACCAAAGTGTATAATTTTTATGAAACTATGTTGGCATTAGAAGCTGTAACTAATAGTAGTATTGCCCTGAAATATTTTATTAGTTTCTGCAATTTTGCAGGTTCAAGTCACAGTTTAAAATTCTACTTCCTGAGGAGTTCCTAATAATTGAGATATTTTTTATAAATTTAATCATTAATGAGCCAAAATATTAATAATTTATTATTTTATTTTGTTAGCTCTTTTTAAGTTATCTGCTTTTTTACACATCAGCACTTCTACTGATTATTTGTCATGAATTTAAACAATACTTTTATATAGGCTGTCATTAAAACAATCAAAGCTCTTCTAACAATTGTTTGATGAATTATGACCATAGACAAATTAATTAATTTACACATCTTATGCTGCAGTATCTGACAATTAACTTATATATAGTATCAATAACCCTTATTATAAACATATTATCTCAATCATTATGTAATATACATATTAATATTTGCAGGAGTAGCCTAATTTGCATATGAAGCTACTGTTAGCGCATTAAGCTAGCCAAGAGTAATTATAAGAATTGTAGTTAATAGTGTTCAGGATTGTCAACTATAAAATGCTAATAAGTAAGATTATACGCAGAAAAATAATATGCTTCACTAAAACTTGAAGTAATTGTTTTGAAATTAGGTGCCAATGTAAACCTTTTTATAGCACAAGGAGCCTGAATACCAAAAACATTAATTAGAAATGGGACAAATCAGTAAAGAGTTGTCCTCTTTGACTTGCATATTGTTTTTTGAAGTCAAGGTCAATAAATTAGCTTATGATCTTACAAAAGTCAAAGTCTATGTCGACGGTACTTGTACAGTATCCAATACATAACGCGTGCAGCTTTGGATCAATTACTATTTCATACCTCCCTTCTTTTGTCCTTTGTCTAAGTGAGCGCGACAGTCAGACTCGGACTGAATACAAATTTTAGTCTCACTGTCAGCATTATAGCTGCTTTCTACCGTGATAAAATGGCTCGAAATGTGGCTGTTTTTGCACTTTCTGTTACACTTGGATTACTTTTTGTTCTAATTGGTATTATAAAGCTCACACCCGCCGTTAGTCCTGAAATGCACAAAGAAATGGTACGATCATCGTCATTTTTTTTATTCAAATAATATATTAATATATAAATATAATGTTTTTTTATTATCATTATCATTATGGTTGTGATAACGATGAAACATTATTATTATGTTTTTGATAATCATAGTCAAAATGATAATATAGTATTAATATAAATATTACTATTAGTAATACTAATTATTAATAGTAATAACTAATAGTAATACTATTAGTATTACTATTACTATTACTAATTAGTATTACTATTAGACTTGGTATTACTATTAGTATAATTTATATTAATATTATATATGATAATACTTCAAGTTCATACTTGTCCAGTCTGAACATGTGAACAATTAATATTTATATTAATACTAAGTATTAATATAAATTAAAATATTAATTGTTCACAGGTGCAGACTGGACAAGTATGAAATAAATCACTAAATCTAAATGATGAACCTAGTAGCCTAGTACTAGTAGTAGTACTACTGCTAGTAGTAGTACTACTGCTAGTAGTACTGCTACTAGTCGTGGTATTAGTAGTTTGCTGCAGTCATTGTCAAGGTGAAGATCATTTTGCTGCAATAACAATAATTTCAAAACTGGTTTAATTAATTAATAAAACAGTTTATCAAGAGGCTTTAAGAAATTTATTTTAGAACAAGCAATAAGTATTAGTATAACATTAATGATTAACTGTGTATTGTCATTGTGCTGTTTGTACAGCTTTAGCTTGTCTGCAAGTAGTTTCAAACTAGTAGTAACATCACCCTAAAGCCATTAGCACTATGTAAGAAGTTTGGATTGTTATTTTACTGAAGTTATAATAATAGTATAACAATGACATTGACTAAAAGACTGCGATTAAGTGCTAAGATTTTTTGTTTCGCAAGCTAAATTCTAGAAAAAGTTTTGGCTTACTTTGACTATTCATGTTGTACTCTGTATTATGCAACACATTGTAGAAATCCAACTTTAAAAGAGCAAGGACTGTTTTCCCGTTCTACAAGCAGACGGGCTGGCGGCCTAAGACCAGTGAATACAGACGAATGATTGGCACCGTGGAGCTTGTGTGCGGTCTCATTCTCATGTTTATTCCCGGTCAGTGTCTCACTTACTTCTGGAAACTTCTTGTCTAAGTTTGCAAGCAATGGCAGCTCTGCAACCATTTTGGTTTTGAAAGCTGAAATGTTTGAGAATCTTTGAGGTTTTATTTGAAAGGCTAGTGGATTTGGATGTCTGTTGCCTAAAACCAAATGCTGCAGAGTTCACAAAGTTTTTTCTCAATTTAAAAAACAATTTTCTAAATTTCTGTATATTACATATGTCGTGCATAACTCATTGTTGTTGAAATGACACACAACTTCTTTTATGAATTTTACCAACCAATCTTTCTCGGCCCACACACGTGTTTTTCAATGTGGTTTGATTAAGTACAGCTAAATATCTTTGAGTTAATTTCATAATAGTTGGTGAGAAGTATTGGAGTTATGTTCTTTCTCTATTCTGAGTGTACTCCATGGTTCAATACTGGAATTTTAATGTAGGGTTTGTACCCTTTCCGTTTGAATTAGTAGTGTTCCCATTCTGATTTTTCGTAATAAATTATTTCTTCTGTTAACTTATTTTAAACTTTGTTTAATTAGGACGGCTCTGATGAGATTGCATAATATAAAGGAAAATAATTCCTAAGTGCTGTGCGCACACTATGAACATGTGTGAAAAAATAGTATTTGGCAGTTTTGCTTATCATTTCTATTATGTCGGCAACATTTCTATTTTAAGCAAACAATGTAATAGATTTATCACTGGATCAAACTGGTTTATTTCCAAGGTCAAATCTCAAACGACCTCTACAGACAAGCTTCCTCTATGCCACAGACACCTATGAAATTAATTTGTTGTAAATATTTCAACATCCTCTTATCTTACCCTTTCTCATTGCCAAGTCTTAATGCAAAGGAATGGAATTCATAATTGCATTGAAATATACAGAGTGAATGGGTTATTAATGAATTCGGCTGACCTTACTGCTATGGCCTAAGTTCCAAAGAGCAGCAAAAACAGTTTTCAGTCTGTATTTCAACATTTTCAGTATCAGGTGGGCAGTTGATAAGCTATTCGTATTTGGCAAACTGCCAGCAGCGGAAGAATTTCCGATCACGTCTGCATTGAAGACATCTTATCAGTTACCTTCAGCTCTCCTATCTCCTCTTGTCTTCTACTATTTTCTCTTCTATCTTTATTTGTATCATTGTGTAAACTAGGCGAGGGAGTTATCTTTTCTTATCTAAGCCGTCTCTGACTCACTGAGCATGGGCTGGCCAGTTTATTCAAGGCTACAACCCTTATTTGGTGTATTCTCCGCTTCATCGAATACATGTATATCGAACATTTTTTTGCCAAGTTGTTCAAAGAAATAAATATAAAACAAATTTTTTTTATCTAAAGCTTCAAAGATATTGAAGTTGTGATTAATGTTGCGTATATTTATTAAATTTACTTAGTTTTGTCGTGTTTGCCTATTGGCTAGTTTTATGAGTTGTCTCCTCCGTGTGGTAATCTGTTTCCTGTTGATGTGTAGGACGACTCAAGGTGTTTGCCAACGTCACTCTCATCATACTCATGATTGGCGCCATCTACACGCACTTCGCACTAGAAGACGATATCAAACACTACACCGGGGCTCTCATCTTCGGCCTCCTTCTCTGCTGCCGACTCGTCATTCATATGCAGTCAGCGTCCAACCTTGAAGACGTTCGCCTGAAATCAGACTAGGCTTTACCTCATTTTCTGTGAAGTTACAACTGGTTGCTATGCCGACAATCCCTAAACATTAGCATTTAAATTATTTCTTGGTTTCTAAGTTACCATTGGGTGAACGTTGAGATTCTAGAAGTTTTGATCATGTAGTATGGTGATGTGTGCTGCAGGTAGACCTTTATTCTCACATTGGTGGCTAAATAAATAAATGATGGGGAATATATTTTATCGCACTCCATTTTTTGAAAATGCTGTGAAAATATTGTATCATAAAGCTAGTTCATTGTCAAAATTGTTTTTGCCAATTTCTATAAATATTGATACTCTTGCAAGATGTCCGTCAATATAGTGAATTTGTATGTAAGACTAGTGAAAACTTATAAATCTGCTTTTTTTATTTATAGCAAGTTTTCTTTTGTAAATGTTTCACCAATTTGTGTATAGTGTTGTCATACAATGGCCTGTTGCCACTTTTTGTCTTTTTTGTATATTTATGTGTAAATTCATTATAATCAAAATCGTTAGACAGAACCCCTAGGCTATGCATGTTATTGTTTTTAAATGTTTTACCTTGTTACCCAGCATAATATTTTGTCTCTAAGTTATTGTAATAAACTGTTGTGAATAAATTTATGTTGACTTCATTTGGGCATATAGAATCGGTATAAATTCAGTTAGTATAAATTCATAATTTATAGCAAAATTAGTTATTCTCGTGTTACAAACAGCGTGATACCTTATAACTTTCCTTTTTGCTGCTAAAGTAGGTGAAAGTAATTATGATACGCCTAGTTTATGATGTAAGGGAGTTGTAGTTCTTGGGTAGCAAACCACCTGCAGACACTTGTCTGTGGTGTAATATTGCTTTTGGCTGATGACACAGTCTGTAATATTAAATTAGCTGACAGCATCTGGAACAGATATTTCTCATTCCCTGCTGCCGACTAAACTAACTTGGCACAGAGTCAGCAAACCTCCGTATGCCAAAAAGACCTGATGCAAATGTTGCAATAATCCTTTCTGCACTTTAGCTGTACATCCATAATGCCGTGCATTAGGTACCACTACGGCTTGTGATAGTCGCAACTAATTCAACATCCATCAAGTGGGTGGATGAGTTCTCCCCTGCTGCCGAAGGTCACTTTAATAAAGGCTGGCTCACTGCCAAGATATTATGGCACTTTTGTGGGCAAAGCCCATTGTTCTGTAACACTCGTAATGTTGTACAGGAACACTTTATTGACAAATTGTGGTAATCAAAACTTGTAAAATTTCTCAATTTAATATAAAGTTATTTTTCTTAGAAAAGCATTGAAATTTGATTAGTCATGAAAATAGTAACAGGTGGGAAAGAGGTGTGTGGATAACAAAGTTCTCTATTGGTTGAAATCAGTAAATGCTTAAACTCATAATACTATTATGTCATCACTTACACGGGTTACAATTTACATCAAAGCAACAACTAAAAATCTTAAAGAACGCATACCAAGCTATGAATAAAGGTGTGTTCGACTGTGGAATATGAAAGTATACTATTTAGTTTAGTTCCTGGGAAGATATTACAGGTGTAATATAAGATATAGTTTTGCATATTTATTGCCAAGCAATATACCAATGCTCTAGGTCTTGTTCTCAAACTGTATGGGGGCAAAATTTATATATGCTAATTTAATTGACGTTACGCGAATTTCTTGTGCGACGTGGGTGCATTTATTATAACATTATATTGGAGCTTGGAATTTGATCTTTCTAGTATTTATGCGTTTTATTTAACCATTCTTTATAGAATCTAGAGTCAGCTATGTTGGCTAGTGCATCTAAGAATAGCATGGAATAGACAGCGAATTACATCATTTGCAGATTAGCTAAAAAGAGAGAGCAGGTCAACAATTGGTAGAATGTATAGAGCTAATTTTAATTTGACAAGCGATCAGTCTAATGAAACCATTGATGCGGTTAGCAAAAAATTTACAGCTTAATTATTGAGTAAAATATTTTTGTCACAACTTTTATCTTTCTATACAAAAAATATGGAAAATATATGAAACTAATAGGAGAATGTTATAACAATAAATTTTACCATAGTTTCACACACACACTCGCACACTTCTAATAACATATCTAGTGTTTTACAATGAACACTGAAACTTCTTAGTTGTGCAGTTTGTTTTTACACAAAAAAATGATAGACCAGATTGTAAAATAAGGTTTCTATTTCTCTATTATAAGAAACAAAAGTTTTAAACCTATAAGTTTGTGTGGTAATGGTGATAAATAGTGTATTATCAAGTATGTATGATAGTCATAACCGTACTAGTCATAGCAGCATAATACCAGGTGGTGATAGTTTGAAAGAATATGATTGGCCAGTTACCAAAGCTGTATGCCGAGTCTATTGGATAATTTAATACCTTGTCAACAATGTTGATATAATCTGATTTGTCAACGAACAATCTCTATATAGATTTCAGACATATAAAACAACGTGAGTTGACCATTTGTCTCATATCTTAGTGACCCTCCAGTAACCATTGTGGTATCAAGACTATTTGCTTCTAACCTACACAGCTTCTGTTTAACTGATCTAGAACATTCTATTTCAAGAGGAATTTTACGTAATATTATAAAGATTTTTATTATTCTATAGTTGGAGAGCTGCATCATGTCTCTCATATACTGTGTCAAGTTCCATTGCCTGATACTCATTGTTCTACAGCTTGGGATGGGGGTATGCTGCATGCCTTCCCCAAGAGTAAATGCTTACAGGGTAAGTTTAGGTCTATCCTATTGTAAACATTTTATACTCGTAATTCCGATGTTTTAATAACATGAAATAAAGCTGTAGCTTTTTTAAAATTAGTAGTTATGGATACTTTTGGGGACTCTTTGTATAAGGTTATTTTATTTATTACATTTTTCTTGAAAAAACCTGCCACTATGCTCACTATTATTATTTAGAATCATTACATTCCAGAATAGATTAAGGCAGCTGGAATTATTTTCATAATATATTCAGCTAATGTTATACTAATTTTATAGCCAGCCAAATTTAGTAGGTTTTATTTAAACAATTGGAATTTTGAAGCAACAAAAAGCTAAAATTACCACACAGCTTCCATCAATTTTAGGATCTAATCACCACTAAAGAAGGGAGGACACAGCTTGCAGAATATTACCAGGAGTTGCTAAAGTTTAATGACAAACAGTCTTTCAGCAAGACTGCCTTTGTGTGCGACGCAATGTGTTACTATTGCTACTCACACCTCTGGATTAACATCAGAAATGGTGGGTTCAAAGTCTATGGTATATATAATAGTATAATTATATATATATAATAATAATATACTTCTACTAACTGGGATTAACTGCATGATTATTTACAGATACTTTACCGGCTATCGACACAGGCATTCATAAAAGTATACACTCTACCTTAACGACATGAAATACTAAATACTAACTTCAGATTACTTAATAACATGAATTATATAATCATCTTAATAACTAGAGTGTAACAGCCTTTTCAAATTGTGTTCAAAGCAAAATACCTGTACTAGTATAAAGCTTTTAATAGTAGAAGTAAGTTGAGAGCAGCTGTACTGTAGTGATTACAAGAGTCTTGGCTTAATAAACTATAGGGCGGTGGTTCGATCCCCAGTAAAGGCCATATTGGTGATGTTAGGAAGAGCATTCAGTCATATTATAATTGCTTCTGTGCCTCATCTTCATAAGTTCTTAGCTTCTTAAAAAAAACTAATGTATTTGAGTTTCTCACTCAGATTACATGATGTTTTTCATAGCAAATAACATTGATGACATAACAATTAATGGTTTCTACAGTTCATAAGTATTGATGCTATAAAGGAAACTCGCCATTTCTGTTTACTTCAATAATATTTTTCTCTGTAGAGTTGAAGGAGGAGTTGGAGAACATTATATTGCCTGTGACATCATCCAATGTCTCTATGGAAGACTGTAGAGCAGCTTGTGCTCTTGTTAGAGAACCTGTAGAGTATTCCTACAATTTTTCTCAGAACTGTTATCAGTGTATAGAGAACAACTCCCACTGCTAAATTCCTACAAATAAACCAAACTCCTTCTCTCTACAATTGAATTGTCATTATTGAATAATTTGTAAAAGTTTTATTTAACAATTATTATTGTATTTTGTAAATAAGATATTGTAAAAATATTTACAGTTATTAATAACAGCAAATTGATATAGCCTGCAGTTATACAACTAACACGTACAATATAGAATTTGAATATATAATTATAATTTAAAAGATGTGTTTTTGTATTGTATAATATTTTTCTTTCTGATTCACTTGTACAAATGTTAAAAATTATGATGCCCTATAATTTGATGTTGGTTTAGATACAGCTTTTTGTATTTTATAAAGAAAATTGTCAAAATAATGAACTTCCCAAGTCAATATAAATTATTAAAAATGTCTCTTTATATACTAAACATCATGTTTACAACCATTGATATACTTTTATAAAATAAATAAAAATTAGAAATTATTAAAATACTCGTCTTGTAAAATTTAAATTCATTGAGTAGCTATTTAATAATTAGCTTAAGCAACATTTACGTTGTATAGCATTCTATCCATTTAAGCTATAAAAAGCTTTACATGCTGCAAAATATGTAATGATTGAAGGTTGTAATAAAATCAAAATTGCATTTATTTCACTACGAAAAAAACAATAAGCATATGCAAGTGTTACATCTCACTTTATCAAACCAAATTATTAGTAACTCCTATAGATCAGTTATATGTATGAACACTATATATATTAATCACAAGTCTCAAACTTTTCAGTTTATAGAAACTAATGTCTTATGCCATAGAATTGCTATAGGATCACAAAGATTGTAACCTCTTGCTAAATACTTGAGCATATTAAATAACTTTGCAAAAGACTAGCAATACAAAATTACTCCAGGATCTCCTAAACCAATTCGGTAGATATTCCACCCTCCATAATATTCCTTAAAGAAATATTATGTAGTTTATATTCTATACGTATCACTGATATTCTTGTTTACTTTGTAAGCCTAGCCTAATATTTTCATCTCATTAAAGCCAAGCGTGTATTTACTGTTTGTAACCATTTGAAAACACTGCAAGCAGTGATGAGGAAATTGAAGGAATGCAAGGCACCTTAGTGATGTCATAATGTAGTGGTCAGCACTCGCTGCCTTCTTCGCATCAGAGAGGCAGTTTTACTAGTCCCTGCAACTCACTCCTCCACACTTCCGCTTTCTCTGATCTCCCTCGAGTGTTTCCAACAATAATATTGCTAATATAATGTGTTGTAATAAAGTATTGCAATAGAATAGGCATATTTATGCAAGCAAAGCAAGGGCGGTGCCATGAAAAATATTACTATAGACTCATATACTCATATAATTTAATATTTCATTTATACTTGACTTATATTCGTTAGAATGTTGTGGACGCATCAATGAGCCTATGACTGATTGATAATATTTAGGAGTAATTTGATATGTATATACTTTCAGACCGTACTACATCGAATTATATTATATATTGTAGGATAATATTATATATATATACTATATTATGTTGCGTAGGGAGAAGCAATTTTATGGACATTGTAACAATTTACGCAGTGTTCACAGTTTCTAATCAATTGCACCATCAGCTAATTGCAAGTTATTGCAAGCTCCATATAGTAATTAATTTAGTGTTAAAGCTATCACGTTGAAAGAAGCTGGTGAGATATAACTTAAAACTTATTTAATTGCTTGTTATAACTTGATTTTATTAGCTTAATTTTACAGCAGCTTGCTCAGAAGTTTAAAATAATTACGGAAAACTAAACTGATAGGTATGAGAAAAGTTGAAAAACTTAAATAATTAATTTAGAAGGATTCAAATCTCGGAAAAAAGTTTTTTCAAACTTCTGCAGCAGGCAGAGTTATGCCTCCTTGCTAGGAACGCGTTGGCAGCACAATTAAGTAAACACAACTAGCCATAGTTTCTTCTATTCAATGTACAGCTAAAAATAGAGTTAAATTCATTGAGCTATGCAATCATTTTGTTTTACTTGGCAAATAATGAACTAAACTTTTTGCTATATGAAATTGTTACAAACCTAATCATCACCGACAGAGCCAAAAATGACAGGACTATGGTTTCAATTCCTGCAGCTTTTGCACAACTTAATCTTTATGAACTTCTGGCCCATTAATTCTATCAAAATTTTCCACGGAGAATTTTTTGTATATAGCAATATACTATTTTGGCTGACAGCATAATAAAGTTGCAACACATTTGATTACAGAATATAAGGAGAATTAGAGTGTTATAATTATAAGTGCCATCGTAGGTGCCATAATTGTGTGTATATAATATGATTATATTGGCACAATAATAGAAAGTTAATGACACTATAACCAGATTGGGTGTATTCCAATAATACAGTAAAGTGTCAATGCTTTTGCTTTAAAAGTATATCATATTTGATTACTAAAATTATAATATAGTTCTATTTAATTGAAGTTTATAGAAACTATAGCCTATTGATAAGCTTATGTAATGGATTTGTCAGCAAATACCACTTATCTATAAGATTATATCTGAAAAGCTGATTAAAATGTGCTACGCAACCTATAACCATATATAGTAATATTATTGTTTGTTTGTTGTTTGTTTGTTGCTATGCAACTGATTGCTTCAGTTCAGGCTGTTAATAGTTGGTTTTTCGACAAAAAAAACCGTTATAGATATTTTTTCCAAATTTTCATTATACATAAATAGATTGCATTTTTTCCTCTGCAAAATTATACAAAAAATTCAGATAAAAGCTCAAAGTAAAACTCAATTATAAAAGCTGGTAGTGCAACCAACTTAAAGTTGTCTTCCCTATTCTAGACCATTAGGATTATTATTTGCTAAAACACTGGTCATTTTTTACTGCAGTTGCCAATCTACAGACGCATGTCTTCTACAAGCAATTATACAGCTAATAGAGCCCATGCATGCAGAGTAGCTGGGTAATTGTGTTTAAATCTCAATTGGCATAACATTTTGTCGAAAAAACTGTTTAAATTTGCGCGGGTTAAGCCAAAATGTATAAAACTATCAATAAAAATGAGCTGAAATAAAATGATGACTTTGAAACTTCACCTTTGTAAGCAACAAATTCATTATCATGCGAATTATTTCGATGCCTTGACAATATTTGAGTGTTTGTGAACATCAGCACTACTGCTGATGCTGTGTATAATCACTCCTAAAGAAATTGCATTTTCAGTAACACAAACACAAACTAAACTTTTAGCTTTCTGTTATTGATCAAATATATTTTAAAAAATAATTGGTAGGATGTTAAAATCTGTTAAAAATGTAAGGCTACTGATATTATTCATTAAATAATTATACAGCTTTGTCACTCTGTACCAGGTGCTCAAAAGTATTTTAAATATAATTAAAACTAGCCGGCAAGCTTTTCAAAAGTGTTGAATTGTTAGATATATTTTCTACTAGGTTTAAATTCCTTGAAAAACATCACATCCTCAGTTTCAAACTCGGTTTGCACTCAGTGACCACCAGCTTGGTGCTGTTTCTAGCAACTTTCCAACAAGAATTGATAAAACTATAGCGTTTGTTTTCAATGTGATATTTATAATTTAATACTGAATAATATAACCCGTGAGCTACCATCACTTAAATAAGGTTTAATTAATTGACAGCTATTGCGTTATAAAATGCTCAAGTTGTCTTCTCATTTTTAGGACAACTCCGCGATAGTTCCCATTGCTTAGTCACATTTAAAAGAATTCACACCTTAGTTACCAAATTTCAAAAGCAATTTTAAGATTGAAGGAGCTGGGAAATACGTGCTAAAATATGAGTATGTTGAAATCTTTAGATTTTTGTTCTACCAGAACAATTTAAAAAATCTCAAAACTGAGAATTAACTTCAATTTTCAGAGTTCAGACTATCCAAATTAAGCCTTCAATTACTACTCAACTTTGCGAATGCCGTCGAGTTCCCGGTTTTGTCGCAACTAGTCGCACTTTGCGAAGACCCTAGCAGCTTAGTACTAGATTGATGCATACCTTTAACCTTTTGTCGCTAGACAAACAGCCATCTAGTGACTAAAACATGTCATTGTAAGTTGATTAAAACAAGAGAGAAGCATGAATTGCCTGTGATAATTGTAAGTACGTCATATTTAATTTTGAAGTATTTAGTTCAGGTTTACTATTAGCCTTTGATTTGTTATTTCTGTTTCGTTTTATCATTACTGTTAGCGTTGGGCGTTACCATTCGCCTACTTTAAAAGGAAAGTGATAGCTATTCTAATTGGAACTATATTTATTGGTAGCTCCAATTGTTATTTTTCATGTCTACATGATCATTATGATTTTAATAGTACTAGTAGCTGTATCTATTCCTATAGGAACTGTACTGTAACTGTACCATGCAACTTGTACCATTTTCTCTCACCTATTCCCATCTATCTTTGCTTCATCCTGTTCCGTAGCGGAATGCAACTTGACCCAGTATGCTATTACAACTTTATTGGGGCTAATCATAAGATAACAGTAATGTAAACACCATAGTTGTTATTAATAGTATGGTATTTATTCATAAACCTTATCTTGAACTCCTTAACTTCAACTCAAAAGCCTACTGCTCATGCAGATAGACGCAGGTCAAGAATTTTTTTCAAATTTATTAATTAGAATATATCAACCCTAATATTATACTACATTATTTTTATTATATCAACAAGTCATTATAGTCCATACACTTACAGCTTGACTCAACATAGCAATATTAATCATATTGATGATATTATTCACAACATACTATTAGTTTAGATAAGATAAGAGAAGAATTTCACAACTGTAACATTCCATTTAATAATTTAACTCAAACCTAAACATGTATGCTTAGTCAATTTAGAACTGAATTGTCCAACTTAATTCATTAACTATTATCATTGTATTGAATTTTAATTATATTACTTACTCTGATTGAGCCAGTGTCTATATATAATGACTTTTGTTATGGTTGAATTTAGTTTGTGCTCTTTAATCTACAATATAGATATAACAAAATTTTTGTTATATCTACAATTTTATGAGTAAGAATTACGAGCAACTATAAAACATGTACCACTCAATTACTCAGTGAGTTTAATGTTTTATATATACATGCCTTTAAATAGACTTGAGTTTTATAATATGATATGATATTGTATCAGAATTGTGATGTAATTTTCATCTTTGTTGAAGAAATTAAGTTGCCTGAATGAAAATTTCGTGCTCAGTAAAGAAAGTTCTGGAAGGGTTTCAGCTATGTCTGAAAAGAATAAATGGTTCGGCTCTCTGCAGGCAGAGTTTGATCAGAGCTGTTGCCGAATCAGTCAAATCAAATCTCTATTTCTCATCCTTCTCGTAACGTTTTTCCTTTCTGTATACTTCTTTGGGTATGTATTTATTCCTGATATGTTTTGAAGTTGCATTTGCATTACTTCGGTTGAACTATTGAACTGTTTAATGTTTTTAAGAAGTTTTATTTTTCATTATCAAATAATTTATGAAGCATTTGCAAGCTACACATTTAGTAGACCTGCCATTGAAATAGGTAGTACGAGAACTAAAGAACGATTTTTATATAATATTTAACATTTAGTTTTGAGGTATATTTTTTTTGCTTCAAGTCAGATGTAGCTCACCTACTTTTTGTCATGATAAGTGACTTACTTTATACTGTGATGTTGTGTTTCTATGAGCTCATGTTTTGATGATGTCATCTATTTTAGTTTACCTTTAAGACAACAACCACTTGTCATACATTCCTTGCTAGACAGAAGTGCCTTATTAGATAGTAACTATTCTACACGATTGAACATAGCTGACCATTTTGTATTATCATGGCCAATCAAGAATGAAAGTAAAAACAGCTCAGAGGGGCATAACAATACTGACTACTTAAATTCATCCGCCCCTGTAAGTAATCCTATCCACTCTTGTGAAAACTTTATCTACTATTTGGAAATATTTTCATCCACCCCTGTGAAAATCTATATCTACCTTTTGTAATAATCGTCTTATCTACTCCCATGAAAAACTGTTTCTACCTTTTGTAAAAAATCTTATCCACTCCTGTGAAAACCTTTATTTACCCTTTGTAAATAGTCCCATCCGCTCCTGTAAAAACCTGTATCTACCCCTGATCCACTCCTTTATGTTCTGGGCTGCTTTCTATCCTTGTAAGGATTCTTTCTATAAAAGAAGTTTCCTCTTATAACTCATTCCTCCAGTCCTGTAACCTCCATTTCTGGGTATTCCCTGGTTTATCCATTATTATATACGTGAGTGTAATATAACTGAGTGAACATCTATACTGATACTTGGTAGATTCATTTGTTCACCATTCTTTTGGCTTTTTTGAAATAATATGACGAATTTAAAAAATGCACCTCCATTTTATAGTTATAGTTAAGTCGTGGGTCCAGGTGCACTCATATATTTTACTTCCTACTTTAGTTACTACCCCTACAAACTGTTTATAACATCTTAGTCATGTATGTGTGTACTTCATACAACTTCTAGATTATTCCGTTGGTACTTTCTCACAGTTGTGCGGTATTTAATAGGTGCCGCCAAAAAATACTACCTCACTCAACAATGGTACAGTTCAACTTGATAAAGTACTCAAGGGTCTCACGCAATCTCACAAACTTCTGTACAGCTATTCTCAGCCTCGCCATAATGTAACAAGCAATCAGCCTTGCCCGCTGGTTCCCAACGGATTAGGTGATTTACTTGATATCAGTTTGTGTAGAACTCAGTCTAAAAGAGTAAACTTTAACTAGATATACGTAGTGTTGAGTTTACTCAGTGGTATCTGTGGTGTAACAGTGTGCCTGCCTGCAAGCCGGAGGTCTCGGGTTTCAATCCCAGTAGAGGCAAAAGGTTTACATACAGTATGTTACTCTAGATATACTAATGAGTACATTAACTGCCTTCTATATATAGGGATGATGACTCCCTGCATCTAGTATTTAGCTAGGAGTAGTAGTGGCAGCATTTGGTACTACATACCTGTAGTTAGTAGCTGTTAGAGTATATACCTAATATCTGACTTATTAATATGATTTGTATATTTCTCAGTTGGAAAAGTGCCAGTAGTGAAAGAATATTATCCAATAGATCAGCTCAACAGCTTAGATTTCAGGGTGAAGGCGGGTGGAACCTACACACCCCCCAACTGTGAGCCCCTGCAGAAAACTGCTATTGTCATTCCGTTCAGGTTTGTCAGAAGAAGTACAGTTAATCTATTTGATCAAAAATTTAGTCCATCGTTTGTTATGGCTACATTTGCCTTTCTGCAGTTTTGAATGTCTTGTTTTAGGAAAGATCTTAGTTATAACTAGCAATTTCAAGCTTTCTAATGATACAAGGAGTTGATAGTTGACAGATTAGCTAAGAATTTGTCATAAAATTATTTTACGCAATATATTATAATAAGAACATTTTAATATAGGAAATGGATATGTAATATTTAATTTTATTAATATTTTGTTGTGTTGCAGACAAAGAGAGATGCATTTATCAATATTACTTCTCAACCTTCATCCTTACCTCCAGAGACAAGAGAGTTCCTACACAATATTCGTAGTCAATCAGGTGAGTGAGAATTCATACTGTGTGGTATGTCTTATATCAATAGATATATACATGTCTTATATCAATAGATATATACATGTCTTATAATTAATAGATATATACATGTCTTATATGAATAGATATATACATGTCTTATATCAATAGATATATACATGTCTTATATGAATAGATATATACATGTCTTATATCAATAGATATATACATGTCTTATATTAATAGATATATACATGTCTTATATCAATAGATATATACATGTCTTATATCAATAGATATATACATGTCTTATATCAATAGATATATACATGTCTTATAGCGATAGTACAGAGTGCATATATAAGGAGCTCATTATTTGCTCCACTGAGTCCAGTAAACCATGTTGTGATGTCATCACATCTTTAGATTCAAGGGTCAAAGTTCAACAGGGCAATGCTGATGAATATTGGGTTTGTGGAAGCTATGAAGAGAGACCGGTACACGTGTGTTATTTTTCATGACGTAGATCTCATTCCCCTCAATGACAAAAGCCTGTACAGGTGTCCAGGGAACAACACCCGCCATCTGTCCGCTTATATCGACAAGTTTCATTACAAGCAAGTCTATGAACATCTAATATCATTCAAGTTGAAGATATTTTCACTTTGCAAAAGTCCGATGATTTAACAATTATTTTATATAGTATATAATAGTGTTTCTCTGTATGCATCCTTGTGCTGTTTTTGAGAGCTTTCTGATTCGTGGTAGTAATTCACTCAATTTCTATCCCCGTCCAAGTCTATGTTATATTTTTACTTTGTTCAACATTTAGACTCCCGTATCAAAAAATTCTTGGGGGTGTGGTCGCCATTAGCTCACACCTCTTTGTCAAAGCCAACGGTTACAGCAATCAGTTCTTTGGTTGGGGAGGCGAAGATGACGACTTTCAGCGTAGATGTGAAAGCAAAGGTGTAAATATAGTTAGATATCCTATGCAAATTTGCCAGTACATGATGATAAAACACAAAGTGGACTCGGGGAATGAACCAAATCCTCGAAGGTTTGTTTTCATTTTATCAATTCTTCAGAATAACTAAATTCCATAAACCAAAAGAAAGCTTGCCCTCGCACTTTCTTTATTCACTCACTAATGAACAATGAGGTCTTTGCACTTGATGCCCTAATTACTGTCTTTTTCTAAATGTGATCTCACCAAGGAATTATTTTATAACCTACAGTAATTTGGATTTACATTGGCTACCCGCTTCGCTGCTGGTAGTTGGCGACCTTGCTGCTAGTAGTGAAGGCCTTGCTGGTAGTCCCACTAAAGGTTTATCCATCATCCAACGCTTGCAGTGTTCAATTATCTATCAAATTAATGACCCTAATTTTCCGACAGCACATCATGCTTTTTAATTTTCATCATCACATCATCTAAAACTGCTTCATGTAAATCAAATCATACTTTTGTAGGTTTGATTTACTGAAACGTTATGCTGAAAGGCAGGAGAGGGATGGGTTGAACTCACTTACCAACGCCTACACACTTAAGTCTTTATTGACACTTCCTCTTTACACAATTATTAACGTTCATCTTGACCAGTCGAAGGTTCTGCTGGCCAAGCCTGGACCCCTCCCTCATTACCTTCGGCCACCGGAGTAACTACCACAATTTATATTCATTTTTCAACTTTTCTCAAATCATTATTTAGCTGAAAGCTCTACTTATAGTTAAATAATCAATTAGCCGTAACTAAATTTATTTCGTTTTTACAACGTTTTTATGAATTTATAAATTTAAATTTGAATTTCATTCTTTTATGCTTTAATCAAAAAATGAAATCAAATATCAAACAATGCTTTTGCATATCAAATGTTGTACATAGTATATACTTATGTAATACTGTTATGATAGTCATTATACAAGCATAATGAATACTATAATATAATAAATATTATAATATAACATGTCAGGTGATGAAAATTTAGTAATCAATAAAAGATTTTAAACTACATCCTTTTTTGTAGTAATTGTTTTGGAGTCTACTTTGCTGGCAAATGTTTCGTTAGATTAAGGTACAGATATTTATCTTCTAGTATACTTTACTTTACTTTACAATACATTGTATATATTGCATTACAGTAACAATATCTAAACATCACAATAAATAAGCAACAAGTAATATCTAATAGCTATATTCAATAATAAATTCACACTTGCTTAACTGGGGACTGAGTCCTTTGTTATCTTGCGCAGTGCCAGATGCACTTTGTGAATTTACTTGAAGTTTTGTTTTTAGCATTTCTCATGGCTTCAGAGCAACAGTTTTCTCACAGCAATTTTTCATACAGTAATCTATTAAGTATTAATAAAATCTTCAATATGGATGTAATCGAACCTGCATTTGTAAGCAGTCAAATAACTAAAAGAAAGTCAACAAGCCCAAGTCATCAATAAATAAGAATATGATATTTTGGTGCAGCTGAAAAATCACGCTGAAGAAAAGAAAATCTTCTGAACCAGCTATTCCACTTTAGTTACCGGCTCTGCGTCGTGAAAATTTGAATTTCAAAGGGCACCTTGAAAGGTCACTTATTGGTTGCATCTGCATACACAAATCATTGAAGCTAAAAATAAAAGATATTGTCATTTGTAGCATTTGTGAAGACATAAGTCATAATGACTGTAGTTATAACTACCTAGAAATGATATATTCTAGTTGGCTGTTGCACCATGTACCTGGGTGATACACTGGCACTGCGTTGTATTTTATTCTCTTATATGTAGTTAAAGTACTACTAGTATTTTTCACTACAACATTGTTAGTAGTGAATGTAGCAATAGAAAGGTGAACATAGCAGCTTGTGTGTACTAAATCCAAGCATTGATTAGTTAGCTCTTGGCAAATAAAGCCAATGTAAAAAAGTACAATACATAGCTTGGTAGTGAATACCAACAACCTAATGATGCAGTGACAATAGAATCGACAATGAAAGCCTATCTGCTACTATTATTACCTATTGCTCTATGCTAAACTAACCATGGGCATTGCCATAGCTATGCCATGGTGCCTCCTATTTCTACTATTAGATGAAAACTTAACTACATACACATAGACTCCTAACCCAAACCCCCTCCCTTTTGGTGTGACCAGATCAAAGGCTCACTAAGTTTACTATGTCTCTTTTTGAATATATATCCACTGGCAAGACTAGAGATAGGTGCAGTAAATGATAAATTAAGAAAAGCCTGTGTTCTAGATTAGCAATGTAGCAAAAGAAGTTATGTTCTCACATGAATTTCAACCCTCGGCCACGAACCAAAATTTATTAACAAAATTAAAGAGATTAGGCTATCTCAACTTCTCCACTACTGCTCCTAAATGCAAGACGGTTAAAGATAAATTAGAAGAAAAGAGAAGATGACTCGCAGACTAGACAGCCATTAGAATATTTGTTCCTGCAGCCACCTATACTAAGAATAAGGTAATCTATCATTGCTATTTATTCAGAGTTATATTATCATAAACTTAAAACAAGAGAACTTTTTATCATTTTGGGTATATTAAAAATATTTAGAATAGTTATATAACAAAGAATCTATTAAGCAGATTAAAAACATGCATTTTGCTTGCAATGAAAGCTCATGTCGAAAAATATGGGCCAATGATATTCGACTTATCTATGCTGGCAACCAATCAGCTGGCAGCTCTCAACCAACTGAGTAAATATAGGCTTGTGTGTGCATAGCATACAATATCACTCTTATCCGTTAGCAGTAATACAATCCAGTGCAGTCACTGCGGTTCTGTTTAGTAAAATATTGTGCATCAAGTCAATGAGGCGGCATGCACATTGCTTTTGACTGATAAATTTTCAACAAAATCTTGCTTGGATAATTCATGCATATAATTACCATAAGGCACTAAAGCAAAATACTTTTTAATAGGCTATTATACCTTTAACTTTTGAAATTGTTAAAACTTTACTGCTTTATCAAAAGTACATGTCTTAAAATAACATAAACTCATAATTTAAAGCATATTTTTACATCACTAAGTGTTATAATATATTAATATTTCACTTGAAAATTTTTTTTTAAGCTTATAAGAAAAAAATTACCAAAAATCAAATCATCTTTTATATGTCGGGCAAGTTATAACAGAATAAGCATTTGCCTAAGCAATATGATAATATTTTACTTCTAGATATCGGGAGTTTTTATCTTCATCTTGATTGTATGTGCAAACTACTTGTAATGTTTACAATACATCTACTAAAATAGGTGCAGCTACATGACATCAATTGATAGCTAGCATATCTAGAGAGCATTTACAAGCTATAGTTACTATTCTTCAACCAGTACCTATCAGTTTGTTCACTGGAGTGTGTGTCCTGTAGTTTCCTCATAGTAAATCCTTTCAATAGCGCCTGTGAGTTTTTCTACTTCATATATACTGTTTTCTATACTTTATATTTATGTTCCATATTCTATATTTTGTATTCTAAATCATATCTGCTACCGAGTGGGTTTTTCCGTTCTGTTAAATGGGCAATTATGACAGAATACACTTCCTAACACCAGTAAAGGCCTTTACTAAGATTTTAGTGTGTTTTAGACTATAGCGTGATCTAACCACTACAAAGTATAGACCAAAATCTGCTAAATGCTATATTATATTGTATGTTATAGGTTTCGTATTGTATAATCAATATTCTATACTCTTTGTATGCATCGTATTTCTGTTATTTATATTCTTACAAATTATATAATTTCATTTGTATACAAGTATGATATAATATCCTAGTGCAGTGTATAAGTATCCCATAATACTATGCCAACGGAGTATCAAAGTACACCATGATATTGTACTGTAGAATTGTAGTATTCTAATGCAGAATAGTAATATTCTAATGCAGAATAGTAGTATTCTAATGTAGAATTGTATTATTTTATTTTAGAATTGTACAGTATATTTGCTTATTGCTTGAAGCCACAAATGATTTGATTTTATAGATTTGGTAGTTGCCAAGCAAAATTTTGATATTTTTAACTTTCACTAATATTTTAGGCTGCCGCTACCATTTGATTGAATAATAAGTCAGAAATTGGTGTGCCTAAACTCAACAAATTCAGTTCCACGTGCTATTTTTAGAAGAGTAAATAAAATCTTTCTTTCCCGTTAGATTTGTGCATAATTCAGCTGATTTCAGATGCTAACATTAAAGACATGGCGTTAAAAAGTGCAATCTGTAATGATTGAAATCTCTATAAAGACGCTATTTCTGTTGATTTTATCAAATTTAACAAATATTCATTACGCTACGCCTGATATAACTTTTAGTTGACGGTAATCCCACGGCCAATGTTGGCCAGCAGCCAAAAGTTATGGGTCGTACAAAGAATAAACATAGAGGAGACAACTTTACAGAACGCAGTTTAATTAAGCGTGTGGCTGATAAGGGAAGACGGCATGCTTTAACCACAAAACAAATCAATCAAATTCACACAATTAGAAGAACGTCTAAGAAACTTAAATCTTTAACAACTGAGCTTAAGGTGAAGAGAAAGTAATTGTATCAAAACTGTTTTGTTATTAGCTACAACCTAACTGGATATGTCTGGTTTTATCACTACAAGTTGATATTATATGCATTTCCTTTTAAAGACAGCAGTATTTATGATTATATTTAGTGAGAATGCTTTTCCAAAAATTGTGGTTGTTTAGCATTTCATTTGTTCAAACATTTGGTTTGCAGGAAACCTCTTTGGAAGAAAATATTGACAATAAAAAAGAGCAAGACTCTAGCCAGAGCTTACCAAAACCTTTGCAGACAAAGGATTTAGACAGTACTGGACCATCTAACTATATGGTGACCAGGTAATTAATTACACCACGATAAAATTTCAATATATAAAATGTCTACATACTTAAAATTCTTGAAGTTTTTTAATAAATATCGTTTTATCAAATTACTAATTTTATTTTAATCCTAAATAGCTTTCGTCTGACTTTTTTTGTAGAAGTCAAAAGAGTCTTCAAGGTTTGAAAGCATTTAACAAACATATCCAAACCCCATCTGCCACAAGAGTAACAAACCATACCTTTATGAAATAAATACTGCAGTGAACTGCAATCAAATTAGCTGAAGGTTTATATTTTGTTTTGTAAAATACATAGATATACATATATATAACCACATAAGTATAGTATTTATATGTACATTTATGATGAAATTCATGTCATAAAAAAGTACATGATATATTTTATCTTTCTTATTATTTAAATTGTAAAGTTTGCATTTAACTTTGATATGTGGGTAAGTTTAGAACTAAATATGCAACCAATTACAGCTTTTATAGCAACTGCTTTCTGAAACTATAAATGTTTAGTAACTGTTTAGGCTTATGAGTATTTGCAAGTCTATCAACAAAGCAATTATCAGTACATATTTCACAAGAGAATGACCATTTGGTCAGATAACAGTCACTTGTGACCTAACAAATGACCCATTCAATCAACTACATATCTAATATGTATTTAGTTCAACTTACAGTTGTTTGTTTACTAGCTTGTGATGAGATTCGCATAATTATAGTTTAGAACAATAATGAAAAGAATAATTGATAGGCAATCTTGAACACAAAAAGCTATTCAATTACCATTCAAAGCCATGCATGCAGTACTCCGCATGAGTAATACAATACAAATGATGGGTTTAAAACCTTTTGTCTTCAAATTAATCCTGAAATGCTCACTTAGTTGGCAATGGAAGTTGAACAAACATGAGCGGATAGCAAAACTGTCATTTCAGATGTGAACTTGTCTCTATTTTTTCCAGCAAAATAGATCATAATCAACATAACAGTTGAAATAGTTTGCAGAAAAGTGTTTTTGTTAGACTAGCTATTCCCGAAAATGAGCTGATAACTCAAGAGCGTAGATAAGAGATAGAGATGGGAAATAGACAAGTCCTTAAAGATCGTGGCAGAAATAAGAACAAAAACTTACTTGAACTACTTATAATATATTTTGAATAAACATTAAACTAGTTTTGAAAAATTCATTAATTTGTATCTACTATGTGCGTAGGAATGCAGTGTGTTTTTTAAAGAAAACAAAGCCAACATTATGTGGTGATAAATTATTGTGAAAATATGACTTTTCACAAGTTCTACAACCTGGGCAACAAGGTAATGGCATTTATTATGCACTGTGGTGACACTTTAATCTCTTCGTGTGAAAATCCGACCAATCAATGACTTGTTGCAGTCGAGATAATTTACTAGAAATTATCTTGTTAATTTAACTTCTCACAGCCAAGTGCAGGTAACTAAAGAAGAATGGTAGGTTTGACTGCTCTAAAACACGTTCTCTTGATCAACGCTGTCTTACTGACAGCTGTCTCTGCCGCACCAAATATTGTATTCATAGTTGTTGATGACCTGGGTATGTATGTTATAGTTGACTATTTTGATAACTGTAGATCTGATTACGTTACTTATATTTTGTAGTTTTAGAATACTTTATTCATTTGATTGATTACTGCAGGGGGAAAACACTGACTAGTAAAAAAGCTATGAGAAAGCTATTATACTTTAAAGCCACGAAAACTCCTAAAATAACTGTTTACGAATATACAGTTGTATTAATTATTTAAACCTGGAATGCCAGCGTTGCTGTTGAGGTTTAACTTTATCTAACGCATATTTTTATTGCAATTATTTTTAACTAGTATACTTTTTCGTAAGCAAGTTTAATGCAATGTTTTGGCGCTATGAGCAACGCTTTACAAGCATTGCTCATAAATTGCAAGCTTGATTGCATATTCGGGTTTGCTGACTATTAAACATTATAGGCAAAGACACATCAGATAAACTTTTCAAACCTCGGATAAACACTTTAGTTTCTTTGTTAGGTTTGAATGTTTGATTAAAAGCTGAAAAGAGCTAATTCAATTTTACACAATTTGTAAAGTACATACTAATTTCAACCAAATTCTGCAGGTTTCTCAGATGTTGGCTACAGAAACAGCGACATTCTGTCTCCAAACATAGACAAGCTGGCTAGTGAAGGTGTCATCATTAATGCTTCTTACGTCCAATCAACCTGTTCTCCGTGAGTAATACAGGTCAAATGAAATATAGGTCAAATATAACATAGATAATATGAATAAAATAGGTCATCTATATAATATGGGTCATATGTATATAATATGGGTCATCTATATATTATGGGTCATATGTTTATAATATAGGTCATCTATATAATATGGGTCGTATGTATAATGTAGGCGTCATATATATGTAATATAGGTCTCATATACAATATATAGGTTATATGGACATTAGGGTTGCTTAAAATAATATAAATTTAGCATATTTAAATTAGTATAATATATAATACGATACTCCATGTGGATACGTAGATCATAGAGTTAGATATACTGTTATTAGGCAGGAGTGTTATATACGTATAAAGGATAATATTGTAAATATAATTTTTGGAGTATATCTACAGTAATATAAGTTTGGTGTAGAGTAAGCAAGTAAAATATATTTGGGCTAGTACTACGGTAGTAACTCTCTCTGCAGTTGAGTTGGCCTGGATAAACTAGCTACAAGTTGTGTGAATTCATCAAATAGTAAAATTTTAGGTTGTGATATTTAATTGCCCTTTACTTTTAATGGAGGAGATTAAAGCAGATTAGTAGAGTAGTTACTGTATGGATACGCGACATAAATTGTGCAGGGTTAGCTTATAAATGGCGTTATGTTATGACATGGGGTGATTTCTAATTACAGTATACTAGTATTTATAATAATATATTTTAAATATGTCAATATTTACATTGTGGTATGTATGGTCACACTTCGTATTCATAGACAACTTAGTACACTTTTCAAACTGAATATCTAACCTTTTATGTAAGAAGAATTTCTAGTGCAACCGTTTTTACTTTAGACATTTTCTTTTGTTACAAAAATATTTCTATCATCATCGATGGTTGAGTGTAGAGTGAAACATACTGTAATAATATTATGACGCGTATGCAGTGTCCTAAAAACTATCTTCTTCAGGTCAAGGACTGCAATGCTAACCGGTAGATATCCGTATAAACTCGGCATGCAAAATCAAATCTCTGAAGATCACAAGCAATGCTTACCACTGAATGAGATACTTTTACCAGAGAGACTAAAACTTTCCAATTATAAAACTCACGCCATCAGCAAGTAAGTTTACACACACAAACACACACACACACACACACACACACACACACACACACACACACACACACACACACACACACACACACACACACACACACACACACACACACACACACACACACACAAACACGCACACACAAACACGCACACGCACTCACCCCTGAATCTATACAGCTGTATATCTTTAAATATAAAATCGTTATTCGATTGCAGATGGCATCTTGGTTTCTGCAACTGGGCTTGTGTGCCAACTAGAAGGGGGTTTGACACTTTCTATGGAATATACAGAGGAGGGGGATATACGGAGGAGGGGCGGATAAATACACTCACAGATCTCGTGGGGAAGACAAATCTATGGCTGGGTTTGACTTTCGAGAGAACAAAACCCCTCTTCGCTCTGTTCGGAATAGGTACTCAGCTGTAAGCTATAGACCTGTAGTCACAGTAAGGGGGTTTGCAGATGTGTGTCGTACCCCCACCATTTTCTCTAGACTTTATCACTGGCTATAAACATGCTTAATCACTTCTGTGCTAACCATACTCAAGCGAAAGTTTATATAAAACATTATCCCTGTGAGAAACACTGATGGTGAGGAAAGGCTAAAAACATTTTTTAATGTGACACGGGAGCAATTATGACAGAAAGCTCTTCCTAACATCACTGCTGGTGTCTGGCCTCGAACCACTGGCCTCATAATTGCCAGGCCAGCTCTCTTTACCCACCACTTTCCAGCTGCCTTCTATTTCTTTGCTAAATGAAAATTTTAAATTTTTTACTACTTTTGATAGTTTTGAAATAAAAACAGTTAAATGATGATACCAAAACAAACCTGAAAAACTAAAAAACTAAAGTGTGTTTTAATTATTTTTATATTTTTTAATGCATGCTTCACTTTTTTATATTTCGATCTTTTGCAGGATATTTATGGCCAACGAGCTGTCAACCTGATTAATGCTCATGACACATCCAACCCCATGTTTATGTGGCTGTCCTTTCAGAATGTTCATTCACCAGTTCAGGTAGCAACACAGAATATCTAGTCATGTACCTCAATTTACTAAATAAATATCACACACATCTATGGCTTGTAGTGCATATAGTTCTTTTTGGGAAAGAAATTATCTACTCTACTAAGTGAGACAACTCCGTGAGTAAAGTTATGTGAATATTCCAGGTTCCAAGCGCCTACTCTGACAAATACCCTCAGTTTCCTAACCAACAGACAACATATTATGGGATGGTGACGATACTCGATGAATATGTTGGGAGAATAGTTAGCAGTCTCAAGGTTAAGAAGATGTATGACAACTCTCTAATCATGCTAACCACAGACGTAAGTTTATCACAGTCACCATGTAAGTGTTGAAAGTCACTAATTTCCAGGCTTTATGCCAAATTATGGATTTTTTATTTGATATTTGGGAGCCGTTGCATCGAATAAAATCACAACCATAATTTCATGGAAAGCACAACCACCTAACTCAAAGCAATAGAATCGCAGTGAATATCACATCAATAACTCTGAATAAAAGGAACATTTCTTCAGTTTACAGTTTATTCATAATATTATTATGAAAAGAATTGGATCAATCAACTACTCACCTTACAAGTGCCATAAGTTTATTGTATGTTTCTATTGATCAGAATTATTAACAATTGAGATACACTTGAGATTGAAACTTATATTCATTCTTGTTTGCCGAACTTGAAGTACTTTTCAACATTCTGTGCTCAGCTTTTATATTGGCCTCTTATCACTTCATGACGAATTAGTTCTAGCATTTGAAATAATACAGTGCTATATAGACAGCTGGTATTTACATTTCCTGCAGGTTTATAGCCAATCTTAAACATTAATTCCTTTCATACAAATGTTAACAACTACCAGAAAAAGTTAAGCTGCATTTTTCCTACCAGCTTTAAAAAGAAATAAAAGTTGCTTTTTGTATATATACCATATTCAGAAATTGTTTTTTTTTAACTTTTTTCTTGGAACTGTAGTTTCACAAAACACTTTTAATATTAATCCATAGTGACGTAATGGTTTGCTTCACTTAAAATATTACATACCATAATATTTAGAATGGAGGAAAAGTATCAAATGGTGGAAACAACTGGCCATTGAGAGGAGAAAAAGGCACTGTATATGAGGGTGGTACCAGAGGGGTCACCTTCATAAATAGCCCATTGTTACAGAGCCAAGGCTATGTTCATGATGGATTGTTTCATGCCATCGACTGGACTCCAACATTATTACACTTTGCCGAGGGCACAACTCCTATTAGTATGCTAACAAATATTAATGATAAAACTGCAGCCTCTGCTTTCTTACTTGAGATTTTTGTTTATAAGTTAGACTGTAGTAGAACATGCTGGAAAAATTGGGCCTGGGTCTTTAACAATGTGTCTAAAATCTCCGTTCACAGATGCGATTTATAGTGGGGTATTATAAAGAACAATTTAGCAAAGCAATTAAAATGAATATTTTAATTAATTAAAGCATTGCATTTAACCTCTTTTTGCCTGTCTCTTTTTATTTTTATAAATACGTTTGCATCTTTGAGAAACTTCTGCTTTTCTGCCTTCTCCTAATCTGCTTATGAGAATAACTTTTCTTTGATTTAGACTCAATTTTTGACGGAGTGGATCAGTTCGATATGTTGACAACAGGAAGTCCGTCAAAAAGGACCAGTTTCCTGTACCAGATAAACCGAGGTGCTGCTATTAGGTGAAATCAATAAACTTGTAATGATAAACTTGCTATCAACAAGACTTGGGTGTATTTCAGCGTCTCTGTAAACTATTTGAAACCATGAAATGTTGGTGCATGGGTTTTTTAATATGTAAAGTAAAGGAGTCTAGCTACTTTTAGACTTATCAAATTAAGTATTTCATCAGAACAACATATTTTAAAGTTTTATCATCAGAAAAACTCTGAATAATACAACTTTTATGCTACTGTGGTATTAGCTTTTTATCTAAAAGCGTTACATAGCTTTTTCTCTCTCTCTATAAAGCTTGTATAACAACAAGGCTATAATACAATAGTTGCTACTTGCAAATGTAAGCATAATGGTGCCGTTTGTAGAAACAGAATTATTGACAAAACTAAAATTTTTTCTGTAAACGTCTTTGGCTTATAGGGATGGAGATTATAAATTGATTATCGGGTTCAGTGGAAACTTTGATGGTTACTCGGCTCAACCTGGTGGAACGTCTGCTAGTGTGACGTCTGCAGTGAGAAAGAAAAGAATGGCTGGTAGGAGAGTAGCTAGCAGACGGTTAAGAAGGAGAAGACAAATGGTGGCCAACAACAGAGGATCTGGGAGCAGAACTCCTGGTTCTGGAGCCAGAAACCAGGGAGGAAGAAATCGAGGAAATCAGGGGCAAAAAAACTCTAAGCTTCTTTTCAATTTAAAAGGTAGTTCTCTTATTATTTTATACTAATACATTGAATAATGGATAAGGAATAATTTTAACATAACTTTGAAATAGCTCAAAAGTTAAATTGACTATACATTTTATTTATGATTAAGTAAATATGCAGGAAGACTTGTAACTTAATTATAAAATTACAATTAGATTGTATTTATATTAATATTGTCTTGAATTATTGGAGGACCTTAAGCTATGATGTTTATTGTTTCATTTACCATGTGAAACCAAAGCTACTGGAAAATTAAAAACAAAGCAACCCACTATTAGGACATGCTCAATTTTCATTTAGTGCTTACTAATTACTATATAATTATGTTCAGATTACTGGTTCAACAAGTAAGTATACTTTCACTAGCACAACACTTGATAATGTTGCAAACTTCAGATGATCCCAGTGAAACCAGAGATCTGTCCGCAATGTTTCCGGAAGTCGTCCAGAAATTGGAAAAGATGATTGACTCCGAGTGACAGAATGTAGTCAAACAGATACGGCCCACGAGTTTGACAGCAAATCCGAGTAACTTCAACGGCTTCTGGTCCCCAGGCTGGTGCTAAGTATATTATATCTGGTCCCCAGGCTGGTGCTAAGTATATTCTATCTGGTCCCCAGGCTGGTGCTAAGTATATTCTATCTGGTCCCCAGGCTGGTGCTAAGTATATTCTATCTGGTCCCCAGGCTGGTGCTAAGTATATTCTATCTGGTCCCCAGGCTGGTGCTAAGTATAATTATTCTATCTGGTCGCCAGGCTGGTGCTAAGTATATTATATGTGTGGTTTTAGTAACTAAGGCTATGAGAATATTTAATAAATATTCAAAATGTGTGGACCAAGTTACTTGTTGCAGAAACTATATTTTTTTAACTCTGGTATTGAAAATTAAACAAAATACTTGATAATCATGTTAAGATAACTATATGAGATAATTGATGAAATGTTCGTTATAAAAAAGGAAATGATGTCTGGCAATGTTTTGGGGGAGGTTTTTTACATAATTAGACTTTCCTTTACTTATTAAACCAGGAAATCAGAAAATATCAGACCAATTATGTGGCTATATTATATGTGCTACTGTTAGACTGAGTGATTGAGAAACAAAAGCAAACGGCAACTTTTAATTTTCAATTAGCCGCACTGTTGATTTCATATTTATTTTTGTATGAAGCTGCATCACAATATAATAAACATAGCAATGCAAATACTACCACCCCCTTTATTGGCCTTCAAAATTATATGGAGCCATGCAGTAATTCTACTTGTTATAGCCATCATCTCTTCAGACAGAAGTAAAACGAGGTATATGCGGGATGTATAGCTACATGAAAATACTCTATTAAAATACCATCCAAAAATACAGCTTTTAAGTATTGCAACATTGCAAAATGCTAAGCTTGTATCCAAGAGCCATATTAAATCAACAATAACTTGATAATATTGGGTTTATTGACTATACATAACAATTCGCAACAAAATATCAAACTATCTCTTCGAAAAATTTCTGCATCACCTACTGTGAGGTAACAAGTGTCAATATATTTTCCTTGGCCTAACGCCAACTTTCTTATAGACGTCTGCGGGTGGGGTGAGACTAGACGCCATGTTGGTTGTTGGGTGGCTATTCAAACGACAAGTAGAATTATATAAGAGGAGGAAATGCTGACAATCGTTGTATCAGACATAACATTGAACTATGATGCTAGCATACATGGTAACTGTGCACCGACGGATGTAACAATGAATAGAGAAACTGTTATTCTATACCATGTTATGTTACGTCATATTATTTTACACTATAGTACGGTTACACTATATTATTCTACACTATAGCATGTTACACTATATTGTTTTACACTGTAGTATGTTACACTATATTATTCTACACTATAGCATGTTACACTATATTATTCTACACTATAGTATGTTACACTATATTATGTTACACTATATCATGCTATATCACTATTAATTTCTGCAAACTAAAATTATGGACATACCTTCTTCTAGACTTCAAAACCACTGATTCTCTCAAGTTACTCGATAAAAGTTTTTTGAGTCTGCCAGCCTCATTCTGGCGTCGGTAGTATTGCGGTGACCTTTGCACTCTGCCATTAAAATGCAGCAACCTTCTTGGAGAATTCTTCAAGATTCCAGAAAGTACTTTTTCGTAATCCTTTCTGGCGGAAGATAACTCCACAAACGCTTTTTCTTTTCTGGTTTTTGGTTTCGTTCTGAAGAGAAAAGTTTGTGTGAATAATCAATTGAGCGGGCAACTTCAATTTTATAGGAAAAGAAAATGGAAGTAATATAACATTAGGATTTAATAAAAACTCACAAGGCAACTAAAAATATGAAAAAAAGTTTAAAGGACTACAACTTGTCGTATTATGATAAAGTAACAGAATAATTTACATTACAATTTACATTTACATTGTTGGTTTGGCTGCAACGTAACCTTTAGCCAGTCATATATAAGGTGACCAGTAAATAAACTGACAGAAGAATTACACTTACTTCTGGTTGCTAGGCACCCGATGGAGTTTGGTTGGCTGCGGGACCACTTTCTTTTTGGTCTAAAAATAAACTGCGTGTGTTTCACCTCACCACACAATAGTATAGTATGTATAGTATAGAGAGAAATTTAGACAGGGAGAACACAACTCCTCAGACAAACAGCTAAGAAGAGTTGGCAGGAAATACCTTACTGCTGACCTTGACATGGAGTTCCACAACAATGCAACTAAGTAGGAAGTATAGTATAGTATATAGTGTAGTATAGTATAGTATAGTATAGTATAGCATGTAGTATAGTATAGCATAGTATATAGTATAGTATAGTATATAGTGTAGTATAGTATAGTATAATTATTATTTATTGTAGTAAATAAAGTAAGTACAGGGTTCAGGTTTGAAAAGCATTAAAATCTGTGGGAAAAGATATTAATCTTGTGATATATTAATTAAATGTTGATAAAGATGCAGACAAGTATTCGTATACTTACCTCTAACTTCTTCTCCTTTGCTGTTTTTGTATCTTGGCTTTCAGCAGGTCTAAAAGAAGAATATAAAACTACACTTGCCGTACTTTACTGTACTTGCTGTACTGTGTTATAGTAAGTATAGTAAGCATAATGAAGTAGGTATAAGTATAATATAGGTGATAAACGAATAGAAATGACATTTACTAACCGACACGGAAAGCGACTCGGTTTCGCAGGTTGAAAGTAGTGTCTGGTGGAGCCGCCGTCACTCAGACTAGAGGATGCTGGAGAGACCTCCGTAGTCTGGGAACAAGAGACTGCAGGTGGCGGAATTGGCTGCTTCAGATACACACAGAGAGAGAGCAGAGAGCAGGCCACTTTGGTCATCAGTTGCGTCAGCTCATTCTCGTTCTGTGTATAAATAATTAGCTGATTGAGGGTGGGTATAGACAATCATGACACCCACCCTTAATAAGAGTTTGTCTGAAGCTAACATCTATGCTACGCTGTAAACTCTAAAGTTTAAACTATTATAACTACAGGAATGCTACTTTCTACAATTATAACAACTTCAATTCTTTTAGTAATATACACAAAAAACAAGGGTTTTAGCTCAATCTAGATTTTAGTCTACATTTCATTAATTTTCCTCTTTGGTCAACAGCTTTTAGACTAAACACTACGCCAAAAGTTGATGGGTAAATGAAGCTCTGCTCTTGTGCTTAAGAGTGCTAATTTATAATACAGTTTCAGTCACAAAAAGCTTATAATAAAAGTAACTTACATAATCTGTATCAGTTACGACCCCTTCTTGACCGTTTGTGACCAAACTAACCAGATTGTGCTGAAAGAATCAAACAGCTTCAATCAAATGAAAGAGACAAACTGTGACATAATGCGTAGATACAAATTAACACAAGAGCTGTCCCATATTAATTGTGAGATCTATACGAAAAGAAATATGACAATCTAGGCTACTGGAAGATTTGGCAATAAGTAACAAAATATTATCCATTAGTTATTTTGCCAATCAATGCTTTAAATTCACACCAATAATACTGAATTACAAAACTTTTTTCAAATTTTTCATCACATTTTAAACTCTTCTAATAGTAAAAACTAACTACTTCTAAAAGCAGCTTCGGTAAACAAATCAAAAGAAGGTTCTTCGGTTACAAAAACATTTTGGTGCTAAAACTACAGAGTCTTACATAAATGTCATTAGCCTTGACGATAGCTTCGGATTTTGACTTCTCTCCTTTTCTCTCCAGTTTCTTTGCTACGATGTCAATTTTTCTCCCGATTTTCTTCATCAGAGATTTAACTATCGTCTCTGGAATGGGCTTCCCATCTTCAAACTGACTCATTGAAATGGAATCTGTGTTCGACTCATCTGTGACTAAACAGAGAACAAATTTAAGACTCAATATGAGGGGAAATTTGAAAGTCTTTGGTTAAAATGCATCGTAAGTCAGTAGAGTGCAAAAACCAGCATTTAACTGTATATATATATTTATATGAACAGATTGCAAAAAAGTATAAATTTTTACTTACTTTAGACTTTCCAGTCGTCGGCAAATAAAATATTTTGTAGATCACAACATTTACATGTCAATGTTTAGGCACATAGGACTTGGGCTGGAATTACAATAAGACTTGCTACTCACCCCCAGTGCTGGTCGTAGAGCGATGGTCTGATGATATTCCCTCCTGAGGCAAAGAGTCTGCCGTGTGAACAAAAGAGGTGAGGATATCCTGTAAGCTTCTGTTAACTTTCACCAGAGTCTGCGCGTTTTCCTTATTGACCAGACTTAGTACAGGTGACTGAAGAACAATATTACCTCCTACTTAACAAGAGTTAGCCAAACATTTACATGATACACTATATGGATTCGTTATAAATTACGTATAAATTGATACAAAGCAAACAAAAGTATACAGCAATAAAATAAACTAAGTTGATATCTAATCTGTCCACAAAGTGAAGCTAAAACTTGTGAGTTGTGTTCCCATGTTGCTACGTGTATTATTCTGTCGGGCTCTACTGCCAATTCTACTTTTCACAAAATGCAAATTGGACAATGTTTGTTATACTAAATATACTATACTATACTATACTATACTACACTATACTGTACTACGTCACACGACACTATACTATACCATAATATATACTATACTATACTATAATATATACTATACTATATACCATAATATATACTATACTATACTATAATATATACTATACTATACTATACTATACTATACTATACTATACTATACTATACTATACTATAATATATACTATACTATATTATATTATACTATGAAAACACTCTTACCTCACTAAAAGTTTTATTCTCAATATTCTTTCCGTCTTTTTCAGTTTTCAAAGAAGAATCTGGTTTCTGAGACGAATAAACTTCATCTGAGTCACTTTTTTCTGTAAAATGAATTAATTATCTAAACTTGTGGCTTGGAGATAACAAAATAGATTAAACAACTCTAAACCCAGGGTCAGTATGACGAGAGACAATTCTAAAATATTACTAGTCATTTAATATAATCAAATCAAATATAAATATAATTTTATTATTAAGAGTATAAACTGCATTTCAGGTTCCTTTCAATAAGTTCCCTACTATCACACCTGTTCAACAAACTAATTTCCAAAAGTCACATTTCATACAAAACTGAGGTAATCTGTTTAAATTACGTCTGCATAGGAAAAACATCTATAAAAAGTTTAAAAAGTCACTTGGGGTCAAACTACGTATCATATTGTAGTAATTCGTGCAATTACTGTGCGTGAGTTCCTAGCTTGTAATTATGATTTGCGTATCCACATCAGTATAGGGCTTTTGATAAGATTAGAAGAGATTTATTTATAACTATATACAATTAAAAGGATAGAATAAAGCACACGGATTAAAACACTACATCCTTCTTATTTTAGTACGCTCTCTCTACTACTCTCTTTATACATCGCTGGGGGTTATCACATGACGCGATTCTCATTGGCTAGGGGACACGTGGACGAGTGCATTACGTACTCACTACAATATTTCACTCAGGCTGAGTTCACTGCTTTCAATTTATACTATACTTACTGAGGGGTGCTTGGCTGGAAATGGAATCACTGTTGAATTTTTTAATATTAGTCTGGGGGCTAGCGGCAGAACAACTTGTGGAAGGAGGGCTGTTTTGGCGTCTCACTATAAAAGTATTTTCATACTGCAAATTAGGAAAATTTGAACTATACAAAAGCTACTACTATTTCCTTTAAACCCAAGTCAGAAAGAACTAAGAATACAGCATTTAGATAATATAAAGGAATATAGGACATGTAGAGAAGGAGTAGCAGTATTCTAGGGGTCAGAGCTCTGGCTTAGTAAACACAAAGGTCATGGGTTCAAACTTCAGTAAAGACTATTGGTGATGTTAGGAAGAGCATCCAATCATAATTGCCCCTGTGTCTTATATGAATGAGCCCTTAGACCACCTTAAAAGAATCCTTTCCATTGGGGGTTCTCACAGGGATGGTGACTATAAACTCACGTGAGTTATAAGATATATAGGATATGCATATAATATAAGGACAGAGAGAATATAAGCCACTATGGGATATGTAGGCAGTATAAAGATTTTAGAATATAACCCACCAGGTGTGGAACGCTTTGTAGTCTTTACTTCCTGTGATGGTGTCTGGCACTGAGCCAACTCAGGGAGTCTGTTTTTAACTCGGTTTTGTTCAACACTATGAAATCCAACAAACAAGAGTTTTATTAATAGTTATGAGTCATAACATAACAATAACTACGAGAAATGAGTCATAAGAGAAAACCTTTCGACAAACAACTGTTGAAAATATCTTTGCACTGTAGTTATTAGCTTGAGGAGTCGTGTGCACATTGTAACTGTTAATCTAAGGAGTTGTGTGCACACTGTAACGACAATAACATTCCACTCACCTACTTAAACCAGCAAGTTTCTTTTGTACTAGAAGATTCTGTTTGACGTCAGATCTGTTAATGTTTGTAAGACGTGTCGTGTCTATAGACTTGTTCAGCGCGTCGTACGCTTGTCTCGCAGAAGAATGACTTCGTAGAGATGTTGGCACGCCTACCGTGACGCCATCTTGCTCTGAGACATTTCCAGGTCTAGTTTGAGTCTCGCTCGAGTAAGGCTTTACGAGAGAAATGCCCTGAGAGGGCTTCGGGGTTGGCTGATGAGAGTTAGCCTTAGCACCATGGCGAGGGGCGGATAGGTTGGAAGTGTGCGGAGACATATCTCTAAATTGTGCTGAAGCTGTTGTATTGGGTTTTAGACTAGATTGTTGTGGCAAAGCCTTGGCAAAGCTCTTTGGTTTAGGAGATTGCAATGAGACGTTCACTTCTTTTCTGATAGAAGCACTTCTTGGAGACGGGAGGTTTCGTGAAAAGCCTGTCCTATGTGAAGGAGGTGTCTTATTCTTTTTACCAACTGAGTAATAGAAAGAGAAAGTGACTGAACACTCAAACAGAAACTCACAACTATACGTGTGCTAAAAATAAAGCAAGAAAAGGTATGGAATTAGTCCACAATATACAACATCATGAGTTATTTTGGGATATATATGGAGACAAGTAAAAATATTTCCCCAACTGAGATTCAAACCCGAGACCTCCAGCTTGCAAGCAGGCACACTAACCATTACACCACAAGGACTACTGGGTAAACTCAACACTACAGTAGACTGAGAACAACACAAAGATATTCAGCCAGCACTGAGTAGGAACTGTAAACAGTGCGTCAGTCTTAGCCTGAGGTCTACCTGTCCTAGTCCCTTCCCGGGTGGCCTTCACCAGTCTCTGCAACTGCTGAGTAACATCCAGGTCTATGCTCGTCAGGTTATACGAGAGTTCAAGGTCAGAGGTCTCTTCAGGGTCAAGGTTGAGTTGCTCCACTTCCTTGGCCAGGTCAAAGGTCGCAGATACTCTTGCGGCTGAGTTCCCATTGGCTATTGAGCTGGTCACATGATCACTGGTTACCTCGGTTACTGTATTGGCTTCATTTTTCTGAAAATGGATTCTAACTTTTTTGTAATTCAACTAAAACTTTTAGTAACATGAATATGATACCATTCGAAAACTTCGATTTCATAGTTGCTTCTATTTTACTAAGTATTAGGAGTGAGTTGCATAAAACATTAGCTACTGCTGACACAAATATACAAAACGCTGCCTAGGAAATAGGACCAACACTCTAGGGCTTAAGTTCCAACCTTTACTAACCCCCCCCCCCCTCCGCTGTGTGAGAGTGTGTGAAAACATCTTTTTGAAAGTTGATTCTGTTAAAACCAAATAATATAAAACTTGGATTTCCCAAAATATTTTTTGAAGCAAAAGAAAAACCAGAGACTAAACAAAAACTGTTTTATAGAAACACAAGACTGGGAAGGGATATTAAAGATGTAGTCGTGTCGTACCTTGTTAGACTCGGCTTCAAGTGCAGGAGACTCTGATACGGCGCTACAGCTATCTTCTCCTTCCGTATCCATTAGATAGGATACCAGTTTGAATGGCTTCTATAAAACAAAGACCTCTAGAGATACACTGGTGTAGCTACTCAGAAAAGTTACCATATGCTCATGTGTAGATAATTCTCCGCAACACACTTCAATTATGCCGTAATACCATATATATATATATATATATATATATATATATATATATATATATAATCTACACAGTGTTTAAGGGTTGTATGATCATATAATTTTGTTATTTACTCGTAATAAATGTTGTTCAAACATTTTGTTGAATTGACGTGGGATTTCTGATAGCTTGATAATGCCGATTTCAGTCGGCTTTGAAGTCAGTGATTTTATAACCAACAGTAATTATTGCTGACTTTCATTGCATGCAGTTCTTAGCTGCTGCGACACTGATCTGGCATGAAAGTTTAAACAGAAATTACAGTGCCTGGAGTTGTCGGTCTAGATAGTAATTATACTCTGAAAATTACCTGCTAGCAACTGTTTCACCTCATGATGCTGGAAATATTGACTAAATACTAAATAAAAACAAGATATAATAATGCCTAGTGTTTCAAACTATAGGTACGGTTATCGCTAGAGCTGCTGGTAAGTTTTACCTCAAAGTTTTCCCCTGTAAACTGACTCATTTGGTAGTGCAGTGAGTCACCAGGTTGCCTGGGAATTCCAACAGAAGGCTTAGCCAATAGATTTTTCTGTAACAAATGAAAGCATTTCAATTGAATAGCAAACTACAAATGAAATATATGAATAAATTGTTTTTGTTTTGTGCTGGTAGTTGCATTTCCCAATACATGCATCTACATAATACTTTAGTCTCAAAGATGTGTGTTGCTAACAAATACTATAATGTAGATATTTCATAACATTTAGACTGATTTAAAACCATGAGATTTCTTCACTAAAGATATTCCTTATGGGAATCAATTTTTTAGCCTAAAATAAAGCTCAAATGTAGAAAAGTTACACCTTCCAAGTGCAACACACAAGTTCATTGTCTGGTAACTTAGCAACTAGCAACAACCTCTGCAGATACGGTAAAGCTTAGACCTTGAATAAGATTCACTGCTACACAGACTATTGTGTTGATAATTAACTTTCAAGTCCATCAAAAAGCCTTAAAGAGTAAAATATAAATTGTATAGGAAATAGGGAACAGGAACAGGAAGTAAAATAACTTGAACCTCTTTTGATGACTCGATCTGTGCAGTAGCTAGTCTGAGTTCAGTATCGGCTAGTCTGAGTTCAGTATCGGCTAGTCTGAGTTCAGTATCGGCTAGTCTGAGTTCAGTATCGGAAGTCCGACTGCCAGGTAATGGGATCATGCTGGTACCACTGAAATAATGTAACAAGTCATTGTAATTCAACTGGCATTGAGTTTAATGAAAAGTGAAATTTGTGCAGCAGAAGGATGGGAGAAACTATTACCGTCTGCGACGCAGGCCAGTATTGTAGTCCCACAGAACTTTGTTTGGATCATTGGATTGAAATGTCATAGAAGAAAGAATTTTGTTGGCATGCTCAGAGAGAGTTTCTAATTGGTCATTGCTGTGTCTACTAGATTCTGATTGGTCATTACTGGGTATGCTAGACACTGATTGGTTAATACTATGTTGGGTAGACACTGATTGATTAATATTATGCTTGGTAGACACTGATTGGTTAACACTATGTTGGGTAGACACCGAATGGTTAATATTATGTTTGGTAGACACTGATTGGTTAATACTATGTTTGGTAGACACTGATTGGTTAATACTATGTGTGGTAGGCACTGATTGGTTAATACTGGGTCTGACAACTGGATGATTACTGCTTAATGAAGTGTAATTCACAAGATCAGGTGTATTTGAAGCTGATGCTACTTCAATTGACTGATTGATAGATGCCGATTGGTCACTCAGCTGTGTAGTGGCTGATGATTGGTCAGTAGATTTCACACTGCATCCTAATTGGTTAGGCCCATTAGTTTTTTCAGACGGTACAAAGGCATTAGTTCCTGCATAGTAAAGAATTAAATCAGTCACAAGCTGAACTAAAACTAAACCGAGTTACTACTTGAAACATATTAGAGTTGCCTTCACAGTTTGAAATACTTGCCGGGAAAATCTGCCTTGGGAACACTTCTACTAACAGTTGCGCCTTTCAAAGTCGTGGCGGTCACCGTAGCTTTATTATCTCCAGGAGCTGTGGAATCACTTTGAGTGGCCCGCAGCAAATTGTCGATACTGGCGTGACGGACTGAAGGCTTGGTTATCATATTAGCCTCGCAGCTTGCATGAACACTGCAGCTACTACTCTCTCTACTCTGCAAGTGCAAGATTTTACTCTATCAATCTTGAAAGCTAATTGAAAAAAATTATTCGGCCATTTTATCAATTAAATTATATAGAAATTATTCTATGTTGTAAGGAGTTTTACAACACTTCTTGTATCAAATTCTTACACCAAATCTAAACTGCAAGTTGAGCGAAGGAATGACATAAGTATGATATTTACAGTATAAGTGAGTCATAGATATAAATAGGATATTTACAGTAGAAATGAGTCACAGCTAGTAATAGAGTATTTACAGTAGAGGTAAGTTATTGATATAAATAGGGTATTTACAGTAGAAATGAGTCATAGCTATAAATAAGGTATTCACAGTAGAAATGAGGCATAGCTATAAAAAGGGTATTTACAGTAGAAGTGAGTCATAGCTATGAACACACCTCAATATGCCTATCAGATTTGAATGCCCTAAATTCTCCAATAGACCCTGTTGCATTTTTCTTATTCCCTCGAACATCTCTCGAAACTTCCACTAGCTAAAATTAAAAAAGATAAAATATATAATTCAAGAACAAATTGCAACAACCAAATGATGTTTTTAATAAAAGCAATGTATGGTATTTTCCAATATTCACCTCTAAATACACACAAAAGCTCCACAAAATAAATAAATATGCAATTTGACAAACTTTTAGGCTATATAAGTTGCATAAAATAACATGTCTTGAGTTACAACACTATATTGATGACATATATTAAAAACTTAAAAACAAAAATAGATAATCTGAAAGAGAATTAGATTTAAATATATTGATAAAATTTCAACTTAGAAACAAAAATAGATGCAATCCTAAAAAGAGTTTTAAATTCAACCGCAGGAGCAGACTTTTAAAAAATAGAAACCTTGACTAATGAACAAAATAACCTCATTAAATTAACAAGCATTTGTTTACTAAAACTCCAGGTGACCAGAGAAAAAGTTGAAAACTACCTTTTCCACTTTAACTGTTTTGATTGGATCTTGTAAAGCTATTTTTATCATTTCCTGCTCTTTCAGAGTTGCTCCGTGATATTTTTTTGTTTCGAGTGCCGGAACAGCATTAGAATCACTGTCCTTAAGTAAACAACAACAAAAAATAGTTAATTTCAAACTGATCAAGACATGGTGGAGAAAAATACGTAAACAGGAAGTGAGGCAAGTTGTTAAATACGTGACTAACCTAACCTTCGTGAAATCAGACAAACTGGTTTCCTTCAAATAGGGAAGTGAGCTTTTCACCATTTCCTTTTTCCGACTAGTTTCTGTTTTATTTCTTTTAAACCTCCGAACTCGACGTCTTGTTTTCGGAGTAGGGGTTTCTTCACCCGATGAAGATATCTCACACTTGGAAATTTTTGACCTTCTAAAGGATTTAAATTTACTTTTGAAATTAGGACCTCTCCTCTGAGATTTGCCTGATGCCGTGCCACCTGTTGCGGCAGCCATATTTCGAGAATGTGCTGGTGCAGAATCGTTGCTAGATTCCACGGAACTATGCTTAACATTACGAAGATTTGTAATCCTAGACTCACAGTCTGCACGCTGGAAGTTAGTATCGTGAAAATAAGGCATTGAACTTTTCATTGGTCTGGCAGCGTATAGACTAGGGTCTACTGGTGACCCAACATGACTCATATCAACAGCATTGCCGCTTTCTGATCTGTCAAACTGTCCAGGGACATCGCCAAAATCTCGCTGTACCTTTTTCAAGCCTAGAGTCTTTGGAGACAATGAAATTCGCGTCTCAATGTGTTTAGAATTTCTATCGTCTACTGAAGCTGGTAAAAACGTGTTATGACTTGTCGGGCTGTATATGGGCGGGGGAGGTAAACCAAACAGCTTTTCCTGCTGAAAGCTGGAATCTAAGTCTATTTCAGACTCATTTATTTCTAATGCTTCAACTTGCCTCTGATTTACCAATCCTCGCGAGATTTGGAGTCGTCTTTCCACATTGGGGTCATCTTTCGACTGTCGAAGCTGAGCATGCAGACGTCGTTTCCTCTTTGCACACTCCTGAATAGTGGTTGGGTCAACAGCAGAGCCACTGTCAGAGTCTGAACTCTTGCTGACCGTCTCTTGCAGTTCCACTGAATCCGGTCTTCTTTGTATACTATGACTCTCATTGCTACAAGTTTAACAAATCATTATCATTACATATGCATGTACCTGATACATATACACACACATACACTCGCACGTACACGTTTACTCACGTACACACATGCAAACACACATAACGAACACACGTATGCACGCACACACAATGTACACATATATATTGTACATTATGAAGATACATACTAAGGGATTGCCAGCGCTTCACGCTGTTCCTGTCGCTGCCGTTCTTTAGATTTTCTCACCAATTCCCGAGCACTCTCCGCGGCTTTCAGAGACTCTCTCTTAGTTTCCCGGTACTCATACGACAAGAGGTCTTCAGTCTCCGTTTCTTTCCCCGCGTCTAAGTACCGGCAAGGGAGCCTTCTCTCTTCCGTAGAGACAGCAGAGCCTGGAAATGCCAAAATATATCCTCAATTGAATTTGCGTGTAGATCCGAATCCATATATTTATCTCTATCTCTTTTAGCAAAGAGCAGATGTCATAAAAGTGAATTCTAATTGCATCATGTAATATAGTATAAAGCATACTAATACTTTAATCTATAGTCTTATATTAAACAAGAATTAGTAACTCAATTTGATTAAATAACTATAACTTGTGACAATAGAAAAACATTAATAAACTTCATTCCAACAAATTTAATTCATAGTTGAATCTATTTTATTATGATGAGTTTCCTTTCAGTAGTTTTCATGACAGAATTTATAAAAGACATTATAAGCAAATAGTTTTAGGGTTCTATTGTGCATAAAGAACAAAAGAAATCATTTGCAGTATAATTCAACATTCTACGCACTGATTGAGTGGGCGTAGGTTGGTGTACTCTGTCTGCTGTCGGACGGCATTCTGTCTACTGAGTGGGGATAACTCCTCAACTGTTCATTATTCTTAGCTGATGGCGTAGTTGTCTCCTCGTAAGACCCTGCAACCCTGGAATACAAGACTATCATAGTAGTAGTGTTCTGGTTAAAAATCACTACGGGAAATAATAAAGGATATATTATATAGAAAAGGGATAAAAAGGGATATGTAAAAGGTCAATATAATTATAGTTCAATAACATAATATATTATTTTATATTGTATATTATAATAATATAGTATTGAATTATAATATTACATTGTAGTTATACCAATATATATTAAATCATTATACTATATTATAATCTAAAATTAAGTAATGTTAATCTAATTAAATGGAAGACACATTCCCTAACTTCTTTCTAAATCTTGAATAACTTGATTGACAGCTTCTACAGCGCTACAAGTATTCATTGTTCTCTAGTGTGGAGAACTGCTGAGAAGATTCTAGAACCTAGCAAGATGAATAACCAGCTACTACCAGTAGTATACAGTACTGTGATGATTACGTAGCTTACTGTTGTGATGGTGTCGTAGGGGGTTTACGTCTTGCCTGTCTATACTCTTTGGTTAGGATAAATCTACTTTCCTTGCAGTGGTTAAAGATGGCGCCATGGATTAAATTGCGTATTCTTAACTTCTAAAACATAAACTTACAGCTGGTATCCTTTAACTTCAGAAATAAAACTATTATAAAACTATAACAGCTATTACATGTAGATTACAAGTGATGGCTTATTGATAACTGATATATGATTGAGTGACGACTACTCACGGCTCAGCCAATGGGAAAATGACTAAGTAATGACTATTTATGATTCAGCCAATGAGAAAATGACTAAGTAATGACTACTTATGATTCAGCCAATAAGAAAGTGACTAAGTAATGAAGATTCATAACTCAACGCCACAGATTACCTCTCTCACGTCTGCTGAGCTCTCAATTCGATCTTTAGAAACTTTGTTAGTCTGAGACAGATACTCCACTGCCTCTTCAAACTCCTCATCAGAATTCATACTTTTGTCTGTGTGTTACCATGACAACGATGTCAACAACAGTGTGGCCTATATCTGAATAGAATAAACACTTACCATTCTATCAGTGAATATACTGCCGCAGGCAACAACTCCACTACGGGTAGAGCTCAAAGACAGTGAAAGATATGAAAAAATACTACAACAATTAGCAATTAATGTGTGGAATTGGACAAATTGAAAAACCTGATTATAGATCACTGAAGGCAAAACTTAGCAACTAAGTCTCCTAACCACATTCTAATGATGCAAACATGAATTATCTAGTATTATAGCCAAATAAAACTATGAAGTGGGAGAATAATCAATTTAGTTACATAACTTGAAAAGCGATATAGCTACATATTTAAAGGCTATAAATTGAGCATAATATCCATATAGTTATGTAGTGACTTTGAATTCAACAATATGTGTCAGCTACTGCATAATAAGTGATTGGCAGAGTGTTTACAAAATTATTGCATTCATTTCAGTGAAGTATTCAAATGACTTGCAGAGTGAATATGAAAATACGAATCTATAGACACTGACTCACCATCTGGTCTACAATTTCACTGCTCAAACTGCTTTAATATCATTCCCAGTTGAAGATTATCCATATAACTAGACCAATGGAGTAATTTAGAAACCTGTACGATCTTTAATACTTGAAATTCTTTAGCAGATAGTTTGCAAACCCTGATGAAAATATGCAGAGAAAATATGTAAACAATTTTTTTAATTCACAACAATGAAAAAAATGTGAATGCTTGCAGATATTTTCATTCTGTCAAAATTTCTTAACAAATGAGTGTGGCACTATCTTCTTATGGAAACAATTAAAGCACAAACTAAGCAAGCTGATGGTCTAACCTCAATCGTGATGTTTCCTTGTATTTATGAAAAAAAAACAAATACTTAAATTGCAAATGTATACTATTTACCTTATTTTTTTGTGGAGTAATTATTTATATAATCAGCAAGTGAAAAGCAATGTATTAGAATAGCACCGATGGAATTTATTTCCAAATGAGTATAAAAAGAAAGAAAAGTCAGCAAATTACATTAGCTTTGATTGAAACATAAAAATGAGTAAACATTATGCAAAAATATTGCGGTAACTTAAGAACATAAAATAGCATGAATATGTATAGAATATAGTAAAGGATTGACGCTTAAAATAAACAAAATTTGTAATGCAAAACAACTTTTTACTGGTATGAGATTCCATAACAATAGATCCTATTTGCCAGTATAGAAAACCTGGGAGAAAGTGCACAGTATACATATGAAAAAAATTAAAAATATAATTATGCAAACTGTTGTAAAACTACAGAAATAAAGAAAGTAACTGCTAGCTAACAAAATAGCCCAAGAGGGATCGTCATAACAAGGATTTAGTTTAATGATTAGACAAAAATACAATGTTAGTGTAAAATAGGAATATTAATTGCGGTAGTTATTTGGGTGGACGAAGGTAAGGAGGGAGGGGTTTAGGTTCTGCTATCATAACTACAGTTTGGTCAAGAAGAACGTTAATTCTGGTGTAAAGAGGAAGCGTTAATAAAGACTTAAGTGTGTAGGCGTTGGCTAGCGAGTTCAAACCATCCACCCCCTGCCTTTCAGCAAAACGTTTCAGTAAATCAAACCTAAAAGAGCATGATTTGATTTACTTGCAGTTAGAAAAACTAATTAATACTCAGAATGATGAAAATTTGTGGTAAAAAAAAAACTTTATTTTGGTTAGAAACATTTACAAAAGCTTGAGTTTTCAAGAAAAGCTGGCAAATTTCAGATAATTAATTTCAGTATATAGCTACGGAATTCAACAGTATTAAGCGCACTACTGTCAAAAAATTAGCATTAAGAATTTAATGGCAAATTGAACACTGAAAGTGTTAGGTCTGAATGAGGAATTAATAACAGCGAAACCCAGAATAATTTCCGTAAGGAGATAGAAAAGAGCAGCAATTAAATTTTCATGTGTAACAAATCTTAACATTACAAAATGTCAAAACATTAAACTTTAATGCCACCACCAGGTTGATTAGTGATTATTGAGGATATATCAGAAAGAGCGTTTACACCGACAGTTATGGTAAATTGACTCACCTTTGAGGATTTGGTTCATTCCCTGAGTCTCCTCTGTGTTTTATCATCATGTACTGGCCAACATGCTTGGGATATCTAACTATATTTACACCTTTGCTTTCACATCTACGCTGAAAGTCGTCGTCTTCACCTCCCCAACCAAAGAACTGATTGCTGTAACCGTTAGCTTTGACAAAGAGCTGTGAGCTAATGGCTACCACACCCCCGAGAATTTCTTTATACGGGAGTCTAAATGTTGAACAAAGTAAAAATATAATATAGATTTGAACTAGGATAGAGATTGAGGGAATTACTACCACAAATCAGAATGCTCTCAAAAACAGCACAAGAATGCATACAGAGAAACTCTATTATATGTATGAAGAAAATTGTTAAACCATCGGACTTGTGCAAAGTGGAAATATCTTCAACATGAATCATATTAGATGTTCATCGACTTGCCTATAGTCAAACTTGTCGATATAAACAGACAAATGGCGGGTGCTGTATTTTGGACACCTGTACAGGCTTTTGTCATTAAAGGGAATGAGATCTACGTCGTGAAAAATTACACACGTGTACCGGTCTCTCTTCATAGCTTCCATAAACCCGATATTCATCAGCATTGCTCTGTTGAACTTTGACCCTTGAATCTAAAGATGTGATGACATCACAACGTGGTTTACTGAATTCAGTGGAGCAAACAATGAGCTTCCTTATGTACAGTCTGTACTATTGATATAAGACATACCACACATGCAGTATAAATTCTCACTCACCTGATTGACTACGAATATTGTGTAGGAACTCTCTTGTCTTTGGAGGTAAGGATGAAGGTTGAGAAGTAATATTGATAAATGCATCTCTCTTTGTCTGCAACACAACAAAATATTGATAAAAATAAATATTACATATCCATTCCCTAGACTAAAATGTTTTTATTATGATGTATTAAGTAATATAATTCTATGACAAATACTTAGCTAAGAATCTGTCAACTCCTTGTATCATTAGAAAGAATGAAATTGCAGATTGTAACCGAGAGATTCATAAATAATACATTTCAAGATGTAGAAAGTTAAAGCATATGCTACACAAATTCACATCTTATGTTACGATACTTTTGTGCAGTCAAAAGTCAACAATTACTAACTAACCATTCCAAAGCATTTGATTTGTTTTACATTGCTTTTCAAAACAAAAAATATAAACAAATTTAAAAACAATTCAAATTTTAAATACTGAAATAAAACCAAAACCTGAAAACATTGGAGTTAGGTTAGTGCTGAGTAATACCAGGTATACAGCAAACTAGCATATAAGCTGACGTTTAAAATAAATTAGCAGTACTTCTTCTGACAAACCTGAATGGAATGACAATAGCAATCTTCTGCAGGGGCTCACAGTTGGGGGCTGTGTAGGTCCCACCCGCCTTCACTCTGAAATCTAAGCTGTTGAGCTGATCTATTGGATAATATTCTTTCACTACTGGCACTTTTCCAACTGAGAAATATACAAACCATATTAATTAATAAGTAAGATATTAGGATGTGTACTCTAACAGCTACTAACTACAGATATGTAGTACAAAATGCTGCCATTACTACTCCTAGCTAAATACTAGATGCAGGGAGTCATCATCCCTATATATAGAAGGCAGTTAATGTACTCACTAGTATATCTAGAGTAACATATTGTATGTAAGACTTTTGCCTCTACTGGGATTCGTACCCGAGACCTCCGGCTTGCAGGCAGACACACTGCTACACCACAGACACCACTCAGTAAACTCAACACTACATATATCTAGTTATAGTTTACTCTTCTAGACTGAGTTCTACACAAACTGATATAAAGTAAATCACCTAATCCGTTGGGAACCAGCGGGCAAGGCTGCTTGCTCTTTACGTGATGCTGAGATCGAGAGTAATTGTATAGAAGTTTGTGAGATTCTAGGAGACTCTGGGGCAGTTCGTACGGCTGAACAGTACCATTGCCGGATGGAGTAGTTACCATTAGGGGTACCTGTGAGAAAGTACCATCGGAATAATCTAGAAGGTGTGTGAAGTTCTCATATACATGACTCAGGCAGAGAACTAAGATGTTATAAACAGTTGGTATGTAGTAGACTGAGGGGTAGTAACTAAAGTAGGAAGTAAAATATATGAGCGCATGTGGACCCACGACTTACGTTATAACTATAAAATGGATTTTTTTAAATTTTTCATATTATTTCAAAGAAGCCAAAAGAATAGTGAACAAATGAACCTACCAAGTATCAGTATATATGTTCACTCAGTTATATTACACTCACATATATAATGGATAAATAAATGGATACCCAGAATTGGGGGTTACAGGACTGGAGGGATGAGTTATAAGAAGAAAACAAACAAACCTTACAAGGACAAAAAACAGCGAGGGATGTGAAGGAGTGAATGAGAAGGGTAGATAAAGATTTTCACAGGAGTGGATGAAAATACATACGGGAGTGGGGGAAGTGAAGTAGTCGGTATCATACTCTTCTGAACTGATTTTATTTTCAGCCTTGATATGCCATGGAAACATAAAATGCTCAGCTATTTTCAATCGTGTAGAGTAGTTACTAGCTAATAAGGCACTTCTGTTCAACATGGAAATTATTTCTCGAGGCTCCTGTCTTAAAGGAAAGCTAAAATAGATGACATCATCAAAACACGAGGTCATAGAAACACGACGTCACAGAATACACCCAAAGTATGAAGTATGTCATTATTATTGCAAAAATAATTTTACTTAAAAACTAAATGTTCAATATTTTATAATAAATCTTTCTTAGTTCTCTTATCAGCTACTACAATGGTATTATATGTGTAGCGTATAAATGCTTATGCATTATTTGATAACATATGAGTTAAAAAGTATATTATACATCATGTATAATTTCGTCTGTGAGTGGAACGCATCTTGTATATTTGGCGGGTTTCACTGATGTCAACTCTACACACATTTCTCATTCTTTTAATGAAAACAGCTAAACACTTAATCCAAAGTAATGCAGAGGAAATAAAGTTGGAGAAACTACTACTTACTTAAATGTGCATACCGAAATGAAGAAAGTTATAAGAAGGACAAGAAATATGTGTTTAATATGATTGATGCGACAACAACTTCGACAGATCTTTACTAAAAGAGAGTTGAGCCTTTTGTTCTTCTCAACCATGCTTACAATCCCACCCGACACCATCTTCTAGAAGGCCTACTCTCATGCCTATGGTGTTTATGACTATAACCTGAAGTAAGATAATACCCAACATAAATATAATGTATCAGTTTAGAAGCTATTCCAAGATCAAATACAAATAGAGAATGAGCAATCAGCAACACTGTGTGACTGAAATGACAAAAAAAAGATAGCTACATATTTTGAACTAAGAGTTTTAATTGTTTATTATCAAATTCGTAGACTGGAAAATTCAGCCAAAGATAAATGAAAGATAAGTAGCATAGGCTATTCACATATAACAGTATTAACCAAACCTGCTTTAGCTTAAGTATCTACTTTTGAAGAAAATAAATTCAAAATTTAAATATTAAATGTACACTAAAAACACTCATAATCCTCGCTTATACTCGTATTGATGTTAAATCCCTCTGACTATGAGTATGACGGCCAATATCAGTACGAGTTTAAACTATTACTATGTTGATGTTTCTAATTGCAACATTAAATAAAGACATTAGAAATAGAATATATACAATAATAATAATATTAATACATATTGATACAAATATGACTATCACTCTATCAGCATCAGTCTACGCCAATGTGATATTAATATCAACATATACTAATAGTAATAGTTTAAGTTATAGTAATAGTAATAGAGCGATACTAACAGTAATACTAATACTAATAGTAATACTTATTCCAATACTTTAAAAAACTCACACAAGTTTATCTTTTAAACTAAAAGTATTAGTTTTTGTAAAACTATAGTCATAGTGCAAGAACTTCCCTATTTTAATTTTAATTTACAACTTGAAGTACTACTACTTCAACTTTTACAGTTGACGTTGTAGTTGTACAGTTGTACTAGTCCTAGATATCAATCTCAATCTGAAACTCATAGTCATATTCATGATATTTAATAGTCATAGTAATACTGCAACTGATACTGTTGACTACTCATACTGATACTAATACTGATAATGATACTCATATTCATATTGATACCGGTGGTAATTGAAATGTAATTTTTAATTCAACTTTTTGGAACGCATCAAACCTAGGTAACAATATTTCAATTATTACACAGACTGAGATTACGAATTGCATGATAGTGAAAACAAATGGTTAAAAGACTTAAATATATGGGTTATGCGTTAAGTTTATAATATTTTGTCGCTGTAACGTATGCATAACATTCAAAGGATTACACTGGTAAGATTGTCTTTGTCGGTCTCGAGCCAAAAAAGAGGCCCTAAAGTCGTAACTTCACTACCTCAGTATCATAATATAATATTTATTATAAATACTGCTAAGGCTATAAAAAAATGCTTCTTTCAGAGGGAAGACAACTCAGCTTTTTCCAATATTATAACCTTTCTTCTAAAGCGAGCATAGTAATAGATTGCGCATAATACGTAATAAGCCAAAAATTATATAAAACTGTAATTTGATATAGAAAAAATGCTTTTCAGCTAAAATATATTTTAAATCAATGTGACAGATATTATGAAAATTTATGTCTGAATAAGAAAATAAAGTAACATTGAATAAGTTCTATACTAGATCATATGTACACTGCATATTTTTTTCAATTATTCATTTATTATAGAAACAAAAATTATAAAGTAATTGTTCTTTTCTTTCAGTATGCTTGAATAAAAACAACTCAACATTTATATAATTACAAAGGAAAATATATTCGTGTGATTTTATTTTTACAAAGACTAGGAAATTGTTGTAACTGCATAAAAATACATTAGTTGAATCAATTTTTTTGAGAACTGCTGTTGAGCTAAGTTAACCCAGTGACTCCTGTGACTCTTGTGGTGTGATAGTGTGCCTGCTTGCAGGTTCGAATCCTAGAGGGGGAAATTTTTTTTTTAAAAAAACGTACGATTTTATATAATTCTTTTATTTAGCAAATCAAGTTATTTGTCTTAATTATCGAAATGTTGACAAAAATATTATTTTGAGCAAAATCTTGTAAAAATGAAAATCAGTAATTACATAGGCAGACTTGGTTTTTCTAAAATCCGTTTAATTTTTTAAAACATTATTATCTTGAACACTATGGAGAAAGTAACTGTAAACTGTAATTTAAGTAGAAGCCATCTTGAAATTTCATGTTTTTTCGTTTTGTATACTATCAATAGCCTTGGGGTCTTTATGTGCAGAGATTGGGCTCTTTCCTTGCCAGCCGTACTCAAGACAATTCTCAAAGTAGGTAGCACTCTCGAGCACGTGTGCTAGCTTCCAGCCCCGGTAAGAAATAAAGTAAATTGAATATTTAGTTTTCCTGACTTCCATCTGCTTTGGTCCGTGTACCTTTACACAGTGATTGTGATATGTTTTTAGCACCAGGCATGGGTTTCTAACCGTGAAGTTGAATTTGAATCTAAACACCCATAGCATTGCTGTAAGAAAAATTATTTTATATATGCACAAAAAGTTTACTTAATGCTATGTTATTTCCAGTTGATAAGGGGACTCCATTTTAATACTTTTAATAAAATTTTTAGACACGCATAACCTTCAAACTTATTTTACTGTGATACAATAATATTTAGAGCTTTTGCAAAAAAAAATGTTTTTCACAGTTATAGCTATAGCTTCAAGTTCATCAAATTTCGTGAAAAATGTTTTTTATAAAATAGTTATAGTCACATAAACATAATTGATAATATTTAACAAGTTAAGTTATTTATACATAATAATTACTTTCTATGTGGCATTACCTAGAGTTGTCTTACCGTTGTCTGCACCCCACATGTTTATAGGGAAATCTAAATAGTCTGTAAGAATCTCTTCATCTAGTGGCTTTCCTAGTCTGAATATATGCGAATCATGTGATGCTAAAAGGAAACAAAACTCTTTTTAAATAATTACTATGCCATAAACAATACAATTTAAACATTTTCAAGTATGAATTATTTAGTACGAGATAAAAAAAATATATTTTAATGTGACTGCAATAGAATAAATAATTAGCACTTGGCCAACATAGAGAAGTTGCGCAATAAATCAAATATAATAAATTATAATATAATATGATGATTGAAATTTGAAGCTACTAATTAACAAAATCAACTTTAGACGTTAATCTCACCATCATACGCGGAAGGTAAAACCATGTTAGAAGTGTTGCAAGTTTTATTTTGGTTTTCCAGGTTGTATCTGGTAAGAGAATACATCACCTTTTCATTCATCAGTCTCTCCGTGTCTATTGCCTCAAATCCATCCCCCAGCACTGTATGAACATGAATAAGTTGTAATGTGTAGAACTAATACTGGATCAATATAAATAATTCTTATATATATGTACATATACACAGTTAGTTTAAGGTCATTACTTTCCAGATTCAAGCACTGCTTTATGTTATATATAGACGGTTTCCAGGGGATAGCTCGAACAGTTTTTGTCTCACATTAACAATTTTACCATGAAAAGATAGCTCTTGCATTCCTCTTTCATATACTTTTTTAATTTTTCAATAAAAAATTTTCTGAGAAAGTTGTTGCATAATAAGTAAAATTTTACACCCTCCATGTTCCACTGCTGTAGCACAGGGGATTCATTTTATAAAGTCTAAAAGTTAAACTTGACATTCCTTGATATGTTTTCTCTAATATACTTTCTTTGTTTTTTGAAATTCTGTTTATGCTCTTCACAATTTGGTAAAAACATACACCATTTTGCAAGTTTCACTGCAATTTTCTAAATTCTTCATATGGTGGTTCTAGCTACGCTCCTGTGACTAATTATAACATTCCTAGTACGTTTGCCGCTCTGCGCTATCACAATAACATATAGTACCCTCTCGCACAAATTGGCAATCTATTGGATTTCTGCCAATATAATGTTCCCTGTTTTACATTAGCACTTAGCTGAATCATCTCACTATGTTACAATAATATATTGAAAATGCCTCAGCACAACATAATTCTTTGTTTGTTTGGCAGAGTTAATTTCAGCTAAATCACTTCACTTTGCAGTCTTGTCAGTAAAGGTCTGTCTATAGTGCAGCAGTTGTACTTCCAGTTTCTCTAATTCGCATATGATTATTTTAAGTACATTGTATTCTATAAGATCAATTTAAGGTTTAGTCCAGTGTTCAGTATCTAATTATTATGCATGTATGTTGTCTTACTGTTGAACAAAAGTTTAAAAAAAACTTTACAATTATAGCCATATTTATTATACATGCGTAAGATTTGCATAAGTTGATAAAAAAAATTGCAACAAAACAGAGTTGAACCATGACCAACCAACTCCTCGCTGACGCCTCTAACTTCTGGACCACGCAGTCATCGATATTAAAATGCGCACTATATAAGTAACTATCATTACATGAATATTTCGCGGCAAATGGGTTATAATTATTAGGCTGTCAATTGATGTTGATAGCAGTCAACTGTTGCAATAGTCTCAGGTTACTAGCAAAGCTAATGGTTTTGAACAAATAACCCAAAAGTTTAAAAAATAAGTAGCTTGCGTATTGCTAGCTACAAAAACAGGTCTGAAATAGACTGGTAAAGCAAGCTCTTATTGTAGAGTTTGCAGGTGTGCTCTAAAATAAAACTTAAACTGTATGCTATTACATAAGTATTTGTATGCGAGAGATAAATGGACATTACTGAGTTTCTGGAAAACAACATACTTGAAGTTAACTTTGACAATGGTGTGTTATTTTCATCATACACTAGCACAGATAGGGCCTATAGCATAAATCTCTAATCATATGAATCTTTATGAAGCCCACAGCTCATGTAAGGGTGGCAAATGTAATTTGAAACTAAAAATTGTGTTGCTGCATTGTGTCTAAGGTATATTAGAGAGCAGAATTTGGTTTTACTAGCCTACCCCAACGGCATTCTACAATGCCGCTTATATGCTGGCAGTTGTAATAAGTACTGTCAATAGCAAGGTTACTATCACTGCTAGCTCTGTGCAGTATGTAACCTCTTGAATAATTGCGCCAATTTTAAACTCTTGGAAGTTGGCCAAGTTATCATATCGCAGCCAGCCACCGGAGACAAAGCATCGGAGCTATTCATATAATATTATACTGATGCACTTGGTAGCAGAGTGGCTAATCTAATATAGTTCATAGTTCAACACCCTTTACTTTGGGAATACAGCCTCTTTTTTTAGGTTTACCTTACAAAGCATGAACATATCTAAACTGATATTCTGATAATTTAGAGGTACATTTTGAAAACTAGGTTAATTGCACTTGTTTGCACAACAACAATAATAAAATAGATATTATGCAGTATAATAAAAACACACATAATACTATATAATATATTATAATGATAATAATATAATATTATAAGTACTATTACTGCATTTTATAAATCACATGGTTGCCAAAAAAATGTATCACAAATTTTGTAATTATACATCAAAAATAGAACTATAGCTAGGCAGCAGGTTAGAATAGAGTAAATTTTTAAAACATGAAATCATGATTTGACTATTGTTTTATTTAGGCCAACCAACCTAGGAATACAAGATTGGGCTTTAGCTGACAGTTTATAACATTTAGCTTTTGAGCCAGCAGCACTGGTACTTGTGAAGTATAGGCAAAGTTAGTGAAGCGAGACTAACTAGCACTCAAATACAAGGCATATTGAGACACAATAACAAGTCAGGAGCGTATAAATTGAAAAGAATGTGGAAGGGGGACTATGTTTTTCAACAAGCTATAACTTAAACATGAATTGGTTTTTGAAAAAAATAAAAAAGTATATTGGAGAACATAAGTTTCTTTATCTTTTCATATATTTTTTGTTCCTGTGACATTCAACCTGTTCGAGCTATCAGTGGAACATTGTTCATATAGAACATAAAGCACCTGGCAAAGAGCCAGAAAATGAAAAGTGTGACCTTAAACTAACTGTGTATAACTATAATACTGTATCAATCATTGCAACATAAGCTTTTTATACTTTATGGAATCATGATTGGTTAGCTTGTTATATAAAAAAGAATATTGTAATTACTGTAAGCTATTTAATTGTGTATTGTTTTAGTTTTAATATTTTATGTGATATAATAGGTAATGATGTGATATAAAGTGATATAGTATATAATGTAATATAATGTGATAATATTTGTAATAATTTAAACTATAGTGTAGTAGGTACTGTATGATATATGATAAACTATAATATAATATGTTATGCTTTATATGATATAATATATAACATGCTTTGTATGACATGATATAATATAATATTATGCTCTATATAATATAATATAACATGCTTCATATGATATAATATGTTATGCTTTTAAAGACATGATATTATATTATGATAGTATATAATAAAATATGATTTAACATCTAATATGATTTTATTCATTTTATTCTGACAGACCAAACAAGTGCATCAATTGCAAACACTTAAGTTGGAAATTCCCAAGTCTACTTTTACAAAGCCATTGTATGAAGCCAGTAATTCTCACACTAGTAGAATTAAAGTAATGCATAAGATGGTACTGTTTTATGAGTAAATTGCAAGAATGTTCTACAGCGAATGAAATCTTTAATTTTCCAGCAGCAATATAGCATAACATTTCATTATAATTATGATCATTTAGCTCTTGGGTTGTGACTTATATGACTATGAGTATTGGTATTTAGCTGCAGTGCCTTACAACTGAGCAATTTTCTGCACATATATTTCACTTGTACTTGTAAGAGACAAACTGCGGAAATCTACACCCATCTATGTCAGCATCAGCAATTCTTACCATATGCCCACTTTGTAAGGGCATGCTCCATGACCCCCTCCCCCCCCCTCCCCCCCCCCCCCCCCCCCCCCCCGTCTTGATCAAGACAGAGTAGAAACTTTTAATTGACTAAAAACTTGACAAGGCATTTTTGCCAACCAAACAGTATGTCAATGAAATTCATAACTTAGCTTTAGCTCCTAGTAGCCAGCAAGCCCTAACAGTAATAACATAAATATACTGTATGTTGCCTATTATACAAACCACAAACCTATGTCTCCATTTAGCGCCACCACAGTCTTATTTATCAGGTTTCTTGATGCGTAAATAAAGAAATCCGCCATATGTAAACGTCTGCCAGACTTAACCGGAATTATCTTGTGCTGGTTTCGAAACTGTTTCCTTCTGACGACCTTTGTGAAAACAAACCAGTAACAGCGTATATATCGTATATCTAGAGCTGGCACATGGCATTGAAAATTAGCTTTATATATAATATTTACTTCCTTGTTTCAAATAGAAAGTTTTTAGACAATTAGCTACTGAGCTGTATATACATTTCAAATTTAACACTATGCATTTTTGGGTACCTAATGTGAAAATTAATTAAATCTAGTTTAGATAATAATCTATAAAAATAACTGTGACCAAGATCTGTGGTGGGGGTATGACCACAGATTTCATTGCATGGAGGTTTTTAGATTGCAGACCCAATATTATCAACTCACCTGTAAGTACTGAAATGTCAGCTCACTTGCATTAAAGTGTCAATTCACCTGCATTGAAGTGTCAACTCACCTGCATTGAAGTGTCAACTCACCTGCATTGAAGTGTCAACTCATCTGCATTGAAGTGTCAACTCACCTGAATTAAAGTGTCAACTCACCTGCATTAAAGTGTCAACTCACCTGCATTAAAGTGTCAACTCACCTGCATTAAAGTGTCAACTCACCTGAATTAAAGTGTCAACTCACCTGCATTAAAGTGTCAACTCACCTGCATTAAAGTGTCAACTCACCTGAATTAAGGTGTCAACTCACCTGCATTAAAGTGTCAACTCACTTGCATTGAAGTGTCAACTCACCTGAATTAAAGTGTCAACTCACCAGCATTAAAGTGTCAACTCACCTGCATTGAATTGTCATCAGTATAGAAGAGGTGAATTTCCTTCACTAAATTATGATTCAGATTTTGTTCCAAGGTGTTCAAATATTCATCGTCTCTTTCTTTCAGATCTCTTTGTGAAAAGTTCTGATATGCTTTCCACCCAACTCCTATATATAACAGACATTATGGTCATTCGTTTCACATATTGCTGCCGTATTTTATGCAAATTTAATGGAGTGGAATTAAGAGCATATTCAATGCAAGTCACAGTAAACTAAAACAATATCAGAAATAGAAAGAAAGTGAGGTAGATGCAGTATAATGGAGAAATTGAGAAAAGCCTGTGTTCTAGATTAGAAATGTAGCAAAAGAAGTTATGTTCTCGCAAGAATTTCAACCCTTCGCCCAAACCAAAATTTAGTAAAAATATTAGAGAACTTAGGCTATCTCAATTTCTCAACTACTGAGTACCGCTTCTAAATGAATAAAGCATTAGTTTAAGTTATCCTTAGATAATTGGTCATCAAAGTTTTACTCTGGTAGTGTTCTGATCTTACAACAGGAGTTGTCTTCTCAATTCTTACATACAGTCGACTACAAGTACACGACGTCTGCTCACCATTGAAGATGCTCAGCATTGTAATGACATGCAACTTGTTTGGCCTTGACACTGTCATTTGACATTGAGTTTCAGTTTTTCTCGTGACACGCCCATCAGTTGTGCTTGTGAACTCAGTTGCGGAGTTTTCTTTTCTTTCTCGCACATCCTGAAAGTATCTAGCTTCCAATGAGCTCTTCGTAGATGTATCGTGATACAAATTAGACTTGTAGCTTTTAGAGTACTGTGAAACGTGTGTTATAAATTGGATTCTCTTCTGTTTAGCCAGGATTTGGATTGACATATCCTTTCTGATGCCTTTTCGATAGTAACTTTGAGAGGAAAAAACATCTACATCATTTAAAAGACATGCACACTATAAAAAGTTTAAAATGTTGATTTTAATTACTCAATACTTTGTTAAAAGATCTTCACTTCACTGGTCAATAACTCTAAATGTTATGAACAAATAACTAAAGTTGTATTTCATACTATAGACAGGTAGTCCTTTTATTTTGATTGCATAATATATCATTTGTGCCGTTTTCTGTCTATAGCTTCTCAGAAAACATATTTTCTACTATCAAAATGTACCTAAAACTCCACTTACCCCAATAATACACATCTAGAATAATAAGAAAGAAAACAGCTATATAAAATGGTAAAGCTGCTCTAGCCGATACTTTCATAGTGCGAGTTTACAGCAACTGAGAATTGTGAAAACTTAGTAAGCTTGATTGTATATGATTTGCAATTTGCAATAATAAAGCTTTATACAATTCAGTATGAATTTGAACTGTCAAGTGCTTAGATACATGGTCAGTTTTGCTTTACTTATAGTTGCTTGTGAAAGAACAGTATATTCAATCTATTGATCGACTTTAAATACTTAACTAGTAATTTGATGAACTAGTTGCATACTGCATGCTAGTCTGCAAGCTAGTAACTAACTCAAGTTTGCTGCAGCACTTTAAATTTCTATATACGAGTATAATGCAACCAGGTGCAGTGGAGAAATTGAGATAGCCTTATAATATGTTCTTTAATTTTTATTAAAGTTTGGTTTGGTAGGGGGGGGTTGAAATTATTTCAAGGACATAGCTTCTCTTGCTGCATTTCTAATCTAAAACACAGGCTTTTCTCAATTTCTCTATTACTGCACCTACTTAACAATGCAACTTTCTTCCCTTTCTTGATGCATGTAATGCAGTAATTCTTGCACATTCTACACACTATATTTGAGAACTTACCAGGCATTAAGTGATTGGGTTAACAACATTGCATAATATGCTACATTTCAAACAAAAGCCGCTGAAATAAGTGGCGAGTCTGTAAAGAAGGATATTCAACCTGGTTGCTTTTACAGGCTTTTCAAGTAGCTTTTATATAATGCATGCTTCATCTTAAACATAAAAAAGATTACTGTTGAAAAGTTCGATAATCTATAATAAAATCTCCTGCTAGTCTTTGATGATGATCATCAATCTCAACTATAATCTTATAAAGAATAACAAAGCAAGTGAATAAATAACCAATACTATTAAAAATAGCTACACTGACTTGTTTACTAACAAGTTTTCTAGTGTTCGTATTCAAGACAGCATTTCTAGAGTTGAACTGGATTAAAAAAATTGAGCAGAAAGATCTCAACCCTCGAGCCTATAAGACTCTCGTGAATAACTAGGCAACTAAACGGATTATTTGTTGTTTATATTTTATTAATTACTGATTTTAAAGCATCATTCAGTCAATTTCAATTGATAACAATATATACAGCAAGGGTACAAACAGTTTATTGACATGAGCTCAGTGTGTATGAATATAATTAGGTCACGACAGACAGCATGCTATGTAAATGCTAGTTCACCATTCTTTATTTTCTTGCATTACTTTTTAGTTTATTCTTAAAAAATCATTAATTCAAAAGCTCAAGTCAAAAGAAACATTCCCCCCCCCCCTCAAAGGTAAAACTGCATAATATTAAATTATGTACAGAAACTTTAAATCCTGAAAAAAAATTATTAGCAATTATATTTAGGCTACACTCCTATATTAATCAAAGAAGCAACAATAACATAGGTTATAATAGAAAAATATAAATAATTAAACTTCGCAACCAAAAGAAATAGCAGTGCGAGCACTTCTATTGTTTGTTGATGTAAACAAGTGAATGTCTTACTTTTGAAGTTATAAAAAATTAAAATTCATCTTAATTAATATTGTTCTGACTTTTGTAGGAATGGCATCAATTTATATATATACATATGTATATTATACACATACTTGTATATATACACACACATGACGGTATACACACTATACATCAGACATATTGTTATATTAAACCATTCTGACATAATTGAGCACTTCATATTTTTTGTAGAGATATAATAAAGTTTAAAAACCTGGAGCACACATACAAATGATGTAATTTGATAAACTAAATGTTTCAGCAGATAAACCTTTAAAAAGAATGATATATTCAGGTAAAAAATAACCGGGTGACAATTGGCTACTTCACGGACACGCCTCTTTGTAATATTTTAAAACTTAACATTTATAAAGTCATCAATAAGAGATGCAGTTTATTATTTATCCGCTGCCGTTACAGATGTCAAAGGTCATGGCATCAGAACCCCAGCTATAAGTTTGACCAGAAAACCGCTTGCATTGCAACAGTGCAAAATATATAATATAAACTAAACAGCCTTAACCTAAAAACATTATGTTACAAAAATATATTCCACAAAGATTCGCCAGTTTAACTGATTGTACCGACATAGGGAAAGTGTGACTAGAACAGTATCTTCACTGCTTATAGCTCAGCTGAACATTTTATACGATAATTTGTCTTCGTAGTCTATTTTACTGTCGAGGACGTCTTGCTTTGTCCAATTAGCATTGGGCAAATATAGTATTGAATATTTATGTTCATCAATACCCTCTTTACTTGGGCCGTGAACTTTAGAGCAGTGATTATGATATGTGGCCAATACTTTAGCTGGATTACGCACGGTAAACTTTAGTATAAATTTGAACGTCCATATCATTGCTAAAAATAAAAAAAAATTTAATCATGAAAAGAGAGACAACTTCAAAGAAACCTGAAAATTTTCAACTAAATTAAAGATAGAAGCTGGCAAGTAAGAAAATTACACCTGCAGAATTAGGTAGCCCTTACTAGAAAATATAATAAAAACATTTTTCAGAATATACAACCACACCAAAACTGAAAACAAACTGATTTAAATCAGATGGCACATAAATTCATAATAAAGAAGCAAGTAGGAAGTTGTCTTACCATTTTCAGCTCCCCACATGTTGATTGGATAGTCTAGTTTATCTAATATTAGAGTTTCATTCAGTGGCTCTGCCAGTCTAAATACATGAGTGTCATGTGAAACTGAAAATAGACAACATTTTACAATATAATACTGTAAAATATGAAACTACGAAAAAAATAATTTAAAATTGAAGTTCTCGTAGACATGAACTGCTGCTTTTCAGCAACAGTTGGCAATTCATTACTGAAGTTACTAATAAAGTTGCCATTTGCTAATACAGTTGCCGTTTGCGAATATAAAGTTGCCATTTGCTAATACAGTTGCCATTTGCGAATATAAAGTTGCCATTTGCTAATACAGTTGCCATTTGCTAATATACAGTTGTCGTTTGCTAATACAGTTGCTATTAGCTAATACAGTTGGCGTTTCTGCTTTGCCAGAGCTATTATTCACATGTATATCCCCTAAATAACAATTTTTGTCATACAATAGTTTACACATACAATAGGAGCAACTTAAGAAAGCTTGAGAAATACAAAGGGTATTTATGCCAACCTGAAAAAATCGTCTGATGAGGCGTGGAGATACACTCGATAAGTTATACGAGAAAAATTTCATAGTTTCCTACTTGCTAAAGCGAGGAAGTGCAGTAAGTTAAATGATTGCCCAATTTAAGCTGTGATATAAAAAGACGCACCCACTGCACACGGTAAGAAATACGTAACGTGAACCACATGCCAATTTGTTACAAGTTGCTATGGCAACCGACTTCAATATAATACATGGTTGAGAGATTATAAAGTGTTCAGCTGAAAAGAATGTGAATTTATGACCACTACTCCAGAGATTTATAGCTTTCCTAGTATAGATAGTAAATAAGTACTAGTGTGAAGCAACTGTGATATCGGCATACGAGTTGATATCGGCGTACGAGTTGATATCGGCGTACGAGTTGATATCGGCGTACGAGTGAGTGCGAAGGGGGTTTTGAAAAGTAGGAAAACATCGGATAGTTCCTCATAGGTGTCATCTGAAGAAATTTCACAACACTTTGAAAGCTGATAAGCTGATGGCCTAGTTCTTATTTTTAGAGGTTACTATTGCATGAATGTGATCAGGCTTTGTTTTGAAATACAATAAATAGTTCAATACAATATATCCTTATGACACTGGAGCCTATCAGAAATATATTAGATATAATATACTCTATATTGTGTAGTATGCTGTATTTTCTACTTGAAATATTATTCTATTTAATATTGAAAATTGAGTAGAAGATAAAGTTATTTTGACGTTGTGTAAAGGTACTCTCAAATTTACACAAGCAATTATTATCTTGTTTTCAATATTTTGATAGTTATCAGAAAAACTAATGTGAAATGTTGGTGAAAATAGTTTATGTTTTTTATTTACTAGGCGCTACAGCTTGGTCTACACTAAATTAAAAATTATATAACCTAAGAGACACATGTTTGTATTTGATCCATTGCTGTTAGAGGAAATACTAGTGAAGTTATCTTACCCATATATCCCGGAGGAAGCTTCATATTGCAGAGGTTACACGGAAGAGCATTATCTAGCATATAGTATCTACTTAACGAGTACATAACTCTTTCATCTCGCATCTTCTCCGTGTTTATTTTATCAAATCCTTCTCCTAGAACTACAAAGTTTATACACACTTCATTTTATTGTGTTGATACAATTACTTGATAAAGCAAAATCAATATAGATAAATATGTTGTATATTAATTAAATCATAACTAGAGAGCAGTGATGCTGAGAACTTAATTGTAGCCCGAGTTCTAAAAACTTTAAGCTATTTTCCTGGAGCCCAGTCTTCTTTTAAACTTACTTTTACAAAAGATAGATTAAGCGATGGTTTATTTCAGAAACTATGCTTATTTAGGACAAAGCAGTTTTTCAGCATGCCTCTAACAAGACACCATTTCTGTAACATTAAGATTACTCTATAGTCCCTGTGTGTAATGGTTAGCACGCCTCCTTGCAAGCCAGAGGTCTCGGGTTCGAATCCCAATAGAGAAAATATTTTATAATCTCTATGTATTTCTTATAATAACTAATAAATATTTACCAATATCTCCGTTCATAGCTATAGTCGCCTTGTCCACCAAGTTTCTTGAGGCGTAAATAAAAAAGTCGGACATATGGAGAGGTCTCTCGATCTTTACCGGCACTACCTTGTGCAGATTAGAATGAATTCTCTTCCTCAACACCTGAACAAAGCAGCCATAAAACAATAAGTTGTGGTAATCCCAACACATCCCCTATTCATTTGAGCACCACCATCTTAGCACACATATAACTTCTGCTAAATCATCAACAAATAAAGGTCGAGTAAAAATAACTCACTGAGATTTAAATGGTATAATTAAGTATTTATTGCTAATAAAACTTAAAGTTTAGAAATAATAAACCTGAGCCAATATTTGTATCGAAATAAGCTTTCAAGTTATAAAATCAGATTTAAGCTAAATTTGTAGAACAGATGAATAACTTCACCACAAGTTATTCATTGTGAATGCATCAAGTAGCCATTATGTATATTTGTTGAAATGAGAAATTCAGGAGAACTAATGTAGTGGATAATTTATGCATGTTTGTGGCGAATAAGTTATAATTTTTTAGACTATAACATACCAGGCATCTACTGTATGTATAGAACAGTTTCAAATTGTTAGAGTGAAAAAAGAAATAAATTAAATAATGAAAACAATTTATGTCAAAAGTTAGATACCAACTCAAAACTAAAGGAATCAAACATTCTCTCCTTACCTGGGAGTAAGCAGATACCTGTAAACTAATTGTTAAACAAGTTTTTAAGTCGAAATTTTAATTTACTAATAACATCGGAGTTAAACTGCATCCGGTTTTAACATTTTCGACAAGCAAAATAGGCTACAGAAAGGAACTCTAGCTCACTAGGCTTACGCAGGTGCAGTAATAGAGAAAGCATGGGTTCTAGATTAGCAATGAAGCAAAAGAAGTTCTGTTCTCACAAAAATTTCAATCGTAGCCCAAACCAAAGTTTAATCAAAAAATAAAATAACTTAAGCTATATCAATTTCTCCGCTACTGCACCTATGTAACTTATAAGTGTTTAGAACTACATAGTAAAACATCTGAATATAGTTACTGGAATAATTAGAAAAGCAACTTCTAAAATGTTGACACTATTTTCTTCCACTAGTAAATGGGCCCAATTAAAAACTAAAAGCGAGTACAGTTTCTAAAGTCTCTAGAAATCTCTAGAAGGTTTGAAAATGCTGACTTCACTGTTCAACTCACACTCAGTGCATCCACATAGATATAGAATAAATGGATTTCTTTAACATTTGCGTTGTTGAGATTTCTGTCAAGTGTGTCGAGGTACTCATTGTCTCGCTCAGCAAGATCAGCAGCAGTAAAGTTCTCGTATCCCGGCCAGACTCTGTCTACAAATGATTCAAACAGATATCTGTTATCACATCGATTAAAAACTCAAAAATGAAATAATTTCAGCATCAAGCTTTAAAAAACACTCTGTTTATATCAGCAGATCAAATACATTTAATTTATTCGCAGTGCGCAGTAATGAAAAAAACAACTTCATAGATGAGGGTATTTGGATTACTATCAAAAATAAAACTTCCGAATTGAAAACTATTTTACATACTTCAATGATGGTATTATCAATGGCTCATGTCAAAACAAAGTTCTAAGTTGAAGCTTTCCTTCAAGAGTTGTTAAAGTAATATTCCATGAATTACTAAAGCCAGTTTAGCATGTAATCAGTTAAACACATGTGACAAATAATTATTATCTTGACACGTGCGTAACTGTGAAAAAATATTAGTCATATGAATGGTCTGCAATCACGAGACGAAGAGGAAACGGTAACCTTGATGATTAATACATCACCATTCTGAATCGGGAGCAGAAATAATGCTTACGCAGAGGATTTCGAAGCTACCATTTATTATTTAACGTGAAAACATAGTGATTCAGTAACTACAGAATGGTTTCAAGATTTTCTTCTACATATAATATACAAGTATACTGAAGTGTTTGTTATAGGAATGTCACAAAATTAGCCAGCGTAACTAAAAACCGTTTAGTTGCTATGCAATGGAATTCAGCAACTGCTGGGTGAGCCATCACGAGCTACGAGATCAAGAGTTGAAACGTGGGCGATATTTTTCAACCAGTTTTCAGCTGCGTCAAAGTTGAAAACAGTTTCTACTAGTTATACATGTTAAAGAGGTTTTTACTTTCACATAGAAACAATAGGCAGGTTTAACGAAGTATATTTTTATATGAAAATGTGCCTCTGCTCCAGCGTACACTCATCAGGCCAGGAACTTGTATATACAACATTTCTATATGACAGCTCTAAAAAACGACAGTACATTCTAAGTAGAAAACCCCTACCCAAAGTAAAGGACGGCTGTCAAAAATACATAAACAGTCCTTTTGAGTAAAAATTTATATTATGGATTTAGATTTGCCAATGATTGGTGACCGTTCAGGAACAGGAATAGAGAAATTGAAATAGCCTAAATTCTTTAAATAATTATTAAATTCTGGTTTGGGGCGAGAGGTAAAATTCTTGCGAGAACATAACTTCTTATGCTACATTTCTAATCTAGAACACAGGCTTTTCTCTATTTCTCCATTACTGCACCTAACTCTGGCGGACCACATTATAACCCTGTTAGAGAGAGCAATCCACCACCAGGTTAAAGTACAGCAAGCATTTACCATTAAAAACAGTGAGCATTGTCATCACATAGTACTCAGGGGCTGAGAACTTTGCAGTGGTGACCACAGGCGGGGGTTCGGCGATGAAATTAGATTCTTGTTCAATTACCTTCGTTTCTAATGAAAAAGCAACACAAATATTATATACAATATTGAGAATGCACTGTAATGTAACATTATAATATGTCAGCAACAAAGTATAGCATAATATACTAGTTTAAATTATAACAAATTACTACAATAAGATAAATTATTTCTCAATTGATAATCATTTCTAATTGAATTTTGTAATTTACAAAAACTAACTTAATGTAAGTATTATTTGCTTTTTCAGATAACTATAATGACCTGCTTGTTATATAATGTTGGAAATGTTGATAATAGTTTATCGCAATTAATATGAAAAATGATGGCTGCAATATTTCTACGTTATCGGAAAAAAACTAGTTAGTAGTGTTGAACGCACTAAGCATTCCGTACTGTTAAATGGTTGTATGGAAACATCGGTGTTACCTATAACTTTATTTTGAGCAATTGATTCAATGTCTTCTACTTTCTTTGAGGATATTATAGCTTTTTTTCTAATAGTTAGAATCCTCCTTTCTATATTTGCGGAGAAAACCCTCTCCCTAGGACTATTCTCACACTCTCTGTGTATGAATATATCTACAAACAAACATTAAAAAATGGCAAAACACTGTCAATCAAAGTAGATTGTGGTTAAGTGAAATGCATAACTCATGAGTGGAGAACACTTGTGCCACCTTGTTTGTCAATTGTTTGGTAAAAATAGGACAAATTAATGTAATGGTCAGGCAATATCCTTCTAAGCAGTTTTTTCTCAAGACCCATATTTTGCCTGAAAAGATGTCTATATGCGTACATGCCATCATATCACAGTAGAGTTAGTGTTCATTTACAGAATCTACTGAATAAATTTGTAAGAGCCACAAGAATGTATAAAGGCATCAATTAACTTTTAAATCTTAAGAAGAATTGGGATATTGTACTAAATTTAGCAAGATAAAACGTGCACACGTGTTATGCACAAATTAGTTTCACAATATAAAGGAGTCGCATAAAAGTGTTGTGCAAAATTGAATGATATTTAGAGATAGTTGCTTCTTTTATTGTAAGATATACAGCTGACAGGAAGTGTAAGAATAACTGCAAGGAAGATTTAGGGCTTAAAGACACCGTAAATTGAAATGTGCAGGAGATATGGACATAGATAGCTGGCAACAGAAGGCTAGGTATAACGAGGAGGTTGTTATACTGCTGTGATATTGACGAATACAAAATCATTTTAAAACCCTGCGTTATATAGTGAATCACAAAAAAATCGTTAGTGTTTTTTTCTAATAAATCATGTGTAGTGAATATGTTCACATTTACTGATATCTATTAGAGTGTAACCAGAAGCTTCTTTAGCTGTGAAGGTATAATCCAGGACAGTAAGATGATCACAACTAGTAGATTAGCATAGGCTGTGGGTATACTAGATGATCCAATGTAAAGCCTGCCACTAGTATTTATAATAACTTGTGCTGTTAATAGTTTGTGGTAACCAAGAATGCACCCGGATGTTCAACAATGAGGTCTCTATAATATTAATATCTTGCTGTGAGAGATCACGCTCACTGGTGATAACAAGTTCTGATTTGGTAGCAACACAGGTTTAGTATAATGTAACATCTAAAACTCGCTTTTTTAACCACTTTAATTTCCAAAAGAGAAATACAGCAACCAAATATTAATTTATGATGGCTGGTAGTTAAGCTATGCATTCTAATTAAATAGCAATGTGCTGTTTATCGATATCTGGTGAGCCAGTTATATTGCCTACTCTCTTGACATTAATGTAAAAGTTTGGTCACTACATAAGATATCGAAGATAAACCTATTTGAATAAAACTTGAACCTATGCAAATGTAAACTTGAACGTTAAAGATTGCAAAGACCTAAAGCGATAAATATTGAAAACTATATTTAAAAGTAGGCCCAAGGTATTTTGAAGAAGGAACTCACAAACTTATAAAAATCGAATCCTGAAATGTTTGCCCTGCTGATAATGCGCAAGTTTGGGATTATTTTTCCTCAATCAATCTCCTTGACTGCAGTCAATTAACAACTTACAAAAAGATCAAAGTTCAATCTAAGTCAGCAGGCAGCATAGCCTGAAGTCTAATCACTCTCAAACCAATCGGATCTTCAAAAATCGCTCAAGCAATCAAAGAGGCCAAAAAAGTAGGTTGCCTGCTTAAACTTTCTTTGCTTTTTACTAGGAAATACTAGTAAAACTGTTCTACTAGCAATTGATACTAATATCCAAATTAAATATTAAAAATCATTGTTACCAAACTGCAAGTAAATTGGTATTGTTACACCATTATAAAAATGCAAAAAGCTGTTGAAAGAAAATTCATACAGGCCTACAGTAGGAGTAGCAAATTTAGTAAAATAAATGATAAACTCATTTCTAGGCAAACATTTCAGTCTCTGCTAGTGTCAAAGAGTAATTGAAAAATAATATGGAGTGAAGTTTTCTAGCTCAGATGGGAGAAGACAGCTGTGCGAAATAGACATGATGTAACTATACTACCCTTTGAACCAAATATCTCTAAAAGTTCTGCTAAAGTCAAAACTACACAAACAAATGTTTAGCTATTTTGGATATTATTAATTCCTAACTCAATGTGTCGAGGCCACATTTCAAACTGAGAGACATAGCATAACTATAATACACCAGCTTCTTGCCTCGCTTAACTAATATCTTTTCATTCAACAATACATCATAAAACTTTTGTTACCTACAGCAACTAAGGAATTTTTCATATCTTAAATCTGAAACTCAAGTTACACTCGGAGAATGTTAAGGGACTTGCAGTTTCTATTACGACTTGAGACCAGGCTATGTTTCTGTCCCACCCTACAAGGCATTCCACTAACAAATAATGATTTTGCAATCATCATTCCAAGCACAAGTGAACTAGAATGTTCCACGTAGAAGAAGTATTCTAGCCTACTAGCAGACCATACCAGTGCTACTAACCTACTCTCCATTAACATATGTGATTTAATGCTCCAAGCAAGATGACAAATGTGGTAGGCATATAATCGTGGAGTATGACAGAAATTGATAGATTGATCACGTGATGTATACCAGACTTGAGTGAACTGTTTGTTGGAATCAAGGATGCATTAATCAGTCCAACTCTTTTAAAGTGACACCGAAATTCCAGAAATTGTATTGGTCATGAAAACTGGCAAGAAATACCTACTTCTAAAATATTTTAGGCTCAACAACTAAGAGAAAAATTTGTGTTTAGGTCAACAGTTTGAAAGTAATTAGAGAATTTGTAGTTAATAAATGCAGACTCAAGTCTATCATTGTGGTAAACCTGAGCAGCCAGTAGAGTCAGTGTTAGGGTTTGGGTGGTTTCAGTTAATTACCTTTACTGAGTATCTAGGTCAAATCAAAGTGATTCAATTATATGATTGAGGGACCCAGACTTCAGGGTGCTCTATCAACTATCTATGAACTTTAACCCTTTGTTATACTAAGCACAGTAAATACTATCTAAGCTGAGTAATTGCTGTTCGTCTTGATCATGCTGATGACTCATGAATTGTTTAAATTAGTCTTGAACAAGAAAAAAAGTGGAACGGATCTTATTTGAAATCAAAGTTAAGTAGGGGCCAATAACTTTTAAAGATGAATGCTGGGAACATGAATATGCATATTTAACACTTACTCAAAGTTATTATATTATTAATTACTTAATTCAAGGCAATAATGAGAATTAATTACATAACATAACTTCTCTATAATTCTATGTCGTATCAAGTTGAAACATCAATTGTGTTTACAAGTGACCTAATTAAGCTTGCTCGAAAAAATAAATTGAATTATATCATATTAATTTGTATTGCATTATATTATAATAAGTTATATTGTATTATATTATAATAAGTTGTATTATTTCAAAGTTATATATCAAGTTATATTATATTTTATATTGAATTATATTATAATACATTATATTATATAATAATATAATGGGATGATATGCCACTTATGCAAATCACACACTAGCTTGCCATCATGGAGGCTGTAATGTCAGTTTTCATGTTAGATCAGCAATTATACAGCCAGTAATGATGGTAAAACAATACATATAACATATCATATATTATCTTCTACTAATAATAAAGAACACATATAATAGCATATTGCAGTTCTTGTAATAGCAGTTGTTAGTATCCTTTAGTTCGTTAGCCTAACATCTTGCTAACCCCTAGTTGCCTGGTCTCTAAGCCGATAACCTAAGCAAATGTTCGTCTGGACGAATAAACTTAAGATGAATAATTTACCATAAACTGATATATATTCTAATCTAGCATGGTAGTGAGTTTCTCTTCCCTTGTGCATAGACATGCAGCACCTACCATCGCAAACATCTTTTACTCTGGAGAGTTAGCCATGTAACGTAAATATTCAGCTTTATGAATTTCATTATTTTCCAAAGAAATATTCTAGTTGAACCGAATAGGGTTAACCTTATCAAAAGTTAGAGCTGGTTGACCAAATAAGAACTGATAAGCTCTATATAAAACAAGACTTACTCTATATAACTGTATGCTTGTTCAGTGATAGTGCTTATACTGCTATATTTCTGTGTTATTTACTAACATATAGACCAGAATGGCCTTAAATACAGTTGAAAATAGAGCACCTGATCAACCTGCCATATTCTATTTCACATAGTCATTTCACATCAACCACTTGCTGCAACTGCCATACTAGTGTCACATTTTATATAGCCAGTCTATTACGGAGCAACTGTGGCCTAGAGGTTAGTTAGACTTTAGAGCATTTGCCTAGTAAACAAGAAGTCATGAGTTCCAACCCCAGCAAAGGCCACTGGTGATGTTACTAAGAGCATCCAGTCATAATTGCTCCTGTGCCACATGTGAATATGTCCTTAGCCTGATTTAAAAAGCTCTTTCCATCAGGGGTTCTTATAGGGTCATATAGTGACTAAAAACTTGCGTGAGTGAGTGAGTGAGTGAGTGAGTGAGTGAGTGAGTGAGTGAGTGAGTGAGTGAGTGAGTGAGTGAGTGAGTGAGTGAGTGAGTGAGTGAGTGAGTGAGTCCATTACTGAGCATCCCTCCCATTTGTCATACTAGTGATGTAATTTTGTTTGTTACTCATTTTGTCACGAAATTGATGCTCTAGAAGAACTACATAGTAAAAAATTATAAATTTATCTTTTTACGTTCTTTCTTTTTACAATACAAGTGGCAAAAAAGAACACCAATAAAATAAGTTACTTACACTTTATAACTTATACCTTTACTAGCGGAAGTTATAGTTAAATGGAACTGCTGACCAATATGGGGCTTAAAGTAGTTTGCAAATTTGTGTGCTGGTTGCAATATATTGAAATACTAGTAGTACCAGCATTCTACTATAGGGTATTGTTGAGCAGTAGTATAGTGTACTAACAACCCAAAGGCTAATTAGCTCTCCCACTAGAGCAAATTAACAAAATTTAGTGTTCGGTTTTATGGTAACCGAGTAACCAGGAATGTATATTAAAATGTGATAGTTGGTGGTATTGGGGTGGGTTCAAGCATTTATATCATGGAAAAACTAGGGTTTCGTAGAGTTGGTCTGCATAAAATATGGCAAAATAATAATCTGCACAAAGCTGACATATGAAGTGTTATAAAACTCCAGAGACACTTATAAAAACAGACGTTTTCCAACATACTAGAATATATACCATAAACAGCTCACAAAACTTCTGTGATTTAAACTGTTTCATACAAAGTTTACAGATTATATTAAAGACAGCTGACTATCAAACAAGTCTAACAATTTAATTCTTTACTATGTAGCAGAAAATGAGCATGGTTACTGCATATTTCAGTTCACACACACAAGTTTATCTAAAAAGTCAAAGTATTAAAATAGATTTTAGACATGACACCTGTTGAGGCTGGCATTTTAGCATTCAAAGTGAGTAAACTTAGTTTGTGACAACTAGTAGCAGTTGACTCATGGTGCCTTCAAACTCCCTACTTTTAAAGACTCGGCCATGTTGGGTTTACAAGGGAATTGAAAGGGTTGTTTTGGATTAAGATGTGCAGTGGAGGATTTTAAGGAAGCCAGCAAACTAATCTCTTAAGTAGGCTTGACAAATAAATAAACAAATAAAATAATAACAAATAAGCAGGCACTAGCTGAATCACCCCCCCCCCTCCACCTATTTATGTTTTTTATGTGTAATCCATCACAATGTGTGAGATTAGTAAGTTAAACGCATGACTCATCCACTGGCTGTGGCTGAGTCATGTCTGAAATTTAATAGTCAAAACAGGAAAGTCTTGAAATATTTTAAGGAAATGACCAGTCATGTAAATAGAATCAATTAGGGTTGTCAGCTTAGAATGAGAGAGTGCCACATGCTTTGAACTGATTCAAACATTTTAATTCCCCCTCCCCTACAAATTATATGCCTCAATGTTGTAGAAAAACTACCTTTTCTTAGCAAAGCCTAAAACATCTCCATGTGTTGGACAATATTATTCCTTTGAATTCTTTATTATTAAAAAAAATATAAATTTTGCTCATGCTGGGACACACAGTATAGGTCATTTTTAAGATAGTATGATAAACTGATAACAGTGATGTAGCTCGTACAATTATTCACACTCACAGCTAACATTATCATTCATTTTCAAATGGTGAGTACTCAGAATTTTTTGATAAATGAATATGGGGTCAATCAAAATTGTGTTTCATAATATAGCCTAATTTCTTAATTAAAATGCAAAACCAAAGATCTGAGGTCAACAAAACACAATGTCTGTGCTGGGTTAGTTAGAAAACGAGTTTCTTGTGTCAAAATTTCAAACTGCAATACAGGAACTTCCTTAATTCAAAATTTAAGGTAGGTTTCAAAAAAACAGCTACAGGCATTCACAAGTACTCGAACTTGGGCTGGCAACTTGGTAAAGTAACTTCATTAGCCCTATTAAATAATTATGATTATAAAAATCATATCCATATTGGTGCCATCTAATTTCATTGCTATCATTACGATAATCACTTAATTCAAGTTTTACTAAAATTAAGTAAATGATAATCTACAACAACTGTTAGTTTTACACTCACAGCTAGACTTCATGAGTTACTGTCAGCATATTTTCAATCAACAAAAAATTCACATGCATCAATTGTTGCGTTAGTAACACAACGTTTAACTTAAAAACAAATAAAATTTAAATTTTCCAACTCTTATGTTCATTCAAGCATACGTACGACTTCAGGTCAATAAATGTACTTGAAGTTGAACTTCAACTTAAAGTTGGAAGCAATTTGAATTTTAATTTAAATTTAATAATTTAAATTGTAAAGCAAAAGAGCAAGCATAGCTGATAGCATCAAGTTTAACTATTACTTACCTATGTACATCCAAATGCATAAGACTACGATGCCGAAGCCTATCAGAACTTTTTTTAATGCTACAAGGGTTGCCATTAGAGTTAAATTGTGGATGTAAGTTGTTGGGCTCTCTACTACGCGACTGGAGCATGGCAACTGTCCGCTTCAATCACTGATTCTCATCTTTTCGACTGCTCTCGTCCTAGAATTTTTAAGCTCCGCCTTTTTATTATTTGATTTCGTTTTTACAACGAAACTGACGTGGGAGTGGTCACGCTAAGCTGATTGTGACGTGTGCAATAGCCCGCATAAATTGAAGTATTATCAGTCAATTGCGGTGTATTTATGTTCAGCAAAAGAGCAGGAATTATTTTTTCTACTACTACTATTACCAGTTGCTGTATAAATGTAGAAGTAACTGGTATTTGTAATCTAGGTCAAATGTTAATTGGAAATCTATATATAGTAATAGTCTTTTTCCATTAACTTCTGGCAATGCATGCAACTCTACTCCTAATTTATTTGGACTATGTGCAGTAAAGTAAATGTAAAGTAAATCAGTAGGGTAACAGCACAAGAGATTAAGTATTACATAAGAGCTGGTGTGGTTTCTGATAAGAATTCCGTGGTTTCTTCACTTTGTCTGCAAACATGCCAGTGTTCAGAGTTAGTGAAGGCGCTAACATGCAACACTGAAGGAATAAGTGGTAATCCCTAAAGGGGATATATATGTATATATATATATATATATATATATATATATATATATATATATAGTGGCTGCTCACTGCTTAGAGAATACCAGGTTATATATCGGAAAAGGAATTCATCATGCCATAGGCTTTGCCCACCTGTCAATTTTTAGTCACAATTTTCGAGAGATTTTATTTTTATAGGTTTACAATATATCCAGAAAATTAATCAAACAATTGCAGATTTAAAATTTCATGATGCCCCATGAAAATTGGTCAAACCCTGTATATCCACCCCTTTCCTTTTTTCTTTCTTTGCATCCTCACTACGTAAAAACAAATTAAAAATGTTCAATTAAAGACTTGGAGAAAAGTTTCAAGTAATGTTAGTGAAAGTCATAATGGGGGAATATTGTAGTGATGTGATTACTCAGCAGTCCAGTGGTGTAATGGTTAGCTAGAGGTCTTGGGTTCGAATCCCAATGGGTTCTAAGTTATTTCATAAATGGAAAACAGCTGTAATGCCAAAAACAACCTTTTTTGAATCAGTATTGTCAGAAGAATGATTTTTATAAATCCAAATATCAGTAGCTGTTTCTTTTTGGAGCAATAATAGCAACTTAGACGTTAGATATATCATTTTACTAGATCAAACTAGTAACTGCTAGCACCTTTGTACTATGAGCAGTAGCAGTTAATTAGATGTGTGTACATATATTCAAAAAGAATTACTTACAGTAGTTATCCACAAATTAATTATATATCTGTAAGAAATCAATAAGAACTATAAAGTTACTATTAGATGATTACTAGTAATATTGAGTCAAGTTTGTCCCCTGTTCCAGTTGGTCCCGTGTAAGGAAGCTGAAAAGCAACAAATCATACTGCAATTTTGATGCTAAGCCCTACGTTACCCCCCCTCCCCCACCCCATGTTCACCACTTATTTTACTATAACACACAGCCTAAAAGATATAAATATATTGTGTCTTAGCTCATGCATCTAAATGTAATTCAATTTTTATTTTTTCATTTTCTTATATGGCAGACTTGGGTAACACCAAAGTTTTTGAGTTACTGTGCAGGTATTAGACTGCTTCAATAAACTAATTTACTACTAGTAGTGTATTGTGAATACATGCACTACTACATTGTTAGACTGTAGAATATATCATGTCACACTTTATTGTAATCTATTGTATTCCTTCTATCCTAAGATAACCTGGTAGTGTCAACTTTGTGTCAAGAATGCATGGAATTACTCATGCTACATTTCTTCATTCATTTTATCTTTTTTGTGATATCTTTTTGGCTTATCAGTGATAACATGTTCTCATTGCATTTTGGCTAAAAGTTATCTAATAACATATGTGTGTGTGACTACATACTGACTGTATACTGACTATATACTGACTACATACTGACTGTATACTGACTATATACTGACTATATACTGACTATATACTGACTATATACTGACTGTATACTGACTATATACTGACTATACACTGACTGTATACTGACTATATACTGACTATATACTGACTATATACTGACTATATACTGACTGTATACTGACTGTATACTGACTACATACTGACTACATACTGACTATATACTGACTATATACTGACTATACACTGACTGTATACTGACTATATACTGACTATATACTGACTGTATACTGACTGTATACTGACTATATACTGACTGTATACTGACTGTATACTGACTATATACTGACTGTATACTGACTGTATACTGACTGTATACTGACTATATACTGACTATATACTGACTGTATACTGACTGTATACTGACTGTATACTGACTATATACTGACTATATACTGACTGTATACTGACTATATACTGATTATATACTGACCATATCAACTTACCCTAAAATTAAGGTTAATTTCCAAAATTACCTTAACTTTTGCACTGAGTAAGGTAATTATTTTTCTTTTAAATGTTTTATCAATTGAAAGAAAATAACTCCAAGCTATATTATGGGGAAGTTAAATAATTCACGGATACTATTATTACTTAGTTCTCACTTTAATTAAATCAATTATATAACATTTAATCTTTCCGAAATCTTAATATTCTTTTGCTATGCCTCAATTCTTTGTTTGTCAAATAAACTAAAAATACGCATGACAAGCTTCTCAAAAGATTGTTAGTAAATTCCATCTAATATTTTTCAATTTTATAACAATATGATATTAAAATCAAGCATAATGATGTAATTTATATAATATTTTCACAATAGTTTATCTGCGCAGTTGTTGTGCTGATCATTTCAATAACAAAATTAAATAAATATTTTTATGCTTTGTTCAAAAGGTCTTTAAATTTTAGTGATCCCATCTGAACGGGTTGCTTCATCCCTGAACTAGAGTTGCCCCCACCTGAAACATAAATGTGTTAAGCTGTAATAATGGATGTAAGGTATATATAAGTGCATTAATAGATAATAAAATGTTTGATTAATTAAAATATAAAATTTGTTCTTTACGACCTATAATTCATTTGTCCATAACTACTGCAGACAAATATTTACAAACATAATGCTATAATGAATGACTGCCTACATAACAAATTACATATTAATTATAATATTTTCAGCATATGACATAAATATTATTTGTGTATAAATATATACAGAATGATAAGCTAGATATAATATAATATAATATAGTATAGGCATATGACACACACAAACACACGCACAAACGCACGCACACACACGCACACACACACACACAAATGCACGCACATACACACACATGCGCGCACACACACGCACATACACACACATACACACTCACACACACACGCACACGCACAAGCACAAGCACAAGCACACACACACACACACAAACACACGCACAGGCTCACACACACACACACACAGATTTACACATAAACAAACCAGGTATAAGCTGCTTATTTTTCCTATGTCGTCGTCTATAGAGAATAAATGCCGCGACAGCTGCTATGTGGATAAGTGTTCCTACCACCGAAGACACTATCACCATTACAGGCTCTACAAGTAAACCTCCATTAGCTACTCATATGCTTACAGTACTATATATCACATCGGAAATGTTTGCTAACAACATTTCAGCACACATGTAATATGTGAAATAGCCACTGTTGTTCATCGCACAGTTAATTTAGTTAGTTCTGTGGCAATGCATTAAAATTATGACAAATATAACATAATTAATGATAATTAATAACTTTTAGCATGTAATATAATATAAATATGAAATAATTATCAGAAAATACTTGCCTAGCTCAAGACCAAAAATATTTATTTTGTTTGAGTGGGTTACATCAGTCTTGTGCATGCTTTTCTTATTTACAGCTACCTATATATAAACATAACAAATATTGGTGCAGAAACTTTTGTTCAATTGTGCATTTTTATATAAAATTAGCTTTAGTTGAATTTTAGCACAGGTAATTTAATGGCACAGGTAATAGTGCCACAAATAGAAAAGTAGATAAAAAGGATACACTGATGTTGGATTTTCCCAACCCCCAAACCCAAACCCCATCTCCAAACCTAAACCTTCATTCTGAACCCTCAACCCCCAGCTCAAACCCCAATAACCCTAATATTGAAAATGTGCCAATTTTACCTAATTTGCTATTTGTGCCATTATTACCTGTGCCATTATTACCTGTGCCATTACTTGTGCCCTTTTTATCTGTCATTTTTACCAGACACCCTTTCTGTGCTACAGTACAACTTTCTAATTACCTCATCAGCAATCATTGTAAAGATTGCTTAAGAACCTAAATTAAATGACAAATACCAATTAGTTGTTTTATTTTGATACTGATAAGTAATTTTAAATTTGAAGGTTTTTAAAACAATTTCAATTTTCAAAAATTTATCTTCATTTTAGTTATAATGAATAATTGCTAGACGAGAATATTTGCTGTACTCACAATTTAGGAGCAGCAGTGGAGAAATTGAGATAGCCTAAGTTCTTTAAAAAAAATCTATAAATTCTAGTTGAAATTTTTGTGAGAACATAACTTCTTTTGCCACATTTCTAATCTAGCACACAGGCTTTTCGCAATTTCCTCCCTACTTCATCTACCTCAATGCAAGCAGGCAGATGTTTTGTGAGTGAGTGAGTGAGTGAGTGAGTGAGTGAGTAAGTGAGTGAGTGAGTGAGTGAGCGAGCGAGTGAGTGAGCGAGCGAGTGAGTGAGCGAGCGAGTGAGTGAGTGAGTGAGTGAGTGAGTGAGTGAGTACTCACTTTGCAAACAGGCATAGGTTTATCCCAGACACCGTACACTGTTCCATTATCAAACAGAGCTCTTACACACGTCACAGTATCATAGCTGCTGTTGACATCATAATCGTTTTCACATCTGAACTCAATGGAGTCTTTGTTTATGTATTCATTCTTGTTTGGAGTGAAACTCAAGATATTCTTAAGATCCTTAACTTCAGGAGGGTAACACTTGGGTTGACCTTAAAACAAGTCGAATGAAAGATTTCCAAGAGTAGCCTTTTACACAGTTAAAAATGAGAGATGCACTCTTATCATATTGAATTATTTACAATATGGTAAGATATTGACTAATACTGAAATTGCGCATATAATATCTAATAAACCATATATGGTTTATTAGATATTATATGCGCAATTTCAGTATTTTTTCTGGTGAAATTTATGGACATTAAAAGTATGCAGTGCAATGGGTAAAAATGAAACCTAATGCTTCCTCCTTATGAAGGCTGTCATAAAATTCTATGAATACTAATGCAAAATGATAGTTCTAAAAAATTATACAGATTAGCAGAAGTAGTAGAATTTATTGTAGCAGAATTCTTTTGTTGGCAAAATGAGTACGATAAAGAAAAACTGACTTCAAACTAGTTGCAATAAAACTATTCGAAGTAGCTCATGTTTACGCTAGATGCCATCTGGTGTAAGTGAATGTTTAGTAAAATAATCAAAAGCACTTACTATAAGAGAGTGTTAAGATCCGCCCATTTAACTTGGCCGGTTTACCATAAAAATCACCGATATACACTACACCATCTATGGCTTTTACTGAAACTGGTGCATTCACTTGGCACTTTGCCATATTCCCTGTTATAAAACTGGTTTGCTCAGACTTTTGGCCTGTAATTGAATAGCAAAAGTGATTGTGTTGATGGTTTGAGTTTTTTTTGTAAGACTTTAGAATAATTAAAGATTCAACATCTGTTTGAAAAATTATTATTAGATAAAATTGCTAATCGGAACTCTATCTAAATATATGAAATCAATACAATATACAAATCAAGATGCAATAATTCAATTACGTGGCTTATATTTCTACTTTATACTAAATATAAAGACGATCATTCAGTAGCTTGTAAGTAGCCAGGTATAAAATTTGATTCATTTAGAGTTTTCATCAGGATATCTTTTGTAGCAAGCAAAAAATTGAAAGGCTGCAGTTAGTTATTACAGCAAATGTTTTAAAGATCGAGAACAGAAAAGATAACTCCTAATATAGCTCATAAATTTAGCTTTTAGACTAGGGGACTCTAAGAGTATGTCCTCACAAAGTTTATGTATTAATTTAAACAACAGCTGTGTTATATATAATGCTCATGCTCAGCCTGTTATTTTAATGAGTATTTCAATAAACGATTTACCAATTAAAGAAAAACCCTGAAAACACGTACGTTTACAGATGGTGGATACTACGCCATCCTCAAGGTTGACTATCCGCAACGCTCGGCCACGCTCACTCACAAGTAACACCTGATCTTTGATCAGCCACGTCATCGCATTTGGAATTTCTGCAAAATCTTTTGTGTTTTATAGTATTATATAGCTTTTATTTTATATGTACATTGAGTAGAAATTAATCAATATTTATTTAGACAGAAACTAAGCACACAGTTGTAAAATAATTGTCACCATTTGAAATCGAACCCACAGAACTTCGGCTTGAAAAAACTGGTGCACTAGCCATATTGTTCCACAGAGGCTACTGTAGTGTTGAGTTTACCTTGCAGCCCCTGTGGTGTAATTGGTTAGCGCGTCTGCTTGTAGGCCAGAGGTCTGTGGTTCGAATCCTTGTGAGGGCAATTATTTTACAGCTAATGGTTAATTTCAACATTTTAGCATTGTATGTAATTAGCAATGGTCAAGAATACAAATTAACAACTGGACAACCACTCACCACCAAACCTTGCCGTCATCAACGGCCCGTCCTTCGATTGTGAGCTCTGAAAATTGCTTGAATTCAGATTTGTACCGGCAACCAATTGTAGAGTCCAAACTGAGGCTTTAGTGTCTATTTTAGAAATGCCTCCAGTATGACTCACATACAAGAACCTATTTTGACTGTCCATCAGAGCTGCATAGGCATCACTAAACACCTCCTTGTCGTAGTACATGACTGTAATCTTATCTAAAACAGTTGCATCTAAAATATTATCAATCGGAATCTACTCCTATTAGCCAATAAAGTTAAAATTATAAATTGTGTTTGCTATTACAATGTTATTATTTGATGTTATTTGTATAGTATAATACTAATTTAATACATAATATAATATATAATATATAATATATAATATTTATTTAAGACTTACTATGAGAAAACCTTAAACTTACTATTGGTTAAATCATGTTTGAGGATTTTCTTAGAAAAAAGAATGTAAAACATGACGTTTTCTTCTGCTATGTACAACAGTTTCTCTGGTTTATTGAGACCAGAATCTTCTGTATTAACAGGTTCCATCGACTTCCCACATATTCCAGCAAACTCAGTTATAGTATTTTTCTTTCTATCAACTTTGGTAATACAAAACTCAGCAAAGTCTGCCACAATGATGTCTGAGCCATTGTTGATTTGCTCTATATCAGTCACCGTCGAGAGGTTCGAATCTACCAATAAAAGATGTCAGCCTTGAATGTGTAGTGTTGAAATAAAACTACGGTATGGTTAACAAGTAAAAACTATTATCTAGAAACTGTTTTACTTTTTATTTTCCGATTATTTCAAATTGATAAAGTGTTTTAAACAGAAAAGCATTGTTAACAAATAGCAATAACAAACTAGCTGGTTTAAATACTGTTTTGGAATTGAGAATGTTTTTTTCTGGATACAGTGCTTTTTCCATATCTCACTAAGCTGTGGGTCCCGAAACCTTAAGTTGTGACATAGTAAAATACCAGATTTAATTCACGGATCTGTTAAATCCAGTCATATTGCATAATTGCCACACATGCATAAGCTACAAAACGACGTACCAAGCTCTTCTAATTGTGACCTATGAAACTTCGTGAGAAATGGAGGGAGCGCTGTACTTTGCGTTTTACATGAAACAAAAGTTAAAAATTTAGATGATAATATGTTACATGTAAAGTGAGAACATTTTTATCTTCTATAGTTACCACCTGCTATCACATTTGTGAGGAGATTGGGTGAGATTTGGATTATAGTATTGGAAGTGGCTACCAGAATTCCACCAGGTTGAAGCTGGTCTGGTTCGATATCTTCTATTGTCTCAAATGAAAAGCTACTTCTTAGCTTAAGTTCTTGAAGCTGTCCAAAGGAAACCAAAGTGTCAAGTCTAAATAATGGAAATCAATGATTCAAGTAAAGGTATGCAAGGGATCAAAAATCTAAAAATCAACTTTATTTTCAAAGATAAAGAAAGCTACATATTATTTAAAAAGAGAGAGACTGGTCTTAAAAGTAACTACAATATTATATGATGTTGGGAATCGTGTAGTTCCTGTGGTGTAATGGTTAGCATATGCTAGGTTTGCAAGCCAGAAGTCTAGAGTTGAAATCTCTGTGGGGGCAAAAGTTTCATCAATAAGACTGATAAACTACACAGGGGAGAGGGAGGAATTTGGATAATTCATTAATTATGTTTATATTAGATTCAACACGTTATTTAGCCATTGGTCTATGAGCATAGAATGGGTGGGGCATTACATAGAATACAGCACCTCTGATTGTTCCCAGACTCTGTGAAGTGTATCAACACACTGGATAATACAGCCAAGAGGTTAACTGCCTTCTTCATTATCTATTAAATCACAGTAACATTATATTAATAAGTTACAGTATTATAAAAATAATTTACAATATTATAATATTGAATTACAGTATTATATTATTCTTTACAATATTATCTTATTTAGTTACAATATTTTATTAATATAAAATTGCACTATTAAACTATATTGAATTACAATTTTTACAATTAAATTACAGTGTTACTTCATAGAGTTGCAATATTATCTACAGTTATCCATTTTACTGAAAACCAATTCAAAATGTGCATAAAAATAGGTATCGTAATGAAAACTTACCAAAGCTTCCCTTGTTGATTTTAGCTCAGATATCAAGTAATGTGTTGAGAAGCTAAAAGGCTGTACAAAGTATTGTGAACTGATAGACTTCTTGCACGCAGCTTTTAATAACACGGAGATATAGCCTCTTTTTGGACTACCGTGTTATTATATATAGTTATACCAATATTTATCACAGTGACAGTCAAGTCAATTATAATATCAGCAACTTAATAATATATACGAACAACAAAATATACTAGCTCAGCAAATTACAGGGTGGCTTTTCTGTTAAAGTATATATCACCAACTAGAAATACTATATTATAGTAAACAAAATGCTATAATGATTTAGAGATCCACATCCCACTTGGTTGCCATGGTAATCAATAGCTACGTTTCTTTTATTCAAACTGTCACAAAAGTATGTTTTCTCTTGTAAAATTCTTGTAAATACGTATAAAATAATTATTTCATTTCATGATAATATATTTCAATCATTTACCATAAAAAGACCTCAGATAATTAACAGTATGGTTGTGGACCAATTGCATTTCATCCCACAAAGTCAAAAGGATATAAAATTTAATTTATACATAAAAATGTTTTTTTTTCACCTTGGTCACCAGAACAAAGTTGGTGAGATAAACGATCGCAGCTTATTTCAAAGAGCCTAAGTTCTAGAAAAACTTTCTAACAGGATAGATTGTCTAACTATTAAGTACAAATATATCACATTTTAAAACAAGACTGAGAATTATAGCATACACAAGCTACAACTCTGCACCTAAAAAAATAGTGATGTAAAGCAATTTAACAGATTCACCTAAGTTCAACAACTGAAATGTTCGGGCTCATGGCATACCCCCATATTGAATAACGTTATAGTGAGATTTATTTTGTGCCACTATTTCATACGGGTTAAACTGCACCCTGGGATACCCTTGAGCAAGGTCAGAACCTCACTAGCTCCCCTGCCAGGGTTACGGTGAAGATGTCGGCAACAAGGCATTGAACGGTCACCTTGGCGGAAGAACCCTTGGGGTCAAGGGCTTGGTACCACTACGGCAAATGGAAGAACTCTTAAGAGTCAGCAGTTGGCTTTAAGTCAGGATTACTAGCATCCTATTGCGAAACTTGGAGAGGGATGGTCGCCGCCAAGCTTACTTGCCCAAGACACACCACATTGTGGTGCCTCAACGGTCGTCCCGACCAAGGGATAGGTACATAGGTACTATTTCATAGAGAATTATTTTACAACATATCATCTTATGGACCATAAGCTAATTCATCCTCGTACCGAACTATACTCTGACGGAAATGAGTGTGAGTCCAGTTTTTACCGGGTAAGTATAGTATGGAGTACTTGCTCTTCCCAATGTCCTTTAGACTCGGCCCATGCACACTGGAGCAATGTTTGTGATATGTTGATAAAACTTTGCATGGATTTCTAACAGTCCACTTAAGTGTGTATTTAAATGTCCAAATCATGGCTACAAGTGGAAGGTAATAAAAGGTAAAATCATTTATAGCCATTTAATTGTATTAGCTAAAAAATCAAAGCACTCTGACCTATATACACATTGTATAATTTACTTTGACCTATATATATACACATTGTGTAGTATTTACTCTGACCTACGTATACACACATTACGTATGTTTTTAATCTGACCTATTATATATTTACCTGGGTAAGTTAATTGAGTCACTAATGAAGCAAGCTGCAATATGATAAATTTATAGCAAATGGAAGGCAAGAATTTATAGCTAGCAAATGTTGTTTTCCTCCCCACTATTATAAGTTAGTCAATTGATCACATACTGTAACAAGTATTGAAATTTATGTATTATTATGTAAGATTTGTCTCACCATTTTCAGCTCCCCACATGTTGATCGGATAGTCTAGTTTATCTAATATTAAAGTTTCATTTAGTGGCTCTGCCAGTCTAAAGATATGGGTGTCGTGAGAAACTAATAAAAATATAAAATAAAAGATATCATGAAGCAAAGACTTTACCTTAATTTGTTTATTGAATTTATAAACATTTTCCTTCATCTAGGTAGCAGTTGTTTTATTTACACTGACCTATACTTTGTGTAAGAGTTGTCTTACACCTGACCTATACTAAGTAAGAGTTGTCTTGCATCTGAACTAATTCAGTTATTAGTTGAAACGAGTTATCCTATGATTTCCTAAGGGCTTTGCAGTTTAATTATTTGAAATAAAACTTTGATTCGAGATTTGTCTCTACTTAAACATCCTGTGTCGTATATTCAACTGCTTTAAAAGTGGATGTTTGATAATAGAGACCTGGTTGTTATAGAGCCTAAAGCAGCAGTCTTTGCTTCTCACAAATACCATGCAATGAGATCAAAGAAACGATCACCTTAGCTTAGAACTTAGCTAACCCCATTTTACAATGAGCCTTGTAAAGAAATAACATACTTTATCACATAAAGGATAAAAGTAAGTAGTTTTTTTCAACAAGTGGTTTAGAAATATGTTGATGGGGCATTTTCAAAGGTCACTGATTGGTTGAGAACTAGCTGAAACACAGCTATTGGCCAAAACAACAGCAGTTTGTCAAGACATGACCAACTCTTGGAATGCATCTGATTTCAAACAAAATAAAAAGAAGTTTTACTACTTAAAAATACTCTCATGCCTACTGCCCTATATATGAGTTAAAAATGCAGGCCAAGTATGCTGAAGTATCAGCACTTATACTCATTATCTAATACAAACAAGAGATATAGATAGGTATTTTTTGCTACCCGAACAAGACAAAGCGGAGAGAAAAAAATACAGATAAGTATTTACCAGCATTAAAGAAATTGTCTACAGGAGCTAGAGATTAGAGTGTTTGCTTAGTAAACACAAAGTCATAGGTTCCAACCCCAGTAAAGGGCATTGGTGATGTTAGGAAAAGCATTTAGTCATAATTGCTTTTGTGCCACATATGAATAAGTGCTTTCCATCAGGGGTCTCTAACAGAGATGGTAACTTCAAACTTGCGTGACGTTTTTATAGGAGCTGTCTATCCTTTATATTTAAATTAACAGTAACAATCCCTAGCTAAATTCATTTTCTTTTTTTAAAACAAATTGGCTTTGAAAAGAAACATTATCTATTTAATTTGTGATGTTAAACAACCTTCAGAAGTGAGAGAATTTTTCAGATCGTAAAAGTCTATAATTCACTTACCTAGATAGCCTTTAGGTAAACGCATGTGTTTTGGTTCGCAGGGTAAACCAGCTTCTATAAGGTTATATCTGCTTAGAGAGTACATAACTTTCTCATCTCTCATCTTCTCAGTGTTTATTCTATGAAATCCTTCTCCCAACACTGCAAGGGATAAAGCATCTTATGATAGGTCAATTGATTTTGCTTCCTTCAACTCAAAAATTATAGTGCTAAATTTTGAAACAAGTATTTTATGTTAGAAACAGCTGAAAACAGTTTTTAAATATGATTGCTAATATATTTTTTGATTTTTCAAAATTTCAAACTAGCATATGTTTTTGGTATGCTGGCAACCAAATGTAACAAAAGGTATACCACTTATTTGACCCAGATCTACTATATATACTCAAATATTGGCCAACAAATATGGCAAATATTTGTAACAATTTCTTACCGCTATATAACTTTAGCACTAATATTAAACTATTAGCAATGTGCAGCAGGATTCATATCTTTTATTAGGCAGCTATTAACAGAATTGACTAATTATTAAATAATTGATAATTAAAAAAACCAATAACACTTATTAGCAGAAACTAGGTGATGCAAATATGTGTGCTACTATATCATATCACTCTATTTTCGTTAATTAGATAAGTAACGCTACACCATGCTTTATAAAGATTCATATTTCCACATTCTTCATAAATGTTTTCCTATCTATCAGGATAGATTCATCCGCCATACAAATAGGTAACAACTAACTTATGTCCCCATTGAGAGCAATCACTGGCTTGTCTATTAAATTCCTCGAAGAATATAAAAAGAAGTCCGACATGTTCATTCCGCTTTCTTTTTGAATGAATACCAGTTTCTTCTTTTGAGTATAGTTTTGATTTTGCACAATCTAAAATATATTATTATACTAAGGAAAGAATGATACTTCAAAATTGTTTGTAATTAATATAGAGTTGTATTTAATTTAATAAGAACCAAAAATAAACTACCAAACTCTACCACAAAACTGAGGTCTTTTGTTCAATTAGTTCAATGCCCAGTGAAATTATGTCAGCTTATATTAACAAAATACACTAATAATTGTAGAAAATGCTTGAAATTCTTAAATTAGCATGGAACGCCCATTGTTTAATAATTAACATACACCGTCAACAGGGACAATTTGTAAAATGGTTAGCATACAAGCATTTTAAATATCTATAATTTTACTGTTATACTACTTTTACTAAACTTTATTTAACTGCCATAATTGCAGGCAATGACATATTACTATAGGCTATATTTTAGCGCTTGTAATATTCTACTCACAGATAACTCGTACTAGAAACTCATCAAGTGGACAGATAAGGGCAACCTTTTAGTTGCAACTGCCTTGCTGAGGTTCAACTACTAGTATATGATAATTTAGTACCATGTAGAATAAAATCTCACCAAATTGTACTAGAATCTAAGTTGGGACACAAACTCGCTATGTTGTAATACAAACTTGCTCAGCTGTAATACAAACTCGCTCAGCTGTAATACAAACTTGACATGTTGTAATACAAACTCGCTATGTTGCAATACAAACTTGCTATGTTGTAATACAAACTCGCTCAGCTGTAATACAAACTTAATATGTTGTAATACAAACTCGCTATGTTGCAATACAAACTTGCTATGTTGTGATACAAACTTGCTATGTTGTGATACAAACTTGCTCAGCTGTAACACACTTGCTAAGTTGTAACACAAACTCGCTAAGTTGTAATACAAACTCGCTCAGCTGTGACGCAAACTCGGAGTGACTCGCAGAAAAAATACCTGCAAGGATTCAGTACTTCTGTAAAAGAGATGAACTTCCTGAACGGATTCATGATTCAGGTTGTGATTTAAGACGGACATGTACTCTTGGTCTCTAGCAAGAAGGTCTTCCTTACTGTAGTTCTGGTAGCCAGAGTAATGGTGGCCTAATGGTGAATTAGAATAATAATAATTCTATACTACATTAAATAGACTATATGCCATAGTATATGATGCTATGTTACGTTATACTAATTAATATATTAAATATTATATTATATTGTATATTATATAATATAATACAATATAATATAATATATTACAATATAATACATTATATAATGTTATATTATATATAATATAATATAATACAATATAATATATTATATTATATTGTATTGTATTAGATATATGGTATGATGAACGGTAGAGAGAATGCTTCTAGTTCACTAGAAATACTAGCTATTAGCTACTCTACTACTTTTAATAGCTTCACCTCAGAAAGCCTATACATAGCATTAAAACAAAATATAAAACAATAAAACAAAATATATGAATAAAATTAACATTACACTTTTTATTCATAATATATATTGTATGACGTTAGAAATACTACAGTACCTGAACTGAAAGCCTTAACTCTCTCTACTACTCCACATTGTAACAGGTCTCTTACAAATATATAATATGTTACACCATTTATTATAATTTTGTATGTTACTCATTTATTATGAAATATATTATGTTACAATATTGTAAATTTTATTTCATGATGGAATTGATCTCTATACTCACCATTTGAAACGCTAAGCATCACTAATAAGTAAAACTTTGCAAAGGCTGATGGTTTTTGTTCCCTTTCAGCTGGAATAAAAAAACAGCTCTTACTGTTTTTAGCTGTTAGCACAAAAAGAATAAACAACTGTAATGCAGAACACTATGTTAGTTAGTTATTATTTCTTCAGAGTTTGGCTATGCTTTGCATATTTCTACAGCCGCTATTTTTAGCAAGTTTATCTATGCAAAAGACTAAGTTTCATGTCATGAAAAATTACCATTTGATGTTTTGCTTTTTGCATCTTCTAGTGCGTCGTTTAGAGGACTAGCAGGAGCAGAGGCCGACTTAGACTCTCTTTTTGGTTTGATAGGTTTTTCCTTAGAGTTTTGAGACGAAATGCTGTTTGAAAAAACAACTTTTTCTTCTCCTGTTATCTCAATATACGACTTTAGATGCTCTGGCTTTAAAAAAGTATTTTCAGAATTCCAAGCATCTTTAGACGACCACCAAACTGTAAAGCAAATATATGTGAGATTTATTATTCAACTGGCAGATGTATGCCTTACTATATAAGAATCACTTCTACAATAAAGATAAGTCAACTTCAAACGTTGCAATTAAAATGTGGCTAGATGTTGTTCCAAGACTTATGGAGGTAGAAAAGAATTCAGACTCGACTTTCTACATGATATAAAATTTATTCTGACTCATACTGACATTTTAGTTATATAATCATACTACATAGTTTTAAAATACTAGCACCAACAGTTATAGTTGTTATCAAACCTACGTTAACAGTTATAGTTATAGTACTCACATTATTGGCAGTTATAGTTATAGTACTCACATTATTAGCAGTTATAGTTATAGTACTCATATTATTAGCAGTTATAGTTATAGTACTCCTATTAGCAGTTATAGTTATAGTACTCATATTAGCAGTTACAGTTATAGTACTCATATTAGCAGTTATAGTTATAGTACTCCTATTATTAGCAGTTATAGTTATAGTACTCACATTATTAACAGTTATAGTACTCATATTATTAGCAGTTATAGTTATAGTACTCATACTAGCAGTTATAGTTATAGTACTCATACTAGCAGTTACAGTTATAGTGCTCATATTAGCAGTTATAGTTACAGTACTCATATTATTAACAGTTATAGTTATGATACTCATATGTACTTCACATACCCCTACACTTGTGGTACCCATGGTAAGTAATGAAACTACCTATTATAGCACATACATGCTAACACAGCTGTATAATGTAGTATTAGTATGCTTCCACTTACATTGGTAGAACCACAAAACGGTGATAGTCAAAAATACTAAATAAAATAATCGATTCCTCCACTTCATACCTTTTCTACTTGAATGCTAAAACTTATTTGCTCTGATGCACGCTAGTGTAAACTAACACCTGACGTTAATCTGATGAACTCATAATATGAAATTAGTCATGCATAAACAGCTGTTTGCTCTAAACACAACTTCCATTCAAACGCAATTGGTAATTGTAATTGGACATTGTTAGATGCCTCTCATGCAATGTTTTGTGAAAATATTTTCTTATCAAACAAAATTGGGCTTTGTTAGTAACAACCTTGTTCTTTTGGCAAATTTAAATAAAACATCAAATCTTCTTCATATGCTTTGTTGCATTGGCTAGCTTTATCAGGATTGCAACCATTAGCAATTGATTGTTTTCTGTAAAACGTGCAAATAGAAACAACTGTTTAGTTATTCTAAGTTTGATATTGTAGAAAAAAAACTTATGCAATTCAACATACCAGCTAATGATGGCCTAAGCAGGCATGTAGGCTAAATAGTCTATATATAATAAATAGATTGCATTTGTTTCCATATAGTATATAATGTTGTATATATTCTATTCCGTAACGCTAATCCAATTTCTCAAAATGACGTAAGTTTAATATATAATTTGCTTGTAGTAAATGTTCAAAGAGCGTAACTTTAAAAATATAATCCACTATTTAAGCAAAGGGAGCAGCCATGGTCTAGGGGTTAGAGCGTTTGCCTAGTAAACACAGTCATGGTTTCCAGCCGAACAAAGACCATTGGTGATGTTAGGAAGAGCATCCAGTCATAGTTGCTTCGGTGTCCCATTTGAATAAATCCTTAGCCCACTTTAACAACAGCCCTTTTTATCAAGGGTTTCTCACAGGGATAGTGACTATAAACTTGCGTGATTTAGGCAGAGGTTTTGACAACTTTTACAGAAATAAAATTGTTTTCCCCTCACAATTTTTTATGGCTGCACCATTTAAGAATTCATTTCAAACTAGGTCAGTGAAGTGAAAGTAAAACGTGTGTTCCAGAAAGAAATTTAGAATGTTTCATTGAGTGGATATAATAATCTATAGAAACACGATTCACCTTGATATTGTATTAGACAAAGAGGGGAAATAACTCCAGGGGTAAATATGAGGATAACTTTTAAGCAGTGCAAAATTTGCTTCAAGTCAATATAAAAATTTTATCAAAATATAAATTAAAATAATATGATAAATTTAGTATATATAATACATAATATTTATCAAATATAAATATAATTAAATGTATAGTAAAAGTATAAATTAATAAAAAATAACACATATTTAAACAATAACCAATTTATTTAGAACATGTTTGTCAGACAAAAATAAATTTCTTTTGGAATGCGAAACAATGAGAATTTTTTCAAAACAGTTTTATTTTCATCAAGTTTTATACTGAGTCTAAAAGGTCAAAATTACATACTATTAAATGTGATTGCAACAATGCCTATAAATTGTTTTTAAGCATTTAGGCATCCATATAATATAGCCTAAACATTGGACAATTAAAAATTGACACACTGTTATGACTCATATTAGGACTAATAAATTTTCAAGTAGAAGGAGAAGCTTTGCGTTATATCATTCAATTTTCCAGAACACAATCAATAGGGGATGTCATTACCTATGATTTTGAATAGATAATAATGTACCTTATACTGTTGGATATTACAGCATAACACAAGTATTTGATGCAATAGTCGTGAACAGTTCATCGTAATAGACGTTGGGTTATTCTTCAAACATTTCAAGTATGTCAGTAGCAATTCCCAAGATGTTGGTGTTTATTACTGGAGTTGGAATAATTCTAATCTGGTTTTACTTTGGTAAGTATGTCTGTTACATTATCATAAATTAAACTCTTTAATATTCAGTCTTCGATCAATTGTTATAACAGTGAGATTCCGTGGTTTTGAATTAAGTGAAAAATTCCACAATCTATCTTTAATATAAATTTTTTCCTTTAAAACTAAAAGACATAATGGTAACAAAAAATTAAAGCAATGTGTGTCTGTGATTCAACATGTACAGTTTTACGTTTCATATATATTCATATGGTGGGTGTTACAGCACAACTACAGTACTACTACAGTACTACTACAGTACTACTACAGTACTACTACAGTACTACTACAGTACTACTACAGTACTACTACAGTACTACTACAGTACAACTACAGTACAACTACAGTACAACTACAGTACTACTACAGTACTACTACAGTACTACTACAGTACTACTACAGTACAACTACAGTACAACTACAGTACAACTACAGTACTACTACAGTACTACTACAGTACTACTACAGTACAACTACAGTACTACTACAGTACTACTACAGTACTACTACAGTACTACTACAGTACTACTACAGTACTACTACAGTACTACTACAGTACTACTACAGTACTACTACAGTACTACTACAGTACTACTACAGTACTACTACAGTACTACTACAGTACTACTACAGTACAACTACAGTACTACTACAGTACTACTACAGTACTACTACAGTACTACTACAGTACTACTACAGTACAACTACAGTACTACTACAGTACTACTACAGTACTACTACAGTACTACTACAGTACTACTACAGTACTACTACAGTACTACTACAGTACTACTACAGTACTACTACAGTACTACTACAGTACAACTACAGTACTACTACAGTACTACTACAGTACTACTACAGTACTACTACAGTACTACTACAGTACAACTACAGTACAACTACAGTACTACTACAGTACTACTACAGTACAACTACAGTACTACTACAGTACTACTACAGTACTACTACAGTACTACTACAGTACAACTACAGTACTACTACAGTACTACTACAGTACTACTACAGTACTACTACAGTACTACTACAGTACTACTACAGTACTACTACAGTATCCGCTCACAAATTGCCAATCTTTCAGATATCCTCTCGGAAACTCCTCGCTCTTGTGCACAGTTTGAGAAACACCTGGTGGAGAGAGTAAAGGTTGACACGAATAGAAACCTGAACTTGTCCACTACTTCCTTTAAGGAAACAGTATCAACATTTAACGGCAGCAATTCATATAAAACATCATCTAATCATAGTCATCTGGATACTGCTGCTTTTTTAGTCAGCCAATTAAAAGAACTGAAACAACTTTTTAATCAATCAAAAGTGTTGTTGCAGGCCATCAACCAATCACAAACAGTGATAAGCGCTACTGTAAAGAAATTTGAAGCGCTCAAATTTTCAACTAACCAATCAAAAGTATTGAAACTTTCCACTGACCAATCAGAAGTACCGAAACTTTCTACCAACCAACCAAAAGAACCAAAACTTTCCACCAACCAATCAGAAGTACTGATAAAAGAATTGACTGAGCTACAGAGCTCTTCAGATCTAAAGAGCTCAAAGTCTAGAGACGGGGAATTTGTGTTGAACAAAGCAAACATTACTGCTAGACCTCATGGCTCGCCACTCGTGGAACATACAGAGACCTCTAACCTAAATCAGCCACCAAACAAGACCTCTAACCAATTTCATGTACTGACCATGCTACAGCTGTTCAATGGTTTGTATAGAAACGCATACAACTCTACTAGCCGCCCAAGGCTTAACATACTGTTAGACTTAGATGTTTGGCAAAAATTAAATTATTTGGTGCTGAATTAGTTGGCAGTTTATTTTCATCAAAAAGCCACAAGGTTCCATAATGTATCATATTCGGCTGTGTATATCATTTTCAATTGAATTCACAATTAGTCACTTCTTCACTGAATTAGAAAATATCGTTGCTGTAACCACATTCAATGTATAGCAACTTGCTTACATAATCGGCTAGAATCAATAAAATTTTTATCCTAATCTCAGGAGAACTTCCTCCGCACTACTCCACATTTGATAAAGAGGCTCTTGATCGGAGAGATGACGAATATTTGGACACAATAGCTACAAACTTGGCTCACCCTCTAGTTAAGAATCTACACCTTTTCTACGTAAATACCTCCAACTTGAAGGTGTGTCTAGCTGTTATAATGTCTGTGTGTCTGTGTGTTACTGCAATAGCCACAATAGTTGTTGCAGTTGGATACTTGATATAAACACTGTTTTATACCTTATTCAGTAAAAAGCTACATTATCAACCACTTTTATTAACTATCAGTTTTATTTATTTCTTCTCCCATATTCATCTGATTAAACGCTTTTCAACATTATTGAAGTTCTTGTTGAAAAATTTATTAAGCAAAAATTAGGCTTCTTTGGTTTCCCGGCAGTAGTTTATTGATAAACGTTCATCTTCTGCTGACGACTATAACTTATTGGGTGAAATTAAAGTATTTGATAGAGTAAATCAGATTTGGTAAATACAGAAATTATCATACGACTCAATTAATTACAGTAGTATTGTTGGTGATTGGTTCAGAATATTTTTATAACACATATTATAATATTTATAATATATATTATAATATTTATAATCAGATTAATATATTTATAATATATATTATGATATTTATAATATATATTCTAATATTTATATAATCAGAATATACTTATAATCAAATTGCATTCCAAGCTTTCCAATTGGTTTATTCTTTTGTAGACGCTCTTGACGCGGAACAGTTCTCAAAGTCAGAAGTTGATTTTGGTGAAGATAAATCGATCACTTCACATGTCTGATTTCTTCATCTACTCTTCAAAGAACCTGGTCGACCAGCCAGTGATAGCCATGAATGGAGATATCAGTAAGCTAACTTGAGTTTAGATTCAGCTTTTTGTAAAAACAAGATCTAGATTTTTGAAGCTTTATGTTTGCTTTGAAATGTTTATATTTTAAAATATCACAATAAGCATTTGCAAGAACAGCAGCAAACAGCTTTTACTCTGAAGATGAGCAAATGCAAAGCCATAACGTTTCATCTATTTCAACATATTATTTCATTAGTTTTAACGAAAACTATTTTATATACAAACATTAAGCTGCCATTCTACCATCTTATAATTAAGTTATAGAATATTTTCAATTTTTCTCGTGATATAATCACACTTTCTGCCATAGAGACTTTGTTATTCTATAGCTGTTGAAGATTTTAGACTTCCTGGAATTTTTGAATAGTTATAGTTTTTTGCAAGTTTTACTGTTTTTCATAAATGAGCAGAAAAAAAATGTGTAATTTAGCAATTTTCTTTGCTGGCTTTCAAATTTTTCATTTACACAGTGAAAACAGAAACATTTCAAGTAATCTAAAATAGAGAAATTTGTGTAAAAAATATACAAGAGTAGACAATAACGCAACATTGAATTGTAGTTCAAGTACCGTACTTCAAATTGTAATGCACAGTTTTAAATTGCTGTACAAGCACCAGAAAATAATTTCCAAGTATAGCAGAGTAAATTATGAAACTTATACTTTCATGCATTTCCCTATTGAAAAACTTTATAAAGTTGTTTGAACATTTTCAGTTCTTGGTGATGGATTTGACTCGATAGACACCCAACGACTGAGAGATGAGAAAGTGATGTATTCGTTGACTCGCTATGAGAGAGAAAAACCCGCTCTAAGTTGTCACAAAAAAAACATGGTCTTAGCCAAAGGATACCAGTGTAAGAATTATAGATTACTTCAACTGCTTTTGCTTGTGTGCGAACATGTGTATTCTTTAGCTAAGCTACTGCAGAAAGACCAGCACTTTTAGAGAAAATAACCTAGCTTACCAAGTATTCCATTTTTGTTGCTAAAAAGTTGGGTTTCAATCCTGCAACATTATATTACTTTCTACGAAATTTCAATAAAATCTTAGCTTACAGAAAGAATAAGCTTTTATTATCAGTCAGTCAGTCAGTCAGTCAGTCAGTCAGTCAGTCAGTCAGTCAGTCAGTCAGTCAGTCAGTCAGTCAGTCAGTCAGTCAGTCAGTCAGTCAGTCAGTCAGTCAGTCTGTCAGTCAGTCAGTCAGTCAGTCAGTCAGTCAGTCATTCAGTCCAGTAGCATTATAATGTAATATACTATTGTGTCTATAACATGATATTATATGCATAATACAGCGTATTATGGCATTGCATAGCTTCATATTTTACAGTATTATATAGTAAAATGCTGTCTATTTTCAGTTTCACATGACACTCATGTATTTAGACTGGCGGAGCCACTGAATGAAACTCTAATATTAGATAAACTAGACTATCCAATCAACATGTGGGGAGCTGAAAATGGTGAGACAACTTCCTATTTATTATATTGTGATAAAAATGAACCAGTTTGGATTTTCAAACAGTTGAGGTTCAAAATTATTTCACCACCTGGTATTTTTATTGAAATTGAAAGTTTATGTCAATTTATCTTGTAACATTTGACAAATAAATTCAAAGATATATAAAATTATGGCCAAATTGTTAACAAAAACTGACATATTTTATATTCTAGCATTTTACTAGTTCTCGCGCTTTAAGACTCAACAGCAGGCTAAAGAACAAACAATTCCGCTAGACAATAGATTCAAGTCAAACTTCAACTTCCTGTCATGTGATATTAAAATCATGACGCTATTTCTCATATTCTTTATTTTCGGTTGTAAAAGCTGCTCAAATTTAGAAAAAAGTTGTAAGTATTTCTGCATAATCACTTACTATTTTAGCAATGATCTACACGTTCAGATTCGAGCTTAAATTCACGGTGAGGAACCCTTGTCTAGTTCTCACCACGTACCACAAGCACTGTTCAGGAGTGCATGGACCTGTGAAAAAGAGCATTGACAGCCATAGATATTCTATTTACTACTTGGACAAAGGGTGGACCAAGGAGAAAGTCTTACTTAGTTCCACTTCTTTTGAAAAGCAGTTGGATTATGGGAAATAACTTTAATTTTTTTTCAATAACTAAGGAAGTTTATAATATTGTAGATATATATTTTGACATACATTATTTTTTGGAAAATTTTTGCAATAAAATTTTAGTATTAAACTGCTCTGCTAATTTTGATATGCAATTTGATGTTATATTATCAAAAAACAATATGCAATATTGAAATATAAATAAATAATGAAATCAAAAGGTTGTAGTAGTTTTGTAAGAATAATGGGCTTAGGTGGGAATATAATTATTTAATCTTCTTGGTGCATCTTTCTACAAGAAAATATAATGTAGGAACAATATACTACATAAAATGTATATTATTATATACTATATATAATATATATTATTATATATTATTATAATAAATTATTTTCCAATACCCCTGGTACTCAATTTACAATTAGGAATTGTTTCCTCTTACCAGGAATTTAGTTCAATTATATTATAGAGATTAAACTCATTAAAAATGTAAAGATAAAATCTCAACTATACTATAAAATTGCTATTTTAAGAGATAAATAATTTAGCATAAGCACCTACTTAACAAAGACCTCTTTCATCAAGGGTTTCCTCACTGGGATGGTGACTATAAACTTGCGTGAGTTTTTTCCACTACCCGGACAGGACAAAGCAGAGATAGGTGAGAATAAGTGAGAAAAATTTTAGTATAAGCACACATACTAGCAGTTCAAAAAATTTTTTTTAAATATTTCTTCATGATAAATGTTGACAAAAATAAATTTCAAAGCATTAATTTGTGGTTTCGGTTATTGAGCAATGCTAAAGTGGCGCCAGCTATGATATGTGTTTGTGTGCATGTATCTATATGTCATAACATATTATTTAATAATTAACAATTATTTACTAATCAACTTGTACACAATTTTGTAATAATACTAAATAAGAAAAACGCACCCTGCATAGCTGAGAGAACATTTTAAAATGTGAATGATTACGAAATTCTGTTAAGCAAGTATTTAATTAATTTTCATGCTTTAGCGGACTCCATTTGCAACCTTTTCTCATGTATTTAAAATGTTACAAACTAGCAGCGAGAGTTTTTGGCAGCTACACATACATGTAGAGTTCTTTTTGTTCAACAAAAGCAAATTTTAGCTGTACAAGAACTAATATACTCATACATGTATGCATAACATAACATAATATGTGTTTGTGGCAAAATTACGACATCCATAATTGTATATATAATAAAGAAAGGAAAATATAGAGAAACTTACTTACTTTACTATAATATATATTATAAGTTAACGTCCATTAGTAGTGCAACTTGAGAGCTAGGACTCTGCTGTAGGTATATATAATAGCTTGCTCTGCAAAAAGCTAAAGAAACAGTGAAACATAAAAGCTTTTCATCTTTTACTAAATGTATACGAATCATCTCAAAATATGAGAACATTATGCACTCTTTCGCCATTAACAGGAATCAGATTACAAAATGGCATAGATTCCCAACTTCGGTCTTCTGCATCACCAGGCCGAGAATGGACAACTCTTATAAAATGATGAGCGCAGCCGCAGCACCATTTGTAGAGAACTGAAAAGCAATCAGCTATACGAGTTGCCATATTTGTTGAGAAGACACTTTCAGTAAGACTGAGTGTCAAAGAGCAATTGTTATTTTGACTTTCAGTAAAATGGCTCTGTTGGTTAATTAGTGTTGGTTTTGGTGGTTGATATTATAGACTATAGAGTGTCAATGGTTACTAGAGGTATGGAAGTTAATAATGCAGGCGCAAGAGCAAGTACTGTAATAGGGGTATGAAAGAGTATAATAAGCATAAGAGAATGAAAAATGGCTATATAACAGAGCCAATAATAGGGGCATAATGGAAGCATGGGACTGAATAATAAGCATAAAAGGAAGAGAAATCAAAGTATGGGAATGAATAAGAACAGTATGAGACCAAATATTAGACATAAGAGCACAAATAATAAGGGTATGAGAGCAAATTATAGACCAATGAGAGAGCGTTTTGTGAGCATATGAGAGAGAATAATGGCTAGATACTTTATCATAAGCATATGAGATGCAATAATAAGCGAGTTTTTGACCATTTGGCACTCCATATGCTATACTTTATTTATTGTCACAGAATTTTAAGTATTTTTGTTCGTATAATCTGTAATTGGTTATTTTGCATACAATATAATATTATACACAATCAATATACCTGGTTTCAAATTTTAAGATTCGAGTTACAAATCTAAAACAATAAAATAGAAATTGTATTTATATAAGCATTGTCTGTTTAAAATCTATTTTAGCACATTTGACTTGCAGCAAATTCATGTGATTGGTTAGTGATTTGTTAATCAAGATGCTTTGTCCTTTTTATCTGAGCTAACCGGAGAGTAAAAAGAGTAAAATTTTTATATAAATTCAGATACATTAATTAAATATAAATTAACAACTAGCAATATCAGGCAACATATCATGTTGATGTAAAGCAAATGGCAAAGTGTACAAGATGTATGGAACTAACGTCATAATATTAAAGCTGTAATTTATAAACCCTTTACAATGAGTACTAAAATAATCTTTATTTACAAAATAGTTATTTAAAAATTGCTGAATTTAAAATAGACAACAAGATTGCATAGTTTAGAATAAAAAAAATTGTAAAACATTCAAATAAAATATAAAAAACTCATTAACAGTGAGCACAATGGCACTTGCTTAAAATATTTCATATAGCAAATAATGTTGATTTAATTATGAGCTACAAAAGAAAATAATTTGATAAATTGACCATAATTATTTAGCTACATATGACAGCAAGCACTTTTTAACAAGTGTCACAAGTTGACAGGATAGCAAGCACTTGTTTACAGGTGTCACAAGTTGACAGGATAGCAAGCACTTTTGAACAGGTGTCACAAGTTGACAGGATAGCAAGCACTTGTTTACAGGTGTCACAAGTTGATAGGATATCAAATCTCCTAATTAAAACTTAAATAGCTGCTGCCAAAAATATTGCACTTGAGATAGTGATTATTGTATGGGAGAGTTTCGACTAGATGAATGTTTAACGGTGATACATTGATGACTTTATGTTGACACTTTTTTACACTCTCTTGACATCTGATGGCACTTTAATCAAGTCCACCGTGATAGGAATGAATAAAAAAACGCAAAGAAGCCAGATTTTTCCCGTTTCCGGTAAGCTAGGCTGTCTTCAAATGGAGTATAACTTTGTAAAACATTTTTCTGTGTCCAACCCTTATTGGGCAAGTAGTATATAGAGTATTTGTGTTCCTCTACCTTTTCCAAGCTAGGCCCATGAACCTTGGAACAGTGGTTGTGATGTGTCACTAAAACACGGCATGGATTTCTCACGGTGAAGTTGAGGACATTTTTGAACGTCCAGTGCATAGCTGCAATAAAAAACACCATTAAATGAAGTACAAATTCAATACGTCAGTTGAGAAAGGTGAAGTCTAAAATAATATAATGATTTGAAAAAAATTGCTATTGTATTGTATTGCTATTGTATTGCTATTGTTATGTATTGCTATTGTATTGTTTTCTATTGCTATTGTAGTGTATTATATTGCATTGTATTGCATTGTATTGTATTGCACTGTATTGTACTGTATTGTAGGTCACTCTGCTTCTAAAAGTTAAAAATTTTAGTTTTATGACAGTTGTCTTTCCATTCCAAGTACTATACTATCACTGAATAAAACAGTTACAGGATTTGTCTCACCATTTTCAGCTCCCCACATGTTGATTGGATAGTCTAGTTTATCTAATATCAGAGTTTCATTTAGTGGCTCTGCCAGTCTAAATACATGAGTGTCGTGTGAGGCTGAAAATAATATAAATCCATTTTAACTTCATACAATTGTATCTATATCTCAGTTGATAGGCTAACCACTCAAATGATATATTATTACTTGTGTTGGCGCAGTTTACTAAACAAACCTCTATAGTGAGATTCTGTGCATAGATTAAGAGGGGTGCATCTCTTGCCGTCCCGTATTATATTGTGTCTTGTTAAAGAGAACATAACTCTTTCATCTCTCAGTCTCTCCGTGTCTATCAAATCAAATCCCTTGCCAATCACTGAAAAATACATTGACTTTTTATATACCAGATAATAATGGCATGCTAACACTGGTGCCGCTACTACCACCACCACTAGCACTACTACTACTACCACTACTACTACTACTACTACTATTACTACTAGCACCGCTACCACCACTGCTTCTACTGCTATTACTAACTACCACTACTACAGTTGCTACATACGGAATGCAAAGTCACAATTTAAAACGCCAAGTATTAGGATTGCAAAGCTATGTTGCAACACACTTACATATATCTCCATTTATAGCTATCACAGATTTGTTGACTAAATTCTCTGAGGCGTACAAGAAGAAATCGGCCATATGCAATCTTCTGTGCCACTTCACTGGTCTCAGTTTATTCAGTGCAGAGAAATTTTGAGATTTGACCAACTAAAACAACAAACATGTCATTTTGCATCCAAAATATGGGAAACATTTTTTGTGGAAACCTTACAAGTATCTTCTCTTTCTGTTACTGTATTTGTCACCATGTCTGCCACATTGGTTACAGTGCCTGCTGGTAGACTGCTTGTGCTAAATACTCTATAGTACAGCATGTAATTAGTATACACTATAATATACTAGGCTCTCCATGTATAAGCATGATGTAATATAAATACTTGGTCAAAGAGCATAACATACATCTAATAATGCTACTCCCAGCATCAGTGTTTTTATTATGATCATTATTTTACATATTGAAACTAAAAGTTGTATTTGTAAACTTCCCCCATTCTATTTAAAAAAACTCACGCGAGTTTATAGTCACCATCCCTGTGAGAAACCCCTGATGGAAAGGATTTTTGTTGAAACGGGCTAAGGACTTATTTAAATGAGGCACAGGAGCAATTATGACTGGATGCTCTTCCTAACATCACCAATGGCCTTTGTCAGGGCTCGAACCCATGACCTCCGTGTTTACCAGACAAATGCTCTAACCCCTAGACCACGGCTGCCCCCATTCTATTTAATTATTCACATTATAATTCATGGAAAGAAAAGAGTTGGGTCTGAGACTACAGCATAACAGCCGGACGCTCTGGTGTTGAACTTTACAAAAGAAATTTGTCTCTCTTAGTAAGAGTTTCCTTCAAGGAGTATATACAGGGAGTATAGTTTGATTGCGAAAGTTCAAACATTACATTATTTTCTCTTAGCCTCTTTGGCTAACAAGAAGGTAGCAGCTGTGGTCTAGGGGTTAGAGCGCTTGCCTAGTTTGCACGAAGTCATGGGTTGGAGCCTAGAAAAAGGCCATTGGCGATGTTAAGAAGAGCATCCAGTCATAATTGCCCCCTTCCCATCAGGGGTTTTTTCACAGGGATAATGACTATAAACTTGGTGAGCTTTTTTTCTTAGGCTAACAATAAGTACTTGAAATTGATATAGAGTTTTGATGATGCAGAAAAATGTGAAAAAGATTCATGTGCTAAATGTGTGCACCTCTAAGCTCCTTTTGTTAGCTCATTTTGTGGCTAAATGAGCCTTGAAAATCAAGTTCGTTCAAATGAAATCTCCATCAATTGAAATTCTCTCAAATCACAAAAAGTCATATCTATTTCATAAGCATTATCGTGGTCACTCATCTCTTTCATTCTGTTCCACGAAATTAGGAGTTAAACAATGGATTAAAACATCAAAGAAGTTTGATGGTGAGGAATTCCAATCTCATACAATAACTCAGAGGAGAATACAATTAACAACCCATCCAACACTTGTAAATACCCAAAACCAGTGTCTGCAAATAAGTCTAGCTAGACCATCTGCTAATCCCACTATTGCCAATCTGTCTTATAGGTCATATCTGGTATCTTTATATTCTTCCAAACAAACTTTGCTTACATAATATTAATTAAAATTTGTGATGTGAAAGCCATGATCATGTCTTTATAGCTAGTCTGGTATGTAGTCCAGGTTCTTAAAGTCTTTTCCTATATTTGAGGCTAATTCTACAGCCAGTCTAACTTTTGACTCTTAGAAATATTGACAGAACTTAGGTTTACTGAAAATCCAGCCGTTGTATGGTCATTTTCAACTTTGTGTGACTCAATTTTTGTTTGAGTAAAAAATATGTTTTCCTTTTTTAAAAATAACTTTAAAGCAAAATCTCAATTACTTTGTTTACTGAATGTGATACTAAAACTTCAATTCAAATTATTCAGTAAAAACAAACTTGTATGTACTACTTTGGCTAATAATCATATGTTGTTGCCATCAATTTCAATAAATAAAGAACATATGGTACCACCAGCCATAAGCAAAGTTATATAAAACTTACCTTTAAATCATCATCTTCCATGTAAAACAAATGTACTTCTTTGACAAGTTTGTTTTCTAGATTAGCTCTTAGCGTGGCTAAATATTCCTTATCTCGGTCTACTAAATCTTGATCCGTGAATTCATCGTACTTGGGCCATCTTTTACCTGCAGGATAACAAGTCACTATTACCTGCTCACTTCAGAAACGTGATATTTAGCGAGGAGTCGAATCAGAGTTCAAATGAAGACATGCTTTTGCATCTCAATTTAAATATTTTTATGGTTTCAACAGTCTTCAACAGTTTGGCTTTGGCCCACTATAGTTCTCTCAGCTAGTGTTCAGTTATTAGTTGCTAGTAACAAGTTACAATCATTGCCACCAGCGTGATCATGACTACATCCCTCTACACTCTATAACCACCATTACTTCAGTGAGCTGAAGGCTAGAGCTCTGTTTTCAAGTGAACTTATTAATAGCTCAAGTTCATTAAGTTTTTAATAAACTTTGGTCGAGCATAACATCTTTTACGACATTTTTCATCTAAAACACATACTTTTTTCAGTTATTTCTACAACCATTACTCTCTGAGTCATTTTGGTACAAAGATGCTGCTGCGTTTGTTATTTAAAAACAAATCAAATTAATGTAACAAAGCCATTGAAGATTTTAAGTACAAGCTTCTGAATTGGCAATAAAACTCTTCAGAGTGGATGTGACAGTGATATGAACAATTTTATTGCATCAATACACTTTTATTAGGGTTAGTTTTTGAGCCTAAAACTGTCACAAGATAAGAAAAGGACAGACGAGTTTGGTTCACATATTTTGAATCCACAAATAAATTCTGATACTCATTTCTATTTCAGTAGATTCTTAGACTAAGAAACTTTCCAACATGGCAGCACAAATAAGTTTTACTAATAGGATTGGATGAAAATGCTGCCATTTGATACTGTGGTTACTCTGCAGTTTGGATTGACTTACAGATGTGGTTTCATTTTATGCAACGGTTTCCAAATATCTAATGAAAAATCCATTTGCATTAGCTTGGGAACAAACAAATAGATATATGAACTAGGAATATGGAAGATGCCGTTACTGTGTTGATAGGGCCACAGAGTTAGCCACAACATTATTTACATCTTTGAGAACGGCATTTTCAGCCAACCAGAATTTTCTTACTAGTTTAGTTACTGCAACTACCTAAGCCATATAAATGATGAAATACTTTATGCAAATTCTTCCGAGTGTCAAATATTTCCAAACCCTAGAGTGCTTAGCATAGCAACACACCAGCTAGATGGCATGTAAGCAATCATCACGTATATAACACAGGGTTGGGTAAAACTGTTCTCATGCCTTCACTGCTTGTTATTAAACATCTAAATTCTAAGGGAAGTAAATAACATTGTAGTATTGCTACTAACAGTGTCTTCTAGATTGTTCTATGATGTAAAACAAGTACCAGTACAGACGTGTGTAGCTCCATGTCATCTAACCTTTATATTGCATGAATATTTTTACTGGTAGCAGCTTTCTGTTGCCAATCCCTGGGAAAATTCACTAACTACCAGCTTATTTCTTCTTGATTTGTACAGCTCAAAAAATACACATGCTACCAGAGTAAATAAATTGCGACTAGAAAACTTTTACCCCCACTGAGATTCGAACCCAAGACTTACGACTTGCAAGCAGGCGAACTAACTATTACACAACAGGGACCACTGAGTAATCACATCACTACAGGGGCATATGTAATACTTGCCATTGAATACACTCAGCATAGTGAGGATGTGGAAATGGTTGTTGAAAGACATATTTCTGGCAGGGGTTGAAGAAGTAGAAGAGTGGTGCACATAATATCCCGGAGATGAATCAGTTTGAATTCCAATTTCTGCAAAAGAACAAAGAAAAATGACAAATAGCTTTGTATTACCAGTTTCCACAAGTGGAATCGATAGCTATCCAAAAATATATATTGAAAACTGATTGTGGTGTTAGTGTAGTGGTAAGTACTAGTAATGAAGAGCTTTATGAAGTTTCTCTTGGAGTGATTAATAATGTTTGTGGTGTTCCTCTCCATTTACCACACCTAACCTCATTCCTAATAGTGTACTCAACACTAACCTCATTTACAGCAGTTATTTACTGCGAGCTCATTTAGACAGCATTATTGCTGACAGCAAAACAGAATCAGCACAAATATAAAGTGTTTTAGTAATAATACACTATCTAAACATGTAATAAGATTAAAAATTTGGTCTATAATGAAAATTACAAACAATTCAAATGTTCATATAACTTTGCTTTTGACCTTTATTTGTTCCAAACTTTAATTTTTCATTAGAAAACACTTTTTGTCTGAAACATCATGAAGATCTAGTCACAAATTTCAGCCAATAGTTACTAGTAGGTCTCATTCTAGTGGAATGTTAGTAGTGACTGTTCTGGCATTTAAACTAATCAATTGAATGCAGTGCAGTCGATGAAAACATCAACATCAGTCTATCAGTAGCCGAGAAACCTGTCTGTCTGTCTGTCTGAGAAAACAAGCGAGCTAAATGTCAAACATAAAATAGGAGACTTCAACTAAGCAATACCTAATGCCATTTCACGATAAGAATATTATATTGATTACATAATTATGCAGGTTAAATTATTATTATGTTACATAACTATGCAGGTACACCAACACTCACCATTTCCAGACAGCCAATATACTGTAAGCAAGACTAGTGTTATAGAAACCAGGCATGCTTTTAGCTTCCGGGCCATCTTCTTGTTCAAGCTGTTTTAGAATTGTGGCATCGTTCTAGCGTTGATGATCACCTAACGTGAAAGAGGCTAGTAATTTAGGGAATCATACCTCTTACGATTTTGATATTTTTATTACTTTTGATCAATTTATTAGCAATTTACAGTTACATATCTATGTGCAAACTCCCTTCTATGGATACCTTCTACAAGCAATGTGGTGAACAAAATGTACGACTACCTCCCCCACCCATATAGGAATACTTTAATACTACCATATTTTGTCGACTACAAGTACTAGAATAATGCAGTGGTGACTACTACTGTAGCCTACTATAACACCAAGTGCCAGGAAGTCTTACCAGATTTTTAAAAGCTGCACCTACACTATTGAAGCAAGTTATTGTAATTGATAAAACAATAATTATAACATCAATATAAATTTATTGAAAATTGATCCTTATAATGATCGAATTTTATGATTCCAAAACAAAATTACGGTTTTGATGTTAAAATCATTTGAGAATTTAGGGACAAAATACTAATAGAGTAATAGTGCTTCACTGAATAATTTAATAAAATATGAACAACAAAAAAATGGTCTACATTGACATTGGTCAAACATCATAAATCCTAATACACATAGTGACATAAACCATAACAAACTTACATTACTTGCTCCACTAAGTCTAACTAAAAGTAAAATAACACATTAGAAATGCTCAAGTGATCTTAGAAATTCTGCCTATAAAAATTCGTTTTAGTTTTTCTACATTAGAAATGTGGTATTCGTTTGTTCATAAATACTTTTAACTATTTTTATAGCTGACCATAATTAGTCCACTGCCGATTAGAATAAATTTATAAATATCAATATGATCATCTCCAAAACTTGTACGTTCAAGATATAATTATTAAGTGCTAAAAGGCAATAAAACAAACTATAATCATGTTTTGAAAAGTAACAAGTTCAAATAATCTGAAAAAAAGGAAACCCACCACTGAAATGGCCGAGTATCCAGAGAGTTTTGAATTCTAGATACCATCATGACAGTTGTAGCAGTTGTGCAATGCAGGATATCCTATGCTGATACTAACTGTATATAATATGACCTACCACCAACTAATACCTCAACTGTAATAATGCTACATGATTTGCTGGTAAGATCAGGGGTCAACCAAGGGTAAAGGTCACACTCCATTCCACACTCCTCAGAGAAGTGGTGCCAGCAACAACAACGTATGGAGTTTATAGAATATCTCAGATTGACTGAAGGTATTGTTCGATCAGTGGCATGCAGTAGAATTAACAAGCTTCTATTATATAGGTTTGGATAACTGAGCATGATTGATATTTTCATGGGCTAGTAACTTTTGCCCACAAAATATTCCATAGAGTGCTAATGATAGATATCTGAAAACTCTGTAGCCACCTCTAGTTAAATAAGATAGCTAAAAAACTAAGACACTATGTTCTAACCACTAGCTCAGGCATTTCTCTGCCAGCTTTCAAATAAAGCATCAAAATATTATAAGCCTATACTAAACACAAATATGCTTTTCTGTTTCTGCTATAGCTGTAGACCACTCCCTAGCATGTGTTAGAGTTCTCATCTAATAGATAAGAAAACAATATTGTATAGTAAACTGTTCATTACTTAAAATTGCATTACAGCAAATGTTATCCAGACCCTCTAATTTGCAGCTTATTGCAATTTAAAAGTAAACAACAGCTCCTATGTCTGCAGCTAGCATCAACATCTGCACAATCCACAGTCTCCGTGATTAGCTCATTAATTAGGTCAAGGGCAGACCTTCTATGTCTAAGATGAAGTCACTTACTTTGTAAAGTGTTGAAAGACGAAGCATAGCTTAGATACAAACAGTTGGTGAAGGATCAGTGTGTCAACAAATTGAACAACTTTTCAAAATACATAAAATGGCGGTGGTTATGTCCAGGAGCAGATTTAAAGTCATCATGAAATAACTCAACAGGGTAACAACTCAGGAAATTTCATATTCAAAAAAATCCTGACACCAAAATATAAATATTGGTTTTTGTGCTAATATCAAAAGTCCAACTGATTAGGGCTGCAGATATCTCATAGGAGAACATTCTAGAAACTTCCATTAATAATTCACCCAGCCTGAAAGTTGAGAGGGTCTGGCAGGAGAATGAGGCTAACGAAGGATGGCTGGTGGCCACATTGTATATACTAGTCAGATTATTGACATTGATATATATAAGGCCAATAGTTAGGAATGGCAAACTGCTTTTGGCATTTGGTAAATTAAGATAATTTGTAGCAAGAAACTTTGCACAATAATAACACCATATGACTAAAAACTGCGACAAAAATATTTAGTGAAAATTGTTTAGCCGTAAGTGCCTCTGTTCAGCAAAACATACTAATAAACAAACAAAATTTACAATCAGATGATGAAGGAGTTAATGTTAGCAAAACAATGAAATGATTCATCCTGAATAACATTGTGTTATTCAAAACTTTAATTTTTAAACATTAAGCCAACACATTGTGATTAAAATATTTTTACACAATTATATATACACTGACACAACATATTGATTAACAGAAAACATAACTACAGGCAATCTATAGTGATTGAGAGGCATGTTTTTGTTGTTATACTGTAAAACGAATATACCTACAATATATATATATATATATATATATATATATATATATATATATATATATATATATATATATATATATATATTTGGTACTGATACAATTTTGGATATAGAATAAACTTATATATTCATTTTATTGACATAAGTTTATTCTATATCCAAAATTGTATCAGTACCAAATATAAATACTCTATTTTTTGAAATATTGAGTTCTTTTGATTCAGTTTTTAATTATAGAAATTATATATATATATATATACACGAAAAGGAATTTTAGCCAGAAAACCTGGCTGTATAATAAATATATGATGAAATAGGTCCTATGTTTGACCTTTCCTTGATAACCATCACAAATATTGACGAGCAGTTTTCTTATCTGATGGACACTCCATCCCTTGAACTAATCAAAATTTGTTGGTAATTTTTTATCACTTCCACGCAACGGAGCACATTTCGCTGCATCTATCAATACCAAAAGTGGTCACGTACACAATAATGTGTTATATTATTGTCAGTAAAAATATGCTATAGAACAACAGATTTACAATTTTTTATGTACAGGTTAGGAAACAGCAAATGAGTGGTTAATAAGCACCTCACCATCACTTTTATGACACATTGCTATACACAAGTACTGGTGAGAGAGTGTCACTATGGCTCCTATGACACATTGCTATACACAAGTACTGGTGAAGGAGTGTCACTATCACTCTTATGACACATTGCTATACACAAGTACTGGTGAGAGAGTGTCACTATCGCTCTTATGACACATTGCTATACACAAGTACTGGTGAGAGAGTGTCACTATCGCTCTTATGACACATTGCTATACACAAGTACTGGTGAGAGAGTGTCACTGTCACTTTTATGACACATTGCTATACAAAAGTACTGGTGAGAGAGTGTCACTGTCACTTTTATGACACATTGCTATACACAAGTACTGGTGAGAGAGTGTCACTATCGTTCTTATGACACATTGCCATCAACAAGCACTGGTGAGGAAGTGTCACTATCACTCCTATGACACATTGCCATCAACAAGCACTGGTGAGGAAGTGTCACTATCACTCCTATGACACATTGCTATACACAAGTACTGGTGAGAGAGTGTCACTATCGTTCTTATGACACATTGCCATCAACAAGCACTGGTGAGAGAGTGTCAGCACAGGTATAAAGTGGTGCCACCAATGTACGCACAAAGAGAAGTAGTGCTACCAACTGAAACTTTAAGCTGCCAATATATACTAGGAGTTGGCAGCTGAAGTATGAGGTGGAGACGATTTGACTTCCTTTCCATAGGCTAAGAATTCTTCGAACGGACTATAGCTGTCTCGCACCTTGTCTCTTGTCCAACCCTTATTGGGTAAGTAGTATATAGAGTATTTGTTTTTCTCCACTTTCTCCAAACTGGGTCCATGAACCTTGGAACAGTGGTTGTGATGTGTGACTAGAATCTTACATGGATTTCTTATCGTGTAATTCAAAGCAAACTTGAATGTCCAATGCATAGCTGAAAAATAAACATATTACTGCCTATAACAAGAGATATTAAAAAAGATAGTTATAATAATAAAACAGTAATTTTCAGAGCTTTAATTCTATTCAAAATTTGAAATTAAATATGTGACCCAGGCAGTCAGAAAAGCACTTTGTGACAAAATTCACATTTTTAGTTAATGCTTGATTCTTATTTGCCTCTTTATACTGATTGATTTGCACTTTAAATTTTTGAAATCGGACCATTATTATAATAGTAGTCCGATTTCAAAAATTTAAACTGCAAATCAATCAGTATAAAGAGGCAAATAAGAATCAAGCATTAACTGAAAATGTGAATTTTGTCACAAAGTGCTTTTCTGACTGCCTGGGTCACATATTTACTGTTACAGGATCCAAATGAATACAGCCAAGTTTGAAAAACGTAACTGTCTTTTACTACTAAGAAACATTTACCTAGCATAAACATATGCATGTCATAATTGAAAATCTAAACCTTATTTTATACCATATACTAAGTTATGCATAACAAATAATATCTTTTTAGACATTTTCATTTTAAGCTGCTTTATAATAGAAAATATGTTTTGAGTATTTAAGAAGGACTTTGACTAAAAATAACGTAGTCATTTTGTGATTCTAACAATGCAAACACTGGGTGACACCAACATTAACTAATAAATTCATTTAACTAAAACTACTAAAATAAGTTTACCAGATAAGAGCTAAAATCTCTTAATCTGACCACTTCATCAATGCCTCAATAGAATAAGCAATAAATTACTTGAAAGAATTAAATTTTTAAACTTCTTGTCAAACAAATATAGTCAAATAAACTTTTTGTGTCAAATTGGCAAAGTGTATAGTGAAGAAAAGTATGATAAAATGCTAGGTGGTGAAATCATTTTTAATTCCCACTGCTTTATTTCCGTTACAAGATAAAAAATAGGAGGTTGTCTTACCATTTTCAGCTCCCCACATGTTGATTGGATAGTCTAGTTTATCTAATATTAGAGTTTCATTTAGTGGCTCTGCTAGTTTAAATACATGAGTGTCGTGAGAGGCTGAAAGTAGACAATATTGAAGTTGCATAACAATACAGGACAGTGCAATGAGCTCACTTTTGTCTAGACTACAAATATTCTGTGAGTGTTTATACAGTGAGACCGACATTTGCAGTTCAACTTTAAAAGTGAGAATAATTCTTGTTTTTTTTATAAGAATTGCAGACAGATACATATAAAAAAACCCGATTAACATATTTTGGGATAGTCGTAATCCTATTATGTTTTCAGCACACAGCAGCAGAAAAGAAGCACTGCTAGGGGATGATAGCCCACCTCTGTAGTAGGTTTCTGTGCATAGATTAAGAGGGGTGCATTTTTCCTCGCCCCGTACTATATTGTGTCTTGTTAAAGAGAACATAACTCTCTCATCTCTCAGTCTCTCCGTGTTTATCAAATCAAATCCTTTGCTTATCACTACCAAATAGAACAGTGGTTATGTAAGAAAGACTAGACAATGCCAGTACAGAATCAATTTGTCCTGAAGGTTTAATTATATGCTATTTCCTTGTTATATTATTTCTTGATCACATTAAATCATTTATTTCATATTATTATATTTATGCATTATATTATCAGATATTTATTCAATAAATTGCCATCATTGTATTATAACTTCATATTTATTTATCATAATTTTATATTATTAAATTATTTTCATTTATTACGTTAATCTATTCCCCATCTTACATTTATTTATTATCTGGTCTTTATCTATAATTACCACACTTACATATATCTCCATTTATAGCTATCACTGATTTGTTGACTAAATTCTTTGAAGCGTACAAGAAGAAATCGGCCATATGCAATCTTCTGTGCCACTTCACTGGTCTCAGTTTATTCAGTGCGGAGAAATTTTGAGATTTGACCAACTAAAATTAATTATCCACAGCAAGATTGAAGATTTGAACACTCGGTATGTGTAGCTGTATAACTTATTGAAGAGTTCGTTGAAAATGAATACAAATGAGTATTTTCTTTCCTTGACCACATCAATTAACGGCTTTACCTAAAGCCAACTGCAGCAGTTTGAGTCACTAATCAGCTGAACTTTGGTAGGTGGAGACAACTTCCATTAATTTTAATGATTGTTTTACTGGCTTTATTAATTTTACTGTATTGATTTGTTGATTGATTGGTTTGTGGATTGATTGATTTGATACTTCATTTACCCACAATTATGTTATTGTTTTTTCTCGGATTTGAAAGTCATTAACTTCAATAAATTAGGGATCTATGCCACCAACCATAAGCAAAGTTATATAAAACTTACCTTCAAATCATCATCTTGCATGTAAAACAAATGTACTTCTTTGACAAGTTTGTTTTCTAGGTTAGCTCTTAGGGTGGCTAAATATTCCTTATCCCGGTCTACTAAATCTTGATCTGTGAATTCATCGTACTTGGGCCATCTTTTACCTGCAGGATAACAACTCACTATTACCTGCTCACTTCAGAAACGTGATATTTGGCGAGGAGTCGAATTACCTGAACCACTTCTTACCTGTGATAAATAAGCCCTAACAAAACACAATGCCGATGTGGTCCAGAAAGTAGAGAATTGTAGATACATTATACATTCACACCGAAAGAGCCACATGCCATGCATACAATTTATAAGTAAAAAATCGCAAGAATACTCTTTTGATCATTGCATACGTTCATGCAGTTTAAATATTACAAATAATTTTGATATCAAATTGCAACTCATATCTCAGTTTGCTAATTAGCATGTTGTACCGAATTCGAGTCGAGTTAAACTAACCGTACAGGTAATGCATGAGCATGAAATTCTTCAACAACAAACCAACTCAAGCAGATATCAAAGACCAAACCATATCGATATAAATTGATGAAATGTTACACAAAACTTAATAACACAATATTTTTATTGCACTTTGCTACAAAACTTGATGGAGCATAAATTCATATATTTATGGTGTATTTTATTAGATGAAATATGAGACATTTACTGAGGTAGTTAAACTGCACAGGTAAAATTAATCAATGTGCAATAAACAAATATACAAATAAAATCTTGTATTCAATTTATTGTGATGAGAAACACAGGAAATAGCGAAAATGACAAAGTCGCTTGAAACATTACGCACAGCACAGAAAGAAGTTGAGTTGACAGTCTGGCATTTTGCAACTCTTTGCCCGGCTACCAACCTCAGAAAATAAGTACAGACAATTTTTCAACTGAATTTGGGAGTTTTCTCCCAATGTTTCATAAGAGTAGCAACTGCGGACAATACAACAGTGTATCATCGCTGTCTTTCATTTATAAACGCAATAAAAGTTGAATTTGCTTTAGCTAACAAGGCTAATAGACTAGAATCTAGATCTTCGTATTTAGAATTCTAGAACCCACCATTAAACACACTGAGCATGACCAGAACATGGAACTGGTTGTTGAATACCGGCAGCACCAGTTCTGGGGGTTTCTCTAAGGGTGCTGCCTCCGTAGTAGTCACTGTAAATGTGGTAGAGTGCTTTAAACTCTCTCTATCTATTCTTTGAGCAGTTGAAGTGTTGGCTGCTTCAACATATAACTTCCTTGAAGAAAATACTACAAAAAATAATATTAGAAATTATTGCTATTTAATGAAATATTAATATTTGAAACTATGCATATTTTATATACAGTGTATGTAGTCTATAGATACGAACTAATTCAAATTACAGTTCCATTTAATTGAACTCTTTTGCATTTATTACATGTATTGTATTATATATATTACATGTATTATATTATATATATTACATGTATTGTATTATATTTATTACACGTATTGTATTATATTTATTGCATTTATTATATTATATATATTACACGTATTGTATTATATTTATTGCATTTATTATATTATATATATTACATGTATTATACTATATATATTGCATTTACTATATAGGAATATAGCACATCAATAGCCAATGCTGAAGCTATAAATGAAAACCTTGAATTATATTATTTAATAGTAGATTTAAAGAAACATTTGTGCTAATATGCAGCTAAAGTTATAGCATATTAACATAATGTATAGTAACATTGTAAACAGTAACACTTGATATGTTCTTTTTGCTGCCCCATTTCTTTAATTATATAATAGAATGATATATAATATATATAATATTATTAATAACAAATATACATTATATTAATAATATACAACATAATATATTATAATAAAATGCTGTTAATGCCGATTCAGCTGTGGATGTTTATTCAATGAACTGATACTAGGTAAATGAATGATGAACTTAACAAAACTGTTATCACACTTTTACACTTACAGTTTGGCAACAATTAACACCAAACACTTAGATTCAATTTATCTGTTTACAGTAAAGGGAGAAGAGAGGGGGTGGATCGTCACATATGTTTGTGGTAAGGGAGAGGGGTTGAAACAAACACTCTTCTAAATAGTTATATGATTTGGAGTTATGTAACCCTTACATTCTGCTATTAACAGCCTTTGGGGAAATCATATGACAATTATTCTTCAGGGCTGGGGTCAATACCATAATTTGAATGTAATTAATTACAATTACACAAAAACTTGTCAATTAAAATTATAATTACAGTTGAAATTAATGTAATTAATTACAGTTACTTTTGTTCTCACAAGGGATAAATAGAAGTTAGATAATCTCGCTTTTGGGGTCCAACTATCTGGGGCGATTTTAACAGCGGAGAACCTCCTTTGTTCTCAACAGTGATGAATAGGGCGATACAAAACTACATTTAATTCATTTAAATTTTTATTAAACAGTAGGCATGGTAGAAAAAGTATGAATTTATAGGAGTTAAAGATTTTAAGTAACTGTTCTGTAATTATAAGGCAATTGTAAAAATCAGTTACATTAGCTATATAATTAGTTAAAATTACATTTTATACATCAATTACAAATTACATTCAATTACTTGAACATATGTAATTAATGACAACCAATTACAATTACCCCAACCCTGTTATTCTTACTATTTACATGTTCTGTTATGTCTCCCCTTGGGAGTAGCATGTCTTGCTTTCCCTGTCAGGATATTACATAAGGGAGTTACGATCACATGTTTAGCCACAGCTGTCATGGCTTTGACCAATGAGATTGTGACAGCTAGTAAAGGTTTTTATCATACTAGTGCAGTAGAGTTTCGATTATAGTCAGTCTAAAAAAGTTTAGGAATGGCCTAAAGCGCTTTCCCATGTGACCCCGCATTTCAAATTGCATGGATGCAATTTATCTAATTAGACATATTGGAAAATGGTATATTTTGTGGAAGAGGATACTATAATTACAGTAACAAGTAATAATTTGATCCATTATTGCTCTTGCAGTGCTTCAGGCAGCACAAGGAGCTTTTGAGGTGTTCAGGCAGCAGTTAACGTTGACTTTGGGACAGCCAATAAGCATGAAGCATTTGAAGGCTCATTAAAGCTTATTAACACTGCAAACTGGTACAGTTCATGTAAATAAAACCTGTAAATAAATTTACGAACAATTATTTTACTGTATATCATAAACTAAGCAGCATATTTTTTCATTCAATTGTTAATGCTAGACTGTGGCCTGTAAATCAAAGATTGTGTTACAGCTGGCGCCTGCTTCTGTTAAAAGGTCGAAGTGTTGTTAAATAGACTCAGTAGAAAAAATAAACCTATCACTAGCCAAACCGATTATCTATATCACCTAAGTTCATGGTCCAAAATGCACAGGTATTGTGACAGGAAATTACTGTGAAATGCTCAATGGCCTGCGCGGGCTGAGGTTGGCCCTGGAATCTTAGTACCAGTATTCAGTAATTAGTGTAGCCTAATTGATCCAGTGATGTGCAATTAACCTTTGACCTTCAAACATTAGCTGTACAAACACTGTGTTTCCATGAATGCCACATTATTCCGAATTAATTAATCGTGTTTTGTGGTTTGTACGGACTTATGGTTGCGGTTTTATTGATGTAACTATTTCCATTAGGCGAATAAAAAATTCATTAGCATTATGGTGGAAACGCAGTGGAGGAATGGCAGCAGTAGTAGTAGTAGTAGCAGCAGCAGCAGTAGTACTATTAGTATTAGTAGTAGTACTAGTAGTATTAGTAGTAGTACTAGTAGTAGTAGTAGTAGTAGTAGTAGTAGTAGTAGTAGTAGTAGTAGTAGTAGTAGTAGTAGTAGTAGTAGTAGTAGTAGTAGTAGTAGTATTAGTAGTAGTAGTGTAGTAGTAGTAGTAGCAGTAGTAATAGTAGCAGTAGTAGTAGTAGTAGTAATAGTATTAGTAGTAGTAGTGTAGTAGTAGTAGCAGTAGTAGTAGTAGTATTAGTATTAGTAGTATTAGTAGTAGCAGTAGTAGTAGTAGTAGTAGTAGTAGTAGTAGTAGTAGCATTAGTAGTAGTAGCGGTAGTATAGTAGTAGCGGTAGTAGTAGTAGTAGTAGTAGTAGTAGTAGTAGTATTAGTAGTAGTAGTAGTAGTAGTAGTATTAGTAGCAGTCAAATTTGTAAGTTGCAGCTCCAGGCATGGCAGAACAAGTTGAGTAAATTATATTCAGTAGAGAACACGAAAAGTTGGACAACTCTTCATAATATTTCCTCAATTAATAGATTTTTTATGGTTAATTAAGCTTAGGTTACAAATTGCAGTCTTACAGGCTAGAGTTTATAGTGCTAGTGGAAACTACCCAAGGCTGATCTCTGTATTGTAACATTAGCAACTAGACTCTGTAGTACTGATGGTTCGACTAAATATCTTATAGTATTTTGTGGAAGTGAGCATGGGTGTAACCATGGCAACCGGAAGTCGCAGCAAATCAATCACCAAGAGCTCATCAATCAGATATTCTACAAAAACCTTCACTAAGCATATAGTAGCTGCAGATAGTTAGCATGTTTGGTTATCTTTTGATATCAACATGGAGAGAGAATTCAAAATTTAGGTCAACGCTGCAGATAAATGATGGAAAATAACCCTTTCAAATCTCAAATGCAGAGCAATATCTACTCTGAGGCTATGAGAATAGGTTCCTAGGTGAAGTATTGTGGATTACACAGTAGATTTGAATCTATCAACAGTTCACTACACAAAGAGTAAGCAACTCCGACTGTGTAGGGATATTCGTTGAGGCCTCTTTGAACAAACACGTTACTAATTACTAGATAGCAGAGCTACAATATGAATGGCAGCAGGGGTAAAGTGTAGAGGTCGGCAAGAGTTGTTACCAATGCTGCATAGTCAGTAGAGACATTTATGGTGGTTAAACTAGAATCTAGATAATTTGACAGCACCACTAGAATATCTGTCAATACTATGCAGCACTTCATTGACTACAAGAATTAAAACCACCCAATGATAACAACATATCTTAGTCAAATAGATCTTAGTCAAGCAGTCAAAATACTCTTAGACCGCTGTAACCAAACTTGTTCAGAGATAAGCAAAATTTCATGAACAAAAAGTCACAAGCATGACGCTGCCCATTTGCTATTCTGGAAACAGAATTTCCGCTTAAATGTCAACCAAAGGTCAACCGTGAAAAAAGTAGAGTGCTTTTAACCGAGAATTACATAATAGAAAATATTCAAGCTACAACAAGAGTGTATCTGAAATTATGATTGCGTTAACAGTTTTGTATCAGTCGAGTGGAACTTAAACAATTGTCACTGGATTTTCCTATGAGCTTTTAGTAACATAAAATACTTCTTTTTACTGAAATAGATGAACAGATACCATCATCTTAAAGTTGCGATCTACATTTTATAAGTGAAGATGCATAGGTAAACCCACAGATATACCACAAGTAAGAGACCTTCATAAAACCCGCAAGTGAATAGATGAATGTGACAGATCATATGTCAATTCTGTGAATAATAAATTAGTTGGTATATACACTGTGCTAGGTCTTTTTTTACACATACCAGTTGACTATTTAATATTCCACAGTTGACTAAACACCTTTTGCACTTCCTGAAATTTCATTCCACTCTTAAGAGTTGGGTAAAATGAGGCATGGCAAGTAAATTAAGCATCTGTTACTGCAGTAATGAAAAACTAAAATTATGGCAATGGTAATAAGAATTGGTAATTAGTTACTGCAGTGTTTGAATTCCCAACTGCTTATTATAAATGCTGCCATCTTAAAAGTATACTGTGAGGGAGTGATGACACCAGTAGTATCGGTCTACAAAATGTAACATAAATCCAACAACTTTCCAAGTAGTGGCTTCCTTTATAAAACATAAACAGGAAATTGTTTGACTTGTACCTGCCAGCAATCACTTAGCATTACACCTATAAGCACTTCAGCCGAATCCGCGACATTTCACAAATGACAATTCAAAATCACCTATTTCGAAAAAGACAATTCCCAAATTGACAATTCCTAAATTGACAATTAATAAATTGACTTTTAGAAAAAAGACATTTCTAAAGATGACATTTCACAAAGGATACGGCCCAGCCGGGTGTGAGCTCGACCGGGTCGAGAATAAGTTAATATAAACGTGGGCAATTGCAGATTAGGACTGTTTGGTAGCTAACACTACTTCCGTAATAGCCTAACTTATACGGGGTTTATATTTGTTGCTGAAAGCTTTAAATCTTGTCAATTTCAAGTTGAAATAATTACTACTTATTTACTTTTACTTTTATACTTGTATTATTGCGTGATGTTATTATGTACATTTTATGTTATTTAATTTTATTAACCGTATTTCATTAGTTAAAACTGAAAAGTAAGAAGAAAATGAAATACAGTTAATAAAATTAAATAACATAAAATGTACATAATAACATCACGCAATAATACAAGTATAAAAGTAAATAAGTAGTAATTATTTCAACTTAAACTTGTTTTTGAATTGACATTTGTGAAATGTCGTGTCACCCTTCAGCCAGCTGCTGGTACCAACTGCTGGCACTATAAGTGCTGGTGCATGCCCACCTTGACCCAGCTAGTTTACACGAGGGGGACATAAATAAACCAGCTGAGGGAATGTCATGACACAGCACATTGCTTAGTGATTAACACTAATCTGGTAGGTAATCCTTGTAAGTCTGTCATAGTCTTGTTATAGTTCACTACTATACGCACTATGGAAGGGCAGGTGTTGGTGCAGTGGATTGTGCTCAAATGGGGTAAGTATTATATTTTAAACCAGTTGGAATTCTCAATAAAGTAATTTGAATTTCCTAAGCTGGAAAAGTGTAACCACCACAACACAGGGAAACTCTCTGTACTATTAGTAGGGAAACTCTCCACAGTACTATTAGCAGGGAAACTCTCTACAGTACTATTAGTAGAGAGACTCTCTACAGTACTATTAGTAGAGAGACTCTCTACAGTACTATTAGTAGGGAAACTCTCTACAGTACTATTAGTAGAGAGACTCTCTACAGTACTAGTAGTGCTATGACCTAGACTGACTGTACTGCCATACCAAGATTTCTCAAGTTTAAAAACTCAAAGCAACTTAAGACTTCTAAAAAAACATCTAAAAATAGTAGTTGAGTTGATGAACAATGTTATCAGCCACGTGGAAAGAGTGTGGTTATATGCTGGTATAGTAGCTTACGTGTTCCACTCAAATATCATAAGGCTAAGGAGTGTTGTAATTATTCTAAACTGGGTAGTTTCAATTTCCACTTCTAACTGAAGTTGACTTAGGGACGAACAGTGAAACTGGGGCTATATGAAATCGAATGTTGCGTTTAGGCTATAATATATAGGACTATATCAACATCATAACAGAAAGGAAACGTTTATGACTAATAGTCAACAGAAAATCTGTATGTGATACAGATGCTCATTTCTCAAGTCTATACGTAGGGCAAGTCTATTTAACCTCTGACACACTTACAAGAACACAAGTTTTCTACTTATACTGTCAAGCTCTTCGATTGTTTATACAAAACTTTGGGGTATGCCGTGCAATTTCTAAAAAAAATGTTCAAATTAAGCTAATATCTCTGCTTATTGGTCTGTACCTACTTTATAGTGGTTGTGTTACTTGATTCAAATATAATTCATGTCACAGTAAGCTACAAGAAGTTTACTGCCGGAGTACTAGTGCAACTATAACTACTAGTTAACTTAATTAATTCTTAGATAGGCAGATGTATTTGCCCACTTATAGCCTAATTTAGTTATAGCTCGAAGCAAAAAGTTATCATCACTTTGTATGCGATGACTTTTTATTGATGTGTCGAACGCATTGCTGGGAACTTTTTCAAGGCATATAAACCATGTCATTTATATTGAGGTTATAGAAGTAAAAATATCAATAAAGGCCATCAAAGCCCAGGTTGTGTTTTTTTATCTTATTCTATTCGTGTAATTCGGTTATGACTATCACAACGACTGACGCAATGAGTCACAGTATGGCTATATCTTTGCCTTGAAATCAATCTACTAGTACTAGTACTAGCCAGCTCTGCACCTCAACATTTGATAACATCAGTAAAGAAGAGTTAAAACAGTTATAATTGTATAAAAAAATGAAATGAAAATGAATGAAAGTTTCAATATTGGGAAACACAACCCAGCATGTCAGCATTCATTCCCAATTTATGAAAATGATTATATTTTTACTTGTAGTTCTCATATACATGTTACTGTTGGTATACTAGTCACGCAACAGCAGAGAAGATAGATATAAGTAGAGGCTTATGATAATTAAAATCAAATGAGGTTAAACTTACGGAATCGAAACCAGATGGCAGTAAATCCTAAGGTGGCAATAAAAGCTATTTGTTTCAACCTGACGGCTTTCATTGTCTAGTTTCATCTGAGCAGACAAGCGTTAGGGAGAGCTTTCCTCGCAGCAGACAACGTAGTCAACGTGACTTATTAACATTCATTCGTATATTAACTATAATGATGACACATCGAGTGTACTAGGCAATAGCTTCAGCCAATCTACAATCAAGAAGCTTATGAACTTATCAGTGGCTACACAGATAACGGAATGCAGGTGTTGGAGAACTAACTTGTAAAAACAATACATGTCACGGTAAGAAGTGGAGTTTTGCTCAGCTTGGAGCTATAATTCTTGGTTATATCGGGTTTGCATGGGTTCGAAGATATGAAGCTTTATTCTATAGTTGAATGATTTCTCATGCTACAAAACTCCATTAGACCTAGCTAAGTCATCAATGGTTCTGTTCGAAAAGTCTTAGAGTAGGCTGGAGCCTAAAGCTTATATAAACTAGAAAGCAACTCCGATCTAGTGTGTAGAGTGGCCGATGTGGTATCAGTATTTCGAATATGATATGCCAAGGAAATCATTGCAGATAATATCACAGGCATAGTCATTGTTCATTGGCTATCAATGAGCATAATAAAAAGAATTTATTTGATATGATCCTCCTTTCAGTTAACTCAAAAGATTCTGCATAAAGATTTTTCCAAAATTCAAGATGGGAAATTCTGAAAAGATCATTTGAACTCATCAACAAAAACAATATGAACATTAAGTGATTAACTATAGCCATATGCCCAACATATAGAGCAGGCATTATAAGACTATAAACATTTTGGAAATTGGAAATTAAGTGGAGTTGTCTACCCAGCCAGAGAACAAACCACTGCGTGGTGTAGAGAGCTAAGCAAGCAAGTATGGAACTTATATTGACATTGATAATTAGTGGGATATGACTGCCATTCACCAAAGTTGGCAAAAGTGCTTTTTTTTAAACTGCAAAATAGGCAGTTCTCGGGTAATATAGTATCTAAAATAGAATGGTGTAGTTTAAGTTAACACCCACTGTGCTAATAGATGCTAATTTTGTTTGCTTGCAATCAACTTGTATATTATACATACCTGACTACATTGAATACAATATAAAATGCTTAAGCATCATATAACATTAATAAGAACAGATGCAAACCTGTACTTGTGAGAATGTACTTTAAGTTTATAATCCATAAACAGTAAGTTTGTACCTTGGGTAAAAGCAAAAGTGAAGAATTGCTCTTGTCTGCACTCGAAAAGACTTGTACTGTGCAACTGCAACATATAATCTTATATTTTTTACAGTACTTAGTTTCAGTTACCTAGATATTTCAAATTTAATTGCTATCGTTGCAGCATTCTTAATGTTTTACTTTATGAAATAATTTAGGTGAAAACGTGACCCTGGTGCATGTAACTAACAGAACAGTTTAGTTAAGTTTAGCCACGCTAAGAGGAAAATATGTTAGAACGTTGCGTTAGACGTTATGCATGGCACAAGGTAAAAGGGGGTTTGCTTTGCTTATTTATAATAGGAAGGTACTAGCCTGTAATGATATATACATACATACAGCCCATATGTACGGACATACATATAGTCTTATACATATAAATATGTTACATATTTGTGTGCGTGCATGCATGGGTGTGTATGTCATCGTCAGTGTTTGTAGATATGTGATCTTTTATTATATTCATTTAATATCAATTCCATAGACTTTCAACATCTATTGCAAGCAAGAATTTCACAAACCATCATAATTCTTATACGTTCTTTGAACAATTAACTAAAACATAATTCACATTTTTCTAGTTTATTTAAGGAAAGATAACTCCTAGCACTCAAAACTATTGGATGCTGTAAAATAATGCTTTGCTTTGCTAATTTGAAGATACCAGCGTACAGTATAGTATCCAGTAAGTGTGATGCTATCATGATTCTAAAAAGAATGACATATTATTGCATTGGGTTCATTAAAAATAATATACACCAATATGTTATTTTTGAAATTGATTTTTCAATATCAGATTTAAAACTTTGAAGAGAGCAAATAAGTCATGGTAACACAACTTCTTTGAGTAAACTATTCTCTACAACGCACTAAAATGATAGAAATTAATTTTATTGAATACCGTTACAAATACACAGTGTATATAAATAAAATATAATCGAATATATATATATAAACTTTCGTCAATTGCTGCAAAATTTGAAACACAAAATTTGTTATCAACAAAATAAACACAGAAAAAGCAACAGTATCATTCTTTTCCATACTTAAGGTACGTAATGAATATTAAAACTGTTAACTAGTACAGAATGGGTTTATAGACAACAATTTTACTTGAAAAGTGCACAAAAATACAATTAGCAAAATAAATATTAGGCATGAGTATGGTATTGTGGGATATTTAAATATACAATTGTTATATGATACTGAATATAGCAATGAGCCATCAACAAGAAAGGGGGGGGGGGGGCAGCGATGAATTGCGGTTAATTTAAGACAGTTAAAGGCCCATCTTAATTTGTTTTCAGTTAACTCCCATATAAATTTATACATCATTTGTTTGTGAAAACTTTTATTAACAGAAATATACTGATTGGAAACACTATTCAATTACAGCAAGTCTCTCATAGTGACAATCACTGTGACTGTCACTATGAGTAAATCACTATGAGTAAATCACTGTGACTGTCACTATGATTAAACTCCTATGAGTAAATCACTGTGACTGTCACTATGATTAAACCACTATGAGTAAATCACTGTGACTGTATTACTGCAATTACATCACTATGAGTGAGCCACTGTGAGTAAATCACTGTGACTGTCACTACAAGTGAATCACTGTGACCGTCACTATGAGTACATCACTGTGACTGTATCACTGCAAATACATCACTATGAGTGAGTCACTGTAAGTAAATCAATGTGAGTAAGTCACTGTGAGTAAATCACTGTGAGTGATTCACTGTGATCATGTGAACATATGATGGAGTAGAACTGAGAGAATGAAGTGAAAGACGACTCCTAGTCATTCATGGTAAGAAGAGCGTTGATAGTAGCGTCTCGGTTACCCCGCTGAGACTCGGCTACGGATTTTATCACCTCCATGTCGATATTGGGAAACATGTCTTTGCATTGATTCAAATCATCTTCTGACATCCTCGGAGGGGGTGCTCTTGGGACCTGCCCGCCTTGTCCTTGAACAACTGGTTGCTGGACCATAGCCTACGAAAACAAAGCACCCATTTTAAATAACTTGAGCTAAATAAAACATGGCAAAGTTTTACATTTTTAAAACAAATTATCCTGTTTGTTATTTTAAATACATCTGGCTAAATTAAATATTTAAAATATATATCCAACTGCTACCCTGAAACTAGTTGGCCAACTTTCATATTCAACACATTAGATTGTATCTTGGTCTCTCCAGTTAACATGATGAAAATACAGCCTTTTAGCAGACGGATTTGCAGTCACATGATTTAGTATTTCCAGAGACAAGGTTTAGAGTAATGAAATTACTAGATACAGCAGAGTGATACCGTAGAGTGAAACGTACCGGTTGAACCATAGCAGGGTAACCTGGTTGAAATGCGGGCTGATATGCGGGGTACATCCCGGGGGCACCCGGCATCATCACCACTTGGGGCATAACTGCGGGCTGCTGTGCAACTTGCATCGGGTCAGAAGGCTACAAATACAGGAGACTATGGCTAAATAACATTCCAGCACGGCTTTGACATGCAAGAGTGAGAGCTAGTAGAAAATATCAGTAGGTTTCATAACTTTCTAAATCTCTTACTGTGGGTAAAGCAACTCCCAATCTAAAGATAATAACACACTCAGCTAAAGGGAACTAACAAAATTGTAACAAAGTAAATTTGCATTAAAATAAATTATACACCAAATTATGGAGAATAATTTTGATTCACAGCAAAAAAGGCAAGAAGGTCAAAGTTTAAGAATGCAATTCAAACACAACCCTACTAGAAATACGTCGCTGCCTAGAAATCACAGCTGCTTCAAGTATCGACAGCATGCGGCAGCCATTTGATGGTGTTTCTGTATTACCCACCTTGTCTAATGAATAGAGTCAGGGGAGAGAAATCCTTATATTGTACTATTTACTTAAACTTGGCTATCATTTACTTAAACTTAAACTATCATGACGTTGTTAGACATGAAGACTGGACTTACAGTAAAGGAAAATATCAGGTTTATCATTCCTTCCTGACCGTCTCCTTGTTTACCAGAGAGCTTGTACCAATCGTCCACTACTTCCCCTCCGTTGAGCGCCACGTCGGGTATGTCTATGTACGCCCACGCAACTCTGTCGTCTCCTGTGAACGTCTTCTGCAAACAAACACAGTATTACATAACACCAGGCAGCGGAGAACGTACAGCATACTAAACTACGTGACAGCTAAATACAATATAAAATAATATATAAACAAAAAGGATAATGTAGCTTTCGAACAATAATTATGACAATTTATTAAACAAGCAAATTACAGAAAAATTTAGTATCTAAAACTAAGACCCAAACAGTGCGTTAACCAAATGCTTGTTTGTGCATACACCTCCATACTGGAGACGCGACTAGTACCTAGGTCAACCAATCAGCTGCATATTACTAAAACTGGCGGATTATGACCAATTAAACGTGTTCTCTCAATACCAGATGACATCAAGTGACATAGTACCAAAGATACTGTAATGGCACCAAAACACATCAATGGCAGTCATCACAGAACAGATATGAAAACACTCAAGTCTAACCAAGTTGCTAGACACTTACTTCATCAAAGATCTCGATGTAGGCGTTAGTAACACCGTTGGGCAGATAACTACAAAATACAAAATGACTGTGGAATACACAACTTAGGATAAATTCAGATTAGAGAATGCAGTTTGACAGCTAATTCAACCTCTCCCAGGCATCTAACACTCAAAGAAACACAGAACCTGTTGCATCACTGGTACCAGCAAAGTTTTGTGCTACATCAAAAAGCACATCTTGCTATTTTTTATATCAAACCAGGAATATTAAATTATTTACAAGAAAAGTTACAGATGAGTAAATTTCTTAGAGTGAGGGCTAAGGTTGAGAACTCTTAAATTAGTTGAAAGTGGTCCACCCACCCACCCACCCATCCCAGGTAGCACAAGTAGGAAAGGCACCAAGGCTAACTGAGTAGAGATAGAGAACTATGGGCAAAGAGTTAGTTTGACTATAAAATTACTTGACTATTTGATTGTCCCTTTTGTTTATGGATATCATTAGTATTGGGGCATAGAGTTTACCATTGCACTGTTTAGTATTAGGGCATAGAGTTTACCATTGCACTGTTTAGTATTAGGGCATAGAGTTTACCATTGCACTGTTTAGTATTGGGGCATAGAGTTTACCATTGCACGGTTTAGTATTGGGGCATAGAGTTTACCATTGCACTGTTTAGTATTGGGGCATAGAGTTTACCATTGCACAGTTTTGTTCCAACGAGGAGTTTTCCCCCCGCTGCTTGCTGTGGGAGTCTCAAAGACAGCGTGGCCAATTCTAATCCTACAGTACGGGTCCATCTTAGTGATGCTGTAGTTCTTAACTAGCTTAGCCTGTAACACAAGGTGTCAGCCATCAGTAAGACAAGGTGTCAGCTATCAGTAATACAAGGTGTCAGCTATCAGTAATACAAGGTGTCAGCTATCAGTAATACAAGGTGTCAGCCATCAGTAACACAAGGTGTCAGCTATCAGTAAGACAAGGTGTCAGCTATCAGTAAGACAAGGTGTCAGTCATCAGTAATACAAGGTGTCAGCTATCAGTAATACAAGGTGTCAGCCATCAGTAACACAAGGTGTCAGCTATCAGTAATACAAGGTGTCAGTCATCAGTAATACAAGGTGTCAGCCATCAGTAAGACAAGGTGTCAGCTACAGTAAGACAAGGTGTCAGCCATCAGTAATACAAGGTGTCAGTCATCAGTAATACAAGGTGTCAGCTATCAGTAATACAAGGTGTCAGCTAGAGCATGTTTCAACTTCTCTCTATAGACAAATGCTATTCCAAACTTGTTCAGTTATTTTGCTACGAAATAAAAGCATTAAAATTTCTAACCTATAACACTGGTTAGCATGGGATCTGATTAAACTTAGCACCCACGATGGAAGTTAATGGAATACCTGGGCTATGCTGACGCTGAGTCTACCTTTGACATTTGTGGGGAGGTGCACACCGCCGCCCACCCCGGCAGCAGGATACGTGACCTGCTGGGCTTGTAACATCCTGGCTGTCATCTCATCATTGTACTGCTGCTGTGAGCTGAGAGAAGACGACTGAGGGACTCGCAGAAAGTCCGCTGGCAGATCTCCGACAACCACCTAGACGGCAGCATATATAGGTACTTACTTACTTGTGTACTTACATACAGAATTTAAAATCTCAAACTATTACACTCAGTCACCCTCAACTCCAAGCTGCTTACAGAAGAATATTTATATAATGTGTATTTACATACTTATAGGCCCATACATTTGTATGTTTATATAGTTTGACAGTGATTTATTTATATAAAAAAGTTAGTTATAGTACACATTTCTAAGTAATATTCGGGTATTTTACTATTAGATAATATATTAGTCATCCAATAATTATAATGCTTTAAATAATTTCAATCAATCAATCAATCAGACAGCATATTAAATTATTCAATAGACCATTAGTCATTAATTTGATATCAATCAGTTGACTTGAATTGGTTCTTAAATTATGATATATTATATATTTATTATCTACTATAAGCCAATACATAATTTAGCATATAATATTATCTATAATATACATTAGTATATATTATATTATATTATTTCAACTGAAATATATTTCACAAACAAAAGAGAATAATAAACACTCAACGATCTCAAGCCAGATTGGTGGTAAGAAACCATTTTGTTTGGTATTTTTTAGAATAGCTATTCAACATTCTAACAGTTTATCTCTGTGATCCAACAGAGCATATATACTGATATTATACAGTGAGTTTAGTAAACAGCCCTTAATATACTATACACTGAAACCTCAACTAGAAATAGATGGTAAAATAACCTTGCCTTTAGGAAACCTTTGTGGTTACTTAAAGGCAGGTATATTTCACACCCAACTCTAACCAAATCAGAACTACACAACTAACACTCACAGTTATGACTGTCAACATTGTATGTTATGTCAGAACACTCTTCTATGGCAACCGAATAACATGTGACACTAACTCACATTAGCATCTTTCAACCGCGTCACCTGACTCCCAGTCATGTGACCAGAATTATTACTCAACTACGTAGCTGTACCATATTTTCACAAGTATGCCAAGGTAGAGGTGCAATTCTGCACTGTATACTTGCATTGATGTATGCTACTGTAGCAAATAGCACTGCACTATACTACTACTACTACTACTACTACTACTGCTGCTACTGCTACTGTTGCAAATAGCACTGTACTACTACTGCACTGCTACTGCTACTATTACTAGTGCTACTACTACTACTACTGCTACTAATACTACTACTGCTATTACTACTAATACTACTACTACTACTGCTGCTGCTGCTGCTACTACTACTACTGCTAATACTACTGCAACTACCACTACTACAACTACCACTACTACTGCTACTAATACTACTACTGCTACTACTACTAACACTACTACTACTACTACTACTATTGCTGCTGCTGCTACTACTATTAGCTACCTCAATTCTACACCTTCTCATTTTTTATTGATAACAGTATTTGATAATAGAAAGGTTATCATAGCTTGACTAAATAATTTTGTTATTGTTTTCTTTGCTGAGCGACAGTCTTAGTCTAGCAATTTGAATCAAGTATTATACATCAATGAGTAGACAAACCTTATTGGGGATTAACTACAATAAGCTAAAATGTAACTGCACAAGATTAGTGTAGGGTTAATGTCACTTAAAAACCCTCATATTTGACAGAAAATGATGACAGGTTACGTAAGCTAAAACCCAGTCTGTTAATTGTATCATAATCTTTATAAAACTGAAATGGGGTAGAAGATAACAAGTGTGCAACAGCTATTTCACTTTGATGAAGTGTATCTTAAAATAATACAATTACTTTTAGCTAGTTTTTCTTTATCACTACAACCAATAATTCACATTTCTAATTGCATTAATCTAACTCAATTTCACTATAAAAATTCTCATAACATGTTTTACTTTCAATTTATTGCGTTACAAAAATAAATATAAAATACCAAAATGGGCTATCCAATTTTGTTACCAAAATAAATTGTGTTAATAATGGTAACATATTCAAATTCTAACAATCATTCCTCTATGATGAAATAATCAGCATTGAATGTAATACGGTGATGGTTATCAGTAATTGCAAGACCAATTACTTCAACATACCTGCCCCCTAGGGGTTTGTTTGGTGGTGAGTGACATTCTAGCTGGATGGTGCTTTGAACTTAGCAGGTTGAGATCAAGATATCAAAGACTACTTTAAATCTTGTTTTCTTACTTTTATCTGTGATGCTAAAAGCAGAAGTTTAGGTTTTAGTTGGAACATTATCAAATAGCACTTTGATGCACTAAAAGTAAAAAAAAATATTTTAAAAGCTTAAGCATTATCGTAAATGAAATTACACAGGTTGGGTTTCATATTCAATTTTAAAATCCATTCAGTTTATTTTTAGTTTCCTATTGGTATTACTACTACGATTAGACTTTGTGTTACTACTGCCACTACTACTACTACTACTACTACTACTACTAATCTTACTAAGAGTGCTTATATGGAATTCACCAATTATTATAATTATTACGTTCAGTTTTACTATGAGCTGGTACCCTGGCCCTTATCTACATGAACACAAAACTTACTACAAGTAGAAAACAAATTTAAACTTAAGGACAAGCTAAAGCTAAAACTAGTAAAAGTGCCTCCTACTACTAGTGTGAACTACTCATTTGGCTTCAGGTGAATAAGATGATACTCATGACCATCAAAACCTTAAAACAAAATTCAAACTCTATATGAATATAGTAAAACTAAACACAGCCCACAGAAAAGGCATAATGATAATCACTATAATTTAAATTATTACTATGAGTATGAGCATCGAAATCACAACGAGAAATCAGATCAAATATCAGAAGGCAGAATCAGAATGAATAAATGATATCCAATAAGGCAATTTGAATATGATTATCAATACTCATATTCAATTTTATAACAATAACATGAACCGGAACTGATCATGAACTTTAAATTCTGTTAATTCAGAATGAAAACTTACTAATATTAATAGTAATACTAATAGTATTACTATAAGTATTAGTAATAATACCAATATTATTATTAGTAATACTAATACTAATAGTAATAGTAATACTAATACTACTAATAGTAATACTGATAGTAAATGTAATACTTGTAGTTGTAGTTGTTTTACAATTACTGAATTAGTATTACAGTCACAGTGTGAAAGTAAAATAACAGTTGCAAATATAGTCAAACTACTTTAGTAAATATAATTGCACAGATTCATTAAACTAAACTAGTTGCAATTCAGCAAGTTTAACTTGTTAAGCCTAATAGTAATCTTAATATTATCAAATGTTGATTGTTTCAGTCAAACTCAAAGTGAAAGTGCAAGCTAAAATTTTATTAAATCATTATAGTCATAAAGATAAAACTAGTAGTCTGCAAACAAAAAGAATTACTAAAGATTTGTCATGAAAGTCGTTAAGTAACATCTCGGACTATTGTTTTGTGTAGTACTAGATCTTGGAACTCTTCCGAAGAAGTCAGGAAGGTGTTAAAGGTCCACAAACATGGATTAAGCATAGTCTTGAGAACACGCGCTACAATTGTTCATTAAAATTAGTTGTCTCCACTATTTACGCTGTAAGACAACACCTCAAAACAATTAATTATACTCTTGTAGAAATATCTAAAATTTGAAATAATATTGGCATTTATAGGATATTATTAGTTATTACATAATTACTGATTAACGTAGACGTATAACAATCGACATATATGTCATCTTTAAACAGTGTACAGCTTTGTAAAGAAAAAAAGGCAGCAGCAAGCTAATGCAAATTGCTGCATTTTATCTCCAGTGTTAAATTCGACAGATTGGGAACAGTGTACCTGTACCATATGAGCCCGCGTAAAATATTTCTACTTTCAAGGATTGCCAAAGGCATTAAATAAGAAATAGTCGTTTATTAAAGCCAAGAATTATGTTGCAATAACTAGTAAAACAATGAATCAAATACAGTAATGAATGTGAGTGGCAATGATATATTATTTTATACACAAATGCACAGAAAACGATTTAATAGTATGATATGTGATAAAATTCATTATAACAGTCATAAAATGAGTAATAAGCAATATAAAACAATAATGTACATAAGCAGTTTAAGGTAGAAAAATATAAGCCAGATCTGATTATTCCAGCTGCATTAAACATAATATAAATAAAAATAGTGACTAAGGAATGAATAAGATGTATTCTATTGAAAACTTCACATAATATATAGTATTGTGATATTACATAATAACATATAGTATTACATAATATCATATAATATTACATAATAGCATATAGTATTACATAATAACATATGATATTACATAATAACATATAATATTATGTGATATATAGTATTACATAATAGCATATGATACCATGTAACATATAGTATTACATAATAACATGTAGTATTACATAAAAACCTAGGTACAATATTACGTAACATGTAGCAGAGTACTATATAATAACATATAATACATAATAACGTATAAGATTATGCATACTATGTCATATAAATAGTAGTATTATGAATATTTGCACAAACAAAGCCATTGTACAGATAGGGCTGTAAATTATTCTGCACATTTAGCAATAACATAATAAATATATTATATAATTATGTCACATTGATTTAAATTACTACAAAGTATAATAAAATAAAAATGTGTTAAAGCTTGTCCAATTTTCACCATATTAGTATTATTATAATGATATAACACATATATACTAATTACAGAGAAAATGACATCACGTGATATGTAATTAGAAGGCACTTCTGCAAGCAGTACTATTAACATATCAAATCTTTTATTTTGTTTTTATCCTTCTTTCTTCGTTTTCTAATCATGTCTAAAATATCCAAAATTTCTGTTACTTGCTAAGCATAGTAGGTGAAAAGAAAGTAAACACAGTAAATATATACAGTAACAGTAAGTTAGAATATAAGTAAGTATGATAAATACATACAGTAAGTTAACACAGAGAGTATATTGCATGGTAAGTAGTCTATTGTAAGCAGAAATGAAAAATAGTATGTAAATGCAATTAAAATAACTAACTTTAAAATTTAAACAATTGTTTGAATTTTAATTAGGATTGTAACAGTAAGATTGGAATAAACTAGAGTGCTGGTGCCTTTTAACACACTGCATACCACAGCTTAAGGTGAAAAGTTTAGCATGGATCTAACAACAGATATCATTGCAATACGGGGGTAAGTACAACGGTGAATATCAAACATATACCTGTATACGCCATTTCGTAGTATTCTCTACTAAATTGCAAAATTAAAAGTTATCAAGTTATTTTGTTATCATGAGCAAAGACTTTATTACTCTTTAACTACAACTCTGATGACATTGCAACACCCTTATTACTTTACAAAAGATATTTTACCTGTCACCACAAAACAGGGGATGTATATAAAATTTTGAAAACTCATTTATTACTATGGAGTGATAGAGTAAACTTTCCCAAACATTTAGCACTTTATTTGAAGTCTCTAGTGCAAATAGAACTCGAGATATTAATATTTAAAAACTTTAGTGTTTTAGAATTTCAATAATGCGGTCTAAAGTTAGCAAGTCTGGAATAAGTTATACAATTATTTGTTTACAATTATCAAGTCTTGGCGAAGAGCCTTTGTATAATAAGAATAGTGACAAATTTGGTATTCAATTATTGGTGAAAATTTGAGCTTTCTAGTCAACTAGGTCTTATGTTGCCCATTATATTATTATATTATTATATTATATAATATATATTATATGCTCATTATATTGTTATATTATACTATGTTCAACAACGAGTGTTGATTTCTATCATCCAAAAGTTACGTAATCATCATGAAATTGATGATGTCATAGGATCTATGAAATGAAATATAGCTAAGAACCAAGAAGAGATTAAAACTGGTTTATTGAAGATTATCACCTGATTCTGTGAAACCACACTGCCTCATGCAACATCTGTTCTTTCTTGATATCTTTTTACTGCAGTCACACTCTATCGGCTTGCAATCTAGCTTACCATTCTATGAGACAGAAAAGCAGACAACTCCAGTCTATGCATTGGAAATAGTATATAAAATATAATATATAATATAACATTATATAAAATATATATAATATAACATTATATAAAATATATATAATATAACATTATATAAAATATATATAATATAACATTATATAAAATATATATAAAATAATATCATATGTAATGTATTATAATATTAATAATAATATAAAAAGTATATAATATTATATAATATAAAAAGCACATTATATAACTTCATTATTTTGCCTAAAGGAAATTATTAAAAAAATCATAACTCCCAAGAAGCTCATAAACAGAAATTTGCTAAATATTGAAAAAGGAAAATTTGTAAAAAGTTTGATCATTTTTGAAGATCAAAAATATTTTTAAAAGACTGTCAGCTCAGTTTTAGATACACAATATACTACCTAACAAGAGACCATAACTCTTAGTACATTCTTCTGCTACTCACATTGCACGTGCACACAACTTTTCCATACATGCCGAGTGTGGCTATTTCAGGGTTAAAACTCTCCCCGTTGGCGTACTGAAGATTTCCGACAGTACACGAACTGTAGCTGTCGCTATCTCCTTGCATCCTCGACAGATCTGGAGCACTTTGACCTTGACCCAATCCAGCCACACCTGTGGACGCTGTAAACACACAGACAGTATCTTTCTATATGCATATGAATGTAATATTTTGGTGATAACTTTATTATAAGGTAAATGAACAATTAACTGTAACAGTAAACTAACTTTTACACGACGGGCAACATTCTCCGGGTAACACTTCCTGATGTCTTTCGGAACAGGAAAGGGCGGGGCATGCGGTCTGCTTGCAGTCATACCCATCTCCATCACTCTGAAAATGTGCATTTCTATTTACAAACAGCTAAGATCATCTTATGGCACACTTCAAATTGTTTAGACTTAGGACCTAAGAGCTAGACATAAATATATTCACCTAATTGTAGAATTGTAAGCACTTAGTAAACGAATCAGAATACTCAATGCATTATCACAGCGTCAGTCATGTTTCCTTCACAGGTGCATCAGACTGAATTGCCTCATGTGGCAAACATTTATATCATAGATAAAGAAGAAATTTGTTTATCTATCTCCATGACTACCAGAATATCTAAAACAAGATATTGTTTATCTATCGCCATGACTACCTTGCAGAAGCAGACGGCGCACTTGAAGTAGCCCCCGGGGTGCATGAAGGGGTGCCAGACGGTGCCGACAGCGTGATCCCGATGGTCTCCCGGGAAGAAGCAGGTCTTGGAGGTGTTATCTGCAGCCTTAGGGCACGCCGGGCAGCATTCTCCGGGCAGGGTGACTGGGCTAGCGCATTCTACCACAGGGCATATCACAGGGTGGCATTGGGCCTTGTTCCTCTACACAAGATAACAAAAGAAGATAAAATGTCAGCAGAGAATAAAAGGCAGCAGCTGCCGAAATGAGTTGCTTGGATAAAATACATCAACTGATTTTATTCAGTGTTTTAAAGTTCAATTGAAAAATTTAAAAATTTTATTTTTATAAAATGAAATAGCAAAGCATTTTATTTAAAAAAAATAAATTTTAAAAATGGATAGTCGGGATCTCAACATATGTTCACTGCTATTTATAAGATTTCAGGCTAAAACTCATTTATATACATTTATAGCTCAGTTTATCAATATTTGAGAGTCGTCTTACTTTACAACTACAAGTAACACAAGCCAAGTTCGAATCCTTGGGTTTCCAGCTTTCTCCGTCAGAGTATATCTTTTTGTCATATCTGCATTTGTGTGCCAAGTCGAGGGGGGTATCCACCCACGCCCCTCTAGATCCTAGTTGTTGATCAGAAGCGGGCAACACGTACCCAGATGAATTTTCAAAGCATGTTTCTGGTATGCTCGCCTGCAACCAATCAAATGCTTTGTAACAATACCCAACCAATCACAAAGAGTGTAACAAAGTTGAGTTACACAATAGTACATGAGTTATTACGCATGCTTTGTAAAATTAGTCATAAACAACTAACAATGTTCATAACAGCATTTATAACTCCGTAGCAACAAATTGTCTTGCCCCAAATATTGAATCAGAAAATAAACCTTAAGTACCATATAGAAGTAATAAGAGATGACTCAAGTACCATGTACAAGTAATAACCAATGACTTGAGTATATTATACAAACAACAACCAATAAAACTGATATTTAAAGCAAATCTCTTAATAATTTAACAAAACCAATTAGTTAAACTAAAAATTACTAAATTTTGCTCTAAAACTATAACTCAGCAAAGAGTTGATGTGAAGTTACCTGCCCATACAGAGTGGCATCTCTAGTAGTGATAGTAAGCATGGGCAAAGTGGAGCCTATCTGAAGGACGTCCATCTTGGATATGTACACCTCCATCTACAAACCATAAACTTATACATCTACTCACTCAACATTATTATACAGAACTCACTCATGCAGGTTTACAGTCACTATTCCTGTGAGAAAACCTGGTGGAAAGAGTTTTTAAAGCAGGCAAGGAGATATTCAGATGAGGCACAGGAACAATTATGACTGGATGCTCTTCCTAACATCACCAGTGGCCTCAGCTGGGGTTCAAACCCATGACTTCAAGCCACAACTCTAACCCCTAGACTACGGCTGCTCCCTCCTAACTTTACATCTACCAACTAAGCGATATTACAATCATTAGCAAACCACCGAGTTTCAACATCTTTATATATAATTGTGAATACGAATACATTTCAGTCATCAACAATATTCACCAGGTTGGTTTCTGTGAAAGTAGCCAATAATTGCTTCTGGTTCCAGTACTGAAGAAAGGCTTGTGTTGAGGCGTCCCTTCTTACCGCAACTCTTGGAACAAGAAGGTCACAGGCTAAGTCACAGTTGGAGCTGTCACACCAAGAGAGCGCGGCCACCCCAGACCTCCCTTCTACCATTAGAGTCTGGGCTACAGTGTTTTAATGTGTAATATAATTACATAATAATAACATTAATATTATGTAATTATCATATTTTATATCAGATATTAAAAATATTAATATCATCTAATTATATTACATAATATTTAATAATATGTAATTATGTTACATGACATTATTATTTGATATTATGTGATATAAATACATAATATTAAATATTAATATTATGTAACATAATTACATAATATTTAATCATAAAACATAGTCGTATTAGCAGAAGAATTGTTAAATGTGAATACTTTTATTAAATTATAAAACTTTCGTGATAAAAACACTTAAGAGATTGGGTAATCCAATGAACTTAGACTGAATTGTAACAACTAACTTGATTGGACAGAAGGAACCAATAGGATTTGTCCTCTCAGAGTACTATTGAGTCTCAGCCTGGTCTGTATATTTATAAATAACTTTCCTTCTAGAAGTTGCTGTATTATCACTCCGTCTGTCTTGTCATACAAACCTTTAACCTTGAGAAATGAAAATGAAATATTAATTATCAATAATTTAATAATAATTATAATTTAATAATAATTATTGATATAGAATATATTAATATATAAAATAGTATGATACATTATAATGTAATTAGGTATATAAAATAATAAATTATTATATATGTATAAACATATATAATAATATAATTTCTAAATATTTTCAGTTGAAAATGCAAAAAAATAAGGCCAGCAAATCTGATTGTACAGCTACTCCACTAAAAACTAATTCAACTAAAGGCCACTTGACTATTATTAGATGATTTCCATGTTGCTAAAACTAATTTAATTAATAATATGTGCATCAAAAACATCAGTTCTATCACATGAGAGAAAAATATCCAGTGAGTGGATTGTGCAAATAATAAATTACTAGGAAAGGTGTTAATTAAAATCAAATAATAATATGTTGTTAATAATTTGTTACAAGATATGTTATGTATTCTTACATTGTAGAACAGTTATGAAGTACAAAACACAAAGCTGGTTAGTTTTAATAAAGTTGAAACTTCCTCCAAAAATAACTTCTAGCAAATGACCATAAAGTATTCTAAAAACCAGCAGATCGGCTGTAGTGGGTCCAAATCTCACCTTCAGAATAGTAGCTTCGTTGAGTTCTCGAACCAGCCGAGTTATTTTGGTGCCTCCGGCGAGAGTGGATCTGTCGGTTTCAATCATAATTTCTGTGATCCTTGACTCAATATCTTTCACCTCTATCTGTAATTCAATATGTCACAGTATAAACTACATCATATTTACAGTAGAGAAGACAATTTTCCACGATAAAAAACCCTCTCTATAATATTATGAAGGTATGATTCAACTTCTATAAGTCTAAGGAAATTTAAAAAACTGCCACAACCGGGACTCGAACCACAGACTTCCAGATTGCAAGCTAGCACACTAACCATTACACTATGGAGGCTACAAGGAATCACAACACTACAGTAAGATGGTTAGTCTACAATCTCACTTGGTAGCTGAGTTGTCCATTGAGAGAAAGGTTGAACTGCGCACTGGCCACCCCTAACGTCCTATACTTAGGAACCGCGTCTTGTCCAGTAACCAGAGCATTGAGTCTGCCACACTTGTGATACACAGTAATGGAACCCGAAAGTGTGATCCCATTAGAGAGAGTAAGTCGGGTGGTCAGTCTACCCCGCCCTAACTGCTTCAAACTAGATGTTGATAACGACTCCCACTTTGTATGAAATTCACTTCCCTGAAACATGAGCAGGAATAGAGGTTATTGAGATTGTCATCAGGGAAATGAACTTAACCGAAGCTGTGTTTAGTTTTCAATGTTTATATACATTTTCACTTTATTTAGTAAAGATCAGCAGATTAGGACTAAACATTAAAGTGCATGTGCTTTAAATTCAGAAAAATTACTACATGGGATAAATTTATAAGCTGATTCTAACTATGCATAGAAAAAAAGTGGGAGAGGGTCCTGCAACATCAAAGCGCAAAGTCATTGTGAAAAAGTCATCATGGTTAGTATACCCAAATTCACTAAAAGAAATAGCAGAGAATATAGCAAATCAAGTAAAACTTTGATTATTGAGTTGTCTATTTCAATACTCTATTAGTTTTGAAGTTTTGAGCAAAAAACCATAAAAAATTAGCAGCTAAATTGTTCAAAATAGCTAAAAACTTGAGATATTGAGTGTGTACTAATTGAAGTAAAATGACCCTCTTAACTTTAGGAGAAAATTTAAAGAAAATCTAATGCTATTAGAAACTCACGTATGAAGAGAATGCCACCATCTCCTCCTTAGTAAACAGAACTCTTCTATCCCGTAGTATCTCCATGGTAACCACATGTTTACCCGACATGGCTGCCCTTGGAGCAACTACCAAACCTCGTATTGCCAGTTCATTGTTAGACAAGACAACTCCCATGTATAAGGATGCAGCATAGCCTCTGGTCTCTGTGTTCGTCAACATGGATGAGAAAGTTTCTGCAGAATTGAATGAGGAACTAAAACTCTGAGACTACGCAACAAAGTTTTCTAGTCAACAGCCTGGAGGCAGCAGAACCCACAATGCACTGCAAGCTGAATTTTTATTGAAAGCATTTTCAAAAATGCAGCACGTAAAATATCATGTTATAATAAAATGTATATATATATACTATTATTATAAAATTCATATAAATTCCTAAATTTCAATATTGTTATTTATTTATTACATTAAATAAAAATAAGATAATAATATATAATAAAATATTATATAATAAAATATTTAATAATATACGTATCTATATATAAAAATAAACATATAGATATATAAATATATTTAGAATAATATAGTATAGTATTTTAGTAGACCAGAGTGACTTTTCCAAGTAAATTATTACTACAAAATTATGAAATAAGGACAAACCTAAAACTCTCGGAGTTGTCTCCTTCACATAACCTGACAGACTTTCAGCTGCTTGTCCAGATGTTATTATCAAATGCGCTTCGTTAGATTTTATAGCTTCAATGTGATTGGACACGTCTCTCCATACGGTACATATCTGCAGAAAATATCAAGTAGTTGAACTACAAGTGCCAATAAACAATCAAATTTATATAAAAAATCTGCACCAATTACCTAATCTACCCTCAGTCTATAAAATTAAAAAACCTTTTAAACTTTTGCAGACTCTTTGCTGAGGCAAATACTACAAGTTTTATGACAAAAAATATTTTCCTAGAAATTTTATTTGGTTTAATTGTGTTTAGCTATACTTAAATTTAAATGCTTTAGTGCAGCAAATTAAAAGAGAAAGGTTTCAAAGAATGCTGAAATTTAAAACCTTTTCATATTACTTTTTATACCTCTATTGATTTGATTTTGTAATCAACTTTGTTAATGGTATTGTGATGAATTAGCCCTTAGCTATAAGTTGGTACAATAGCCAGCCTCATGTTTAAATGGCAATAGGAAAATTCACAATAACCTTCACCCATGGTCAGTTTGACATTCTTCAAATAAACTTTTGGAGAGAAATTCTACGTCATACTATAGAAAAGAGCAAATAAATGACTCTGTGAATGAATTTTATCATTGCCTAAATAAAGCTCTCAGGTTTTATTATGGAACAGTAGTAATCCACATAGCCTGAGTACAAGTGACTACCGTTACATTGTTGTTATTATGGTGACATTCACAATTCTGAAGCTTGGTTTTATTGTTAATTTTAGACATAATAAAGAGGTTTGAATAGACTATAAACACTCGGCTTTCCACTCAGATCAAATAATCGGAAGTCATTCATGACTCAGGAAACAAATCATTCATTCATAAATATTATACTAAAGCCCAGCCAGTGTCAGCTATAGATAGATTTAGTGCAAGTTATAGATAGATGTATTGCAGGTTATAGATAGATTTATTGCAGGTTATAGATATATTTATTACAAGTTATAGATAGATTTATCACAAGTTATATATAGATGTATTACAAGTTATATATAGATGTATTACAAGTTATATATAGATGTATTACAAGTTATAGATAGGTTTATTACAAGTTATATATAGATGTATTGCAAGTTATAGATAGATATATTACAAGTTATAGATATATTTATTACAAGTTATAGATAGATTTATTGCAAGTTATAAATATATTTAATTTAAATTAGTCTAAATTACAAATAGTGAGATCTGGTAAAATCCTACTCACTGAGATAAAATAAATTTATTAAAGATATTTTAAACACTGCAGACTATATTAAAATAAATATAATGTTGCATAAAAACTTATCTAATTTTATGCAATATTTTAATTTCCTTTGGCAATAGCATGACTTCTTCCAGCATAAAAACTGAAATGCTTTTGTTATGCAAAGTTAGAAAACATGCAATGAATTTATTCTTACACCAAAATGTTGCAATCCATTCACCCTACTTGCTGATAACATGACACATGTTAAAATAACCTGCTCTAAATTTATCGAAAATGCCAATGTTTTATTTGAATTGATTTCAACGTTTCTAATATCAAAGCATGAGCCAAAACTCTGCTGGTACTAAATGCAATATGACGTATTACTGAATAATTTAATATAAAACTTTATAATAAATAAAACTTAGCATTATTAAGTATAATAAAATTATGATAAAATACAATTCGATACAATATAAGATTAAAATAATCTAGCATAGCACAACATAATGCATACTGTTGTAGTATAACAAAAAATATAATGCAATATATTGCAATGTAGTATAATATAATGATACCATAATATAACATGTAATATATTGCAATAAGTATTTGTTACTGAATTTAGGATATAGCTAAGTAACCCGTGCTAACCTTGAGTGTTTGTCCCAACTGCTCAGTCTTGTTTCTAATATTTTCTTCATAAATAGTGACTCCATTTTTCCTTTTTATTAAAATGGAGGTCAGATTTGGAAGAACGCTACAAATATAAATGTATATCTAGCAAATTCTATTTACAAAATAAAAAAAAGTTTTTTTAAATGACCTGTTTTTGTAGCAAAACTAGTCACAAGGAGGTGAATATTTGCACCTATTGAATGATGTATAGTCACTAGTAACTATTAACTAGTTACTTACTTAGATAATGTGATGGTAATTCGAAGTTTAGTTTGTTCCAAAGTTAGAGAAGATTGACCAATCACATAAGTTGTAGAGTTTTCAGTCGGTATCAATAATGCTGAGAATTCTAAAAATACATGTTTATATATACACCAACCAAGCCAACATACAGCTTAAATAAAGCGAATAAACATTAACAAATCCCACTAACATAAAAGTCTTATTAAAGCTTAATATGTTAAAAAATTATTATCCTTAAAACATATTGATATTACTTTTTAAAAGATAATGTAGAGTTTTGTTAATATTTAGATCAAGCACATATATAGAGTGTTATTATCACAATGAGTATATGACTGTGAGTATAACCACAATGACTATGCGGTTGTGACTATACGGTTGTGAGTATACGATGGAGACAGAAGAGTCACCTGAAAGAGTGGAAGTACTGGAAAAAGCTATACTATTGTGTACAGCAGCTGCGGCCTGGTGTTGTATTTGATAGCTATTTGTAGCGGGTGGGATATGCCTAGCCGAGCTATTCACCTGGGAAGTTAGGTTAGCGTCTACAAGCAATAGTGGAGAGAGGGCATTAGAAAGCAAGGGGGATACCATCCACCAATCACAGTTATAGTTACAAAAAAGGCTCACACAATCGCCAAATCACTGTTAAGATTACAAAGGAGATCAACACCCTCCACCAATCATAGTTCATAGCACAAGAAAGGCAACTATCCACCACCCAAAGGTAATATTTCATGTTTATTTTAAGGATTTCATATTACATAATGACTTCTAAAAGCTATCAAGATAAAGATTTTTTTAATGTTATTTAATTATTTATTGACACATTTTATTTCGTCTTAAGCAATGAAACTTAAGAGTTAATTCATCTATTTTTCAAATTAGATTATGTAATCCTTTAATTGGCAAACGTCAATTTTAAATAATTTTTCATGATTCTATGTTTATTTTGAATTTATATAGATATAAGTTAAAGAAGAGCACCACCTGAACGCATGTCTATCACTCAGTCACTTAGACAGGAAGTACAAAGAGCTCTACACACTAACAGACTAAAGATAGCAAAGACAGAAAAGAGACATCAAAGTGAATACGGACCCTGGTGATGAGGACAGATTTTACAGCAGCTGTTAGGAGGCAGCATGGCTGTCAGCGGACAGCCGCTAACATCCGGGCACTCGTGTGAGATTCGTCTGCATTGTACTTGACCTCTTTGTTGGAGTAATCCTTTTTTGATAACCTGATAGTATACAGTATACTCTAGAAGTCATGTTAGCATATAGTCAGTATACAGTCAGTATATAGTCAGTATATAGTCAGTATATAGTCCGTATACAGTCAGTATACAGTCAGTATATAGTCAGTATACAGTCAGTATGTAGTCAGTATACAGTCAGTATACAGTCAGTATATAGTCAGTATACAGTCAGTATACAGTCAGTATATAGTTAGTATATAGTCAGTATACAGTCAGTATATAGTCAGTATACAGTCAGTATACAGTCAGTATATAGTCAGTATACAGTAAGTATATAGTCAGTATATAGTCAGTATACAGTCAGTATACAGTCAGTATATAGTTAGTATACAGTCAGTATGTAGTCAGTATATAGTCAGTATACAGTCAGTATACAGTCAGTATATAGTCAGTATATAGTCAGTATACAGTCAGTATACAGTCAGTATACAGTCAGTATATAGTCAGTATACAGTAAGTATATAGTCAGTATATAGTCAGTGTACAGTCAGTATATAGTCAGTATATAGTCAGTATACAGTCAGTATATAGTCAGTATATAGTCAGTATGTAGTCAGTATATAGTCAGTATATAGTCAGTATATAGTCAGTATACAGTCAGTGTACAACCAGAGCTGATGTTAGCAAATCATGTGACCAATGTGTGACCAAAAGGAACCCATGTATGTGACTAGGATGTGACTAAAATAAACACATACCTAAAACAAGAACAGGGGACTTGGAAGTAATATACAAAAGTATGGTTGAAACTCACACATAAGATCCTATATTTTGCGTGGAATGCAACGGCATTTTGTTATAAAATTATTATATAATAGTTGATATAAAAGCTGACAAAACTTTTATATCCTCTTTGCAGAACATGTAAAGTTGCCTTTATAAACTTAAGACTTGATCCTTACAAAACCTGGCTTTTTTTCTTAAAAGTAAAAACAAATTTATTAAAATTTAACAAAATTAAAAAACAGAAATAAATATCTACTTTAAGGTTCAGTTTAAATCCAAAAATGCATTAATTATTTTATTGACTATCTTTACCTTAGATTTGTACCCGTTTTTTGTATTAAAAAAGAAGGAAAAGCACTATTTTTCACTCTTGATAATGGCATAATCATGGCAGCTTGAAATATAAAAAGGAAAGCATTTAAATAAAATAAGTTATCTTACCGCTTCACATGTACACTTCAAGCAATGCATGACTCCATAAGGTTCCAGTATGGGATGCCATTGGCTATCTATATCGTACCTTGCGCCTCCAAACACACATCCTAGAAACAAACAAACCATATGCTTTGATGTCAAATAAATTTCATTCTTTAAAAGGAAAGTGAAATTCAAGTAGTAGTAAATGTGACAATATCCCCAAAATTATGTTAATTATTTATTTCGTTGTCATAGTGACGTTTCCTCCAAGTTCTTAGGTATTTAAACCACAAATTCATCTCAAATAATTGATTAACTATTGATCAATTAAAAGTAATTGCAGTAATCTCAGCCATTAATCAAACTGTGGTGAGGTGACTCAGAAACCTTCCTCCCACAGGCGAGTGAGTTTTTCGAACAATAGAAAAAAGGTTGGCAGGATTTTTGAAATATGCTGTCGTTAAAATTATTGTTAAACACAATATTTTAACAAAAATATGTTTGCTAAAAAATAGATAAATGTTAGTATTACTAGTTGCCGAATTTATTTCAAAGTATTTAAAAACTTTTAGTTACATTTTATTGGTTTTCTTAAAAATTTGAGTTACTGGATTTTTTCCATTCTCGTGTTAATTTTTGTTCAATGAGGTACAAAAGTTGGCAGCGGAGTGACATTCAACCCAACGTAATGTGAGACAGGTGGAGTAATGCAAAATTATAACAGTTTTGTTTTAGCAACACTTCCATCCTAGTTGCTCCTCAAACTAAAATTTATAAAAACATTGAAAAGTTTGGGTTATCAAAATTTGAAGCACAAATAATTTATTATTTCTTATAACACAAACCTGACATTTTTAACCTATCAGACATAATCCAGTAATTACCAAATAGCAGAAATTAGTAAATGGTGGTAAAATTTGCTGAGAATATGGTTGTAACAATATTTTCCTTTAAAAATAAAAAGGAATTAGTTATAAAGTAAGGTACAAAATATGCAATTAATCAAAATATTCATATTAGTTAGTGGATCAGCAAAAGCCTAAATAAAGGTTGTTATGTATATCTCTACAATGCGCAATGTGGTGGCTTTAATGTTTTACAGAATTTCAATTTATTATATAAAACTTAATAATCAGCTATAAAAACTAAATATTCCCAAAATACCTAGAAATTACTTTCTCATTAAAAGTAGCAGGATAAAGAGTAACTACCGAGCATTAAACACCTCAATAAATATTATCTGTATTTCACTTAAACAGCTCTTAAAGTGACAGCCTTTAGAAGTCCCTTTAAAACATAATGAATGATGTCTAAATATTTTTATGTACTCCAAGCAATATTTACAAACAGATTGGAACTCAACTGTGTTGAAAATCCTCAACGCTGCAATAGATTTAATGGCCTTATCAATACTTACTATTGTAGGTAAGCATGCATGATGCACGAACCACAATGCATGGTGAAGTGGGAAGTCAAGTACTTGCAGAGAGAAAAGAGCACCTGCATGAGTTATCAATAGCGCACTCATCAGTGGTGTCAAGTGTGTTGGGCAGAAAAATATTATATAGTGTCAGCCTTAATGCACTGCAACTTATTGCAAGCATAACCTTTTAAAGAAATGCTTTTTCAATTTCAAGTATGACATTTAGTGCTTGATGTGCAATATTGTTACTTTCTTTAGTGGCATTATTTTGTTGCTTTCATTTTCACATTTAGAGTAGATTTGATGAGCCCCCGAATATTATGTAATATTCATTATATACTAGCTGCTTGTAAATTATATTTGGAGTATATTTATGCTATCTATACTAATGACACTTACACTATGCTAATCACACTTCCCTACGTACACTACAATACTTACATTTATAAATTTATAATTTAAGCTCAAAGTACTAACAATTATGTATGTCTTACAGAAATGCTGTGATATTATCTCAACTTTTTTGTATTTCTTAAAGATCAACATGATGATAAATAAACAGCCACATTTTTGTCTCAACTTGATAGTTTCACAAAATAACAGGAATAATGCAATCATGACTTTTATCAAACTATAATATACAAGAAGATTACATGTTTATTAGTACGCTACTGACAGGGCACTGATTGAAAGATGTCAGCCTACTCATGCATCAAGAGTAGAAACTACAAGCACCTGTTAGCAATGTCAGTAAACAAGTGCCTACATTAATCACCCCAATGGTGTTACATTTGACAAAAACTTTGGCACTAATGATACTCAACATACAAAATTGAAATTTAGGACGCCTAATATCTTTGAATTATTTTAATTTTTTCTAAAAATCTGATCATGAAAAACACTAAGAATTTAAATCAGCATACATTTGCCAAAAATACTAAGTTTGTAGCCCCTAATTTATGTGTGAACTCTGGCTAGTTATCAAAGTTCACATATTTAAAACTTGGACTTAATGGAGTTGTACTTTTTATTAGAGATGTAGTCTTAAGTTACAGTAACTTTTTTTTATCGGTAAACAATATTGAGTGAAACAAAAGTAAGTCTGAGTAGAAATCTTCTTAGCCACATTAACTGCAGAAATATGCAAATTAGAACCATTTTCTTGGCTGAGCAACCATTGGAATTTCATAACAAAGACTAGAGAATTAGCAGACTATAATGGTGAAATCCTAAAAATTAATAAACTTAAAAACTATCAAGCTACTGGACTTATAATTCTATGGGTATAATCTTAATTGAAATGGTTTACCGTAGTCTATGCATAATATTTTCTATTCTAGCTCATTATGTAAATTTGAATATAAGAATAGAAGCTATAACCTAAAAAATAACAAATACCACATGGAAAGTTCCCTAGCTGATGTAAACTAAGGAAAATGCAGAAAAACCTTTAATAACTAAACCAACTATCCTTTTCAGGCACATGTATAAGTAATTGCAAAACACCAGTTGTTCATCTCGCACGGCATAATATCTACCTGAAAATAATTATTTTTCCTAATTGAATGAATTTGTATGCCTAGAGGCAACATTAGAAAATTTAATTATTGAGGGGAGTAGGTTGAATGCCACATTCATCATTACTCTGGAGGCTTAGAACTAAAGCCAGACTTGCACTAATTTACATCTTGGGCATGGTTAAATGCAGCTGTTCTATTGATACATAATGCTTGAGAAATAATATAACATATCTTTTATTTTACTTCAGAGTTATAATTGGCCATCGTAAATGTGCCAAACAACTGTATTCAAAGTACACATGTATCCATTTTACTCTATTATGTTTGCATAGCCAACAGCTCCTACTTAAGTAGAGAAACTGAGCAAGAATTATAATAAAAGTTACTTAAAGTTTTAGTGAAATGGTATATTTTTAATAAATTCTATAGATTATAAACAAAATACAAAGATTTAGTACCGTTTTTTAAATATTGAGATGCTTCTAACACGGCCGTGAGTGAGCTTGCGTGAGCTTTTTCTAACGTGGCTACGAATTCATAGTTGGATGTAGTAGTAGAGCTAGCTATCATTGAACAGCTATTGTGTAAACACTTGGGTATCAACTATAAAATAGATAGTTTTATGAATGACTCAGTGAGTAGTACCAAGTGAGCACCTTATGCCAGGTGTCAAAGTGGTTGTTTTCAAACACCTAGAGTCAACAATCACCTTTGACAGTTGCATGACATCTGGCGCATGAAGTAGCAATCATCAAAATAGCATTGTCTTCTATTTATAAGAATTAGAGCAAGTTTTGAAACGCTGTCAATATTTGAAACGCTGTCAACGAAAGGTCAGCCAAGAAATTAACAAAAAAATCTGAGGTGATTCAACACTTGAATAAATTTTCACAGGTGATTTGATTGATCCCAAACTATTCTTGGTTTATTGATAAAAATACTGTGAACAAACTGAAGAAAAAATGATTACTATTTATATCAGTTTTGTATGTTATAAGTGATTTGATACCTATAGAAAATTGATAGCATTCTAGTTCCACTTGAAAACTTTCTCGAAAAGCAATGTACGATAAAATTTTAATTCTTTTTAAAAAAAGTGGCGCAAAACTGAGCAAAATTCACTAGAAATTTAATTAACATTTGCAAAAAAGACAACTTGGTAAGAAGGAAATGATATTATGTAACAATCTATCTCTAATTACCCCACAATTAATTCCCATTCTTTCCCATCGACAAAAAAAACATTTATTCCAAGACCTACCATACTTACATAACTGACTTGAAAGGCAAAGAATTTTCAATGAAACATTAGTGAGAAATCACATGAGAGAAGCAGGCTAAGAAATTTCCTCAGTTGAAATCTACAGAACGTCAAATCCATATTTCCTGTTTCATCTCATAGGAAGTGGATATTCTAAATTCCGGCAGCGTCATAAGGATTATTTAGAAATTCAAAAATATTTCAGCAAATTAAGTGTAGAAAAAGTTTTCGGTACGGCCAAAAAGAAGTACATAGAACACTGATTAGTCATCAAGTAGCTATTTCAAGCTTATAAATAACTTATTATTGAGAAGATTTAAAGATAATATATTAATTATATCCCACTTCTATATAAAAAGTAAGCATGCAACTAGCACCGGGTGCTCTAAAATTAATGATCAGAAAGGTATTTATGTAATCAACTAACATATTATCTAAACTCTGTTTAACACTACCAGATAAAGCTAATAAATAAGGTATACGGAGCTGAAACTAAGCTGTTGGAATTGCTCAAAAGTTGGGCAAGTTTGAGTCTAACTTCTAACTTTACAAAACTTTTAGATTTTTATGGCTTTTCCTGAATATTCCTTAAACAATATGGGAAATTTACAAGGATTGGTCCTATGAATTTTCAGTTTTAGAGATTAGATTTGATTAAACAAAACTTGTGCAAAAACCTTTGCAGAAGATTTTATAGCAATGACCTCTAAACTTCTGTCAGTGAGTAAAGAGTCAAGATTCCAAAGCATTTTGTGGAGAGGTCTTGTGGTGAATAAGTGGTTTTATTACAATCTAGTAATCAAACAGAGAGGCCATTCAGGAAAGTGTGAATTACGCTGATAAGACACTGTGTATCTTTTTGGAACGAGAAACCTAGAGGTGGATACAACCTAGGGGTGGATAAACTCCCTCAACACAAAACAATAAAACCCTTCCAAAAATTGAAAAGAATTAAACAGGACACAGCATTTATAACTTGGCTGCAAAAAACACAAATTCGTCTCAAAGCAACTTGCATTTGTGACTATCAACTTTTTTAAATACCTACATTCAAAGTAAAATGGGGGAAATGGTTTTGGCTACACTATTAACGAACAAAATATTTTTTATCTGCATCCCCCATCTTGTTATTCAAAAAAGTGAGTGGCGTTTGCAATCAGTGTGATCTTGCTGGCACCATTTCTACGGACAGTGCAGGTTATTACACAGAATTGTCTGAACTTAGCAACTATGGGCAAAGACAACCTTATTTAAGGCCCAGTTTCTAAAACTAGTAGAATTCTTGTTTCTATGTACCTATATTCACATCAAATACTGTTGTAGTGTAATGGTTCGCACCATGGCTTGCAATCCGGAGGGCTGCGGTTGAAATTCCAATGTGGAAAAATATTTTACAACTGCTAAAATTGAATTTTCATGTTTTCAGTAGAACTATTGGTTAGTTTCAGGCTGATGATTAAACTTGCTCAAGGTGAAACATGCAGATGATTTTCCGTAAACACAAATATAAAATATATTTTTGTGGAATGCACTTATTCGGAGTAAAATGAGTTTGTAGGGCAGATTAACAGGGTAGAAGTGAAACACGCAGTAGCCACTATGGGCAGATTAGTACAGTGTTAATTATATCTTTATTAATTAGTGGCTAGACATAATCAGCGTGAAATATCTTATATATGTACCAAAATAGCAAACCCAGTGCAAAACTTGTTACAATGGAGACAAATAGGCAGATAAATGCAGTAAATGCACTCATTGCATTAGTGGAAAGTCATAATTTAATAGTCTTCTTACAAAAAAAAAACAATTATCATTAAAACCCCTGTAGTTGGTTATAATATTTAGGTTTATGAATATTTAAACTATGCCAGACACATAACCACGCTAAAAGTTAGTTGTGGAAAGCACAATTATACTGTATACCTTATTTACTATACACAGCGTTATAATATATCCCCGGATATAAAAGATATATCAATTTAGGTGAGAAAAGTGAAAAATAAAATGTATATAATATATAGAACAATATCTTATATGCTTTACATACTACATATATATGTTACATATATAATATGTAACATATATATGGGCTGTTAATATAATTTACTATGCCTGCAAGTATCATTTATACCACATGACTCTGTACAATGTAAATTTTAAAGTTTTAATTGCCATTGTGTCACACACTGAATATCTTGATATCCTTAATGAAATATATTAATCCTCAAAATACTTCAATACTAAAAACATTGAATATGATGCGTTATGCAATACGCCTGCGAATTGAATTATCATTTGACAGCAGCAAAATGTCAAGCTAGCCAAAGAGAAAACGTTGCCCTACGTTAAACTTAAAGCAATAGAATTAGCAGTTTCGCTTTTACTTTCTTCTGTTACCAGCTAATGACAATTTAAATCTAAATACTAACACTTTTGACGCAAGATAATAATACAATTAAATAACTCGAAGAATATAATATAGCTATAAAATACAGTTTTATATCAGCAAAGAGTTTTAATGTAATGTAGCACAATATACAATACATATAATAGAATATAACTTAATACAACATATCTTAATACAATACAATATAATATAATATAAACTATTACAATATAATAAAATACAATAAAAAATAATGCTATACAATAGAAAGTCATACAATATAAATATAATACAATACGATATAATCAAACTATAATACGATGAAATATAATACAATATAACAGAATACAATATAATTATAATAGAATACAGTATAATTATAATAGAATACAGTATAATTATAATAGAATACAGTATAAAGTAATATAACATGACAAATATCTCACCAACAGAATGTGAGATACCAGACTGAACTCTCCTATCTTCCTTCAACGGGATATCATCAACAGGCCCTGCTAAAGTATCATAGGCTGTGGCTAATCCCAAGCTAAAGTTATAGCAGGCAATCACAATGATAAAGCAGCTCCTACAGCTGTGAAAAGTCATAATTCAAGCAGCTCCTCTGGTGAAAAAATGACTCAAGTTCCTTGTTTGTAAATTATCTTTGTAATCTGTAGAGTATTCAGCTTGTGCTAGGCTCTACACTGCAGACCCTGTCTATAGTAATTAGTTTCAATAAATCTTTATCTAAAAGTTTTCAATGCCTTTTAAATAACACCGAGTAGTGGGGGTCGCGTTACCAGCGCGAAAGTCGATGCTGATTGGCTGGCAATGCCTGAGGAAGGCGGAGCATAGATAATACGCCTGCGAATCGGATTATCATTTGACAGCAGCAAAAATGTCAAGCTAACCAAAGAGAAAACGTAACCCTATGTTCAACTCGAAGCAAATGTTTGTAAATAAAAAGGAAAATAGTCTTATTAAAAATAAAATGATTCTTGAACCAAACAACATAATGCCCGATTTAATAGAATTCGTAGTGACCACATAAACTATTACCATCCATTAGAGACCCCCCCCATTTTTCTCTTTCCTTATCCTTTATCTGAGTCAGCTGACTTCAACCCAATAAAAAAAAACTTTTAACCACTTGCTGCCTTTTAAATTCCTGAGGTTTCTAAAATTATTCTATATTACATTTTTAATATAGGAAAAGGACAACTTCCAAGGAAACAACCAAATCAACTTCAAGTAATAGAATCTTCTAGAAAGATTGCATAAATCTAGAGCTTTCATACAATGAATGACGAAAAATAGAAGACTAATTTCTGTAATATCTGAAAAGATGTCTGTTAAACTATGAAATGGAGTCAACTTGATTAGATATTCAAAATGATAAAATCTCAACTCCAAATGTGAAATTAGTTAATTATTCTCTTTGCTCAAAGTAACAAAAAGCTTTACCTACAAACTGAAGTCCATCATTGGAACTAATTCTTGGAAACAGATGTTGAGACTGTCTACCATAAACAATAGGCTGCTGCTTTGAATGCTAAAGTTTTAAAAATTTAAACTGAAAATATGTGTGAGGCAGCAATTGACACACCCTTGTTGACTCACTTTCATATTCTTAGTAGTGGACCATAAAACCCTTAGCCCTAGATCTTAACCTCAACTAACGGCTAAGACAGCTTTTACCACAAAATATTTGCAGTATTTTATAGTTACAGTCCAACAATGATAGTATCTGTGTTTGAAGACAAAAGCCTTGCTAATTAGATGGGTTTATTGTTTTTCAGGTTTATAACATGAATAGGGTGAAGCTTGCTGCTGGACACACCCTAGTTTTATCACTTTAAAGATCTGCTGCCTTTTGTCTATTTGTCAGACAAGTGATGATTTAGATAACGAGCTCTTTGATCATCGAATCAGACATTATTTCCAAAACCTATGTTTATGTTTAGAATCATATACAAGATGAGAATTCTTTTATAATACATTGTATAACCAAGAAATATACTGTAGAGGGCAACTCCCAAAATGAAACTGGTTTTGCTGTACCAAAGCGTATCTAACTGTTTACTTTATTTTACAAGCAAATACCTAAACTAATACGTATTGTAAATATTTTGAGCTTTCTACGGCAACAAACGAAATTTACTGACATAAACAAACAAACACCTACTTGGGTTTAGAGATGTTGTAAGAATAAAAATTCTGTCATCAGAACAAATAGACTTCCGGAAACTTCTGTGTTGCTATTATTGGACCGCAGATTTACTCATTTAAACAACTGTAAAATATAGTGTAAACTTTCTAAAACCTTAAAACAATTAAAAAAGCCTAAAACACATCAGAGTTTAAAAAACTAAAAGATGAAAGGTTTTTGCAGAAAGTATAAAATTTCAAGCTTTACACTGTCAATGTATGATTAGAAATGACGATTTGCATTGATGTCCAACATTCATCAGGACTGTCCAACAGGCGGCCTATATTTATGTGGTCCTCAATGGCATAAAATCAAAATTATTTTCCAAATTGCTATGAATTAGAGTAACAAACTACCTTTTGAATGTCTTACTTATAATATACATTGCTACAAACCATGCAGTTTGCTGTAACTATTGGGACTTTATTGTGTAATGATTCGTAAGGTTTGGAATAAAGTAATTTGAAAAATACTGATCGTTGTGGTCCCCAGCTCAAGCTACAGTTTACCGGAATTTCCCTTTCAGTGGCCCTGATGTACGCAATGAGCTTCGACTCTCAGTTTCACATCCAACAACTGGTGTCAACCTTGTGCCAAACCCGCACACAGAATAAAACCTCACACATTCAACTGGCAACATTCAATTAGATTTCACTAATTAATTGCTCAAAAACAAAGATTAAAAATAGAAGAAACAGATATGATCTATTGTTGTGGAACATGGCTAAACCATTCACTTGATTTGTTTATTTCCTTCGGCCACATGCTTAACTCTTAATTAAATATTTTCAAGTGTGAATTCCATGAAAGTCACAGCTTTAGTGTTTCTTTGTCAATAAGCAGCAGTGAATTTTGGTCAGAAATGGTGAAGATATTGACATAGATGTGAGAGGAAGAGGTTAGAATATCTACAGATGTAAGTGGATAAGAAAGTGAAATCAAGTATGTCATTGTTGTACAGATGTTCTAAATACACAGTTTTATTTGTATTAACCACTAGTTTTAATTTAAACATAGCATGACCAAAGGTTATCCAACACCCTATTTATAATGTTACAGTTTTAACAACAATTTCAAGACAGCAGAAAGTCACTCAACTATCTATATTTTCTATATGAGGAAAGACTCAACTATCTATGCTTTCTATAGGATCAAAGACAAGGGTCTACGCAAAATGACATTATTGTTTGGAATGTATTAAACACATGCAACAAAGTTTTAACTGGCGATAAAATTTTGGGTAGTAACAGTGTGGTAAGACATGCATAATATATAGTGCATAAATTTTAGTTTTATTTAAATGCCACTTTCTAGTAAAAATTGTGAAAAATTTTGAGAACACTTCCGCGGTTATAAGAAAGCCACACTCCAATGAGCATGCATTTAAGTATATTGCAAAATATTTTCAATTTCATATTTAGAAGATATGAAATCCAAGAAAATTACTGAGAAATACTGTTTACTTAAAAACCTAAAATTTTAAAATAAACGAGTTTAAGTAATTATAATAATCATATTTCATTCCAGATTCACCTTCAATTTTAAAAAACAAGTTTAATTTCCGACACCTTTTGCTTCGATCAATATAATACAAACAGAGGAGATTTAAATTTTGAACTAATTTTATTCTGAGACTCGTAAGAAAAATAAACTTTAAAAATAATAGTTTAAATATAATAAGTATCAACAGTGAATAAGCCACATCTTTGGCTGAAAGCAGTGATGCACCAGTGCCAAAACTACATATAGCCTCTGCTATTGCAATACTTCAAATACCTATAACAATAGCACTGAATGTACAACACTAAAAAAGTAGAGAAACCTATTAAAATGTCATAAAATACATTAACAGTTGCCATAAACAGCTACGAACTTGAACAATGCCAGACAGTGTGACAGAAAAATAGAAGGATTGCATAACATGCATGTAAGCAGTGTCATTAAATAGAATTCTAGCAAGATACAACAGATAGATAAAGCTAGGTTGTAGTAAAATTTACATAACATAATTCAATAGGTTGCGTAAATTGAGAAATAGTAGCAAACTAAAAGATAGCCTGTTACCAGAAGCCTGTGATTTTAATTTTGATAACAAAAGCAAATTTATAATTTTAGTAGAATTTCTATTTAACATAAATTGATACCAACTGTTTAGAAAAGATCAAATTTCTACCAGCCGTAGAATTTGCCTAATTAGGAAGACTTTACAAAATGAAACTGGATAAAGAAATTAAATATAACATAACAACAAACCATAAACAACAGAACAACAAACTACAAACAGTTTTTCCAAATAAATATTGAGAGATGGCAGTCAAACAACAACCAAACTATAACCGAAGATTCAACATGTTAAAGAATTTTTCTATTTCTGAGCATTGCAAATTGTAACGCAATTTTATTAAAAAACTGAAGTTTCAACCAAATAGACCAAACCAAGTCTAACAAGGATTTTGGATTCAATGTAAAGCTACACAAACAAAAATCAATTTAAATTTTCATAAACCTCAAAACTGGGCAAAGATTTGGTGAACTTTTGGCAAAATTGTGTCTCAAGATTTATAATAACATCAGTTTAGTTAAATGTTAGAAAAAAAAGGAAGCTAAACTCTGTTTGTCAACTTCTTAAAAGAGTGATCATTTCATAAACAAACAGCTGTTGAATAACCCAAATATAGGTGAGAGAAACCACTAAATGTGAATAGAATTTCCAAAATTCCGACTCATACAGCTATAAAACATTTCTCTGCGAGCCACACGCCTCCGCGTAGCTGGTGGCACCCAGACTAGGCACGATATTATGAACATAGTTGACGAGGTCTTTCAGCGCACACCCGTGGTACAAATAGCCCACACTACTGACGCAGAACTTCAACTGTCTAGTGACATCTCTACCATTGTATATTAGTTTGAAGATGTGCTCTTTTCTCACGGCACCCGCAGACGGTTCATATAATTCAAATATTAGCCTAGATGCAAACGGAGGCCATTGTTTTACCGGTAGTTCTAGCGCTATTAGCAGTGGTATTATAGTATTATCGTGACCTGAGTAGACTGTGAACTTATCTGGTATTAGTTGTGATGGGCGGGTAGAGTGGTCAGACATCCTTAACACTATCTCCTGAAATATTGAACAACTAAGTCGACCAACAAAAATGACAAAAAAATCTTTTTTAAATAAAGGATGTAGAAAATGGGAAATCGTTAGAAGCAGCACCGAGTTGCGGGTGACTGAGTCTAGTATTTGTATAGAAAACACTGTCCGAACTTCAAACCAGACAGCCCCAAACTAATGTGTTCAGAGTTACACCCAGCTCGGTGCTGCTTCTAGCTATTTCCATAAAAAATAGGATATGAACAGATAGCAGGGCACTACGCGGGAGAATTACCTTGAGGAATCTGTACATCTCCAACTTGGCAGCAATTAGTATGTCTGTGTCAGCAGACATGTGCTGGAAATAGTAACTCATACTCTGCCAAATGAGATCAACTTGACTCACTAAAACACCAGCATATCACCGGCATTAAACGAGAGTATGCAGACATTTGAGTATTTCCACGATATATTAGATGAGAGAGCACATTTACTGCAAAGCACTGATCGTGAATAAACTACAAGAGTGAGTAACTACAGTTAGTAGCTACAGCTAGTAACTACAGTAAGTGACTACAGTAAGTAGCTACAGTTATTAACTACAACCACTACAGTGAGTACCTAGAGTAAGTAACTACAGTGAGTACCTAGAGTTAGTAACTACAGTAAGTGACTACAGTTGGTAACTACAGTTAGTAACTACAGTAAGTGACTACAGTTAGTAACTACAGTAAGTAACTACAGTTAGTAACTACAGTAAGTAACTACAGTGAGTGATACAGTAAATTACTAGGGTAAGTAACAACAGTGAGTGAACTGTGGCAAGTGATGAATAACTATAAGTTTGTATGACTTAACAGTGAATAAGTGATTTAGTAAGTAGTCATCTAATCAGACCCCCAGCGGGGTACTCACCACGAAAGCAATATCTTTTATTACATGGAAGTGCCTTCTTTCTACATGTCCTGGACACCATCATGTCTAAGGCGGCTTTCCAAGGATAGTATGACTTGACACTGTATCTGCCTCCCATTGACTTATGAATGCTCGAGTCAAACTCGATAAAAAATCTGTCGGTTTTTCGCATTTCGCGCAGACGTTTCTCTCCCCTCCGTCTGTGAATCTCAGCAGCTTTACAATTACACTGACTAGCCTACAGAAAGTTTACAACACATTAACTGCTGATTAGAAATTTAAGTTAATTATAGATGAATAAGTGAGTGAAAGTATTACTAGGTGAGTGAGAGTATGAGTGAGTGAGTGAGTGAGTGAGTGAGTGAGTGAGTGAGTGAGTGAGTGAGTGAGAGTATGAGTGAGTGAGAGTATCATGAGTGAGTGAGTGAGTGAGTGTATGAGTGAGTGAGAGTATGAGTGAGTGAGTGAGAGTATGAGTGAGTGAGTGAGTGAGTGAGTGAGTGAGTGAATAAATAAGTGGCAGTATTGATACATTCCATTGAACAGAGGATATTAAACAGAATGTATCTCTCTATATAAAGTGGAGAACATGTTACTGTAGAAGAGAATAGTTTAGGATAAAATCTTAAAAGTTGCTGATGCAAAAAGAAAACATACTATTGCATTTAAAAACATTCAATCAAATACCTAAAAACCACACCAGCATTAGAAAGGAATAATCAATAAGAATACCTTTGTATGTCGACAAAACTCTTGTGTGTAAGCGAGATCCACAGCTAGAGAAGCGTAATCGACCTCCCCATGTAAGAGACCGAAAACAAAGGCTACGGCACTCTGAATCGTCCTACTCCGCGTAGTGGAGACAACACTAACATTGAGTTGTGTGAGTGCCAGTTGTTTCTTGTATGCCTAGCAGTCATGTAGAACATATTTCGACATAAGACTGTAACCACAATTTAGATTTCATTTGTTACACTAAATTCCCGCCAGTTTAGTCACAACCCTCCTTCCCCCTCTGGAAAACTCTAGGAGAAAGTTGTAATAGCTTCGCTACGACACGAAAGCAGCATTCTACAGGACCTCTTAATGTTCTACACACATGTCAAGGACAAATGTACCTTTTACCACTGAACTAGAGTTATTCATTATTATTTTAATAGTGGAGCTCAGTATAGCAGATGCTTTACTAGTGTTTTAAGATGTCAACATGTCATCATCATATAATTTCAGACACTCTCACAGGACTGCAGTTTCATGAGCGAATTCATTGTTGACGCTAAAAACAATACTACAAACTCTCAAACTTTATTTGGTAAACTTTTTAAAAATCCCATTAGCAATAAAAACAGGAGACGAATTAAAATGTTAAACTTTCAACTAGTGAAAGTTGACAGACCCAGTTGAATATGGCAATTGCTGCCTGTGAGTTAGTAATGCTGCCTAAGGCAAAACATACTGAATTGAACCTTGTGGGAACCTCCCAAGAGAGATGTCAAGGAATGTCAGCACATCTCAAGCAAGAAAAAACACAATACGATAAGCAAGAAAAGTAACTGATGTACACCGACATTGTAATAACTAGGAGTTGATAATATTCATAAGTGCAGTCACGTCCCGGACGTGTCCAGGTAATAACATCAAGGTGAAATAAAGGTCAACCTCTTATTTAAATTTGAAAAAAAATAATCGAAAATTTTATGAATTCCAATTCAATTCAGTAATTTAAGTTATTCAAAAGGGTTTAGCTAAGAAGTAATCATAAAGGTTTGTAGGCTATATTCAAAGTAGAAGCTTCTACTCCAAGCTGACATGTAAACTGACTGTATAACGGTGTTTATGTGCCTGGGGTTTAATAAACTGCAAAACAATGTTGATAGGACCCTAAACTATCATAGAGAGAAAATCTTCCACTTGGGAGTAATAGTAATAAAAACACTACCTGCATTATGAAAACAACATGTAAGAATAACGGCTGCCTTATTTTGTATACAGGTTGCAAATAATTGCTTCAAAATAATAATGAGTATTTGTGAAGATAATTTATAATTCATAACTTTATTGGCATTAATATATAAATTAATTAAATTAAACTTAGTTGGATAAAAAATAATTTATAATTTATAATTCATATTTATAAACTATCTTTTATCCAACTATGTCTTAATTTAATTAATTTATATACTAATGTTAATGGAGTTGGGATTTTTTCTATAGTAAACCGTTTTATTAACTGAGTTTAATTATTATTCACCAAGTTGAAAGAACATTCTAGTGTGCTTTTATATTACTGCTACTTTGGCAAACTACTGCCTGAAGTTATTTTACCTGAGAAAATGGGGATGTACATGATACTCAATAAAACCCAAATAAATTACATTTATAGCCCATAAAATGGTAAAAGACATCACGGGAATGTCAGAAGCGTATCCTTCAGGCTATATTTCTACACACTTTGTAAAAATTACACTAGAGAATAATTTCTAACAGCTGTATTGAGAAAAGACATGCAAATTGGAGTTATCTTATTTTGTGAATATCTAGAATCTACAGACAACTCCCAAAAGCTGTACTATTACTAGTCAATGAAACTGGATAGCTATTCATAACAAAGCTGTATTTAGGGCAAACCGTAACTCTAGTTTTAAATTCCAACAGTCTGTGAATGTAATGGCAAAAAGGGAACACAAAGTATCTGCCCAGTAAACCTTCAACAATCACAGATGAGCAAGACCTCAAGTTACCATGGCAACCATTTTTGTATCAAGTTGAAAAACTATGAAAAGTTGAAATTTGTAAACCAGGAAAACTTAAATTTCCAAGTTTTTATTCTAAGACAGTTAGTCATAAAACATACAAGGTGAGATGAGTCATAAAGCATACCTGGTGAAATGAGTCATAAAACATACCTGGTGAAATGAGTCATAAAGCATACCTGGTGAAGAAGCCCGCCTGTTTTCAGATGCTGCTCCACACCCAGCTGTGTCAGACCAGCCGAATGACATACTGGAGACTGAGGTCGTAATGTCTCATATGTCCACGTAGGCATTACGTTAGTCTTTTCTGCAACAGATACACAAAGTGAAAACATCACCAAAAAGGAAATAAATCCTTAGTAGCTAAAGCCTCTAACTTTTAGAAGAAAAATATAAGCATTTCAGTTTATCCAATTTGTTTTGGGGTTTATTGAGTAGTTTAAACAAGAGAAGGAAAATGTGGCTTTTTAACGTTCATTCAATAAAACCGAAGTCAAGACTAACAACAAATGTTCCTAGATAATTTTTCACCAAAACCACTATATATGTCTAACACAAAGCATCGACTAAAATTAACTGACCAGCAAAAGAAATGATAATCACGTTGGAATAATTTGGTTTGATGTCGAGTGCCAAAACTAAGAATCAAAGGTTGACCAGTAAGAAGTGAGTTAATATTCTTACTAGTTGCTTCTATAGGCAACAAATTATAAGCAATAAACAACAGGCAATAAACAATAAACAACAGTCAATAAGCAACAGGCAATAAGCAACAATTAGGCACAACATTGAACAATATCTTAAATCTACACCCTCATACTTTAACAACAGAAACGTCTGCCATCACTAACCAATGAAATCTGCGAGCTGCTTTGGCATGTAGCTGTCTTTAATGTCGAGTTTGCAAGAGACGTTTGGGTGTTTCAGGGGTCCGAGAGGTGGCGTAGACTCCATGGGTAGTCTGTTACCATGTCTTATGAGAGCGGTGACTGATTTGAGCTTGTAGCGTACTGATGGGGGTATACCTGTATGCGTACACAGGATCACAGTCTATTGTATTACACAGTATTATGTTACACAGTCTATTGTAATATACATTTTAGATTATAATTATACTACTGGTAATATATCAGAGCCTATTGTACAACATAGTGTATTATACTAAGCAGTCTGTTGTATTAAACGCAATTTTTAAAAAATTGTGCTGATGCTGTTCAAAGTATATTGAAACAGAAAATTATGGAAAGAAAAGAGGTTTAGATACTGCATTTGAGACACTCGAATAACACAGAAATCAAAGCGATTTTAACAAAAAAAACTAAAAAAAATTAAAGCGGCTCCATTTAATTTTTCAAGAATAATAGTTCACCTTCAGATCCAAGTTTGATATTTTCTGGAAAATGGCAATACCCCAACCGGACATTAGGTAGGGTGTCCTCATTTGTCTCGCCAAAATCCAACATAGAACTGGTGGTAGAAGGAGGGAATTCGCTTTGACCCAAATAATGAAGAAGCAGCACTGTGCTAATCACCATGCACACCACTAGAGCTAGTAGCATACGGCGAAGGCGACCCATTTTTGCACCAAAAAATCTACAGCATACCAATAGCATTGTTATTATAGTGAACAACACATGGATAATGAGTAAACATTTATGGCACAGATATAAACTTAAAGATCTATAAACTTTTTTTATTTCATTGGCTAATTTGAGAGCCATTGAATTTATTCAGTACCTGTGGTGGAGATCAAAATGAAAATATGAGAAATTATCTAAATAATTAATAACAATAATGGTTATGATTATAATATTTAAATAATATACAAAAAATTCACTAGCACTAAAAGTAGAAGTAGTGCAAGTACCTATTCTCAGTTATAGTGATAGTCACAGTCATAGTGCTACAGACTACAGTGGACGTAGAAATAATAGTAGTACTACTACTAGTAATACCAGTATTAGTAGCACTAGTACTAATAGTAGTACTAGATCTAGTACTGTAGTATAAGTACTAGTACTAGTAGTAGTACTAGTACTACTACTAGTAGTAGTACTAGTACTAGTAGTACAGTTTCAATTTAATTTTAATTTTTTGTTTAATGTTTTAACTCAACTTCAATTTTAGTTATCATTTGCAACAACTACAAGGACAATAGCAATTAACATCTAAATGCGTTTAATTCAAATATATGTTCACTGTAAAATATTTTAGTTGACTATAAAAAAATGTATGATTCTGGTAATCACTACAAATGAGAAAAATAAGATGGAAAAGTCCTATTTAACATCAATACAGACGGACTTAAAATTCGGAAATGGTAATAGCTGACAAAATTAAAATCGCCGCATCTTAGCACACTCTGGTTTTCATTTGGTAATCGTACCACGATCATATACTCAACTACATCGGAACAAGCTTAACAGGCTATCACTCATATCCGCTCACGCTTGACCTTGGACGATTACTTGAATTTATTATTTTATAGCTACCAGTATCACTATCACTATCATCAGTCATAATAATTTTTGTATTCCTAGTACTATTGTCCATATCATCATCTTGATATTAACAGCTCTAATTTTTCGTCTTCAGTTTAACATATTTTGAATTTTTCTTCAATCATTGTGACTTGGACTATCAGTATGAGTATGAGTATGACTATCACTATGAGTATGAGTATCACTATTACTATGAGTATCAGTATTGTCATTACAGTTAATCTTTACTCATTACTCTTTACATAAATTTGTTTGGTTGTATTGATAATAAATGATCTTAATCAATAATAATATACATGAAATACATGTAATATGTTGCATTCTTGTGAAATAATTATAATAATCGTAATGTATTACATTTACTATGTCTATTATCTATTACAGAGACTTTGAAAAGAATACGTTGAATTTTCAAGATGTGGCGGGACTGTAACACAATTGAAGAAATGGAAAGTGCAATATTGGGTGCTTTCGCTCCGAAAGAAATGAGCATCTTACATCAGGTTATGCCGATTAAAGCCATCGACAAGGCTAAACAGCAGGAAGTAGCAGGTGAGGCGGAGGAAGTCGAATCTGCTACTTTCATGATAGACTCTCACGGGGATCAGAACGTCCTTGAGCTGTGCGAACGCATGGACGATGCCCTCGCACCAAGTGAGGTGCCAGTAGATCACAAGAAGAGTCACCTTCCTGCGCAGGACCATGGAGCTCTGCTGTGAGTAATACTCGGTAGTTTCAGAGTTGTCAGTTGTGTTTACACATTCTTTACAGTCTTTGAGCTCATTTTTTGAAAACTTTATTGCTTCATCATTTTCAGTTCAGCGTATGCTATTTTATTTGGTGAATAAATATATTTTTGAATCTTTTCATTTATCCTCTTGACTTGGTAGCTAACAATATGTGTTTAGTAAGGAGTGGTCTCGCCTCCCAACGGAGCTCCAAGTGCCGGAAAGAAAAGAGGAACCCGGCACCAGCAAGTCTAAAGAGCCCGAGGTAAGGTAGAGACTAATTCAGTGATTCCGTGTATAAACTGGGTGTATAAAATGTCTTGACTTTTGTGAAAAGCTGTAGGACTCAGTTTCTCTTTGTACGTCTGCAGGTAATGAAAAAGTCAGTTCTTACGCCTGCGTTTGAGAAGAAGCACTCCGTACCTCCATACAGTGAGGGCAAGAAAGCCATGGCCAGGAAACGAAGGGTAAGCAACTATAAATGTTTTATAGTTTTTTTAATTCATTTTTATCGAAAGGTCCTCTTAAAAACCCCTGATGGTAAAAGTGTTCTAACAAGACTGTCTCACGGAAACAATTATGACCAGATGGTATTACTATCAGCTCTGCTTGGCACACTATGGGCCACCCTTCTCACCACTAGGCTACCTTCAGGTCTAGCTCTGTTCAAATTCGGCTGTCATCAGTATCAGTATTTAGAATAAGAATCTTAAACCATGTTGAATCGGCTCAAGATATTGGCTCTGGGTAGTTATACTGTTGACTACTAGTATAATAATTATTAGTTTAGGTTATGCTGCACCCAATCCTTGTATTACCTCAGCCTTTGCTATTAGTACCCTCAATATAGGAGGCAAAACAATTTAATTTAAGACCTTCCTTGTGAACTAAACGTTACCTTCTCACCGAATTATGCGACTTCATATAATATGGTATAATATATATACTTTATATAGTAACCCTTCCCACAGAGTCATGTTTACCACGCGACTTCATGTCACCATTAATTACTCCCTCATTATATAATATAATATGATATATATATATATATATATATATATATATATATATATATATATATATATATATATATATATATATATATATATATATATATATATATATATATATAGTAACAATGTACTTGCAGCAAGAGAAGGCAACCACCAAAGAGGGCTGGTTCGATATGAAGGCCCCCGAAATGACGGAGGAGCTGGAAGCTGACATCGAGGCCATGCAAATGAGAGGCAGCGCTGCCAGTTGGTCAGCGTACAAGAAGAAGGACCACAAGAATGCACCCAAATTCTTCCAGGTCAGCTCTGCTCTCCGACATCGTGTAGTTTCACTGTCTCTACCTGTATTATATATGTGTGTGCCTTCATCTTTATGTTGCTTTTTGTGTAGATTGCTACAGTGTTTTATAATTTATCTGCAGATTAATACTAAGTTATAATATATATTTGCAGATTGCTACTAAGTTATAATAGATATCTGCAGATTGCTTTTTGTTATAGTCTTATGCAGTCTGTTGAAAGTTGTTTTACTATTGCAGCTTCTTCATTGTTTCTACTGGTTATTAGCATATTTTGTTTCTATGTTGCATTTACTTTTTTTCTAAACTCTATATTCTCTCTCCTTTGTGTTCTGCAGATTGCTACTGTCGAGGATTCCCCTCTTGATTTCTATCATTCCCGTATTCCGAGGAAGGAGAGGAAGCAAACTATAGTCGACGAGCTTCTGGCAGATGCCGAGTTCAGGAAGTGAGTCTCAGTCTAACTTCCTGTCGTACTTTCTCCGTGTAGCACTCAGTCACTCTCAGTAACTCTAAGTATCTCTCAGTCACTATTAGTCACTGCTAGTGCTTCCTAGTATATTTCAGTTACTATTAGTACCTCTTATTCACTTCTAGTATGTTTCAGTCATTGTTAGTCACTCTTATATCATGAACAACTAATCTCATAAATTTCACTAAATAATATAATACATGTTATTATGTGCCTTGCAGATATATTTGCAATGAAGTTACTCTTATAATCTCATTTATAACATTTGTTAGTACTAATTCTATCTGTCCAGTTTCAAGATTTGTGTCCACCTTCACATTCTGAGGGCCACATTCAGTATAGTCGAGTCGTGCTTTGATAGTTTTAGTAGTTTATTTCCATTTGGCTTAGCAAATTCATATATTATGAATTTTGAGAAAATGTTGCGTTAAATCTCAAGACATTGTGAAATGGTTAGTTAGCTGTTTGTGTAGAGATCTCTTGAGTCACCCAATCCTGTCTTGCAGATCAAACAAGAAACAGTATATAAAGGCAGCAGAGAAGTTAAACAAAAGACATCCAAACAAGAAAGGAGGCAGACATAAGAAAGCCAAGAGAGTATAACTCTAGAGTTTATTTGTCTGTGACATGTAAATAATATATAAGTTCTTTTTGTTGTACATTTATCACTCTGTATTTATTAACAAGGTCAATAGTAAAATTTGAATAAATATATCTCCATTTGTTACTAAGTAGGGTATTATAAAAATAAATTACATCTTTTGAAAATTCTCAAGAAGTGATGGTTTTTTTTACAATAAAAGCTTTGATCTAAATTTTGTGGCACCAGTAAAGGTGTCATCACTCCCCCCCACACGGGTGACATTTCATCAGTAGGGGTGGAATAGCAACTTGCAGGCTGACACAAGATGTGGCATACTACTTTTGTATTCATGAATTAGTCTTTCAGGAAACGTCAGCCTGACATTTGAGATACGAGATGCAAACACATCAGTTTAATAATAATCAAAGTTTTAGTTAATGAAATATACAGTGATTAAAATATTTGATCAATTCTCTGCCTGTGAGTGTTTTGAGATATTTCAATTCTAGAGCTTTAGGCCTTAGAGTTTAAACTAACATTAAAAATAGTAGAAATTTACTTAGTTCCATAAACTTGCAGCTATTTTCAATACATGCTCTTATCAGAAGATAATGATCTGCACCGCCTCAGTTTGCTATCAGCATACTAAAGTTTAGCCATAAGTGAAACGTCACTCTTTGAGAGTTATCACTCATGCGTCTGCAATGGCAAAAGCCTTTTTATTAGCTGTTGTTAGTTTATAAGCATACTTTATTAAACTACTTTCATAGTTTTATTCATCCTCGGACATGTTAGCTAGCAAATAGCATTTAGGCACAGGCATGAATATTACCTAGTTATTAATTACCTCACATGTATAATGAACTGAAGCTTTGGTTGTAGTAGAGTGGTTAGAAAATACATGTAATATATTTTTTAATTTTATGAGATATAATGAACTAAACAAACTGGCACTATTTTGAGGTTTACTTAGGAGTTGTATCCTACCTTAAAAAAATTTAGTATGAAGTACGTTTTTGCGACGAGCTGATCTCAATATTATTACATTACATCTTCCCGCCCGTTATAGTCGTGAAATCAGTCTACACGACCCTCAGTTGACCTAAAATGGCTGAACAAGATTTTAGTGATGAAAATGATGATTGGGAAACCTTAGATGAAACTGGGGTATGTTATTGGTAACCTAAGTTTGTATATATTTTATGCTAAAGAATAACTATTTTTGAAATTATTTGTTTATCTGCTTTCTAGGTGAAGCAAATTAGTTTATTTTATTCAAGTTTTATTTGGGGTACAGCTTCGCCTTCTCATTCTGATTCTCATTCTGATTCTCATTCTGATGCTCCCTCTGGAAATTAATTCAATGAATGTAATTGAAATTCATTTTTATTTGAAAAGGTCACTACTAAGACTAAGAGTGGGCGTAACTGTAGAATTAGGAGCAAATCTAAACGATAATCTTATAATAATTAACTTTAAGTGATGAGTCTCAGTCTTAGGTGATCAGTAAAGTTATTAAATAATTATCATTATGGTTATGAATAAAATTAAACGAATATTGAAATAAGTAATAACAATACTGAATACATTAGACTTCGTCACTTACAGTTACTGTCACACTTACAGTGTTAGACTTAATCTTACTCTTAGTGGTACACTGAAACAGATTTAAATTAAAAACCAAAGAGAAAGTTACACTTAAATTCTTAATGTTATACATAATACTAATGACTAAAAACTATAAGTAATTTCTAATGACTATGAGTAATGTTATGCTATTTTCTAATTAAAATAAACATTTCTATTGTTTGCTTAATGTAAAATTTGGCTAGACAACATAAAGAGTGATTATTATTAAGATGGTGACACAATTACAAAAACTACTTCTGAAAAAATGAAATTATGTTTCAATTTGGAAACGTTAGTCACCCAGTGACAGTAGATTACTAAGTAAATTACTTCATCATTATAATGATTTGAAGTTATGTGGTAGTAATTGAAATACAAATAAAAAATTCTAATATTAAATCAAAAAGGAAAACTAAATCAGTAATGTGCAGCTTTAACCTGTTGTTTTACAGTTTTACAATTGAACTTTCAGCTTGTTTTATATCGGTTTCTTCTGAGTGGAACTTGAAATATAATTTGAATTAGTTAATTGCTAAATTTGAATTGACTTCTACTTGAACTTATGCATTTATTTAGGATAATAAACTTCATAGTTTTAAGTTTTACATCATTTAGATTCACTTAGGTTGTTGATACTTCTACTATTTTACTGGTATTGATAAATATTGAAAGAATAATCATCTTTTGCATATTCTGATTTTGTTGAGGCTACTCGCAATGCAGTGTAAAATTTATTAGTGAACATATATTGTTATAAGTAGTAAAGCATCTATTATGTACGTTGGGTAAATTTAGAATGTTTACAGCTCACTGTTTTATGTAGGAGTTAGACAAACAAATAACCGCACTGGATACGAAAGTAAAAAAGAATAATCCATCAGAGCACAAAACTTCAAACACTCTTCAATACGGGAAAGTGACAATTTTACAAAACAACGAACAAAGGACACAATATTCACCTACTATAAAGTTGTTAAAGCGAGACCCGCTGGACGCTGCCGCTAGTCAGCAAGGCGTGGAGGAGCGTAAGTCAAACTATAAAACTCTGCAGCAGCGCGAGGCCGAGTACAATGAAGCCAGGAAAAGGATTCTGGGAGATTTGCCGGAGGTAAACTGCAGTCAGTCTATGGAGGAACAGCTCACTCCGTCTCCTGTTCTAGTTCAGAGGTGTGCTATACAATATGCTAAACTGTGATGTCTCATGTGCTAAACTAAGATTTTACAGGTGCTAAAACACAATGTGTAGTGTGCTAAACCAACTTTAAGATAGTTTTGTAAAGCTCTTTTGGTAGCTTCACCATTGCAAAGCTCTTTTGCCAGATTCTTTTTTACTGATAGCTGTAAAATATTATTGTCCTCGTTAGTCCCTGGGTTCGCCCTAGGTACCCTACAGGTGGTTGACTGCCCAACAAGCACCTGCTATCTCACTGCTCTGCTAGGTAGTAACTGGTGTCAGTCATCGTAACATGAAGATGTTGGGTTTGCCCACTTCTGTGTGCTGATATGACCTTGGGTTTTGTTTGTTTGCAGGTCTTCTATCGGGACAAATAAAAAGTTAGACCCGGTACTGCAGCGTCAACCTTATGGTCCTGAGACTAATAGTAAAGGGTTTGGGACTCGCGCGACGGGCCCCATCAACAGCACAAGTTAGCCAACTCAATTTTCTCTTTCTTCTCATCATCATCAGCAGTTGTCCTCTCGTACCTACGCATGATCAGAGCTGTTCTATAGAAATAAGCCCCTAGAGTCCTTGTTGTGGTTCACTGCTGGACTATACTTAGCGCTGGTGCCAAATATCTAGCCTGTGATCTCCTACTTCAGCCTGAGGCTGACAAAAACTATTTTTTTGGCAGAACCTGTTTGTTTAGTTCTAAGTCAAAAGTTTGTTTGAGTTGAGATTACGAGACGCGTGGGCCCCCCTCCCATCTAGCTAGTGTAGGCTATCTATTTTTATATTTTCTCCATAGCTAAGGAGTTGCGCATATTTTGTTAGAATGATTTTTCAGTGTTGTTTGAGCCAAGCTGTGGGTTCCCACTGAAATGTATATATTACGTTGTACTCCTGCGTTATTTTCTAATTATTGCTCAGCATTATGTGTTCCTGCTTACTCGTCAATTGAGGTGACAACTCCTAAATATCATGTATTTTGAACTGACAACTCCTATTCATTTGTAAACACTCTTGCAGTGTGCAGCCTTTGGGTTGTGAGGGCAGCTGGGAGTATAAGATTACATAATATTATTATTACTTTAAACACCATTGCCTGTTGAACAATAGAATTAAGGCATTGGAATTTTAAACAAATCAATTCTTAATATTGTACAATAATATTGAAATTGTATATTGTACAATAATATTGAGATTATATAGGAATGACTTGCAATAAATAATGAATAATTGATGTTGAATTTCACTTTTGTATTAGTGTATATATATGAGTGCTAATTTAGGAAGTGGGCTCTTACCATGTACAGGTTAGCTACGCACCAGCCATACACATTCTCCCTTTGATATCCTCACTAACAACAATTCCTATTGGTTGATATATTTGTTGTAGCTCAGTATCACGCAAGCATATAAAATACACCCTGTTTTTATGTGGCAGCAAAATTTCTTGTAAAATATTATGCCATAGAAACTTTTTATAATATTTTTATAAAATATACTCAAATTGCTTGCTTGTTCCATATAGCTGCAAAACCATTATTTGATTATCAAAATTAATTTTAGTACTTTGGCCGAGTTATTAAAATAATCAGAATGATATGTTTAAAAAAAAGATAAATCTAGTGACAAAATTTATTTTTTGCTTGAATGAAAATCTTACTTCAACCTTTGAAATAATAAAATAAACAAAATCATTGCTAGTGGTAGCTTAGTCTGCCTGCTTTAGAGACACTGCACAAAAATACCTCTACAGCTCCCACTATAGACCTCACCTATGACTGCAATACCTTAATCTTCTGTAAACAAACAGTTTAATTTGTAATCAATATCAGCAAATGTTATAATATTTTCAACTCACTTGTTCACGATAATTAGTAAATGTTATTTGTTTAGCATTCCTTTTCTTTGAGCTGTGTATGATTAAGGTATACCAACACCTTGCGTGCTGACTATTGTTTGCCAGGCTATCGATTTGAATACGAGCTCACATAACAATACTCAGTAGGCACTTTAATTGTCTCTCACAAAACTAACTGTACAATAACAAGTAGCTCTTCACTGAACCTTCAACCATACTTCTTTGGTAAGTGGTATTTTAATATTGCCTAGATTATACAATTCTTTTTCCCAAATTGGCTTAGAAAGTCCTTCATCGCTGTTAGATTTGTAAATTTCTTCGTATCACATAACTTTTGAAGAATCTAGAAAGTTCCTCGCTATTTTCAGCTAATTTATTGGTTACATTTTTGAGTTTGTTCAATCTGATACTCTGTTTCTCGATATTTTATTTGGGAATAAAAGAGAGCCAAACAACTTGAGAGATTTGAAAGTCACCAGAATGTAACCGAGTGCTTCATCCTTGAAACTGGTCAATATAACTTACAGGTAAGTCTCTTTGAATATTGTAATACTACCAGAGTTGCTAGGCTCTATGTAAACAAATCTTCTCCAGCCAATTAGGGCATAACTTACTAGGCAAGTTATTTCTGTGTGCATTTCAGTGATGTAAACTGAAAATAGCATAAATTGTAGCAAATTGTATAACATAAATTTCTGCTATTAAAATAAATTAATTGTGTTTTAAAAAGTAGTTATACCACAGTCCATGTTTATAGTCAACTTACCCAACTTTGATTCTGTTACTTAAACTGGAAACACCAGGTAGAATATTGTCGGCAGTTAACAATTCTATTTGATGTAAAATTATCTTCAATCTCACATACAGCACAATTCTATACTCATTTTATAGAATAACAAGTACAACATTGTTAGCATATAACACGATTCTATACTCATTCTATAGAATAACAAGTACAACATTGTTAGCATATAACACGATTCTATACCCCTTCTATAGAATAACAAGTACAACACTGTTCACATGCAGCACAATTCTATACTCATTCTATAGAATAACAAGTACAACACTGTTCACATATAACACAATTCTATACTCTTTCTATAGAATAACAAGTACAACACTGTTCACATATAACACGATTCTATACTCTTTCTATAGAATAACAAGTACAACATTGTTAGCATATAACACGATTCTATACTCTTTCTATAGAAGATGGCGGCAGCTCAAGACAGCGCAGATTTAGTACCTTCCCAGAAGTCTCGTCCTGTCTATAGCGACAGAGAATATCACAGATACCACCAGTTTAAGAAGAATGTGATTGTTGGGTACGCTGACATCCTGGCTGTCGGGTGGTGAGTACCCCGCCCCAACCTACCTACTCTGCTAAGTTGAACCTCAACAAATGTTGCTAAACAAACTCTTAAAGTCTTCATACTTTCACAATTATAGTCAATCTGGACGAGTAGACAATTTCACTGAGTTTTCTTGAGTTAGTGAAGCAATTCGTCAAAGTTCGTGCCTTGTAATCACTTTCCTAACAGAATACAGTCAAAGAAAGTGACTAGCTATTAACTTCTGCATTTTATCATTCGCTTTTTTCTTTATCAAATGTAGTATTAACTGTAATGTTATTGAATTTTCAATTTTAAACAAGGTTTTTACTAATACCTTATCTGTTCAAAGGACACTGATGAGTGATTTAGCAAGTGTTAGTATTGAAATGGGATTTTACACTCTGATTTCAGATGAATTTCAGTATAAAAGGTGCTGCTTCTGTCAGGACACTGTGTAGGTCAAACTAATAGGAACTTTCTCCGGTATTTATGACTTCCTTTTCCTGTTGCTGTACTCCTAACCAGTATACTGCACGTATGTTTTATAGTCGAGCTCTGTTGGGACTGAAAATGGGGTTCAACTACCATTCTATAGTGTTACCAGAGTTGTCCTCTCAACCTGCAGTCAAATGTCAGAGACCCACAACTCCCACTGCTTCAGAAAGATACTTTGAGCCTTTTCAGATTCTGGACTGTAAATATGAGGAGGTTTGTGTGTCACATGTATGACACATGTGACAGGTTGTGGCAGGTTGTGACAGGTTGTAGCAGGTGGCTGTGGGGTAACATGTATGATAGTAACTTCTAGTGTGTGATAAGCCGCTTCAAAAATACTTAGACTTTTGTTTCAAAAAGTTTGTTTTTGAGATTTCCACCTCTAATTGGAAGGTTTTTAAGCATGGTAAGAGCTTGTTTCAACTGCTACACGTGAACTATTATCCTTGCAGGCTAGCAATCTAATTGAAAAATAAGAACAGTATAATATTTAGTTGTGTAATATTTGAAATGATATTAATTTCCTTGGTTTAATCAACGGATGATACTTTTTATCATGCATACATTTTAAAATAGTGCTCTGAATTTTGTTCGAATGTATAACTGTGAATAATATGGAATATTAGTCCATTTTGATAGATAAAATAGTAAACAAATATAATGTTTCCCATTTGCTTATTATTAAGCAATGCCTGATATTAATATTATACTATGTTATACTAATAATTTAGGTTGAAGTTGTGATATATAATCAATGTATAATATTATGTTATTATATTATATAATCAATGTATTATATTATATTATAATCAATGTATAATATTATGTTATTATATAATATAATCAATGTATTATATTATATTGTAATATAATCAATGTATAATATTATTATACATTGTATGCTGTTTCCAGTACACCTTAGTCATCATCAACACAAAAGTACCTGCTGACAGATGTCACTACGTTGTCAACTACCTGTTAGACATGTGCAGACAGAGTCAAGTTCTCAGAGTAATTGTCCTCTCCTGTCTGAGGACAGAACTTACCAGACCCTACCTCTTCCTAGACAATGTCTACTTTGAGAATAACTTCTATATGGCCAAGTGTAAGTGTAACATGTACTTACTATATACTTACCTAGTCTACATTGTATATATATATACTTACCTAGTCTACACTGTGTATACACTTACCTAGTCTATACTGTATATATATATACTTACCTAGTCTATACTGTGTATATACTTACCTAATCTATACTGTATATATACTTACCTAGTCTACACTGTATATATACTTACCTAGTCTACACTGTATATATACTTACCTAGTCTACACTGTGTATACACTTACCTAGTCTACACTGTATATATACTTACCTAGTCTACACTGTATATACATGTATATACTATCTTTAGCCTCAGTCTAAGAGGTGAGAAGGGTTATCCCCCACGTGAAGCTCTTGGGCAACTTGGCATATAAAGATGTAAACACAATACTATATACAACACATGTAGTTTGTTTATAAATCAACATACTAGTTTCCTGTAGAATTAAATGGCTGAACTTGAGGTGTTTAGCAGTGTAGTTTGCCGTTCAGTTATCCGTTATAGAAAAGTTTTATGGTTAACGTTAGACTTAAGTGTACTGCAACTGATTACTAGAGGGCAGTCAGTGAATATAGTGCTTTAGTGAGTAGTTGGATTCTTACAAATAGTTTGTTGCTTCAGCATGATGGCGGTATTGTGCAACAGTTTCACAATGTGTGTTTATGTTTCTGGTTGAGATGAAATCAATTGGCTGTTCCCTATACTGTATATTGATTTTTTATTCCACTGGACAGATTTGTAATCTCGGAATTCCAAAGGTCATTCGCTGCCTAGCTTCACTGAGATGCTTGTTATAAGGAGTGAGTGTGGTTGTGGTGAACCCTAAGAAATGAATACAGGCAATGCTACATGTGTCAGAGTTTAACGCTGATGAAATGATTGTCTTTAAATGTTGCTGATTTCCATGGAAAAATTTGGTGGCTGTTGATATTTTAGTTTTATTCTTATGTTATTCTCTAATGACTTGAGCCTTTAACCTCCTCCCCCCCCCTTCCCAGTTCCCAGTAGGGCTACCTGAGCCTTGATTTAGATTCTAGTGGTTGAAAAATTCAGCTAGGGAGAAATCTAACATCATGCTATATAATACTTCAGTCAAGCTGTAGGCTTTTCAGCATTCTGTAGCATATTAGACTTCAGGTGTTGTTATTCAGGAAAACTAGATTTGACATGTGGACCTTAGAAGTATATCTCCCTACTCTGCTGATAGTAATCAAAATCACTAGAATTATTATTAGTTAATCAAAATATTAGGCAACTTTTTTCTAATATAAATATTGCTTGCTCTGCATTGTTTTGTGGCAACGTAGCTCAGTGCCCAATTCAAAGGGTTTAAGTACTGTTATTTTTTAGCTGTGAATAATGAAGTTAACTGCTCAATGTTGTAATTGTTAACATTTTCATGTGTAACTCTATTGCTGCAGTCTATTTTATAACATTCAATATTAGTTCGGGTAGCATTTTGGATTTCTTTGAGCTTACCAAAAGGGATAGTCACAGCAAACTGGTAGTTACAGTGAGAGTTACAGTAAACTGGTAGTTACAGTGATAGTTAGAGTTACATTGAACTGGTAGTTACAGTGACAGTTACAGTAAACTGGTAGTCAAGTTACAGTGAACTGTTAGTTACAGTGATAGTGAGAGTTAAAGTGAACTTTGAACGTTGGGAATTCCCGACTCACATTTCCTAGATAATGATGTCATCCGTATTGCTTTTTCTAAAGGTAGTGTAGCTTTAACCTGGTAATACGCTGATGTTTTCATTTTCAAACTGTTATTTCAATAATTTGCTGGGTTATAATAATTTAATATCAAATTGTAATTTGTAAATTCTTCCATCCTTACAATAGTATTATAACAACAGATCACATAGATTGACAGGCTTGAAAGAAATATTTTATTACACTAAACCATTTTAAAAGTGAATTAAGTTGACATTGCAGCAATTTAAAATAAGTATCTAAGACTTGAAAAATGTGTAATTGTGACCATCTGATTAGCAAAAAAAACTGTTACTTATTCATAGATATAGAGCATTTTTAAGTAAATAAAATTACAATACTTGTGTTCTTTATGCTTAGTGTGCATTAGTTTGGGTTAGGGAAACATTAGTTTACAAGAGTAGAAAATATTCAAATTCACCAACAATATTTCTCAAAAGTATAGAATTAAAGTTAAATAAATTTATGAATAATTTGAATTTTATTTTGTAAAATTGTATTGGTAAATTAAAAGTAGCAATTTGGTGGTTTTATAGTTTCTTAAAATGTACAAGTCAAAAGTTACAACAGGAGATAAAAATAGGAATTTTTTAGTTATCTGTTAAAGTGTAGTTTAAGCAATGTTTGTTTTTGCGCTCGTTTATTGTAAATCTGTACTGAGAGATTCTTTCCATTGGTCGTTGATTAAGCCAGTTGACTTTGAGCCACACCACATTTGCATTTCAGAATGAGAAACAGAGCGCCTGTCTTGTCGTCTTTGATTCTTCCGTATCTGCATTCAGGATGGTAATGTCTTTCCCATGCACCATTAGTCCACCCACATGAGCACTGCCTTTTCCAGATCGGGTGTCTTTCATGTAACCTGTGTGACGAACAAAATATATTAATATAATATATTATAATATAATGCATATTAAAATATTGATTCAAAAGTTACATGTGTAGTTTTCTGTATGTATTCACCATCATGAATATAAGTAACACATTTTTTAGTAATTGGCTTAAATTTAATTTCACAAAATGAATTTTTCTGGATGAAAAGGGTTTCTTACCCAGTGGTCCGAACGTAGCGGCAATCATTATTTCTATGTGGGTGTTCTATTTTCTTGTACACTCTTTTGGGGGGTTTGGATGAGGTGACCAACTGAGCAGGGTATAATTCTTCATAGTCAATACCATCGTCTGACATTTTTAACTCTATAGTAACAGTACAATTTACCTTGAAGTCATAAAATATACTTTACATGAAGTGTTTAGGTTAGTATAATTACTATAGTTACTACAATACAACATGCTATAATAACAATCAAGGCTAAAAAAAGTTGTTTTATTCTACTTTTGTTTTTGCTTTGATAAAGAAATTTTAATCTAAAAGTTAAAATAATTTAAATTATTTTAGATAGTCATGATTTTTTAACAGCCGACTCAATTGAAATAAAATATTAAGACACTTTTAAATTACCTAATTTAATTAATATGATATTTAATATAAATCTATACACATAATGAGCATCCTTTAAACTTTAGCTATTGTTAATAATTTATTCAAACTCTGAACTTTTTCATTTCTATTCTGACTTACCTGTTGGGTTGTAGTAGCAGTAGGTGTAGTAGTAGCTGGTGTAGTAGTCTCTTCTCTTGTGATGAACAACTGCTGTCAGCTGCCATTTTTATACTCCTTCCTTGGAAATTCAACCCCATTTTTCCAATTTCCAAAATCCTGCTGCCAATTGTTTCATGTTTGCTGAAAATTTGACTGGAGAGCGAAATTGATTGAAAATTATTTACCATTATTAATATGTATTGATTTTATGTTGTGCAACATCCCACCATAGCATTTCTCTTATTTGCTTTTACTCTAAGCTCATATACTGAACCGTGAGATATACTAGTGATACCAGTAGTATACTCTGATATGGTAGGAAATATAAGTTGGGAATTCCCAGCTCACACGAAGTAAAACATTGAAGCCATCGTGTTATTATTGTGTTTGGGTAGTTTGTTGTTACTAAGCTGCTGTATTCTTAAATATTGGAAAATCTGTTTGCATAATGTACAACTTTATATGAGGTCAACAATTAATAATTTGATAGTTTGAGGGGGGGGGTTGGGTTACAGCCCGTTTTATTTTGTATTCCTCAGAAACTGTGAGTTATAAACTCCCGACTCACATTGACTAGATAATGATGCCATACTTATTGCTTTTTCTAAAAATAATTTGCTATCATGTACATATAGCTTTAACCTGGTAATACGCTGATGTTTTCATGTTCAACTTGTTATTTCAATAATTTAGTGGGTTATAATAATTTAATATCAAATTGTAATTTGTAAATTGTTCCATCATTACAATAGTATTACAGCAACAGATCACATAGATTTGACAGGTTTGAAAGAAAAGTTTTATTACACTAAACCATTTTAAAAAATAAAATAAAATTAGCATTAAAGTAATTTAAAATAAGTATCTAAGACTTAAAATCTGTGTAATTGTGACCATCTGATTAGAAAAAAACTGTTACATATTCATAGATGTAGAGCATTTTTAAGTAAATAAAATTACAATACTTGTGTTCTTGGTGCTTAATGTTTATTAGTTTGGGTTAGGGAAACATTAGTTTACATACAAGAGTACAAAATATCTGAAATCTAGGAGCATTTTTTTAGAAGACCATAGAATTAATGTTAAATAAATTTATGATACCTTTGGATTTTTTTGTAACAGTTTCTTGATGAGTTAATGTAGCAATTTGTTGGTTTTATAGTTTTTTTAAATTTACAAGTCAAAATTTACAATATGAGATAAATTGAATTAATTGGAATTATTTAGTTATCTAGTATATGGTGTAGTTTAGGCAATGTTTTTCTATTGATGTGTCAGCTGTGAATCTGTACTGAGAGAGCTTTCTTGTGTTGGTAGTTGATTAAACCAGTTAATAAGCACTGCATTTGCATTTCAGAATAAGAAACAGATTGCCTGTTTTCTGGTCTTTGATTCTTTTGTATTTGCATTCACGGTTGTAATGCTTCTCCTCTTCACCATTGGTCTTCAGGCCACACGGGCACTGCCTTTGCCAGATCGGATTGGTGTTAAATGGGCTGTGTCATGAACAAAGTATGTGAAAATATTGTTTAAAACGTTAATCTGTATCCTTCTATATGAAAACTTGGTTTATTCACCAGCATGACTAAGTAACATATTTTCCCATAATTACCTTAAATTTATTTATAAAAAAAAATTTCTAGATGAAAGAGTTTCTTACCCAGTGATCTTAACATAGCTGCAATCGTTGTTTCTATGTGGGTATTCAATTTTCTTGTACTCTCTTTTGGGGGGTTTGGAATCGGAAGTGGTGGCCAACTGGGTAGAGTATTTATTAAAGTTGATACCGTCATCTGACATTTTCAGTTGTATGGTGACAGTGCAATTTATCTTAAATTCATAAAACATAATTTACATGAAGTGTTTCGGATCATAACAGTTACTATAATTACTATAATACAACAATAAATAAATAATAACAATAAAAGCTGAAAAAAATTGTTTTATTCGACTTTTGTTTTTGCATTGAGAAAGAAATGTTAATTTAAAAATTAAAATAATTTAAATTTGTAAATCGAGACTGGAGCAATTTTTTGTAATAATCATGTCTTTTTTAACAGCAAACTCAATTGAAATAAAGTATTAAGGCAGTTTTGAATTATTTAATTTAATTAAAATGATATTTGGTATAAATAGATGCACTTAATAATCATCCTTAAAACTTTATCTATTTTATATAATATATATATTAAAACCTTTAGCTATTTTTAATATTTTATTCAAACTGTAGAATTTTATTTTAGTAGTTCATCATTTCTATTTTAACTTACATGTTGGGTTGGAGTAGTAGTAGCTGTAGTAGTAGCTTCGTCTGTTGTGATGAACAACTGCTGCCAGCTGTGCTTTTATACGTCTTCCTTGGAAATTCAACCCCATTTTTTCCAATTTCCAAAATCTTGCTGATGCAAATAGTTTCATGGTGGCTAAAAATCCGACCGGGGGAGAGGAATAGATTTGGAATTTTCTGCCATTACTCATGTGCATTGCTTTCATGTTAGGCAGTCTCTCACTCATTATTTCTTTCATTTGCTCTTACTCTAAGCTCATATACTGAACAATCAGATATACCAGTTGTACCAGTAGTATACGCAGCTATGGTAGGAAATATAAGTTGGGAATTCCCAGCTCACACGAAGTAAAACATTGAAGCCATTGTGTTATTGCGTTTGGGTAGTTTGTTGTTATTAAGCTGCTGTATTCTTAAATATTTGAATAATTGCTTGTATAATTTGCAGCTTCATTACTTTGGGTCAGGAAAACTATAGTTTACATACTAGAGTAGACAATTTCTAAAATTTAAGAGCAATTTTTATTAGAAAACTAGAATTAGCATTGGTTAATGTTTTAATATAGTTATGATTAATTCATCTTTAGGATTTGGATTTTATTATGTAGCATTTTATTAATGGTGTTGACATAGCAATGGGTTTTTATAATTTTTTTAAAATGTACAAGTCAAAAGTTACAATATGAGACAAATTCAATTAATAGGAAGTATCTATTTATTTAGTAAGGTGTAGTTTATGCAGTGTCATTCATATTGGTGTGTCAGTTGTGAATCTGTACTGAGAGAGTGTTCTTATGTTGGTAGTTGATTAAACCAGTTGAGTAGCACTGCATTTGCATTTCAGAATGAGAAACAGATTGCCTGTTTTCTGGTCTTTGATTCTGTCATACTTGCATCCAGTATGGTAATGCCTCTCCTTTGCACCATCGGTTTTCAGGCCACACGGGCACTTCCTTTTCAGGAAGATTTGTTGGTTGTGGCAAGGTCTGTGGGGTCAACAAAATATAATAAAATATTATTTCAAAAATTCCGTTAAAACTGTTTTATTCTGTGGCATAACTCAGTAGCACACTTTTTAAAAATTAGGTTGTTTAGTTTACACAAAATGAATGTGTTTTGGTTAAAATGTTTCTTACCCGCTCTCTCTGATTTGGTCGTAGCGGCAATCATTTCTTTTATGTGGATATTCAACTTTCTTGGACACCCGAGGGGTTTGGGCCTCTGTAGTGGTGGCTAACTGGACAGGGTAGTCAGCGTAATCAATACCGTCGTCTGACATGTTCAACTGTGCAATTTATCATAAAGTTATAAAACTTATTTTACATGAAGTTTTTCAGCTTATAATAGTTATTATGATGCAATGTGGTAGAATGGCAATAAAAGCTAACAAAAATTGTTCTGTTTGTCAATTTTTCTCACTTTGAAGTAGAAATGATAATTTAAAAATTGAAATCAATAGAAAGTTGTAAATCAAGACTGGCACAATTACTTGTAATACTCATGAATTTCTTTACCAACAGCAGACTTGTTATAAATAAAATATTAAGACACTTTTAAATTACTGAATTTAATTAATATGATACCTAATAATTATAAATATAATATGCACATATTAAACATCCTTAAAACTTTTAAATATTTTTATTATTTTATTTAAAGTACAGAATTTTATTTTAATAGTTTATTATTTATATTTCAACTTACCTGTTGAATTGGAGTAGTAGCTGTAGTATAAGTTGGTGCAGTAGTGTCTTCTCTTGTGATGAACAACTGCTGTCAGCTCCCACTTTTATACCTCTTCCTTGGAAATCCAACCCCATTTTTTCCAATTTCCAAAATCCTGCTGCACATAAGTTCATCTTGGCTGAAAATCCGTCTGGGGGAGGAGAGTAGATATGGGAATTTCTGCCATTACTAATATGTATTGATTTGACGTTAAACAATTTCATAATATTGATATTTATGTTATTTCCTCCTAGTCTAAGCTCTATACTATATATAATCAGAGATAGTTGCACTGGTAGTATAAATAGATATCGTAGGAAATCTAAGTTGAAAATTCCCAGTTCATATGCCATGAAATATTTCCAGGACTGCGTTTATCATTGTGCTGTGTTATCATTGTCGTCACGAGCCTGCTATTTTATTACTCATATTCTATAAGTATTTAAAACCTTATCAGACCAGCACAATCTCATCTATGATTTCATTTTTCTTTCTGTGAAGTTAGCAAGGAGTTTGTCCATTTTACTTCGAAATAATCAATGTGAAATTAAATAGCCTGCAGATTTTTATATATTATCACATGTAGGGCTGTTGCTAGACAACCCATACCCGAGAGTTATCTTACTACCTGAATTCAACTAATCATTTTCTTTCTGAAATTCGAAACAACTTTCAGCCACATCCAATAATCCTGTGTATTATAAACTTATTTGCTTATTCCGTTAATTTGACCTTGACCTTATTTTACCTTAAAGTGACAAGATTTCCCAGCCTTCCTGCAGACACTCCCGTCTCCGATCCTCTACTCAACATTCTCCTGCAGATGTTCAAAGTAGAGCAGATACCTCTGTCTATTCTCTCCTGTATTGGTTATAAATCACACTATGGCCAGACTCTGGATTGTCAGTTTGCAATACAGGTTGGTATGTGTGTCTATCTGTATGTCTGTCTGTGTGTCTGTCTGTCTGTATGTCTGTGTGTCTGTCTGTCTCTGTCTGTGTGTCTGTCTATCTGTTTGTCTGTCTATCTGTCTGTGTGTCTGTCTGTCCAAATGTTTGTGTAAAATTTCATGCAACTGAATCAGAAGACAAAGAAAACTCCTGTATCTAGATAGAGAACACAACTCTCACCTTTTACATTAGTTCAGAATTCCTCGATTCTGTTTCAGACTATCAAATTTTTTCAACAGAAATTATCAGAGATCACAGGACTGGAGTTTGACCTTGAACTCAGCACATCATTGGTAGGCGGTACATTTTTTTATTTTATTTTTTAGTTTTTAGTTTTAAGGAAAGCAAAACAATTTGTATTTTTATTGCCTCAACATTCCTTGTTAATAAGTAAAAAGTTATTTTCTATCTTATATTTTAGTATTTTGTTTCCTGCTGCAGTTGTTTGCTGTTGTTGATTCTGTAGATATTTGAGGAGCACTCGAGATGCCACACTATGATGGGCTTTTATTCCTGATAGAAGCTACTATATATCCTACGTAGAGTAGATAACTTCCAATCCAATCTAAGTCTGGAATATAGTCATAGTACTATAATGTAGTCTCAAATAATTGAACTTCCTTTCACAATAAGACTGTTGGTGTGACATACAGCTAACACACAATATGATTTCAACCCACTGGCTTCCAGAAGTTGAGGGGAGATAAATCCAACAGTTACTAAAGACAAACTCAAGTCATGATGATTCAAACTTGATGCATACATTTTTAAGGCCACCGAAATTTTTAAAAGCTGTACTCTGAATGATAATCATATTTTTCTACATGAAAATATGCTGTAATGCTTCAAGTTTTAGTAAGTTTCGAGTTAATTATAATAATTTAAATTGCACCCAATTGTTTATTTTCTTTGCACAAAATCTTAATTTAAGGAAACATTACTGTGATCACTAATAATAAATTAAGTGTGTTTATGCTTTTAAATTTTATTACATAATTTCAAATTCTTCGTAATAATTTATTCAATAAATTATAATAAAATTAATGCAATGTACAAAAATATAGCAGCAAGTTAGTTGGCACAAGGCAAGATAACTCCAATTACTTCTGTAAGAATATGGAGATAAATTAATAGGCATTTCAATGCACATAAATACTGTACAACAGAGCTAATAAATATTTAGTTGTTACTTGATTAATCTCAAGTAGAGGAAAGCTTAAAATTTACAGCTTATATCTCTAGTAGAACAAATATAGTAATACAATCATAATAGTTGAATTTGTGCCTATAAAATTATAGGCATTTACAATATTGTTCCTATTCATTAAATGAAACTTTCATTTCACATTTCATGCTAAAGAATAAAGAGTTACTCTTACACAGAGTTGTAGGTTTAAATTCCAGCAGACGTGATGCTCGGTGAATAATATCACCAGCCGCATTAAAACTTATAGCAAAACATGAGAAAACCTAAAATTTTGCACAAATTATTAGAGGTTTTCTCCCCCTTACTGAACCAGTAGGTTGTAGAGTCTCTTATGGTAGCATCTGGAGTCCCATAAATCAGTCCATCAGTATTTCAGCTAACACTAAAACTAGTCACTAATGTTATAAATATCATAGACTAAGAACTAAAACTAGCAGATCCCGTATTCATTCTGCTTGTAGTAGTGTACTGAGGCTAAGTTATTAGAATTTATTTCCTTAGGCATGACGTTGTTTGTGTACGTCTGTTCTAATGATGTCTCATGTTTCTGAATTATCTCGGAGAGACACTCGTTTGTGATGTTGTGCCACATGATATTCTGATTTCCTCCTGGGCGCCTTCGTACCTTCTTCTTGTGGTCTCGATATCTACAATTACAAGAGTTATTTCCCCTGTATATGCTTAATTCAGAAGCACTATCTTTTGAGTTTACATTCACAACTTAATTTTTAATTTTCATGAACCTAAAAATTCTTTAGCAGTTTTAAAGTGACTTATGCTGCTGTAAAAGGTTTTGTAACATAATGATGTATAGCTCTAAATAGGTATTGGAAACAAATGGTGTTAAAACCGGTGACATCATAAGAAAAGGTGCTAAAACTAATGACATCACAACATAAAAGATTCAACAAGTTGGGTAAATAAAGCTAAAAAATTAATGCAGCAGTCGTAAATATTAGCTCATATTATTGGCTACAGTTTGAAAAAAATATGTCTATAAAATTGTACGAGATATTTTCTCAACAGTTGTATGACTCATTTGTAATAACAAACTCACCTTTTTATGAAATACACAACGAACAATCCAGTGATTAGCGCTCCGAATAGACCAAATATTAGTCCTAGAATTATGGCTGTAAACAAAAAGTTGCAGGAATAAAAATGCAGTTAAAATTCTTACTTATTATGCATTATGGCGTGTGTTTGTAACTTTATTTGAAAAAAATGGATAAAAACTTGTAGCTAAATAAAAGTAAAAACGAAATTCTTTGCAATCTATAAAAAAAATAGAAATTTTACAAAAAAATATTTAATATATTTATAATTTTTAGAAAGTTTTTTATAGACATGTATATTTTTATAGATATATTTTGTAGTATCATAATGTTAGTTATTGTGATTAGCAACTACATTGTGTTGTTATTTGAAGTTATAATACATACACACATGTTTTATACTTTGGTTAATGTGTAGAACTGCAATCAATTTCAAATAAGTATTCCATATTTTATTTTAAGTAACATTAAATAAAGGTACTAATATACTATTGTACATGGTATATTATATTATTGCATAATGATATCGCAAAGACAGCTTATTTTAAGAATTAGATATGAATCTATAGCTCTTACCTAACTGGGATGTAGGTAAGTGTGCTGATACATTATTGTATATAGTTATATCAGTATCTTCATTCAAATCTAGGCTGTCTTCAACTTTTACTGTCCATGTTAGCTCGGGGGTTGGTTGTGCCACCCTCATATTTGTCGTGGTTGATCTAAGTCTATTTGGCTTTCTAGTGGTCTTCACTGTAGATGGTGCTGCTGTTCTTTGGGGTGGGAGAGCAAAAGGCAACACTGCAACAATAAAAACAAAACTAATAAACACCAAGCGATCTTTCAATAGCTTCGACAGCTGAAATCCACTCGACTCTATTTTAAACTGACTTTGGGTCATAATGTGGGTCTGAAATAGAATGGGTTTTGAGAGAAAACAACTTCTGCTGAGCGGATGTCTTCTTAAAACATAAAAAGCTGTAGTTTGCACCTGCCTAGAAAGATTGACACATTTGCTAAATCTTTTATGACTCGAAATGCAGAAAAATGTAAAAGGTCATCTTTACTAAAACACCTGCTTTATAAACTATTTTTAACATGCCAATTCTAAAATAGCTCATGATATAATACAAGTGGTATATTTCACATACTAACTTTTAACGGCTTTGAACTATATATAAAATCTCTTTGTCAATGCTGAAGAAAATATGATGGGCCTTTACACCATCTGTTTCAGACAAACAGGCAGAAATTCAAAAAGTATTTTTATAAAACATCTGGAATAAAATTCCAATCTATTTCTTTATGAACTCCCATCTGTATATTTTATAATTATGCTAATAGTGCAAGAATATTATAATTAAAACGTGACCTATACACACTAAGCTTCCATTCAGCTATATTCATGGCCAGTGACTGTATTGGTAGCACACTTCAAATAGCTGGTGCTATTTATCGTTTATCGGCTCTTATAAAAGTGTTTGCAATTTAAATTCCATCATAATTCAATTTTCTCCATCTGTTATTTCAGTCTATAGCTTTAAGATCAATGTGACAAACAAAAAGCTAGTTTCTAACATAACTTTAATTGCTGAATAACAACATTTCTATAGACTTTTGATACCAGGCAGTATAGACAACAGATTTTATGCAAAAATTCTACTAAATATGTGACTTCTGACACACAAACTCAATTAATATTTGTTTTATGTAAGATAAAACTGGGTTTATAAATTACATCTTTAAAAGCAGTTGTCGAGTTTGCACTCAGTTGCCTGCTTTTCAGACGAGTATAAATAATAGAACTGCCTTCCCACCTCTATAAAGTACTAACACAGCTTGCTTGTAACTCTCTCACTATACAATAGCTCTGAATAAATTAGGTTTGGATATACCAATTGGGCCTACTAGAAAATAAACTAACTAACTACATATCTTAATATCATATGACATTTAGCTAAATAAATAAAGCTAAAATCAACTTTAACTATTTAATAATTAGAAAGAAAAGTTATCTGAACTGTGTAAGTGTAACAGCTTGCAGTTCAATTAGGTTATGTTTTCTTCTGTTGACAACTAGCAATGGAATGTGCAGATTATTATTCAAATTATTATATCACTATACAAACACCTCCTCCCGCTTAAACTGAAACAGCAATCAATGTGTTGAGTTATTCACACACAGGACATCCTATTGTACAGATATTTCTTATGTCAACAAAACGGTCACACTTCAGCACACTTCACCCCATGCTAGCTTTTTAGCCCGCAAACTATAGGGCCAAGTTCGGGCTCCTTCGCACCCCACCCTCTCAAATAACATTCTGCTATGAGCAGGAGATAAGTGCCTTTAAATAATTAATGAGCTGTTGCGAGGTTTACTTGCTGACTTTTCAACTGACACCTAATCAATAAGCTATGTTGACCTTGCAGCTAGTGTATCGATGGGTTTTGTATCTGTTGCTTGCAAGTAATCAGGACAGGTAACAAGTTTGTATCTTCTATAGAGTTTAGCTTTTTGCAGAGTTTTAATAACAGGAAGTTAAAATACTTTACTGAAAGGAAGCTTTTAGAAATACTTCACTGGAAGGAAGCAAATAGAAATGTTTTTCGTTTAATCTTGCATCGAATTAAAGTAGTACCCATTAGCTCATTATAAGACCCTTCTGTATAAAACAATACGATATGTCTAATATGTGCTCTGATTGTGCACTAGACTATATAACAATAACTTTGAAATTTAAATATAAGCAGGTAAAAATTACAATTAAATTGAATTAAGAATTATTTTTTCTACTTATGCAGATTATATAAAGTGGTCAACAATGACATAAACTGAGATAGCGTTGAACTCACTTTCATAGTAGATCCAAACACCTCCGGAGTGGAAGTTACTGTTGCTTGTGAACTTGAGCTCTATCTGAGTAGTAGGAACCGAGACTATGTTGAAGTTCTCCGTCACGCTTGGGCCTCCGCAAAACGTCTTTGTACTAGAAAAGATTAACCTAGTTTTGTATTACATTTTTAGAGACAAATCTAGTAACTCATGCTTCTGCTAACTTTTTTTTCTCCATAATAGTTGCTTAAGTTGTATAATTATTAAATATTCAAACACGAAAAGAGTAAAATATTAAAATATTTTTGAAAGTTCTGTAAAGAATTAAATCCTTATGATTGGCCGAGAACGATGACTCACCTGACACCCTTGTGAATCATCAGGCAGTCATTCTTGTCGGTGAGGTTGACAGTAATGAGATGCAGCTTTATGTTGCTGCCTGTGATGGTGTACGAGCAGTTGTGGTCAGCTCTGTAACTTCCTGTTGCCAGGTTCGGGGAGGAAATGTAACCTGCAGCAGACGTACTGCTGGTTCTGTTGACGGCACACATGTCGTCTATCTGTACCACTGTAATACCATTACTATATAACATGTGTGTGCCTGTGCATATATATATATATATATATATATATATATATATATATATATATATATATATATATATATATCAGCTCTAAAGAACTTATACATTTCCCTAATGGTCTCCTACCAACTTCAACGAGTTGCTGTATCATTGACTGCTAATTATAATTAACTTGACTAAACCCCTTGAGGACCACACATAATTATAATCCTAAATCTCATCTACAAAACAACACCTTTCAAAGTGACTATGACACCGACTAGAGTTAATTTATTATCCACAAGTTATATGGGTGGCCAAGCAGCCACCCTAAATGTATGTATATATTGAGTGAAGAAAATGACGCTATTTATTCATGTTGCAGGCCTTTGCAGCTGCAGCTAAAATGGATCAAGGCTGCCAGTGACCAACCAATCAGCTGTCAGCTATGGGAAATGGCAGGAAATATGGTCGTAGTTTATTAGCATTCGATAGAACAGGAAATTCTGCCACAGAGACACAAGCTGTCTGTGCAATTGAATTTAAAAATACAACTGATTGTCTATTTGAAATGAATAAATCGATTTCATGTTGAGTTGAAAAGATTAAGTAAATCGTATTCAACTAATTAAATTTACTTTCAGAGAGCAAACTATGTTATGGTTTTATTATTACTAAGTTTATAGAATCACATTTTGTTACTGATCAATCCTTACTTTCTTTTAACTCTGAAACTCATTATTCTACATTATATTTTTTTATTATATATTAGCCTATATTATATTGTTATTATAATATATTATATTTGTATTGTATCTTATATTTCATTATATATTGCATTTTTATTATATATTATATTTCTATTATATATTTTATTTCTACTTACATGGGACACATTCGTAGACCACTCTGAGATAGTTTCCTACCAAGTTACATATTGGTAAGGGAGCGTAGTACTTCGTCTCCTCCCGAATTGAAATATCACAGCTAGTTTTGCCATTACAACTAAAATAGAATAAGGCTTCACTTTATATAATACTATATTGCCAAGTATATAGCCTACATTCTGTTACAACACTCTTTCGGTCTAGGTGACATGAGACCCACCCAAAGCTGGTGTACTCGGTCAAAGTGCAGTCTCCTTCTTCGTGAGAGCACTGGTTCCCTTCGGACAATCCGTAAGTCACGTTAAACACTCTGATGATTGATTCATCCAGACATCTCAAGGGCAGCGTGCTGTCATGGAAACACCTTGTTTCAGTCTTTATTTCTCTCCCTGCAAATATATAAAAAAGAACTAATTTATAAAGGGTTATATATACACTTAAATTCTGGCCTATCCTGCTTTGTTCAGTTCAGGTACATATTATACCTATATTTAGGGTATAAATTAGGTACAAACCTATATAATATATGTGGATTGATTGATTTATTACATATCACTGACATGAAAACATGTTTCGAAATTTAGTAGAAATACTGGCTATACTAAGTAGACATAAACAAAAGCAGAAAAAAAAGTCAGAACTCTGTTGGATTATTTAAAATATTTACAAACATAGCTATCTCTGCTCAGGTTTATCTATGTTTAAAGGAACACAATGGTTTTTGTGAAACAAACTTCACTTATTAGTAAGTTGTAAACCAGCAGCAGTGATTCTATGCTTAAGATAACTTTGATTGGCCTAGCTACTCATGTAACAGCTTTCACTCAAATTATTGCAAAAGTTCAACTCTATTTATTTTAAGTCTATCAGGCAGCGTGGCTGACTAATTATGCTGCTGATTAGGGCTTGCCGCTGACTTTGTAGAGATAAGCAGCACCTAATGAGTGCAGAATGGCCACGAGTCTATCCTTGCTGCCGCAGTAAGGAACAGATTGGGTCTATGGTAATCCAGTTAAATTAATCCCTTAATCAGGCACTCGTCCTCTAATAAAGCTACTTTTGAATAAACACGGTTCACTGATCATCTATAGATATCATACTAATGGGCAAGTATTGTCTATAATATAATACACATTCATCCAAGGAGATCGTATCTCAAGTAGCTCTAGTGTCATTATGCATAGTTTATGGGGCCCCTGACACGAGTCCAAACTCTTGAGTAACTCTTAGCCTAGATATAAGTTACTTCTCTTATACAGAAGAAGGTAGAAATATAATTGGTGTACAAAGGCAATTATCTTATAAGTGTGCTGAACTTGGCACACTTATAACTCTTCTGATGAATTAATTTCACATCTGTCGAAAGTTTAAAGAAGCTGATTGGCTAATATAACTCTGTTTAGCAAATTGCCTTTTGTACTCACTTCTGTTTGACATATCAAACACACTTATGTTACATTTATAAACAAGACTGCCTTTGATTTTATTAACTTGGCTTATTTTAAAATTTGCATTTAATAAACAAGTCAACTATATTACATTACATGCATAGAATTGATTAAATTATATTATTATGTGTTTTACATTACCTTATATATTATTTATTAGATTATAATATATCTATTATATTAAATTATGCCACTTCTACCAAATTGTATTCTATTTAATATACTACACCATTGTGAAATTTACATAAAGTTTGTAAAAGAATTTGTTTAGGTTATTAATTTAAAACCACTTTATAAAGTAAACTCACTTAGTTGTAAAACTGAGAATTTGCTATTTATTTACTCGTCAAGATATAATAGCGCAGGTAACTTATCTAGTATGCAGGTAGCTCACCTTGTGCAGGGCTAAAGTATATGATGTGTACCAGAAGAATAGATAAAACCAGACACTGAGCAGAGTGCAAGAAACTCATCTTCATAGGAGTAGTCCTTCAATTGTTTCAACTTGGACAACTTATCTGTAAGCAAAGTTGAAGTTGAAGTAATAATATACATGTTGAGTCTAGTCATTTTTTGGCAGTCAATTTTTATCGTAATAAAAAAAATATAAGTACGATTACGCAAAAAGAATGTGAATTTGTATTGGTAAAAAAATAGACTTGTTTCTCGCATGATAAAAATGTTTCTGAAATTTTTTAATTTAAACAGAACTTTGAATTGAGGTGGTAGAAACTTACAAAACAGTACATTTGTTATCGGTTGCTCTAGTGACTTCCTTTTACTCGAAGTTAAAGTTAAAAGACGAATAAAAACTATTTAGTACTATAGAGATTATATAAATAATTTACACTAACTTCAGCTCAGCTAAGTTGATCAGCCGACAGCAAATGCAGTTATTTGTGCTGCTTTAAAAGTGCCAATGGGTTGATTTACTTGTCTGAGCCTGTTGAATATGAAAACAACAGCAAATATAGTTTTAACAAGAGTGTTGTTGGTTTTGGGAAGACAGTAAAAAGGTGAGAGGTTATAAATAGAAACAGTTTGCTGAAGTTTTTGCACAATGAGAATGTCTCTTTCTAAAACCACTTTCATCCTGCTTTCTAATTTATTTAATAGCTGTTAGTGTTTGCTCATGTCTCGAAATAGAACAGGACTCACTCTATGATTACTTATAAATGTTTTCAGTTGGAATAAGTAGAGCAATTTGGCTGCTTACAGAGTCAACATGTTTGTGGATCTGCTATTTTTAGCACTGCTTCGGTAGAAAGGTTAATTTACAGTAAACTAGTTGGAACTCAAACGCTCATTAATTCTGAGTTTAAGCAAAAACTCCAACGAGGAAAAAGTGCAACATTTATATGTCTGTTGTTTCTAGATTTTTTTCCTTATTTCTAAATTTATTTATAACTTCATTTTTTTATTATTATTGACATAAATTTAAGAGAAGTTCAACTGCAATTGTATACATCTCAATTACATGAACAAGAAATGCATTTATTTAATATATATTTTTCTGATGCAATATAACATTTCCCTAACTTTGTTACATAAAAATCAAATATATTATGGTTTTCAGAACCATGACATTAAAACTCAACTGATCATTTAAACTTTAATAAAATATATCTGTTTTCAATTGATTAATGAATGTACTAAAAAGTAGTGAATATACATAGTAAGCTGTCACCTATCATACCTCTAGTTGCTAACTCTGAATAAAACTTACTCAGCTTCCCATGCTGACTGTCTACACCTAGGCTAAACCTACTGACTGTTTTAAATCAAAATAACTAATAATTAATAATCAAATAATTCAAAAGCAGTTTTTAAATTCGGTCTAACCTTTGTGTATTAAACAGACTGGTTGAGCCTTCCAAAACAGCGAAAAACAAATTAATAATCGAGTATAAATATCATGTCCGGCCTTTTGAATCGCCAAACGACTTACTCTAGAAAGTTGTATGGAATTTAGCTTACCTTTCAAATTGATCAAAAGTCACTGAACTTCCTCGTATTCTGCCAGAGTGATTCCTAATATTCAGCTTGCAAAGTCAAGCTTTAAAGATAATTTGCTATAACCAACTAGCTTTGGTCTGCTTTAATTAGTTATTTGTATTCAACTGGCATTATTATAATAGCTCGTGGAACTGAAATTTGATTGGCTCGTCGCAAAACAGCTTTCAGCTTTGTATACATCTGCTCTCTAATCAATACAGTTTTCAACGTACAGTGAATGCCTTTACTGAGATGTTTTCGCGTGCAAGTTGATTAGAAGATTATATTATTCTTTCAACAGGTATGAGCATGAAAGGTGCTGTTTGTTTTTTATTGACTGTTAGCAAACTTCTTTCTATTGAAACCGTAGGATAAAGCTGTTAGTCAAAACAAACTACAGAAACTTAAGGTCTCAGTCTTAATATGAAAAATGTCCTGGGCCACAAATAGTAAAATGAACGCAGGTAGAACGAGTTACATGCAGTGCATGGATAAGTTAAAGTACCTGCTTGCCAGTGGTTACAGTTGTTTTATTTTTTGTTTACTTTTTTTCTTTGTTTTCAATTAATATTTTTATTTTCATAATATTTCTTTCAATGTACTTAAAAATTGCTAGGGTTGAGAAAAACATAAAGCTTGAAAATACGTATAGGGGCAACAAGTAAACGACACATATACAGACAGTAGGTGCATGTAACTACTACCAGGCTTTCCTTTTAATATTTTATAATAGGAACTGAATGAACCCTTTTACATTTCAAAACATTTCAAGAAAATCAAAAGAAAGTTGTATTATACGTGTTATATAATTATTGGTAAAAGATTGCTTATAAAAGTTATTAATATAGTGGCATAACACAAATTATAAGCATAAAATGCACAGCATAGAATATAGAAGCTATACTTGGATTCTAGCAGCCTCTTTTTCTATATAGCTTAGTTTCATATCATTTTACTTGTTTTAAAAATAACAATGTAGCTCACTTTTGGTTGGATAATTTTGCAATGTACAATAATGAAAAAACTCTAAAGCAAATCAAAGCTTTAAATTATATGAGATAGAATATATATTTGAAAACTGGACTTTGTCAAAAAAAATACTTCAAATTTGATTTTAGTTTTGCCGCACGAGATTTGGGGCTTGACTGTACTTGTAAAATCAACACGCTATTGATAAGAATTAGACTGACCGATCTTTTATTTTCAGCTGTCAATCAATTTATTAAACAAAAGCCATTTTCTGACAATAGTAGCGCAGAAATAATTGCACCAAACAAACCTGTAATTGATACCTTTGTCATTATATAGCCAATAATAATATAGGTTTCATATGTAAGATACTACACAAAACAAATTCCGATCAACTTAGTATAATATAATGATACATTAGTATAGTTACTATCCATTGAAAAGAAGCCAAACTAGACCTACAGTATAGTATAGTATATAATTATAAAAATGTATATATAGTTGCAAAGTTTATAATTTGCATTGAGGCATCAAAGAACTAATAGAAATGCAAAACATAGAAAGCAGTACCAAATGAAATATTATTGAATAGAAATCCAAATGATGATATGTTGGTTAGACTTGGTTACACATTTCTTCTCTACTCACCCCTCATCAAGCTACAAGCTACTAGGCATTTCCTGTTATAATTACATAATAAACAGAAGTAATTCAGGTATATTATATAATATAAGAAACTAATTAGTGAAAACATAATAGGCTATTTATGTATATTTGTCTGTATATACTAAGATCCTGTTTTCTGTATATTAAGGGGCATGACCTGACCCAGCCCGAAATGGGCTAGGCTGGTGACTATATGAGTGAACTGAAAAATTGAGAGATTTAAGGGGGAGCAAACATGTAATAATAATGTTGGAAATGTATAGAAGTTGTCTTCTCTTGAGTTATATGCATGATTTAAAGTTGTGTTCTATTTAAAGGTGACACATAACACACAACACCAAAGTGCTCATAAGTTATTGCATTTTTCTTGAATAAATTTATTTAAATAGACAAAACATAAACACTAAAATTAAACTGCGAAAAACATATTTTGATAATTTAGGAGAATAATATAATATTTAGAATAATCCAATTATCAACCTATGAACTATAGTGCACACAGCTACCATAAGCTTAAACAGACTTGTTTGGTTGCAATAGGCAGCCATCTTCTTTTAGGTCCAGTCTTTTAAATATTAATTTGACAATCATGAAGCTTATAAATAAACAGTATGCTAACTGCACTCATGGTTAGATGATATCTGGTCAATCACCATTAAACTTTTGTTAATTTGTAATTGTGACATTAATTTGAGTAATTTGATTATATATCTTAGTTTAGAAGTTGCCTGCACCTGGTAACGGAATTTTGTGTAGCGAATCAAAACTTGGTTCTCTACATTTTGAGTCAATTACTTGTCTGTAAGAGAGAGTATTATGCTTCAAGTCAAGCTCAGAGTTGTCCACACTTGAAATCTCTTGAGCTAATAAATGAACTAAGAATAAGGATTCAGTGGTAGTCTCCTTAGGGTTGAAATTTGCTGGTAGTTGTCTTAGCATCAAAGATTGTACTGGCAAAACAACTATCAAAGACTTCACTTCAGCTGGTATACATCTGTCATGCATATTTTATAAGTTAGCTCATAGCTAGATTATAGGCTAAGTACATGTAAGTTTATTTATCTCAATTTAAACGCATATGATATTACATTATATAGTAAAACTATGAACACAAATAGCATAATTCCTATAATACATGCAACATTTAGTAAAATTGATCATAAGATATTTCCAGCTTTTAGTAAAAAGTAACCCTGTGATCTAAGAAAATTAAGATATGTAGTAAAAGCACAATATTTGCTTTCTTCAGCGATCACTAGTTTTTTTAGATTTATATTTCTAAATAACTTTCTTTACATATTATAGTATTAACTTATATATAAAGTTTTTAAATTTAATACCAATGTCTAATCTCTCTCACATCTCCACATTGTACACTGTTTATGAGGGCTGGGTGGTTGGCACAGCATTGATATAACAAGGTACCTGATTGGTTACTGGTAAATTGCCCTACCCTACTGCAGGCCATGTACCAAACAAACACAGTTCCTAAATCCTAACTCTTTACACAACTGGCTGTGTGTATTAAGTTTATTTGCTTACTGAGTTCTAAACAAAATTTCATGTACTATTAAAAACATGAAAGATCTCTAAGTATGGGACGGAGTAAGATTGTATGAGAGTCAGTAGGTTACAAGTATAGAGTTCATAATGTATATGTATCAATTATGATACAAAGCATTCCAAGTTTAGATTACACCCTATCAAGTTTACTGGTGGAAGCAATATATTTGAGCCATAAATCACTCAATTAAGACCAACTCTGTTATAGGTACACTATGGACGTTGAATAGCGTGTTGTTGCTAGTTCCAAGGTGTTGTCTAATGCTACATATTATTAGTGTATTCTCTTGTACATCTGTTTACTTCCATCCATCTCCACTCAGCTCATCGTGGACTAGTTTTGTTTATTAGTTCGCTGGTGACTTTACGGTATGAGTCTCATCTTCCAGAACGTTCTGGTTGGCTGAGTAGACCTATTAATTTTCTTAGGAGATTACGAAATTATAATTCTTACTTTATGACTCTATAAGTGCAGATTCTAAGAATTCTGGCTTACTTATTGACGGACTGGGACTGTATAGTAGTATAATATAAATTGGTCCATTGTTTAAAAAGTCTACACTCTACACTCCACTTCAGCAGGTTCTTTCTCTATGAATTCAGCTGCGAATCACTTCTGATAAGATAAATCCATCCAACTATAAACATCTAAATTCTAAACCCTTGTTCTTATAACTGATTTGATTGGTCATTCATGGAACAGGCCCAGTACATCAATGACAATGTCTAAAAATACATCATGCAATTGAATAAATTCAAATAACAGGCTATAAAACCAATTACTATTGTAATATATTTTGTTATCAATTACTTTTGCCATAATATAGTAATTACAAAAACTTTTAGCAAAATAACTAGAAATAGATTATTGTTTAGAAGAGATTTAATGATGCAACTGCGTTTGGCTAACCATTAATTATTTTGTCAACTAATATCACAAGCATGACAGACAATAAGATACTTACTACCAAGTAACATTAGTTCCTCCCACATATTAATGCTATATATAACATGTCGTAATCTTTCAACTCATTTTACAATAAACAGCTAAGTTTCAAAGCTTTGTAGGCTTTGAGCCAATCAAATCCTAGATTGTGCAGCCAAAAACTAGACAGATCAAAGAGTAACCCGAGACTAGGTTGCCAAAGCATTGCAATGGATAGCCCAATTTATCAGAAGCTTTCATTTATTAACCCGTGAAAGTAGGGGCGAGTTGGTACTGGAATAGTTTTATTTCTTAACCACAATGAGAAAGTCTCTAAGTACTTTATTAGTTTGTGCCGTATCTCTAGCTACATGCATGCAGAATGTTACAGAAGTACATTTAGGACTACTCTCTCTAAACACAGCCTTCATGCAAGATATGCTCAGCGTCAGCGGCACTTGCTTTACCTACAACATATCTGGACTTTCTCCGTGTAAATACTACGGAGATTGTTGTTCTACAGCTTTTCCACAACCTCTAGAGCAGCTTTCTCCAAACACTTTCTCTTGTCATGATGAGTTCTACATAGTAGACTCGTGTCCTTCTGAGTTAGAGGATGAGGAGCTGAGAGATCTTTGTGAGAACTCTGCTAACTCTTCAGGTATGAAGAAGAAATGGAAATGTAGACCAAATTATTATGTAAGAGAGGTTTTATAATATAATTTTAATGTAGTAAAACTAAATTTATGCAAAGGAATTTATAATTTCAATGCAAAGTTGGTACTATATAAATCTTTCCTTCTGAGAATATGGCTTATTGGAGCTTTTAGTATTATGTAAGAGAGGTTTTGTATGCCATGTGCATTTTTATATACTTTTAGTGTAGTAAAATTATATTCATTAAAGAAATATACATCTATAATCCAAATTTTGCACACTCGATCTATGACTCTTCAAGGATTATGAATTATTGGAACATTTTCCCATATATAGAAATTATGATAGAACAAGTTTTTGGCATTTACATAATTATAACATTGCCAAAAGTGTTGTGTTTTTATTTAAACATTACAGTAACAGTATGTTATCGATGTGTGTAATTTATCAAATAAACTAGCTTTAGATTGCCCATTGAATTGTTTGTATATTTTTTGCAACTTATCTATAGACTGAACAGTAAATCTGTTAAAACAATACGTCTCAACTTTATTGATGATTTTGATGTATAACTTAAAAGCAATGTCTAGTTTAATTTAATTGAGTTTATCAACCATGGTGACTTTGTAGACTTATCTCTTAGTCGCTGGCCTGTCAGAGGAGTGGCCAATCAAATCAGTTATAAGAACATCTACTGCGCCATGTGTAATGGCGTAGATCTTGAAAATCAGATAGATTTGTCTCGCCAGAAGTGGTTCGGCGCAGAAGAAAGAGAGAAGGAGATGTTGGAAAGTGTGGAATGGTGGACGGCCAAAGCGGAGTGCCATATGACGGAGATAAACAGCTATTACCCTCATAAAGAACATAATCATTCAATGCTAATGCATTTTATTGAAAGGTTTGAATGAAATTGCAAACTAATTAATACATTTGTTGAGTAGAAGCTAGAGTTGCTGCACGGAATGTCAATCTTCAAGTAAATTAGATAGATTAATTAAAGCAACTAGTTCTACCCAAATAGAGCTGAGATAGATGGGGTTGGGTGAGGAGGAATCAAAGCAGCTGATTATATTTAATGATGTTCATCTAGCAAACAGTTGATGGTATGATGATGATATGACGATGATATGATGACTGTTAATACAGTTGTGTTCTAAGCATACACCTACATAAATCATTTAATTTGTTTTTAGTGCACATTTATTACACTCCGCATATAAAAAGTAATGCTAACCCTTTTTACACTGCAAGCAGTATTTATTTTTAGCTGCCAAGCCTAAATTCAAAATAATATTCTTTTGCTTGCAGTTTATTTAGAATTTTTTTTTCAAATTTTACTGTTTATTTATTTATGAAGTTTTATATTTGTATACTTTAAACTGTTGTTTTGTAGGAATTGCCATGTTTCTTATGTCCCTCCCCGAGAGCCAGATCGATGTTTTCAATCCGTGTCCACATGCCCTTCAAACTCCAGCAAAGAGCTAGCTACACTCTGTCAGACTGGACCTGCCAACTACATCAACATTTCCTCTCTCAACCTGGTGTTTCGTAACCAATTCTGTGCCCTTTGTCATAATGTGAATCTTTCTAATATAACTTATTCTCAGCCTCAACTTCTGAACAATACGAAAGAATTACTCCAGTTCGTTTGGGATGGAGAGAAACTGTTACGAAAGGTAGGCGTTTCAACTGAATTGTTGTTGATGGCTGCTCAACCTCTGTTGTTCGACTCACAGTCTCCTACATTCTCTTTTACGCAACTACAAAGCAGTAAAAACCCTATTAGCTGCTCTTATTTTGTTAACAAAACTCAAAATGTTTGTATGGAAATAGTTTCGGACATTCAACACCCAAAAGATAAAAACCGTCCAGATCCTAATATGTGGAATCTAGGGTCATTTGCATGCTCCACTACCTTCCCACACGTTTGTGGGCTGTTTGCCGTACGTAGGGTAGATTCAACGTCGGATTGCACTGCGCCAGGTTGTGGAAAAGGTTACATACTAGATCCCCCTTCCTTAAAATGTCTAAGTATTAGTCAACATGCACCACTAATAGAGTCCAGTGGCCTTCAGCCAATAGAGCCTAGCAGCCATCAGTCTCACTCACTCTGTACCAATCGTAGTCAGTGTAGGCCCGCAGAGTTGGAATTAATTGAGGAGCCTGAACCGAGCTGTCACTGTGATGAATTCTGCATCTACCTCAATGATTGCTGTGAAGACTCAGTCTACCAACCAACTAGCCAAAACGTTCTGGAAGACGGGACTTACACCTGTAAAGTCACCAATGAACCAGCAAACGAAAATAGTTCGGAATCAGGTGAAAAAGGATGGATGGAAGTACATAGATGTCCAAGAGGATACAATAATACTACAGTCAGACAACTCTGTGAACATAGTAACAGCAGTGACAACATTCATGGTGTGCCTGTAACAGATGGAGCAACTGGCTTAAGGTGGTTAATTTAAAACAAATTAATCATGAATTTTATAGTTCCATGAAAACGATATTAACAAAATTATCGCTGTAGTAGAACATTTTAGCTCTCCTAGAAAAATGTTTTTGATGTTTGGCCAGAAGCAATATTAAGCTTATAATGGTATTCAAAGTAGGCCACTGCAAAAGTAATTGCGATGTTCATCACCACATACCCACGCTGGTTAAAATATAATGCCAAATAGTTCGAACTGCTAAATATTTTTACATGGCCACTGCCTAACCCTGTGCTAATACATATATATTATTATGTTCTGATGTGTTTTAGATATGCTAATATCTATTGCTCCCAATGCCATTCAGTGCACGATGTTAGGTATTGGAAAAAATATTTTGGTTCTTCAAATGATTCGACTTGCAAACTCCACCAAGATGTAGATACCACAGCTCAAATAGACACACTAAATAGGTGAGATAATTTATTTGTGAATATACCAGAAGCACTTTGTGTGGAACGGGTAACGCATCAATACAATTAGATTTGTTCTGAGGTTTCAACTGAAACTAGTAACAAACCGTGAAATGTCTTTCTCTGTTAATAGTGCCTATTATTCATATCCAAACCTAAACCCTAATATATAAAATTATTATTATTCGTTTTAGATCAACTTAAATAGTTTTTTATGTAAACATACACAAACATATTTTTATATAATTAAAGTAAATAGATGGGAAGCTCAGTCAAATATTGCAATTGTCATGCTTTGTTGAATTGTTAAATTCTTTCAAATGCAATTTGATGAGATGCTATTTGCCTTCAACTTTTGCTGCATGCCAACGCTGCTTTATAAATGTGATATTAGAATTGTTTTGAGTTGAAATATGATATTGACATCAGAATGAGACTGCAGACATATTGCGGCATATGATTTTATAGATTAGGCTGTGTTATAATATTTCCCGCATAATTGATAGAAATGTTTTTCTAGTTGCCTTCATGTCTCATCATGTGTTGAAATCAAACAAGTGCTGTGAACTAATGCAAATTAGACGCCGGCCTACCTCCACCAAGCTAACATTTCTGTTCATCTTTTCAGCTGCAATGTAGTGAATTATCTCCCCCCTGAGAACACAACTCTAGTAAGAAGGTGCAAGCCAGATAGTCTGAGATATATTTCTGCGTGTCCAGATGATACTAGAAATTGGAGAATAGCAAAACTATGCACCGAATCGCCAACATCTTTTGTGTATGGAGGTAGTGGCAGTCATGGAAATGTAACACAGAAATTCAAAAACAGTTATTGCGCTATTTGTCACAACACCGAAGATTTATCTTGTAGTAGTACGGCTACTACTAATGCATTCAACACTTTGAAAATGAATGAAGTTCTTTTGAATGAATTGATACGGAAAAGCACTTCTTTAATTCAACAACAAATTTCACCTGTGCTAAGAGCAAACAAGTTAAGTTTACCAAAGCTAGGAAGTACAGTTGGTGAGCATTTTCGACCAGTTGTGTATCCATTCACCACCGACCTAAACCTCTGTGTTAAGTACGGCAGCGTGGATCCTACGCTGAATTGGCAAGTTTGTAAGAATCACATGCTCACTACTTCCACAGTTGATGAAAGTTCTGACTTTGTTATAATAAGCAGCAAACTTTACACCTGCCAGCTTTATAGTCATAATACCTATTTGGAAACCGCCGACATTGTGATAGGAGCTTTCTCCTTTGTAGTAGTGTTAATCTATACATTCCATTTCTTTTACAAAGGAAAAAGATCGACAACTGGCTATTTTGTCATCAGCTCGTTAATGACGGCAATTGCAGCACAAATATTCTACATTCTTGTTAACTCTAAGGGACTTACATGCAGAGTTGCATCTTGCTTCCAAATATACTTTTTTCTTTCTTTACACACTTGGACTACAGCAATCTGTGTTTGGATACTTAAAGGGATAGTCAACACTCAGCCCGTGCAACATCGCAGTAATAGAACCTACATATACTACGCCTCGTTTGCCTGGCTAACTCCACTATTAAACGTTGCCTTAGCTCTTATTCTTGACGCAGTAAAGTTCGAGAAACTGTACCCCGTGTTTATAGACGGCTTGTGCTTTATTGGAAGTCAGCAGACCAGATATCTTCTTGTTTTAGCTCCAATCTATATAATGACAGCCCTGGCCATCATTCTCCTTATTATTGCCAGTGTCAAAGTATTTAAATCTGGCAGCAACCTTACACAAACTAGAAAACATAAAACGAGGAAAAAGATTATAGCTATTATAAAACTGAAAGTGCTGTTTGGCATTCATTGGATTTTAGCACCCTTTCTAGAGCTTGAGTTTCAGTACCAACTATCAATCTACAGGGCCCTGAAGTTCTTCATAGCTGCTCAAGGAACTCTTGTCATACTTTCACAAACTGTTACTACCGACAGTATAAGAAAAATGAAAACTGAGGTTAAGAAGTTTTATGTTCGAGCCAACTCTAGCGATGATTCAGTAACTGCCATGACTAATCTGACAGAGGCACTTGCACGCAGATCTTGATTTGAGTCTTCAACAACTCAACTCATTGATTTTTACTGCGATTACAGGAAAATACCAAAGCCCTTCATGTATATGTGCATCCATTTTATTTTCCTAGAAGACTTTTATATATTAAGTTAAAGGTTATAATATGTTGCTGGGATAAATTTTACTATTTCTCCATTATTCATTATATGCTTTACATCTCAAACTATGCATGCATTCAATCCTATTCTCATCACTATTTTGCCACTATTATATATATATATATATATATATATATATATATATATATATATATATATATATATATATATATATATATATATATATATATATGTATATATATATATATATATGTATATATATATATATATATATGTATATGTATATATATATATATATATATATATATATATATATATATATATATATATATATATATATATATATATATATATATATATATATATATACACACACACACACATATATATATATATATACTTTATATACCATTTATACTATGTGGTGATGATGATTTTACTAGCTATAATTGTTTTCCTTTCATTTTAGTTTTGGGCGCCTTACTGCTATATATAAAGTTGCACACTTTTATTTTATTTGCTGGCAGCTTTCAGAATATTTTTTTACTCATCAATTCATCGCCTATAGCATGAAATTTTGAATCACAATTTGTAAAATAAATTACCTAATGATTAATATATTACTCAGCTATGAAATAATATATTATAATACTACTTTAATTTTATTGTTATAAAAGCACTAAAATACTATAATAATATTTTAAGTATGCAAGCATCCATTTATTAAAAATAAATATTTTGTTGGTCCATTGGGCATTAAACAATAGAAAAATTCTACAGCTGGCGACCTGTTTGGGTAAAATGCCTTTTCATGTTATATTATTATAGTGATGGCCCGAGTGAAAGTATCTTTATGAAAGAAGATAACTCCTAAATATTTTCATGCACGCATTTATATGAGTGTACTCTCTAACAAAACTTTGTTTTAATAATTATTGTTTAATTTTACACAAATACAAATTTAAATATTAATTTTTTTATTCTTCAGATTTTTTTATATTTATTACCATAGAAAAAATATATATATATTCAAGACTAAGTATAAATGGTACAAGAACAAAACAGTGCTGATTATTATAAGGACCGTGAGATACTGCCGCAACTGCTTTTACCCCCATGGATTTATTAAACTCTCTTTTGAGTTATGACAAAAGTTACATTTAGTACTGGTATTAGTAATGTTTTATAATATTAACATTTTTTATGATTATGAATATCAATAGATATTTTAAATGCTAATAGTAATACTAATAGTAATACTAATACTAATAGTAATACTATTACTTATACTATAACTATAAGATTAAGTATAGTAATACTAATACTAATAGTAATACCTTAGGCTTAGAGTTAGGCTTACCGCTTAGGCTTATACTTATAGTTATACTTATACTAATACTTATAGTTATAGTTATACTAAAGTTAGAGTAAGTTAAAGTTAGTGTTACTCATACTGTTACACTTACAGTTACTGTTAGTGTTGAACTTAAAGTTAATGTTAATTGTTATACTTATAGTTATACTTGGTCTTGTAGTTATACTCATACTCACTGATTGAGTGATAGTGATACTGATAGTCATAGTGATACTCACCTCGTACTCATACTCATAGTCATAGTGATAGTCTAAGTCATACTGTCATTTGACTTTGTAGTTCAGCCGCCCATTTTGATTTTTGTTTTAGCAGTAGACGTAGTACTAGTTGTACTTGTACTTGCAGCTCTAGTTTAATCATTCACGTTATAGTATAAAATTAACTGTTAGTGTTATAGTAGTACTAATAGTAATCGTGAAATTTTAATGTTATTGTTATATTAAGTTATACTTATACTAATACTTATAGTTATACTAATTTTGTAGATTGTTACTGTAAACTTGTGTAAGTATAACTTATATTTACATTATATTTATAACTATAAGATTAACTTCAAGTTTAAGTATAAGTTAAAGTTATAATTATATTTATACTTACAACTTACACATACACTTACACCTCAACTTATACCTTATTACTTATAACTTATTAACTAAGTTGTAGTTATACTTAAGTTGATAAATTAAAATAGTTATAATAACTATAACTTAAAGTTATTCTTATAGGTTAATGGTATTGTTATACTTGTTTAATTTTATAACATTATAAGTTAATCATAAACTCAAGCTTGGCCTCGCAGTTGAAATTATATATATAGAGTAAAATCAAAATGATAATCAAAATCAGATTGATATTTAGGATACGTATAGTTATAGGCTATGCATGTATGTATCACTAGTTACACATTTTGTAGTTTGTAATTATAATAATGTTGATAATGATTGTAATAAATTCAAAGTGTATTATTTTTATTATTATAGCTATCATTCTATACATGTATTCAACTGTAAGTATCAATACTACTATTAGACTAATAGTAATATTGATACTTAGGCCTATTGACTTTCTGTCGCTAAGCATTGCACATGCGAAAAAAAATTTGTAGGTTGAAAGTTTTTGTTTTTATTCGTATAATTAATAAGGTGTTTGAAAAAATTTGAAATACATACTGCTCTTGCTGCAGTAGCATATAAAATTGAAACTAAGCTGAAAAAAGGATTTATTTGTCTTAATAAGCTTGACCATTCCAAATGTTTTCCTTTTTTATAAGTCAATGCATAAACTTACTTTGGAAAATTTAATTTTGTGATTTAAATTCTAATTCCCTATTCTTTAACTAATTAATCTAAAAAATACTTTTCATGTCTAACAATGACCTAAAGGTCAAACTGTTCACAAGTTGTATTCACTACTTGTACTTTTGTTGAAACCATAAAGCAATCAACTGCTATGTGCTAAAGACTAAACAGATTGTATCATCGCTACAGTTATTCTGAGAATTGAGTCACAATGCTGGACTGGCTAAGGAAGAAGATAGGGTGCGTGTCTACTCATGAGGAAGTCATCCATCTTGGCATCACGGAGAATAACGTGAACCGTTTCAAAGTGTGGGCGGATCCCTCTCTCACAACAATGGTATCAGAGCACATCCTGTTGATAGTATCTTATCTTGTTCTTACTGGCCATGTTTACAACCAGCAGCCAATCAGGAGAAGCTTTTCTCTTTATCAGTATATCGCGTCAAATCTGTCAAACATAAAGACAACATGTTTCTACATTATAATTTCTAATATATGCATTATATGTATACAAGTGAGCTTTGACCCATTGGGGTTTAATTCCGTTCAGAATATTCAGCTCTTGTTGGAATAGACAGTGAGTTAGAAAATGTCTGCCAGATATTTAAAAGAAGCCTGATTGGCTACTGGAAAATGCAGATGCCTTTTCTTGCATAAATATATACAACTTTTACCCATAGATTTCAATGAGTTATTTATTCATGCAGGGTTTCAGCAGACTTGGTATGGAATAAGACATTATCATTTTCACACCTTCATTTAGCTTTGACTCACAGCATATTAGTTTAATTTTATTTTTAAATTAAGCTAATCAAAGTTTTTTTCTTGATAGTTATATTTGAACTTTCTTATTCTGAAGCATGCCTTCACAACCTCTACATACACTGAGAAGGTTTTATGTGTGTGAGGTGTTAGATCTTTTAGCTACTTTGTGTAGCCGTTAGTTAAAATAACTACTGGAGTTTTTATGCACAATTTATTGCCGATGTCTAGAGTTAGACTACGTTATATTCATATTGTAAATGGTCGAACTAAATTGGTCAAGCATTTCTAAGAGTGTGTCTGATTGGTTATTTAGAATAATAACTTTGAAATGAAGTCGGGGATCTTGGAAGTAACTGATGACGAGCTGGTACACTACCAGAGTAACAGTGAGCCAATCAGGTGGTCTTACAGATGTTTGAGACGATACGGAATGGGTATGTATCATATCTCTACCCAGGCAGCTTGTTAGCTGAATTCTAGCAACTCAAGCTTAACCCCCCTCGCTAATTTTGAGTTATTTTATCATAGTTTGATGTCCCTCTCACAGTTTCTACCAAGCAGGATAGAGTTGGTTTAGACAGTATTTTTGTCTAGTACATACATTGTAGACAGATTACAATCATGCCACTATTTCACTGGTGTCAATGCAGTATGTTATGAAATTACTTATATTATACACAGCAGTGTGTTAGTTGAACAGCTCTGGTCGCTTGGCTCTGTGCCAGCTCTTTGTGGGGGGGGGGAGGGGTGATTGGGGGAGCAGTACTAGCTTAGTATTCTCCCTTCAACTGATCAACTAGCAACACTGTCATTAGGTGAGGAATACTCTAAAAAGAAGGGATTCAATAAGCCAATGAAATTTTTGGGTAATCGCTTGCCAAGCCTTTATTTTCTGTTTACTCTTTTCTATCTTGAAATGTTCGCCTATTAATGTTGATGTTCACTAAGCGAGTTTTGTTTTGTAAAATATTAGAGAACTTATATGCCTTGTTTATTTTTGGGAGAGCTCTGGGGCTGCCTGTGTTAGAATAGTTCTGTTAACACTGGGACATGTCAATAAGGGACATAGATGCAGTTAGGGAGAGAGAAGACTGTGGTACAAACGAGAACGCATAGCCCAGTCTAACGTTACGGTGTCAATCTGTTGCTAACTGTGAAAGCTTTAGCTACAAAGCCTCCTCATTGCTTATCAATATCATTAAATAGTTGTTTTTATTTGACAGGAAGTGAGACGTTTCTGTTTGAAAGTGGGCGGAGATGCGCGACGGGTCCCGGCCTGTTTGCATTCAAATGTAGACACGCGGATATGCTTCACAACGTCTTCAAAGAGAGGCTCAAGTCCTTTGCTGAGCGTCCGCCGAGTAACGGTGAGTATTCTGTGACTCAGGGGGAGATTAACAGGAAGTTGTGGGTAGGGCGGGCTTATCGGATTAAACAGGAAGTAGCTAAAGAGGCGGGGAGGAGGCATATGTTCCCGGAAGTGTGTCTTTGAAATGAAATGGTTAAGCAGTTCTTTGTATGTAGCTGTAATCCTTGTAACTTTTCTCTTTCATGTTGCTAACATTGCAGTACTAGGATAGAATATTCCCCTAGCAACTGGTAAACTAATTACTCTGTTCTATAGATACATCCTTTGAAACCGAGGAATTCAGTAAGCCAGGCAAACTTTTTGGTAATCACTTGCCAAACTGTTCTTTTTTCTGTTCACTCTTCTATCTTGAAATGTTCGCCTATCAGTTTGTTATTTACTGTTGCTTGGTTGTTGTTATGGTTGCTAATATTTTTAAAAGTGATACAAATGTTGTGTTGTAAGAAGTATTGAACTACAGCCATTGGCACTTTTCCCATCGCCTCTCAATTTTCACGGTTTTTGTGAGCAAATCAATATTTGACTTCAGATTTTATAGCACAACTTTTACAGCATATCCAAGGTATGTCAACAAAACTTCTAAATGCGCGAAGTTGTCAGATCACAGATTAAGGGTCCTAAAATGAAGTGTCAATTCAGGAATTATGTGGTTGGTGTAGACTGTAGCGGATAGGGGCACCCTTTAATTTGTTAGATACAGAGAAACAGATTTTACTAGGCTTGTGTTCATAATTTCTGGTTTGGCATTTTTGCTTAGCTGAGCGGCTGAATCCAAACACTGGTGGTGATGTTAGGAAGAGAATCAAGTCTGAATTGCTCTTTTGCCACATATGAATAAGTCTTTAGCCCACTTTAAGAGATCTTTTCCATCAGGGGTTCTCACAGGGATAGTGACTATAAACGTGCGCAAGTGTTTTATTTGGGTTGAGGGCGGGAATTCTTTATTTCATAGTCACATAAGTTCTTACTCTACAACGTTCACCAAAACAATCATCGGACTGCAGCCTTTATATGGCCGGCTGTGCAGGCACTTGCAGGAGATAATACATTGCACACACATTGCTTATATGCCTGTCATCTCACAACGGAGGGGTCACTTACTCTGTTATTTCTGTCATACTTATTCTAATGAAGGAAATGATGATGACCTGTCTTGGAACATTGTAGTTATCAGAGAAAACAATTATTCCACATAACATACATATTTGTATGTAGTGTTAGTTCAGTGTGTGTGTGTGTGTGTGTGTCAGTTATGACTGTTAGTCAGTTATGACTGTTGGTCAGTCATTTATGACCGTTGGTCAGTTGATGTAAAATTTGTTGCCTGAAATAGGTTTTTATTTATATCTTAGGCTTATGATTAATTATAAATCTAAATACTTGTGAGGAAAAAAAACTTATTATAATTTGAGAAATGTTTTCATGGCAGTTTTTCATATACGGTCTGTTACTAAACCCCCCTCGAAGTTGTGAGTTACACAGCTATCCAGTGTGGCTGTTATTATCCAGGATATTACGTCACGTGTAACAGCCGTGACTGTCAGATGAATATATTGAATGCAGATGCAGGCAGTCATGTGATCTACCCAGCAAGCCAGATACAACTGCACGAAATTAATTAATTATCAATGCACAGTATAGTTATTATTTATACAGCAGCAAGTTTAGTGCACAAACGCAGGAACTGGTGGTTAACATATCAGACTACTAGTTGTTGATTCTCTTCTTTGATAGCTATAAAGTTACTCAGTTGTTGTGATATAGTTCATTGTGTGAGGACACCAGACTATGCTATACTATACTCCCTTTTCATTTGCTCAAATACCAAGAGTTTCGCTATAGCATGTGTGACTAGAAATCGATTGAAGCAGCAAGTTTGCTATCACTGCAGAGTCTCGAGTTTAAAGTTCAGTCACTGATGTGTATACAAACACTGCACTCGAAACCCCCCAGCTTTGTGCTGCTTCTAGCGATTCTTGTGCTACTATATAGAAATGATGACTTGACTGTTTTAGTTGATGGGGTGCGGCACTGTCACCACGAGGTTTCACTCAACTCCCCTCCAAACAGGTACTCCGACGACTTGATGCGATCAACTAATCCAGCTGCAAATATGATAGTTGAAGATTACATGACCCCAACCAATCAGGTACTTTCTTACTATAAAGTAACCAATCAGGTACTCTCTAACTATATAGTGACCAATCAGGTACTCTCTTACTATATAGTGACCAATCAGGTACTCTGTGAAGATTGCCGACACCTGGATACACCTGCCTGACAGTGACTGTATGTTATATATTGCAGTACATCAACGGGGGAGTGACGAATGAGACACTAGCATACGGGCAGGTGATGTACCCAAGCAATACTTACATTAATACCGTCAACTTGGTACAGCAAGAGTACATCAACACTAATGGCGCCGTACATGTACCGCCCACTAGCCCACAGAATGGCTCAATGCTCTCTAGAGGTGTGTCTCTTTGATCTCTCTACTCAACTACTTGACTGTACTTAACTGTACTTGACTACTCAACTACTTAACTGTACTTGACTTGACTCAACTACTTAACTGTACTTGACTCTACTCAACTACTTAACTGTACTTGACTCTACTCAACTACTTGACTGTGCTTGACTCAGTTACCTACTCTACTTGGCTACTTGACTGTACTTAACTCTACTCAACTACTTGACTGTTTCAGGTGCCAGCAGCAGCTCTAGCAACGGCAGCAGACCTCCCGTCAGAGAGATAAACTACGCTGACCTTGACCTCAACCAGATTCACAGGAGACCCAACTCTCACCCAATGGTAGGGCAACTCCCTCGTATCTCTCTGTGTCTATAATATTGTCTTCTCTCTGTCTTATGAGAACATAACTCCTGCAATATTTCTCATCCAGGGCATTTTCTAATTTCTCCATCACCTCAGCAAACTTGCAGTAGATAAACATCTCAATGGAATAATATGTTATACTCTTTATAATTATATAATTTATTAATATATATATAAATTATTATATTAAAATATATAATATATTTTTTTTTATTTTGTTATTTTTTAAATTTCTAGACTGGCACCACTGCAGACATGATATCGTGTTCTGACGACGAGGATGACTCAGCTTTCTACTCCCCTTCAGCTGAAGCATGTATGTGTTGTACTTTCTATAAATATTCTATATAAATAATCTATAAATACTGTGTATTATTTTAATATTCTATTTAAATACTCTATAAATACTGGGTTTTATATAGATATTCTATAAATTCTGTGTATTCTATAAATATTCTATATATTTTGTGGATTATTTAAATATTCTATATAAATAATCTATAAATACTGTGTATTCTATAAATACTGTGTATTCTATAAATACTGTGTATTCTATACTCGTAGTGAGGCCCCCATCGGCACCCACTGTGGACAGGTCTAACGTCACCCAGTACACGACCATAGACTTCCAGAAAACCGAGGCTATAGCCAACAACACCAAGTCTCTCTCCCTCACCGACTCCTCCCAGGAATGTCTGAGGAAGACGCGCCATGACAGCTCCGCAGACGACCTCCACTAATACGTAGTCTCTGGTCTAGACACGGGAAGCTTTAGTTCTCTCGTTCACAGTTCAAAAGTCTCTAATTAGCAATCAGGTGTTTTCATTACGTCAGACCATGACATAACCTACAGTTTGTGTGGAGAATTATAGAAGTCCATGATTTATTACGGTTAAGTCAGCTGTTCTAGGGTTGTGTTGATGTAGCGCCCCCTATAATATTGTTTATATGTATATATTTACTGGGCCTTTGTTTATATTATCTCATATATACTCTCTTTTTATCAACATTTATAATTATTCAATGTTTTGGTCACAATGTGTTATTTTAGATAATCTATGGGCACCTGTTTTGTTAGTTTTTGTTTTTGTTTTTCTTACCTGCACAAAGAGAGACAATTCTATAGGCTTGTCTCCTTATATCTATGGAAGCTGTGCTATCATTGGTTCTCAGATCTTAAGTATATCACGTAACAGGTCAGCACTTCTGCTGCCTCAATTATTGATGACCCCTATTTGGGCGCATAGCTTTAAAATACTCTGAATGTATTATTTTAGTATTTAATTAAGGAAGTTATTTTCACTACAAATATTTTCCGTTTTTGGGGGCTTGTATTTAAATGATTTATGTTTTATTTCGACAGCGCTGCTTTGCGTTAGTATGGACAATCAGTTGTAATCATATAGACTAAAGACTGGTTACCATGACAGCTTTGTCCTTTCCTATTTTATGATGTTGGGTAGACACAGTTGCAATGCGGATTGTTTCCATCCTGCGCTGTCTTTACTTTGTAGTCTGTTATCCAGTCAGTATTATATATTACAGCTATACTTCTGCTTTACCACAGTTTCATATTACTTACGGTGTTTTTATTTTGTAATTATCATCAGTTTGATAGTAATTAATAAACTTCAGTTTCCTGCACTATTGATTTGGGAAAGTTTCTTCGTTTCAAGTGAGCTGGTAAAAGTTAAAGATAAATACTCTCACTGGAATGTAACAACAATCTTTCCGAGTTAAATCTCCAACACCTTGTTTGGGAGTTCTCTATCTTGTTGGTAGTTTTTTAAAGTGCTGGTGGTAGAGTGTTTAGCATGCCAACTCAAAATTCTAGCGAATACTAGAAAATGAAACAAATCTGATGTTGTTAGTGTTTTAAGTAGTTGATAGTTCCTGAAAGATCAAAATGTTAAAATTGTCTGAGTCAGTGTATTCATGCTGAGTCTAGTATTTTAAATACAAGAACTGTTGAATTACAGATCAACCTCTGCCGCTTACCAACATAGCCATTTGCTATTCAACCAACACTTCTTACAGTTTAGATGATGTAAAAGAAAATGTCAAAGCTTTAGATTGACAATTAAACAGACATCACAAGTAAAAGTAAATACACATACAAACATTGTTATAGAAGATGAAATACATGTACTTAATGCTGTAATACAAAATAACGGATAGCAAAAAACTTCACGTAGTAATTTACAAAAAGTAAATCAATCTCCTGGCTCTAACAAAGAAAGAAGGAGAGGGCTCTGCAAAAATATTGAGGCAATATAATACATGTTAGCTCTATCATGTAGCAAAGCATATTTTGAGTACATAATACATCTAACAAAACCTTGTAGTTCAAATACAAAACTTTCCACCATAAATGCATAATTAAAGCAGAAATAGTTAACGATTTCCTGTGCGTCATTCTTGCTTCCAATGTGACATTGCCACAAGCAATATTTATTATAGAAATTGAAAGGTTAAGCTATAGAAAAATATAGTCACCATCTGACTGGTTCTAGACATGTAAAGCAATAAAAACTAAAACAAAGTGTAGAACTATTTCAAGATAATTTAGATCCAATGCACAAATAATACATAACATTTGGTTGACTTAGGGAAAAGACATTTAGAGGAATATGAAACTAATGTTAGTCATTAAAATAATAGGATTAGTAGTGAGTGACTCAGAAAAAACATGTTGTATGATGTTATAGAGTAGAGGAGTACATGCGATATGATGTCATAGAGTAGAAGAGTACATGCGATATGATGTCATAGAGTAGAAAAGTACATGTTATATGATGTCATAGAGTAGATGAGCACATGTTATATGACGTCATAGAGTAGAAGAGTACATGTGATATGATGTCATAGAGTAGAAGAGTACATGTGATATGATGTCATAGAGTAGAAGAGTACATGTGATATGATGTCATAGAATACAAGAGTACATGTTATATGATGTCATATAATATAGGAGTACATGTGATGTCATAGAGTAGTGAAGTGACATCAGAGAACAGGCGTCATGTGATAGCATACAGTACGTCACCCAACTGTATGGTATCTGCCCGGCTTTCTCTGTTTAGATAGAGCCAGGTTCAAGCATTGAACCCATCTTTCTACATTTTTATGGTCATTTGACTTGAATTTATAACTAGCACCGTCGTCTGTAAATATTTCAAAGGCCCTCGGGACGTCTCGAGGCTTTTTTCTGCACGCCCTCACCGATTCAATATGGCTGACATTTAGTGTCTCCAACTTGTTCTGTAACCAGAGAGCAAATATTGGCCCAAGTATCTATTAGCGACATTTATTAGCCCCAACATAGTTATTAGAAAACTCACACAAATTTATAGTCACCATCCCTATAAAACCGCTAAGAGAAAGGGTTTTTGTTAAATCGGGCTAAGGACTTATTTAGATGGGACACAGGAACAATCATGACTGGATGCTCTTCCAAACATCACCGATGGCCTTTGTCGGGGCTCGAACCCACGACTTTGTGCTTACTAGGCAAACGAACTAACCCCTAGAAAATGACTGCTCCCTCTCTAATCCAACAATGGCCATGTCCGAATTGACTTTTATTAGTCAGACAACAATAGAAAAAGTAGTAAAACAGGATAACTGAGTTCTATCAAGTTGAGAGCCTGTGGCGACTCACAAGTAAGTACAAGATAGATAGTAGACTTACTCTAGTCTTCTGGTAAGTTATGTGGTTTACTTACTCTTGTCTTCTGATAAGTTATGTGGTCTCCTGACAAAGTAAAATGTCTCTTTTTCCACCTTTTGAAAAGTTTCCATTTACCTTTCTTTTCTTTCAGTTGACCCTAAAATTACCGCACATGACACTCAATACTAAAGCAAGCCTTTGTGCCACGTTGAATATCAGTACAACTGTTATATACACTTTATTTCCATGACTGCAGCGTTATACGAATGGATGCTTGTACAGATTAATTTGTGGGTGCGGTTTGCATTAACTTATGGGTGTGGTTTCCTTGATGCAACTGTGATAATAATAAATGCTTTAGAGAGGATATAGACCAATAACATATAAGATATAGAGCATAGACCAATAACATATAAGATATAGAGCATAGACCAATAACATATAAGATATAGAGCATAGACCAATAACTTATAAGATATAGAGCATAGACCAATAACATATAAGATATAGGGCATAGACCAATAACATGCGCAGACACAGAAATATCAAAAGGAAGTAGAATAAAGAGGTGTGGATAGATGTAGCACCACCCAGAAGAGTTAACATGGTGTCAACATCATCTCAGAGATATGACTAGTCAACCCGACAGCGTATTAACAATCTGTCAAACCGACAGCGTATCAACAATCTGTCTAACACTGAGTTCGCTGCTTCTATACTCAGTAACCAAATGTCACTCACTCGTTAGTCAGCTAACTCGCCTTATAGTACTATCTACTGTACAGTTACCGTGTACAAGAAACTAAGTAAACAAGGGGCACACAACCCCTTATACGTACAGTTATCCCCGGTGTACCGTCAGGCTTGATGAACCCGAGTAACTTCTCCGGATTGTTGCACATGAAGCAGGACCAGTGTTTGCTCATCGGCTCCAGGGTTATGACGTCAAAGAATCGCGACTCCCACAACTCTTGCCTGAGAGACTGCTGTTCCTACAACATTAGTCATGTGATCAGTTGACTGAAGGTCATGTGATCAGTTGACTGAGGGTCATGTGACCGGTTGACTGAAAGTCATGTGACCGGTTGACCGAGAGTCATGTGACTAGCTTAAGAACACAAATGTATATTTAATATTTATACATCAAAAACTAAACTTAAACTCTGAGTAATAAACTGAACGGGGAGAAGGGGAGACGAGTGCCCAACCTTAGACGAAGGAAAAGACGCGGTGACCAGTCTAACAAATGAGTCATTCCTGTCGGTCTGTAGCCAATCCCAGCAGCCGCTCAGAGAGGAGACTCTCGAGTCCTGCAGACGTAACGCAGCAGAAGACTTGGCCTGCAGCAGATGTATTATGGGAAGATAACTTACACAGTAGATGTATTATAGTAGAATAACTTACACAGTAGGTGTATTATGGGAGAATAACTTACACAGTAGATGTATTATGGGAGAATAACTTACACAGTAAATGTATTATGGGAGAATGACTTACACAGTAAATGTATTATGGGAAGATAACTTACACAGTAAATGTATTATGGGAAGATAACTTACACAGTAGGTGTATTATGGGAGAATAACTTACACAGTAGATGTATTATGAGAGAATAACTTACACAGTAGATGTATTATGGGAGAATAACTTACACAGTAGATGTATTATGGGAGGATAACTTACACAGTAAATGTATTATGGGAAGATAACTTACACAGTAGATGTATGATGGGAAGATAACTTACACAGTAGATGTATTATGGGAAGATAACTTACACAGTAGATGTATTATGGGAGAATAACTTACACAGTAGATGTATTATGGGAGAATAACTTACACAGTAGATGTATTATGGGAGAATAACTTACACAGTAAATGTATTATGGGAGAATGACTTACACAGTAAATGTATTATGGGAAGATAACTTACACAGTAAATGTATTATGGGAAGATAACTTACACAGTAAATGTATTATGAGAGAATAACTTACACAGTAGATGTATTATGAGAGAATAACTTACACAGTAGATGTATTATGAGAGAATAACTTACACAGTAGATGTATTATGAGAGAATAACTTACACGCGAGTACACTGCTGATGTACATGCCATATTATGTACACTAACTTACATGTAAATATGCTACGTACTTGAAGGTTGAGGAACATGAGATGCAGCCATAGTTTGGGTATCTTAGATTTGATTGTGAAGAAAGTCTGACCGGGATAAATACAGCTGCTCTCCTTCTTCGTACAGCTGAAGTACAGCCGAACAAACCGAGACCTCTTCTTTGTCTTTTCTACAAACAGTACTCCTTACATTGAAGACATCATTGCCGACATTGACTAGTAAGAAAATTAAGCAGTAAAACCCATCAGAGTAAACAAAAAGTAGTTTTAAGATTTTACTAGCAGTAAAAAGGATGCCTTGAGGGTTGGTATGATTATCACACAAACTACATTGGATTAGAAATAGACTTAGAGTGGCAGGAAAAGGGAGCAGCTGTGTGGGCCTAGTAAACACAAGGTCATGGGTTCGAGTCTAAACACTGGTGATGTTAGGAAGAGCATCCAGTTATAATTGTTCCTGTGTCACACATGAATAAGTTTTTAGCCTGCTTTAAAAATCCCCCTTTCCATCAGGGTTTCTCACAGAGTGGTGACTATAAACTTGCGTGAGATTACCAAGTCAAAAATAATATGTAATTATATCACTTTATACGCAATAGATTAAGGTCTTATATAAACTTTTGAAATAAATCAACACACAATGTATTTAGCAGGAGTTTCTTTTAGAGCGGCAGCAAACTCACCCTCTACAGTACACTTGACAGGCAGCGGTATGATGGTGCAAAGTTTGTCTATGTACGACTTGATGGTCGGCAGGTGTTTCTCACAGAACTGGTGGATGGGGTCGGGGTAGGGTTGCTCCTGTAGGGTGGGGGTGTGGTCAGAGGAGACGCTGGCTAGACTGGGTGGGCGGGGAGAAGCTCTAAGCTTCACCTCGCTGCCGATGACTTTGTCGTTGCTGTTGTTTCTTTTGCCTCCGCCGAGGAGTCTGGAGAGAGAGCTTCTGCTGCCGGTGCCGGTAGTCTGCTGCTGCGCTGCCTCCGGAGATCTAGAGGAGTGAACTGACCAATGAGAGAGCTTCATACAGACATACATCCGATTAGATTAGATATCACATCTCCCAGCCAAATTACTCATATTAGGCGTGCAAAAAATTTAACTTTGTCACTTTCTAGAAAAAGAAGGCAGACATCTAAAACATTCCTAAAAAATACAATTACACTTACATTCCTATTAAAACCATTTAACTTACACTCCTAGTAACACCATTACACTTACACTTCTAGTAACACAATTATACTTACACTCCTATTAACACCATTACACTTACACTCCACTAACCACTTTTATGGGCTGAAGTTAGACTGAGTTCTTACTTTGTGTTGAGTAGCTGCAGCAGACGGTTAACGAGACGCTTCACTTCCACCTCCTTACTCTCCCCGAATGTAGCCACAGTGTCCATGTGAGTCTTCAACAGTTCCGGAAACTTCTGTCCAATGTGCAGAAGTTGCTGAAGCAGCAGCGGGAGATACCCGGTGTCAGCGGAACCGAGTTGGTTGCCGAGGTAGTCTATACATTCCTCCGCTTCTACCTACAGCAATATGTCTGCTATATACTACAGTAATACGTCTGCTATATACTACAGTAATACGTCTGCTATATCCTACAGCAATACGCCTGCTATATACTACAGTAATACGTCTGCTATATCCTACAGCAATACGCCTGCTATATACTACAGTAATACGTCTGCTATATACTACAGTAATACGTCTGCTATATCCTACAGCAATACGCCTGCTATATACTACAGTAATACGTCTGCTATATCCTACAGCAATACGCCTGCTATATACTACAGTAATACGTCTGCTATATCATACAGTAATACCTCTGCTATATACTACAGTAATACGTCTGCTACAACTTTGATTGTACAGCAAAACAATTTTGCTTCTTAAAAAGTATTTGAAAAATCATAAAATTCTTAGAAAAACAAAACATTAAGCTTGGTGTTACTTTTCTTGACAGGAAAAGCGATTTTATTGGTCGCAGTTGTTGAAAACAAGCCTATCAAACTAAAAACTAAAAATAGACAGGTCTATTAAATAGGTTTGATTCGGTGAAAGTGCAACATAGGAGATGGAAATCAGGAAACATACTTCATTGAATCGTCCAAGTTTGCCCATGATCCTGGCAACTTGAGAGGCCGTGGCCGGGTTGCCTTTCGCCACTTCCATTAATCGTTCCTTGAAATCAAGACAAGCCTGAGGGTGATCTTTGGCTACGTGGTCAAACATAGTGAGCACAACTCCAACACACTTCTTGTTAGATAAATGGTAGGCAAGAATGCTGAGGTGGGGACTGAAGAACTGCAAGATATACAATTATATCACATGATCTACAACGGAAGTGTAGGCTGCACACAATATATACTGTAGAAAATATAATGTACTGTAAATAATATATACCGTAGATTATATACACTCTAGATTATATATATATATATATATATATATATATATATATATATATATATATATATATATATATATATATATATTGTAGACAGTGTGCATTGTGATACACGGTACTAAAGATCAACCAAGGATTCAAGTCACTCAGCACCAACCTTTGGGTGTTTGCAGCATATTTTGTTAAGTAGGTCAAATATGGCTTCCCTTTCTTCGGGCGTCAGGTTTTTGTCTGCGTTGTCAGCTTTATCGATAAGTAAATACACCAGATTTCGTATACTCTCGGAGTTGTGCTCTATGCCGGCTTCGTTCAGCGGTTGAAGGAGTTTGATGAGACTCTTGTTGCCTGGAGGTATATTCAATGTTCTCTTTAGAAATGGCACATTTATACCAGAGATGCAAGTACCTGCCAGCAAGTGCTCTCAAAGCACCTGACCTGGTACAAGTGTCAACCAGCATGGCAAGTGTCAAACCATGACTCAAACAGCAAACACAGCTACTAGTCAATGTTGCATGGCATAATTTAGAGTTGTCCCACTTCTCAATCATGATAATTATAGAGATCTATGGCTCATAGTTTGCTCAGTTAACCCAAGACATTGATTTGATTTTTAAACTGAAAACTTGTTGAATAAAACTAAATAGATTGAGCTATAGGAGTCACAAGTTGCGAGTGACTAACCGTTAGCAATGCTGCGAATAATGCAGTCCGTGTGCGGCGCGACTAAGTGGGCGTGGTTCATGACAGCCAATGAGAGATAGCTTGTAATGTTCCTGGTTAAGTCTGCATTCTTCTTGTCTAGAAAGAGCACCGTGACAGGGGCTGCCTTTTCTATCACCGTCTGCTTGGTGTAGTTCTGTTGAAACACAAAGTAACCACATGTGTCTCAGGGTACTATGAGAACTGGGGAAGCATTACAGTCAAATGGTGTATTTCCGATACGAAATACATCGATCCCTGAACTTTGAGACAACGAATCCAAAAAGCAGTTTACAATTTTTTTAAATATAAACAGTACTTGAACACATGTGTATCATAGTTAAACACTTGTATATATATTATAGTTGAATACTTGTCTATATATCATAGTTGAATACTTGTATATATATCATAGTTAAACACTTGTATATATATTACAGTTAAACACTTGTATATATATTATAGTTAAACACTTGTCTATATATTACAGTTAAACAGTTGTATATATATTACAGTTAAACAGTTGTATATATATTACAGTTAAACAGTTGTATATATATTACAGTTAAACAGTTGTATATATTATAGTTGAACACTTGTATATATATTACAGTTAAACAGCCAACCTGGAAGATGCAACTCAGTATGTCCGACACCAGCTTAGCATGAGGTGAGTCATTATGAGAAGATGACTCCAAGTCGTATTGCAGACAAGTTTTCAGTACGGATACTAAGGCATCTATGTGCTCCTCGATAGAGTCGGTTTCCCTGAAGAGATGACAACTCTTAATCAAATATCACGCAATTTAGATAAAAGTTGAGCCAAGAAATGATGAAAATAAACACATTTATAAACTTATGTATCTAATTCCAACAAGCACATTTCTCTACAAGAAATATTGACAAATGCAAATTTACTTCTATTGAAGCCACAAACTTTTACCAGCGAGAACAAATATTCATTGAAAAGCCATAGCTTTGCTGTGCTTCTTTTTGTGACAGCTAGTTTAATAAAATCTGCAGACCCATAAAATACATGCTTTAGCATAATTACTGTGGCCACAGCAATCTGCAGATACAAGAAATTAACTGAAACTTCAATATATAAAAATCAGGAGAAAATGAACCAAAGTACAGAGCAAATCAAATATGACCAAAAACTTAACTTGTTATGCTTTTAGTTAGATGCAAACTTAAGATTAGAAATGCTAGTTCCGTATCTCTGTTTAGCGTGTTATTGCTGCAGTCCATTGGAGTAGATATCATCAACTAAAGCACTCGGCAAACTTGAGTTCAAATGGGCAAAATACAGCAAAATTTATATGATGAAACAAAATCTATCCAATCAAATTCACTGTTTATGTCTTGCTATTTCATCTACACAAATTAGTGGTACTATTAGACCCCCCCCCACCCCCAGTAAGTGAAAAGATGGTACACTGTCACTGTACTTCTGGAGCATATAGAATTGGGGCATAGGCGCCCACTACTTGGTGTACTATAGGCAAGGGAGTGGGCGAGAGCAGTTTCAACATTTGCAGCCTATACTACAGAGCTAGCTAACATTGTCATACAGTATCAACTCTACACAGTGCTGTAGAAAGCATTGTAATGTACACAGTGCTGTAGAAGCCATCACAAACAATCACAGATAAAATCAAAAAAGTTAAAATTGAATAATTACGCACTGCATACTAAAGATTACTTGTGAAATTGAACACCTCTGATTCTAATTACACAACTACATCAGTTCAGCACACTGCCTACAAATTTAAATTAAAGGCAGGTAACGACACATGATGTCATTTGACTCGAGGCTATATGTTCAGTAAAAACTGATCCCCAACAGATAGCTGGTATATCAACAACCTTAGTATAACTTATCATTACTTTTCAGCAGACACCTTATAGCACATGCCCTACATGCCACATATATGATTATATAGTTTATAGCACTTTACCCTACATAACACACACCTGACAGCACTTTGCATTGTATGACACACACCTGACAGCACTTTACATTGTATGACACACACCTGATAGCACTTTGCATTGTATGACACACACCTGATAGCACTTGTTATACGAGTCACACATATCTCCACTACCGATTGGATTCCATCAAGGCCAACATAATCATCCTGAGTTATTGTTTCATCTATAAGCTGTAGAGCACTAAAACATATACAAGTTGAATGTTGATGTTTCTTTTACGTAACCATTACTACAATTTTCAATATTATTTCAAGACATTCAACAAAGTAAATCTTTCCACCTGGAACAATCTTTCTCAATTTCGTCATCAGCTATAGAGAAGAGATCCCCAGCTTTAGCCAGATCCTTTGTTCGCAGAATTAACTCCAACACCTCATGCATTTTAGAGAGTCTCAATTGTCAAATCTACACAAATATTTATTGCAGGAACAGTTAATGTGACTATCAATTATTAATTTATCAACTGAATAAAGATAGTAGCACTCATTACGCAAAATCTGTGTGAACATAATCAATTTTATCACATGTTTATTATTTTATCATTCACGATTTTGTTCAACCCAGCATGGCCTAGTATAACTTATGCTTCATGTTTCAGTAAGACCATGTGCAAGTCGAATAAGTTCAAGATTATCGATGGTCATTGTCATCATTATTATAACTACATAGATCAACATGAACATGTATGGTAACGCTAATCAGAACACTAGCAGTAACAACTAATTAGTAACACTAGTTAGTCATAGCGTTACTACTAGTAATACTATAATTATAAGAGTCTTACTCTTAGTAACTGCAAAACTTTTAATAATCGAGAAGACAATAAAATTTATGATTTAGTGATATAAATCAACTTTGTTTTAGTAAGAGTAAAATGCACTGTAGTCAAATTCGAACTCTCCAAGTCTAACTTCGAAGTCAAGATAAAACTTAAACTAAACGTGCTAGAAAATCAGAGCCTCAGAGGAGATTGAACTTAGATTCTAAGTTCATAAGATTAGACTAACTCAAATAACTAACTAATTAACTTTAAGCCCATAAACTAAGAGTAAGAGTAACTGTAAGAGTGAGACTGAGAGTAAGATTAAGTGAGAATGACTATGAGAGTTCGAGTGAGAGTAAGTGTAACACTAAATCACTGTAACTCACAAACAGTAACACTAACAGTAACTGTAAGTTCAAATTCAAGTTGAATTAGTTTCAATCTTTATCTTGTGTGGCATTTGCTGTTTTGCTTTGCAACCTTTTCAATTTCAGAGTTTATTGCTTAGTTTTTTAATCAATTTCATTACTTACTTTTTTTTAGAATAACTCACTATTATATTAATATTACATTTCGAGTTAGATTTACTGACAAATTTACATTTTAAGTTTTCCTTTTCACTTTGCAGCTTTAGAAATAGGAAACTGTGTAGGCGTGGTTTAACTGCAGCCTCAATCAAAGCCCAATCCGAGAGTTGTCTCCTCTAAAAAAACTAATGAGAAATTAATTTTTTTAGTTATTTTATAACAAACGCTTTAATGACTATATTTGTCAAATAATACTGCATTGCTTGAAATTATTTTTGTTTACGACCTTGTCTTTAAATCATACAGGGGTGCACAATTCTTGAAAATATTTTTATTATAGTATATGACACTATTTGTTAATTTTACTGATGTATTTTATTTCTTGTATGTGTTATGCATATGCTAGTTATTATTTACACAATTAATATAATATACAGTGTGCTAATTTTAAAGCATATTCAATTTAAAGCCTTGCACATAGCCAAGGTAGCTCAGACATAATTATTATCTTTTATATAAATACTACTTAGTAGGTATATAAGGGCCTTATTACATGTAGATGTTAGTACAACAATAAAAATATCAATTCAAGCAAATTTGAGCAGCCCATTTTCCAATTGAATCAGTTGTATTGAAAGTTAGCTGTGTTTTATATGTTAAAGATCTGCCTGTAGGTGAGTTGTATGGTGTAAATATATTACCTTTTGTCCTGCCATATTGAAATATTAGAGTCCTATAAAACTTTTAAACCCAAGACCTCCGACTTGAAAGCAGGCTTGCTACCATTACCTGCTACCATTACCTGCTACCATTACCTGCTACCATTACCTGCTACCATTACCTGCTACCATTACACCACAGAGGCTACAGGGTAATTTCAATACTATAACAAGTTTTATTTGAATAATCAATGTGATAATGAGTGAAACGCAACAAACGGTTTGCAATAATTTATTTTTTGATGTTCTCTACATTCAGCTAACCAGCAGATAGACATTGCACCTCCTATATATAACAATACAAGTGGTTAGATCATGTGAGAATGCGACATTGCATGAGATGTATTCTTTGATCATCAACTTCCTTAGAAGTTGGCTCCCCAGCACTCTATGAATAAGGCAATACTGTGATAGCCAGAGAGGGGCATGTTATGCTACCCCCTACCCCATGTCATACTTTGAACCACATCTATTTGTTATTAAGCAGATTGTATTGTGGTCAAACTGTATTATGGCACTCTGTAACATGCCCCACATTTCCCAGACAGAGCAGTGGCAGCATTCTAGAGGGTGCTGGCAGCGTAGCGGCTCCTGTAAACCAGAACACAGGAACCAATCAACATCAAGCTTGCCTTTATAACCAGGACATTCTGAGCACCAGACACACTTGACCACTGGAACTACTACTCTGATAATGTTGTTCGTTTTTATCTTGATGTAATTGTAATTGTTTTATGTGGTAAATATTATAATTATTCTCTCAAGGATTACCATCTCAGTTCTCTCTCTTAATTAAACACACAAAGAGTATGTTCTAGCTTTGCAAGTCACAACTTAGTAGTTTATTGCACAACACTGCAACAATACATCCATGATCCCTAATGTATTACTAAATTACTAAATTCAAATGATATGCACTATACTAGATATAAGGTATAGTGCCAGTTGTGTTGTAAATTATGTCTACGAACATTTGCAAGCAACTTTCGATATCACTTCAATCAATTATGTAATTGCTATTATCACTCATACATACCATGAAAGCTGAAAGGTGTTCAGATTATCATTAAGAGCTTTTACCCAGTTTTACATTGCTACAAAACTTTACTAATAATCACTCAATCAGTTCAAACTACATAACATTTGTGTATCAAAGAACTAAAACTCATATTTAAAAAAAGTTGTTTACCACATTGTCAACCATGTAATGTAGCAAAAATATATTTTACAGAATAAGTATTGCTTTATGTTGGTTAGTATAAGCAAATCCGGACGCTTCCAGATTATACCGCAAGTGAAAGGTGACAAAAGACCGGTAATTATTTTAGAAATATGGCATGTATGACAGGTGTCAAATATGTCAGCAGGTGTCCGCTGTATCTGCAGGTGTCTCTATCTGCCACTTATTTGTGGTTTTTTAAGTTCAAACTTAGCACCAAACAAAGGTAGTTGAACCCAAGGAACTCAGAAAACAAAGTAAAGTCAACCGCACATGATATTTGTATGATATTTTATTGGTGCAGTTGAAATCACTTAGTACCAACAGTCAAAATTAAACGGGACAAAATAAGAAAATGCTGGTACAACTAAAATAATAAAATCCAATACAAAAACATACTCTTTTTTCCTAATCTGCAGACACGCCCTGAAAGATGATTAATAAAATCAGAATTCAAGGGTTTGAAGTTAGTCTACTGTACCTAAAGAAGCTAATCATGAGTAAACTCAAAGATTATAAAGGTTTGAAGTTAGTGTTCCAAGAGTAATGATTTGTAAAGGCAAGAAGTTTAAAGGTTGGAAATTATTTCACTTCAATTGAGTTAGTGATGAGTAAAGGCACAGAGTTCAATTGGATCTATTGGTGCTCAAAGACGTGTTTAAATTACAGCTTGTATCCTGTGAACCATATAGCTGATAATTCTCTAAAAGTGCCACCATATCATTAATAAATCTTCCCGTATGTTATATCTGGAAAGACGCCAGTACAATCGGTAATACGAGATTAGATTGCTTTTAGATTTACAACTTTGTACAAAACATAAGGGTATAAGCGTGTGTGTCGTGGTTGCTTTAAGTTGTATTGTACAATTCAGGATTTAGGTAAACCCAGTATAGTTAGTAACATTCATCGAGCTGAATGTATATCGAATATGTTTTATGATAGAATGAACATCAGCAAGAATTCAATTTTGTGCGAGAACATAACTATTTTATGTCGTTACGAAGTGGTCTCAAAGTTTACTGTGACGCTAAATCTATTTAGCATAATTATCAACATTCTGCACATCGTTTTCTTGACCAACATTCACAAGCTCTTGAGGAAAAAGTATTACTGGATACTGATACACATTGGCGTCTCGGATATTGTTACCAGTATTTCCTACATACTTGCTTTTAACTGCGAGTTTACCCAGTTTATTTTCACTCAAACAGAGGACCTTGCGAGAAACATAATTGTTGGAGTAATCACATTTACAATTAGCCTTGCTACCATTCGTAGCTACATACTTACGTTAGCCAACTATGAGAGGTACACCGCCATTTGTTCTCCATTCAGCTATAACACAAATAAGATCATAAAACACATGGAAGAGTGTTTTATTGCGGTATGGGTGATCTTTCCAGCTATTTACACCGTTCTACAAGTCTTGACATCTCACCGACCTTGTCTCAATGATTTTGGGACGATCTCACTACAGCCATCGGTTCCTAGAGCCATTGTCAGCGTGTGTCTTACTGCGCCGTCAATTTTAGTTACAGCCATTTGTCTCGGGAAATTCGGCCTTGAATTGAAAAAGATGAACAAGCGATTCTCTCAGCCAACCACAGATCCGTACTTGAGAAAAGCTGGGATTTATGTTCTGGTCACGAGCTTCATGTTCTATCTGTCAAATATCCCAGGTTTGATCTGTTTCTGTCTCAATCGGCTAAGCAATTACTACGATGAAGCACTAGCAATACTGACTTGGTTCGCGTGCGTATACAACGCGCTCTATGGAATCCTCAATGTCTTTCTCTACGTCTACCTGAACCCAAACTACTGGAAATACTTGGCTAAGTTATTGAAATGTAAAGAACTACAGGCTAAGTTATCACCAAATAAGACACTTGTCTGTAATGAGCTGTAGTTGTGAGGAAGATATGTGGGCTGTTTGATATTTTTTTGATATTGTTAATACATGTAAATAAATTCATATTTTGAGAATTATAAGACAATTTCTATTAGCAAGAGTAAGGGATCTAATTTATATAGAAACAAAAAGCATGCACTAAGCAGTAAGTATAACTACCAATATTAATTCATTATTGATTGGAAATTACATCATTATTAACAATCTAATTATGTTAGGTGGATTACTAAAAACCGGCCTAATCCGTTATTATGTCATTATACTGATAATTTATTTATGTTAGGTGTATTGTTCAAATTATTACTTCAAGCTTCAAGTAGTGAAATGAAAATTGGGTAACAATAAAGACATTTTCAAATAAAATTTTGGGCAGTGCTTATTTTAATGTAATCTGTATTTTCACGATTTGTCAGATTTTAAAATTGCAGTGTTCGCTTTCTCAAAGTTTCAAGTTAAATTATTTTGTTGGATGAGATTCAATTACAATCTATTTTAAATACTTTGCGCAGATCATATGCATGAAGTAGCTAGTCAACAAGACTAATGCCTTACAGCTTGTATATATATAGGATGAAGATGTATGCTATGGGATCAGACAAGCTATCATATTGCTGTAGTAAATATATTATTGTGACTCAAATGCCTTATCCAATGTACACAGTTATACATAATAAGAAATTATGATGGTACACATCTAACAATCGTTTTGCTGAGTTTCTTATTTAATCATTCACATAAACACAAGCATAATATATCAATAATATAATCTTCTAATATTGTTTTTGAAATTATGAAGATCTGCAAATGCTTTTTAAATTGCAGTCAGATGGCAAAGATTTCTTATTGAAAAATGTTCACGTTCCTTATTTGAACTCAAAATAAAACAGGTGAGAGGCTAAATTAGCGAAGAATTCCATGCTTTTTTGTCATAATCATGGGCATTTTTTACAAAACTGTTTTCACAGTACAAGATGACTTGTTTACAATTACAACAATCCCATTAGTTTCCTTTTTATAAACATTGTGTTAAACAATGAAACCATGCATATAAAGACAACACTACTGTCAGTATTTATTTGGTTGCACAGAGCACAACTGTGAGATGCTTAATTCTTGGGGATCAACGCTGGTCTGCCTGTAAGTAAAAAATAAGTTAGTTTTTTTAAATTAAAAAGTCAAATAGTGAAAACCAATAAAGGTTTTTAAAGCTCTGATTAATAATTGATCAAAATTCATTCAATAAGCATAACTTAAACTTCAAATATTGACAAAGCAAAATAAATAATGTAAATATATACAAATACAAATAAATAATTGCGTTGAACAATAAATATAATTTTAATTCAATGTAGCTTGATACACACAAGTAGAAATAGAAATTGGTATTGTCTGCACATTATAATTAGACCTTATTGACAGTTTCACCATTATAATTTATATTTTTATAAATAAGATTATGTAATAATATATTTTATATAATCGTCAAACAAAGTATGCAAAGTTGAGAATAGACCAGCCAGTTGCATAATAGGGCAATATGTTGCTAGCACCCCCATTATTGGGCATTGTCGTCTAAGTTCAAAGAGAAACCCATGTTACACTTCTGTATAGCTATACATGGTAGCCACTATATGAAGGCCTATACAAACACTGGATCTAACAGTATAGTAAGCCTAGGGCCACACTGTGCGTATTTTCGCATGCGAAAATTGAAATCACAAGTAGCAAAAGTGTCCACTGTATGCGTTGAGAAAACATTCGCACTTGCCGCTCAGCATTCTCAACGCAAGTGCGAAGTGTCTCTGTCGTCGTCACCTAATTGGCTGGTAGTTATTCAGCGAGCCCACTTTCATTATTTTAGGGCTAAATTCCAGCAAATTGTGTTTTATTGAAAGCGAGTGCGATTTAAAAATGAAAGCTTTATTTATCACACATCACTGACGCTACAGTGGACGCCTTTGCTACTCGTGGTTTCAATTTTCGCATGCGAAAATACGCACAGTGTGGCCCTAGGCTTGGCATAGTACCTATATGCAAACCATCCATGTTTTTTCAGATGACCCAAATAACATTTTTGATTTCATATATATTTCAGATGACCCAAATAACATTTTTCATTTTATATATATTTCAGATGACCCAAATAACATTTTTCATTTCATATATATATTTCAGATGACCCAAGTAATATTTGTATATATGTTATTGCTGGGTATTTATAATCTAATATGTTTCACATTTAAGTTCTGCTGAGTCTGTTATAAAATAGACTGACCAACCCTGAGTCTAAGAGTAGCGATTATTTGTAAAAAAGTTAATGGGTTCACACAGTCTATTATCTGAGTTGTGTCACTTTTGTTGGAGTTGCCTGCACCACTTAAAGACTAGCCAATCTGTCTACAAGCATTTATGTTTATTAATAACCAGAGGCACAGTTCTAGGAAATCTCTACCAGCCAACTGGCCAGTGGTTTGCCCTCCAGTCTTTGACGTGGACCATGCTCGACCACTATTCTATAGAGATCAATGTGACTATAAGCAAAGTTCTGAATGGAACAACACCTTTAAATGAAAAGTGGGTAGAGGTCGTGTTTATTTGTGAAAACAACATTGTCAACAGCCAACATTCCATTTCTCAGCCAAACAGAGGAGAAGGAGTTGTAAGTCTATTTAAGGAAAGCTTCCAGAAAGTGGGAGTTAAATGTTATAGTAATAATTCAGTTTGATGTTCTTAATAGCAAGCAAGCATCTGAGAGTAATCTATGTTTCCTAAGGTACTTGCATGAATCTCAGTGCTAAAATATACGTATATTATATGTTATACAGACTAGCAATTAATCTAATAAAGTTGATTGCCTATTGATTATTGATTATTGCTTTGTCATGGCCATTATAATTGCCATTAAATCAAACATAGCAGCAAATTCTACCACAATATTAAACAAACCAAAGGTCAACTATGGCTCGCTTGATTTTCCACTTTGCTATTACAAAGAAAAAAATTATATAACTTTCAAAATTTAGAAGTTTGTTAAATTGTTTAAAAAGTTTGAATGATATAACTATATTTAGTAAATGGTGGTTTACCCGCAAATGTTGTACACAATTATATGAAGTATCACACTTTATACATAGTTTTGCTGCACTGTAATCTAATCGTGGTACTAAACCCATATCAATGTTCTGTTACAATGGCTGTATTTTCAGCAATATTTTTTAAAATTCTGATATTCAGTTTATAGTTTTACTTGACACCAGGCAATGCTTTGTGTACATTGAAACGTTTATTAGCCCTAGAAAACTATCCGTCATCTCAACAGTATCAACAAGTTCTGATAATAATCTTTGCAGAACTGAGAATATTTCTAAAAATTTACCAGCAGTATATAAGCAAATGATGAAATACTGTTTAGAATGATCTGTTATTGCGCTATTTTATTTTAAGTACACTATAGCGTTCGCGCCACTCACAGCTGGCCAAGGATACAACTTTACTGTGGAGTTGAGGGGGAGAGGAAACACTCTCCTAACCAGTGACGCTGTTTTAGGGTTCCTAGGTAAGCAGGTATACCTTTCTATCACCTAGAAATGCTGACTTTATTCTAGGAAACAATATTGGTTGAATTGGATTTATATAGTATAACCTTTATTACTCAAAGAATCCCAAACAAATTTAATTTATGCAGTAATAAAATATTATAATTATAATTAACTTTTTCTTATGGTATTATGTAACTAACACTAATTGTTGCTATTCTCAGCTGCTGCAACACAAAGCTTAGTCGACACGGAGCTGGGTTGAAGGTTTAAAGTAATAGCTAATATATACAAATATTTCACTACTGCCTGAAGGAAGTGCGCCAGGGGTTCTTCGAATAACTAAATTCAATTTGTTACATTTATTCATCAGCAATTTGATACAGCAAAAGAACTATTTGATTTTTCTGCTCTGTATAAGAAACATTAAGATAGTATTAATGTTTAATTGCTGTTTTTTCAGCTCTAAAACATGAATTTTTACCTGTAAGATTTGTGACTTTCTCATAAGTTATGTGATAAAAATTAAGAAGCAAATTTTATGGTTTAAAGTATCATTCACAATTTTATTTTATGGGAATTTTTTTAAAATAGTTTCTTTTTAAATAATAGTTAAATAGAAAAAATTTCAGGTGATTTCAAAGTGTAAAAGACTACTAGTTTTATTTTAACAGTAATAATCAATTCCAACACTATCGGTCATTATTAGCCAATATTATTGCTATCTAAATACAAACAAAACAATTGTGTGAGTTTTAATATGTTAGGATAGTTCATATAATGTTGTCTAAAGTAAATTATTTTCTCAGCATATCATGTAATGTTGTATTTTATTGTAGCAATTCCTCCTATAGTAACTTTACGCTTACAAAGTATAGTCAACTAAACATTGAGGCATAATGTATTAGCTGTTGTCATGGTTACAGAGCCTCTCCAAGTGAAGAATGTGATGATAGAGCACGTCTTTGACCCTGAAACCTCTCCCGTAGACGAACTGAAGGTCAAGCTTGAACTGGAAAACCCACTCACTACCATAGGTGGTGTGACTGTGAAGTGCCAAACCTATGCCAAAAAAGCAGGCTCTGTAATAGATAAATTTGATAGCTTCCGAGTTGAACCTCCTCCAAAGTTTGTTGATGGTAATGTTGCCGATAGCAACCCCTCTGCAATCTAATAACTTATATGCAAATTAAAATATGAGCATTATAAAACTTTTGCCAGGGAGCAGCCATGGTTTAGGGGTTAGAGCTTTGCATAGTGAACACCAGAAGAGAATCCAGTCATAATTGCTTCTGTGCCTCATCTGAATAAGTCCTTAGCCCCACTGGGATCCAAACCCGAGACTCTCCAACTTGCAAACAAGATACCAACCAACTATTTGTTTTTTTTTCAGAAAAATGTTTAGGGAATGTCCAGGGCAAAGTTTTCAAACATTTTTCACACAACCAATTTTGTAGTTGTAGTTAGGAGTCCCGAAGCCCCTGTGGTGTAATTGATTAGTGCGTCTGCTTGAAAACCTGAGGTCTGTGGTTCGAATCCTGGTGGGGGCAATTATTTTATAATAGCCTGACTTTAAACTTGATAAAAGTTTTTATATTCCTTGCAGACAGTAACACACTTCTGAACAAGCAGGCATACCAGTCGAGCACCATAGGCTCTCACACAGCTGATAAAGCCGTTAATGGAATTGTGGGAAATTCATTGGATTATTCTCAAGTCGGAGCCGGGGGTTGGTGGGTAGTGGATATTGGCTACGAGACAAACGTTTCTACGGTAAAGGTGTACAGCCAGGTAGATGTTTGCCGACCGGAAACATGTGGTAAGTCTGTTACTGCATCAGCACATTTTTAGACTAAGATTGGCTCTCGGATGTATTCTAATGGTGTATGTTCAAAAGTGTATTATATAGTGGTGACATGTTGATGTACATCGCTGTATAAGGTAGATTTATTATAGATTTGTTGTAGATGCATAGTATAGATCTGTTGTAGATATACTATATAGATGTGTTGTAGATATGTTGTAGATAAACTATAATATAGTAGTATTGATAAGCTGTAACATTTGATAGATCTGTGGATGAGTGGAATACTTCTATGGACCAATGGGAAAGAAGGAGATGCTTCTTCTAAACCTTTAGTGTCAAAGGGCTGGAAGAAAAGATCTTTTGTTAAAGAAGGTTATGCAGTGGTGAGGAAAGCAAACCTACCTGCCAATAGCGTGCAGTTCCTTGCAATCACGAGCTCCCGCCCGTACCCAATAGTCATCTCAGAAGTGGAGGCTTTTGCTAAACGTAAGAAAATACTGAAATCAAAGTCCGAAATTATTAGCTATGTAAAGCAACAAATAGGCTAAGAACCAAAATGAAAGTTAGTTTTCACACTTGGACTTTGAAGGGCAACCCATACTTATTGAAATAATAAATTGCCAATTCAGCCACTTTTCTGTTTGGTAATAATATTTGGTACCAAACCAATAATTTATTCATTTATTCAATAGAAATTATAACATTTGTGTTGACATAGATTGTGCTGCATACACAATATGTATGATTAAAAAATAAAAAATGTCAAAAACTGATCCTTATAGCCTATAGGCAAAGAGTTTATATAAGGAAATATATAAATGAGAAATATTTTGTTAGTATGCAAGTTACAGACAGGGTAAGATAACTACTAGTTGATGTGTAGCTTTGTAAAAGCTCTCCCATTAAATAGCACTACATATATATTAACATTTTAGTAGAAGTCAATATAAAAATAATTGAAAGCATTCTGTTGATGACTCATAGATACTAATAATAGAAGCCTCAGTGTAGTTCTATTTTTAGATGATTTATTTAAAAAAGTAGGTAAATTCATTTTAGCGAATACCAACAGCGCTTTCGGAAAACCCACTTCCCAGAGTTCAACTGTGAACAACCATTTGGCTGATTACGCCGTGGACGGACTCATCTCCAACAACTGGCAGCTCTTCTCTCAAACAGAACGGACAGCTTTCAGTTGGTGGAAGGTGGATTTGGAGACTATAGAATTCATCACTTCTGTGGAAATTTACGGGGTTTCAACAGGTTACACATATTTTGTCTTTTGAATTTCTCATACTGTTATTTGAATTAAATGTTATATCATGTTTAATTTTTCAACAGTATAAAATATGTACTTCATTAGTGGAATCTTTTTATTTTTTGTTTCATGCTCTTGGCATGTAAACTAGCTAAAGTTATCAATCAGGATTTAGAGGTCGGCTGAAAATGTGACAATTTACTTCTATTAAGATGTCTCAAGGGCTAAATTAGTACTTATATTGTTTGCTTCTGACTCCATGCTCATGCAACTTACTTAATCTTGCAAGGCAAAACTTTCTGTCACTAAAGTATTTGAATTATCTATATATTGTATTATATCGTAATATTGTACTATACTATATTGCATTGCATTACATTACATTTCACTACATTATAATATATTATATTACATTATATCATATAATTGTATTTTATTCTATTATATTTCATTATACCATATTGTATTTTATCATATTATTATATATTACTTTATACTGTATTATATTCTCCTATATTATATTATACTATATATTATATTACATTATACTATGTTACATCATATTATATTATATATTACTATATTATATTATAATATGTTACATCATATTATATTATATATTACTATATTACATTATAATATGTTACATCATATTATATTATATATTACTATTTTATTTTATACTATATTACATCATATTAGATTATCAGCAAAACACCCATGCATTGAAAAAACTGTACTTTAGGTTTATTCATTTACAAATTTATTTAGTTCCCATGATAAGAGATTTCGAGTTGGCAAGGTCACTGGTTAATTCAAGTTCAGGTGTTCCATGTAACACGACATCTGATTGGCTGGTTGTCTCCTCCCAGAGGAATTTGCAAGACAATGCAACCATTAGCTTCAACCCAATAATTTCTGCGAGAGAAGTGGGAATCTGTAGTCTAGACTCCTTGAGCATTGCTTTAGCAGAGGTGAAAGTTATCACATCTGGTAAGTGCTCAAACGAGAATACAACTCCAAGCACATTTATCTATATTCCTATTTACACATGAAGAAGTTTTTTGTGCACCAGGACTTTTCTCCCCCTAACAGCTCAACAATTTGTACTCATATTTATACAAGAGTCTGTTAATAAACCACATTTTAACTTTTGCATATTTTTAACATTTGAAAGAAAAAATAATCAAGATTTTTGCAAACTGCAGGATTGCGAAATCAGCTGTTAGTTCTACTCTCGGCTTCACTGCAATAATGTTTATGCATTACTTAATTTTAAGCATTTTCTACAAAATTCTTATTGACAGTTAGTTTCATTTTTTACATATCTGATAAAATATTACATATAACATGTTTACGTAAAATGTTGGTTATATGGAGAATATAAATGCCTGAAGCATGTCAAAGCAAAGCACAGCTAAGTATGAAAAAATACTTCAAGCTGGAAAGCTTACAATCTTGTTGTTATAAATTGGATAGAAGGCTAATAATGCAGTATGAACATTCTTGTGAAAATATTCTGTAAGTGTACAATCTCAAATCAAACTTACTAATTTACAAACTTTAAGATAATTTGGTGGATTGGTTACACAAAAACGTATTTTGTGTTTTATGCGGTTTTTATTTTCTAGTTTTAACATTGCATCATTTTTTGTGCCAGCTTTGCTGGTTATAAGCTTAATAGCAAAAGAAAGAGTTCTACAAACAAGGTATTATGCAGTTTACTTTTAGTGGACTTGCAAACAAACGGCATTAGATAATATGATAATTAGTTACCTTCAGTTCATACTTGTGTAGATATCACGGAGCCTCTAATAGGAGAAATAAAAATTCCAAGAGAAGACAACATTGCACCAAGAGGTGCTCTGTTGAGTTGTGTATATCAAACTATGGGAAGTAACATAAACGGCATCCAAACTCTGTACGAAGAGAAAGATGCTACGCCTCGTCCAATAATCATTGGTACTGTTTTAAATAAAAAAAATAAAAATAACAAACTGAAATAAAATCAAGATTTGGTCAATCATTGTTAAACGCAATAATACAATTTCTTTACCAAACTCGTCAATTACAGTTATAAACAGTAAGCAATGTTTCTTTTGTGTTTCATATAGTGCCAAGAGCATTTTCCATTAAAAGCCATGAGATTCGAGTTGATAGCAGTTCGAAGGTGAAGCTGGTGGTTACTGCAGAGAGAGTACAGCCTACAGATCGTTTCTCATTCTTAGAACTGACACTGATACATCCAAGCATCATTAAGAGTTACTCAAACGCATCGCAGATCTTAAAACTAATTCATTCAAAAATCATTAGAGACCGGTCATACTCATCACTGCAGGTTTTATTTTAAACTAAATTTGTATAGAAATTTTTTCCGTGAGTGGGATTCGAACCCTAGACCTCTGGCTTGCAAATTGGAGGGCTAGGCATGGGGCAAGATGCGGGAGCCCGTCTAGCCCATAAATGGGCTGCTGTGTGCGGGTTTTCATGCGGATAGTATGCTGAGCAGGAAAGGCAGAAAGCTCTTGCGAGTTTGATCTAATTGGCTGATTACCATTTAGTGAGTACACTTTTTTTAATTTCAGTTTGCGGTTTAGCTTTTAGCAAACTGAATTAAAACAGTTTCTTGTAGTTTGCATTTCCGCTTTTCTAATATTTAAGTTACTTTGCCGGTGACGTAGATTTAAAACAAACGTCTGTAGGTAAGCAGTCCAGGTAAACTCTACGGTCCTTAGCTAATAAATTTCTACACCTGCAACACACGCATTGTGTGTGGCAGTTCGCTCCCAGGGCGGGTCTTCAAAAGTTTGAACCCGCTGTTGGGAATTCCACAGTTACTACAGCAACTATGGGATTCCCAACAACAATATGTGCATGCAATCTTTGCAAAGGTTTAATTCTGCCAAATAATCATTTTTAATTTATAGCAAAAACTAATTGATAATGTTTTTTTAATGTTTAATTATCTTTTATACCATCAAATGAAGCAATTACTCAAGCAAGTACTCTAGTTAATTGTGATTATTTTGCTTTTTATTTCGAAGCTTGAAGCAACACTCATCTCCTTCGGCAGAGCGTATGAAAGCCTTATCACGGCTGTCACTACCACTTCAAGGGGCAATGAGATAATAAATAAATTTCAAAGAAGCAGCCGGAAAAACATAACAATCCGTGAGTATGCAGACCATTTTTTGATTTTGAAATTTCCCTTATAAATAACTTGAAGAATTTGCATGACTAATTGCAGTATAACTATTATTACCGTATTTAAAAACATTCATTTGATATTTTTTGTTCATATAAAAGCACAAAGTGCTTACTCTTAAATTAAAACTAACATTTAACCTCAACGTGTAAAATATTAATAAAACATTTAAATCTGCAGCTAATAAAATCTTCATTAAAACAGCCCTAATATGTTTTCATAAAAGCAAAAATCTCTACACACTTTTTAAATAGACATATTGAGAAAAGGTCGCACACAATTCATATGCTCATGCCAGTTTATAGTTGCCATTCCTGTGAGAGACCTCCTGATGGAAAAAATGTTTTTGTTAAATCTGGCTAAGGACTTATTCAGATGTGGCACAGGAGCAATTATGACTGGATGCTTTTCCTAACACCAATGGCCTTTGCCAGGGCTGTGACCCCTAGATAACGGCTACTCTTCACACACAAATCATATGCCTTAAATCTATTACCAAGAAAATATATACACCGCCTTTCATTTCTGTAGCTACTTACGAACATTTACTAACACTCAAATGCTGCGTTTGGTTAACACTTGCAAACATTTCAGTGTATTTTCTACAGCTCCTTTGGCTCCAAAAAACGCTACCGCAAAATTAATATCTGGGATAGTCTGGATCACCTGGACTTTAAGGCCCGATGACGTGAATCACTTTGACTTCCTTCACTTCAACCACACTGTCAACCCTTCCGAACATATCAAACTGGTAATTTAAGAGAGCAGAAATTGCTATAAGCAGCACAAATTTAGAGATCAATGAATGCAATCTTATACGTGTAGACCTTTCGTTTGAGCTCTTACTCTCCCTAACTTTGTGCTGCTTTCAGCAGTTTTTGACGAAAGCTATAGAAATTTGAATTTCTGTAAATGCCATTAGAGATGATATTATTAGGAAGACCATTCCGTCATAACATCTCTTTTGCCCTAAAGGCCTGGCCTCACGCTCTAAGAATCACACGAAATCGTCTATTTGACACGAAAACACAATCATACAATAAAAGTTTGAAAAAACTCAAACAAAATCGCTTTCGTTGAGTGTGCACAACGAAGACGATGGACCGAAATCACGATTAATGATAAGCACCATTTGATTGGTCAATAGAATTTTAGCAACAGTGATTATTTCATTTTTACCATGTTTCTCTGTTTGGCTATTTTCTGATGTTTGTACCTCGGGCAAGACTCATTCACAGACTATTTATTATGTGTTTCGTTCAACGAGTGTGTGGCTGGTCATAACGAGAGGATAACTCACGAAAGTTATCACATGAGTTTCAAACAAGCAGGGTAGAGACTTAGAAAAGTTAGCTTCAGTTTAATTAGTGACCAGGGCATTGCTTGAATCAGAATCATTGTGATTCACACTGCATACTGTAAAAACAATTGCCCCCACTGGGAGTGGAACCTGAGTCTTCTGGCTTGCAAGCAAGTATGCTAACCATTACACCACGGAGGCTACTGGGTAAACACAACACTACACATACAGTTGACATATTATAGAATTCAAAATATGCTCACCCAACAAACCACTTCTTTTTACAAGTCTGCATTTGAAAATTCAAATATTCTACAATAATTTGTAGCCTTCTTGGAGAGAGATTGATGTAAGAAACAAGAATCTGTGTTTAGTATATTCTTATATGTTGAATGTTTAGAGCGAAAATAAGGCGAGGAGAGCGACAAGACACAGCTTTGCCGGAACTTTCCTACCTGGAGTTGATCATACTTTCACTCTCTGGACGAGCATGACAAAAGGGGCAGAGACGATAACTTCAGCCAACACCCTGTCTATTGTTTATAGAAAAGATAGTAAGTATTTTACATAATTTGTTTTAGCTTAAAATACTGTTATTCAGTCATTATGTTGATAAATAAGATCCTTTAGCAAAAAGAGTAAATGCAATTTTGAAAGTCACATTTTTAAGTATAATTCTGTAAAATAATTTTTCTCCTACTGAAAATTGATCCCAGTCTTCAGACTCGCTAGCTTGCATAAGCCTACTCTTCATAACAGTTTTGGGGCTAGTGGAAAATCACAATACACAGTTTCTAAATTTAGCTTTCATGGCCCAGTTCCAATATTTCTTTTGACATGTGTCATAAATCTTTTCCAGGACCTTTAGCTCCAACCAGTCTAAGAGTTTCTAAGCAAAAAAATAGTGAATACACTTTAAAGTGGACGATATATTCTACCGAGACTGTAAGTAGAAGACTTAGGTTTTCTCCGAGCCCAATAGTATGTATAGTGTTGCCTATTAGCCTAGGACCACACTGCGCGTATTTAGTATGTATAGTGTTGCTGCATTAATTGTTTAATTCCAGATATATCAGGTTAAAACTGCAAGATTTATTTTTGCATTGTTTGCTTTGTTTATTTGTCATTCTTTGATATTTTTCAGTTTGAATTTGTTTTTTTAGTTTAAATTTGTTATTTGCCTATTAGCCTAGGGCCACACGGTGCGCATTTTCGCATGCGAAAATTAAAACCACAGGTAGCAAAGGTGTCCACTGCAGCATCAGCGATGCGGAATAAATAAAACTTTCATTTTTAAGTTGCACTTGCTTTTATTAAAACGCAATTTACTGGAATATAACACTAAAATAAAAGAATTGGGCTCGCTAAATAACTACCAGCCAATTAGGTGGCAACAACAGAAACGATTCGCACTTGCGTTCAGAATGCTGAGCGCCAAGTGCGAATGTTTTCTCAATGCATACAGTAGACACCTTTGCTACTTGTGGTGTAAATGTTCGCATGTGAAAATATGCACAGTGTGGCCCTAGGCTTAGAGACGAGATCTTTTATTGGCTGATTAGAATGACTACATAACATGTATTGTGTACATTTTAGTACGTCGACAAGTTTGTTCTCCAAAAGTGCAATACTAAAGGCTGCGAGATTTTCAAGACAGTTCCTTATACGTGCTGTGACACAGAGCTCACTCTCAACACCTTTCTTGATGTCGACAGCCAGTTCCAAATTAGTGTGCAGTCAGTTTACGGCCAATATACGAGCTCCGCCCTTACCAAAGTTTTTAACTTTCCAAATACTAATGTTGTAGACAGTAGCCCGCCATCAGTTACTAGCATGAGGTCAACACGAGAGGTCACGAACTCAGAAGGTCAGTAGAGGTCAGATTACTCTGCTTGCAGTCTGTAATGCTTTATATCTTTATGCCTCCATGCATCTGAATAATTATCCTAAGAGTTACATTAATTTCTAAAATAATGCCATCTAAAATAATGTAGCATATTTATTGTTCATTCCACAATGTATAGAGTATAGTCAGGTGATAGCTGTTCCATTTTTAGCAGCTCCATCAGAGCTTCCTTCTCCAACCAACCTGCAAGTTTCCCTTGATAACATTGGTTACACTTTCACGTGGAACATTCCGAATTCTAGCAAGGTGATGACAATTTAAATTTAATAGTAACTTATTTATAATATAATTTGTTTATATTATATTGCAGTTTATTATCTTATATTGCATTATGTTATTTCATGCTATGTTTTTATATCACATTATGCTATGTTATACTATACTATTTTATTTCATGTTATACTATACTATTTTATTTCATGTTAAACTATATTATATTACATTATATTATTTTACGTGACTGTATATTATATTGTTTTATATTTAATTATACTACATTATATTATTTTATATGACATTACATTGTATTGTATTATACTATGTTATATTATGCTATATTATATTATATTACATTACATTATATTGTATTATGCTGTTTTATATTATATTATATTATATCATATTACATTATATGATGTTTTATTACATTATGCTTATTTAGGCTCCTAGCAGTTTCCTTGTCCAAGAGTGTGTCCAGGAAGTCTGCGTTAACAGATCTGTAGTGACATACGTCTGCTGCAGTGCCACCATGAGCACAAGTTTAACTATAGATGTAACTCAAGTTGTCAAGGTGACTATAAGATCAGTTTACCCAGAAGGCATCAGCTCACCTAGCAACCAAGTAACACTCAATCCTTCCTCAGAATCCAAAAGAGAAGACGTAGATGCAGATGGGGCATACGCAGAGCTGGGTGTGTTTCTTAATCTCAACTTTTTACTAACTCAATAATGCTATAACTGAAGTCTTTTAAATTATATAATAATATAAATATTATATTTATCAGCTATAATTAAAATTATAACGTTAATTTATAAAGTATTATAATCAGAAATAAAAAAACTTATAAACTAAATGTGTCAATACGAGTATAAATAGGTTTTAAAAGCTCTATGCAGTAGGAAATGTTACATTTAAGATAACTATATTTTTAAAAACTTACAATTATAGGTAAATTTGAAATTTGATAATAATATTTGTCATAATTTATAAGCAATATTGCACAAAGTTATGACTTAATTGTAGCAAAATTTGGAAAAGTAAACTCTTTCTTGTAGACAAGAAGGCTTTGACTGCTCTGATCATTGTGAGTGGAGGAATGGTGATCAGCCTGATCATTGGTGTGACTTATAACTAGTAAGTTTGTTGCAGAAGTTTAAAATTTACACTCGAAGAATTTAAGAAGGTTTATAAAAATACGGCTTTGACAGCTCATTGATTGGTTACCTTAAATTAGGCTTTGGAAGGCATTTTTTAAAAGATGCACGTACTTTTTAAGTTATTAATAATGCAACACGTGTTTTCAAGGCAGACAACGTGTATATTATACTGACTTCAATACAACATACTATATATAAGCTAGCCATGGGGAAAGAATAAACTTATGAGAAAGGCAGCATAACTCCTTACTAAAATGAATAAAACTAACATGAAAGAATTAACATTAATCATTCTAATCTGTTTGTTTTACTGTTGAGGTGACTAACTATTAAAATGTACAAATTGAAGTAACAACAGTCCTTTTAATCAAACTGTTTCGTTGTACAGTGTCATTACTTTGCTTTGTTGACTGCTCTGAATTTGATACGTACAGATTCTTTTTATGAGCAAAAGGTCAAAGGTTAGTGTTCACTTATAACTTAATTTTTCAGCTTTTACCTGAAACACAAAAACAAAGTCAGAGCAATGAAGTTGCAGGAATCCAGTTAGATGGCAAACAGAGTTACTTACAATAACTGAAACTAAAATGCAATAACTATTCCATCATATGTATGGGCATCTAAAAATAATATATGTAAACGATGGATTCAAAACAGGCTTAATCATGTGTTTTTGTACAACTAAATGTTTGCAGAATGTTAAAGTAAAATACTGTACTTAATTTAGCATGATCTAAGGTTATAGATTGCTGAATTGCAAAATATTAAGAAATAAATACATGCAACAGAAAAATAACTTATAAAATATAAAGTATATTGTGTAACAGCTATAGAAAACAAAATGCTGGTAAAATTAACTTTAATTCTAGTTATATATTACTTAAATAACTATTATCAGTTTGACATACAATTATATAAAGCTTGCTTATTAATCATGGCTTTAGATACCTTAAAGTTGTGTTAAGCAGGAATTATTAATTGTTAAAAGTTGATGATACCGCAAATTTATAGCAACTTCATTTCAATGTGTAAACCTAATTCTCAATAATTGATAAACGGTTAATTGTGTTAAGTAATTTTACTTAACTACATGCATTCGAAGCCTATTATATTTAAATCATAGTATATTCTGCATTTGTTTATATGTGACTGTGCAGACAACTCCAATTCATAATCACTTTATTTATTGGATAACCCTTTTTGGGTGCAACCCTGTTATATTGTTTTTCTAATTTCCTTTTTTTGGTCACGCTTTGCTGACACACAATACATATACACTAAAAACTCTTATAAAATCTACTTTCAAACATCCGCACACAACATGTCAACATAAAACTTAATAGAACACTATTCTAAACAAGAAATATTTTTCAGACTAAACAGGATTTTAAAAAATAACTGTAAACACTTCAGAAGTTGCTAAAATACAAAGATTCTCAAAATGGACGAAGCTCAAAATATATAGTTATTGTATTATATATAAGCTGTAGATATCTACTAGGTATCAATTATGGCTCTGTGAGTCACAGAATATCATTCTGATAAAAGTGTTAACTTCTCTCAAAGTCTACAAATGGTGTATCTGGATACTGAAATAAATAAATCTCATATTTGTAAATCTCTCTCAGCAGTAGCAAATTCTCTCTGCTAACATTTAGATACTGCATCTTATAAGATCCGGTGTCTTTTCTTTTCTCCGACTCACGTATAGATTTCTCTCGAGTAGTTTGAATATAAGCAGACGAGTTTTCAACTTTGCTGTACTTTTTTAATAAATAAGCACCTTCGTTATTCATATTTTCTGCTGCAACTATAAAAGTATGAAAGTGCTAGAAGCAGCAGCAAGTTGGGGAACTGAGTGCATTGGTTCGAAGGGGGTTGAGTTTGGAGTTCAGACAATAATGTGTATACAAATACTGTACTTGGTCACCACCAACTCTGTGCTGCTTTTAGCAACATTCACAAAAGCATTGAGTTAATGTAGCCTACATACTTAAGTAGTTTGAAATACATGTAATTTGTATAAAGCAGCCACTCTTGCTACATTGACACGATTTGAATTATTTGAATTTCCATTTTATCAATTTATTTCTCTGCCACCAGCTAATTTTTACACTTACTACTTACTGAAAACATCCATGTTTGTCCCCTTGTCACAGATTTGACACCTGTCAATCACTGGCAGCCAGTGAGTGTTAAAACGTTTGTTCTTCCGCCAATTTGCTATCACACATTTTGTTATAAACTCACTGAAACAAGTTGTGCAAATTATGAACCCATCGACAGACTGTCTAATAAGCTTTTGTATAACAAGAAGTAATAAGTCGATTTTTATACATATTAAAACTAGATTAAGGCAAAATAGTAGTTTGTAGAAAATTGAAGCTCAGAAAATTATTTCAACGTCAGCCTAAACTGTCCCAATTATTTCACTAGCGTCAACGATGAAAATTTATAGTTTTTCGCAAGCACTATCCTGTATATAAATTGGAAACTTTACAGCTTTACTACAAACTTTCTTTAAGTATAACAGAATTGTTTTATAACTTTATATAAGTGCTTACTTAAAGGTTGGGTGATCTTGCCATTGTCTGTTTAAACACATCATTCGCATCCAAAAATTCTTTGCACTGTCTGTTACGATTTTGTCATTCCACGCGCTTACCAGCCTGTGCCAAGGGTTTCGAGCCACCACGAAACTCTAAATGCCAACATATTATTTTATATTATAATATACTATTATAATCTATTGCTATGTTCTGTGTAAAAAAAAAAAAGTTGTAAATATCTATTGAATTCTCAACAGCATCTTTATACTACACTTATTTTAAATTGAATAGACCCTTTTCAGAGGTCCCAATGTTCCCTTACAATTAAGAGTTGTGTCCTCCCAAAATAAAAATTATTGAACAAAATAAACTTGAACATATTATTTTTGTGGTTTTGGTTGCTAAGCAATGCTGAAGTGCCACATCAGCATTGCTCAGTAACCAAAACCTCAACAATGCTTTCAAGCTTATTTTCTTTAAAATTTTTCATGAAGAAATATTATTTTTAATTTTTTTTTTGAACTGCCAAGGTGTGCCTATACCAAAACATCTGTCTCCTAAAAGAATAATTCTAAAGCATAATTAGAATTTTAAGTAGCAGTTGAACTTAAAATTTTTATTGAGTTAGCTCATTATACAAAGGGTAAATCTATTCACTCTGGGAGGACACAACTCTTAATTGTAAAGAGGATATCGAGAACCTTTGAAAAAGGGTCTATTTAGGCTAACAGCACAACTTTTGGTAACAACAACTTGTTATCATTATCTAATAGAACAAATTTGCTCTTTTTTGTGATTATTCAAAATTTCACGCTCAACTGCTAGTATAACATATAATTTTGAAGGTGTCTTAGTTCAATCAGTTGTCAGTTTCTGTCTAAAAGTTGTTAAATGTGTTTAGGTATTTACTTGACACACTACCACTTACTTCACTCAGTAAATATTTTTATAGTTTATGAGCTCAAGTAAAGTTTGTTTTTTTAACTCTGTTTATCGAGTTTTCCCACCGTGTTTGTGTTTGCGAAAAGTTTTTGGCTACTTTCTTCCAGATCTTGTTTTCTTCTGTAAATTACTGCTTTCCAGAAAGTGCTTCCCCCTTTAGCTGTGGTACAAAGATTCAATCCACCTCCTATAACGTGACGAGACTTTGGCTTTCGATTCCAACGATTGATGTAGGGGGTCAACCTCTTGCATCTGAAATACTACAGTACGTGTATTATGGTATAGTACAGTGCATTATGGTATAGTTCAGTGCATTATGGTACATTGCAGTGTGTATTATGGTATATTACAGTGTATAATGGTATAGTACAGTGTGTTATGGTACATCACAGTGTATTATGGTATAGTACAGTGTATTTGTATGCTATATATAATAGTAATTCCAAGATTTTGAACTATTACTAAAGGATGACCGAGTAAGTTTCTCCACCGACTAAAATTTTAAAACTAAAACTATTGAAAAGTATATACGAATTAAATTAATTTATTAATTAATTTATTTATGTAATGCATCTTTCCAGAAAGTGCCTGTTTGGGAGTTGTCCTAACTCACTTGGAAACCCTAGACCCTAGTCTGACTACCTTTCTTGAATATCTTTCCTTCTCTGAGTGAGCAGTTTGAAAATATTTCTCTCCAGTTCCCAGTCAGGCGTCCAGTGTTTCGGTTTGTCAATGGAGTAGAAGTCACCAAAGTCAAAAGGAGGCTCCTTATTTTTAACATATGAATGCTGACTGCGTCTTGAGTCAGCAACAACAACTCCATATGCCAGCTTCCTTCTATTTGATGAGCTGGTTTCTATGTTGTCATTTATTGTTTTAAGGGAGATAACTGCTAAAATCAGCAGTAGTAGTAGGATTAGGAGTCGCTTCTTCTTTGATACAGAAAAACTTAAGTTTTTCTCAGCTTCTACAAAATTAAAAAGTACAAAATCGAAAAGTTTGTCATCACTTCAAGTATGACAATTAAGCGTTTTTTCTCTATATAATATTAACTTTACTTTAAGATAAAATATTTATTAATATTGATTAATGCTTCTATAAATAGGGAGCAGTAGTGGCCTAGGGGTTACAGCATTCGCCTAGTAAGCATGAAGTCATGAGTTCGAACCTTGACAAAGGCCAAATTGGTGATGTAATTAGGAAGAGCATCCAGTCATAATTGCTCCTGTGCCTCATCTAAACGAGTCCTTAGCCCAATTTAACAAAAAAACCTGAACCATGCATAAGGGGTTTTCTCACAGGCATGACGTGACTATCAACTTGTGTGAGTTTTTAATGCTCCTAAATGAACTGTTGGCCTTGAACATGGCAATCTAGCAATATAGACTACAGCATACTCTGTAAAAATCTTACTAAAGGTGTCGGAACACAAAATATTGCATATGCGAAATAAAATAAGAAGAATTTAATAAACGAACCTGGCATGATCGATGTATGACCCCTTTAAGCAAGTAAATGCATCAGAATGGTGCTCTAAACACTGTTCTTTTAGAGATCATTGCTTCTATAAACAGAGTTATGTACTTGTGTAGTAGTCCCAAAACTTATTTACAAACAAAAAATTAATACTTAATCCCTATAGCAACTATTTAACTGTCTAACTTAATGTAGAAGTTATTGCAACTGGTACCATTGTCTTTCAGCAAAAATACATAAACACAACGTACAGCATGATGTGTTATAGCTGAAGTCTCTAAGCTCATGTAATGTCCTAAAATCAACATTCCACAGTATAATATACTGTGGAATGTTGTATTATATTATATTGCTGAAGTTATTTGGTCCTGCGTATATGAAATAGTTCTTGAACTAGTATTTGTAATGCTGAGTTTACCCAGTAGCCCCTGTGGTGTAATGGTTAGAGTGCCTGCTTGCAAAACTAGAGGTCTCGGTTCAAATCCCAGTTGGAGCAAAAATTTTAGGGTGTTTCCAAATCCAATGGCGACTTTACTGCATTAAATGGCAATTTTAAAATGCATATTATTTTATTTGGTGAACAAAACATTATGCCTAAGATTTTACCTTGGGTAAAGTTACCTGACTTTTGAACTTGAATTTGTCAGTGTTGTATTATGCTCAACTTGGAGTTATGCTTTCATGTTTAATTTTATGTTTAAAATTCTTTGAATTTCTAAATGAATTATGGTATCCTTAGCTACAATATGAATGAGATCACATAAATCAAAATATCAAGCATGAAAGAAGAACAAAATAAGTTAATTAAATAAATATATAAATTCAATTTCTCTCTTCACAAAACAAAGTATCTTAGATAGTGGTAGTAGGGTTTTTGGAGGTAGGTGCAATTATATAATGGAGAAATTGAGAAAAGCCTGTGTTCTAGATCAGAAAAGTAGCAAAAAAAGTTATGTTTTTGCAAGAATTTCAACCCGGGCCTTAAACCAAGATTTATAAAGAAATCTAAAAAAACAATTAGGGCATTAGGCTATCTTAATTTCTCCACTGCTGCACCTAAATGTTGTAGTAAGACACCACTATGACCAGGTACTATACGAAAAGTAGTCAAATTATTTGTAATTCACAAATATAATTACTTCATACTGTCGAATAAAAAAAAAAAGTTATTTTACACTTCTTTTATATTATTTTCTTACTGAATTTTAGAGTCATTAAGCCAGAAAAAAAATTATTTCGGCGCCAAAAACTAAGTCACCTGACGTCTGGCTCTGACCTAGATAAGATAAACAATTTTGTGGCTAAACTAACTGATTTGCTTACAGGGAATTAAATATCCTTACAGAAAAACAAACAAATGGTTGTACCTACTATATCAACTTCATTACAGAACAACCAGTTTTCTACTTTTTATGTTGCTAGCTATAGCACAACTTGTCTTCCATAAACAGCTGTAACTCTGTTTGACTACTAGCACTGTTCAAAATCTGTTGCAATTACATGTTTTAGCTCTTGAAAAATATCCCGCGTAAACTGTGATGCAGTTACGCTAAGCCTTATATATGTGTATGTTTCTATTATCGCATTATGCAATGGATTTTTTCATTCCGCTATATAATGGTAACAGTTACATCGAATGAAACCACAACTTTAAGTTAATGCAAACCACAAAACACGATTAATCCCGTATGTGCATTCATCCACGCACGTGCATTCATTCGCACAATGCGAAGTCATGGAAACGCAGTGTAAGTAAATCAACTCCTCTGTGCAAAAAAACTGCAAACCTCTACTATAGTAAAACACACACCATAGAACAATGATCACCATATCAGTTGGCCAATAATACAATAAAAACTGTTCTAGGTTAGTCATACAGCTTCTAGCACAGAGGTTTCCGGTCCTTTTACACTGAGGGCCACTGAAAGAGAATTTTCCGTTGACGAGAACCACATTCTAAACTTCAACTTGAGCTGGGGGACCACAGCATCAATATTTTTCAAATTACTTTATTCCAAATTCCTATGAATAATTACACAATTAAGTCCCAATAGTCACTGCAGACTGCATGTTTTGTAGCATATGTAGAAATAAGACATTTAAAAGGTGTTTTTTCACTCTATACTTCATGTATATGTGTGAAAACTAATTGTAGCTTTATGTCTTCGAGGGCCACATAAATGTAGGTTGGGGCCGCCTGTTGGACAGCCCTGTCCTATCAGATGATGTATAGTTAGTTTTGTTTTACTAACCTTCTTTCTTCATATCTAGCTTCTTCATGTTTTACTTCACAGTATCTTTTAATCTCGATCTTTACCTATTATTTTTATATTGCTGCATCTAGCATATTTTCTATACACTGCATTTCCTATGCTCAGCGAGATTTTATCTATGATTTTAGCATTATTAGCTACTGTGCTTCCAATGTATTTGGATGTTTACTGTGTTTTTCAGAGGCAGGTGCAGTAATAGAGAAATAGAGAAAAGACTGTGTTCTAGATTAGCAATGTAGTAAAAGACGTTATGTTTTCACAAGAATTTCAATCCAGATACTTAATGAGATGTGCTTAAATGCATACTTGAAGTTGTCAACTGTTATCCATGTTATCTATAATATTTATCTTATGAACTGAATAACTAGAATTTCAGAATATTATCTCCACCAGTTGACATTTTCCTTATCACAGTGTTGGTAATGTTTATAATATTTTCTTTTATGTCATTATCAAATGTGTAAACAGTACAGTTGTATAAGGAAACGTACTAAGCATGCATTATGGAAAAGGAGTGAATATTTTTTACAATCCAGCTAATTAACAGTATATCATTTGGTGGAACCACTTATGAATATAATAAACTCATGGGTTCTTAATGTAAAAACCAAAACAGATAAAATTTCTGTTACACTTTCAAAATATATTTGCAAATGAGAATGTCATTGAAATGGAATGTGAATTTATCAGCTAGTTAAAGCTCTTATGATCTTTTTTCAACAATGGCATGTAAAATGCAAAGATGCTGCTCAATTTACATATGAGGCTTTCAATCAGGAAACACCATTCTTGGCAAAATTGACAATAATTGTCATTGTATTATAAAAGAAATAACCCAGTCATAGTCCAATCATATTTAATCATTGATAACAGGCCTAGGTTTGATTTGAATGATTTCGCAGTGCAAAATTTTTCATCTTCTGCAAAAAAAATTATTTTATTTTGTGCTTGCTAATGTATTTCTTTGAATAAAATGTTGAAATATATTATTATTAGGTGAGGGAAATCCCAAGTTCGCTTTCGGAAGCGATGAAGTGGTTCCCCTTAAATGTTTATTTACTGAGTAAATAGAATAATAATAGAGCAAGACAATAGAAATTTTCGAATACCTGGATAAATAACTACCACGTTCAATGCTTTTGTTTGTAATCATAGCATTCTATTGTACTTTGATGACAATTCAAGTGATGGCTGAACCCAAGTGTTGATTTCATTTCGATAATTTTAAAATGCAAATAGTATGAAGATAAAAACTCAAGGTAGCCAAGCAGCAGCAGCAGCCACCATGGACTCTGTTGCCATCTGGCTCTGCTTATGTATCATCTCTTGGCTCTCATATTTGAGAGCAAAATAAGTTATGTTCTCAAGAGAATTTCAACCAGCGCCCCAAACCACAATTTAATAATAAAAATAATAAACTTAAGCTATCTCAATTTTTCCACTACTGCTCCTAAGGCTAAATTGAGTTGAAGCATTAATTAAATTTGAATTGGCAATCTTTAGCCTAAGAGGAGCTGGTCGCTCAAGCGAAGCCGTCGGTGAGTATAAGTATTGATGTTACTTTTAGTATTAGTGAAAGTTTAATAGACTTTAATAACTACAACTTACAGCTGACAATCAGTAAGACATACAGTTTCACTTTTAGTCTTAGTGTCTGTGATTCAAATTCACATTGTCATTCACATTGACATTATGATAGTCAATGTCATTCACTCATTGTGATTGTGAATTATTATATAATATTATAAGTATTACTATTACTATTAGACTTAGTAACACTAAAACTAAAAGTAAATTTATTATCTAATCATGACTAATACTATTACAGTATTAGTATTACTATTACTGAGTATTAGTATAAGACTAGTAGTACTAATAGTACATTATTATTACAATTATAATTGTAAAATTAAGTAATTAAATTTAATTATAGTGATACTAATAACTATAAGACTAAGTAATAGAATTAGTAAATGTAATATTGAGTTAAACTTAATGTTATTAAAATATTATTCGTATTGAATTTGATATTATTTTATTATGATTATAATAATTATTTAAAATTTATGTTATTCTTATGGTAATTATTAATCATAATGTTATGTTATAATAATAATGTATTGATTATTTTAATTTATTCAAAATGAAAATGTAACATTCTTATTATTAAGTTTACATATTGCCTAGGCTATTGGTAATCATTATGATTATGATAATCATAATCATAATAATACTAATACTAATAGTATTACTAATAGCCATAATGATAATAGCAAAAAGTTGAAAAGCATGTTTACTCATAACTCATAAGTCTTAGACTAACTCGAATTTTTATTCTAGGAAAATTGATGCTGCAAGTATGAGTATTCAAACCTTACTATTGAAATGCTGATTTCATTTTAATGTAGAATGATGATTAGTATTTACTACATTTTTTAAAATTTCATGGTAATACTATTATTGGTAACATTACTGTGACTCCAATACTAATAGTAATAGCTCATACTGATAACTATTAGCATGGGGACTCATTTTTTATTTTTGTGATTTGCTTAAGCTCTTGCTGGTACTGAGCTGCATGAAAAAGCAAACTGAGTGATTGGTCAGGAGTATAAGAATTGGAATTGTGCTACGGAACTGTTCTTTAAGTTTAAAGTAACATCAACATTTGGACTAAGTCTGAGACTTAGACTTGCTCATTCTATTTCGATAATGGTGATAATAATACTGAAGAAGCAGTAATACTCCTAATACTTAGGAACAGTAGTGGAGAAATTAAGATAGCCTAAGCTCTTTAATTTTATTATTAAATTTTAGTTTGTGGTGCGGGTTGAAATTCTTGCAATAACACAACTTCTTTTGCTCTATTTTTTCTCAATTTCTCCATTACTGCACCTACCTGAAATAATGTTGATAATCTACAATCTAATTTTAGAGACTAATTTTAAAATAGTAATCAAGCTGTGACTATGTGAATCAGAAAAAGTGTGTGATTGCCTTCACTGGCTGAAATTTACTACGTCAACACCCACCATTAGCACTACTTATTTTAAACTTATTAATGGTCATAGCTGGTAACATTAATTCGGATGAGTTTAATTTATGCTTGCTTTTAAAGTTGGTATGGTCATAATAATATTGATATTAATATTTTGATTACCGCGCTAAGTTGCCCATGCCCATGATTGTTGTTAAAACTTTTTGCATGTTTGGAAGCTTATGATATTGCATGTAAAATTTCAAAATTTAAGTTCAACTTGAAAAGGGTTTTATTCCGATTTTTAATAACCAAGCTTCAGATTCATTGTTATTGTTTTAAGAAAAACATTTTGAAACACATGTTGGCTGGTTTTGTAGCTCACAATCACTGTGTTTTAACAGCAGGGTTTCAACATTGTTGATAACTGTTATGAATCATAGTCATTGCAATACTAACTCTCATCGTGATTTCTTGATTTCATCACCTCATTCAGTATCCTTATCTTTTTAGCTCTTTAAGTAAAGTGAGTAATAAATATAGATAATGCAGTTAGAATTGTTAACTGGTGTAACACAACCACACACACTCACACGCACATAGTGTAACAGCAGAAAAGTAGAAAATATTTTGTCTTTTTGAATAATATTCTATTTTCTAGAATGATGTTTGTATAAATTTTGCTACTAGAATATTCCAGAGTAGTAAATTTTGGACAACTTTATTCCTTGCAAGATAAATACATATATAACAGCAGCAAGCGAATGCATTTGGAGTTGTTTCCCCACATGGTGTTGTGCATGGGGAAACGTATATATCATGTAATGAACTTTCCCGTTGAATTTAATGTTTTAGAGTTTTAGCTTGAATGAGGAGTTGTGTTGACATGGACATGAATATAAAGTATAGGAAAATGTCTTCATCGATTGTCAAATCTCTACTGAGCCTTCTAGTATGCCTGGCCCTTTTGAAGGCTGCCAACCTTCTATTCTACAGCAGCTCCAAAGACCAAGCTAGAGTTCTCCATTGCTCTAAGCCCTGGCACATATTCCCTACGAAAGCCTACAAGGTTCACAAAGACAGCCCATCACATAAAATGAATTTAAGTATTGGCATACACCAGCTGAACAGCTACCTATATTCCAGAAAACAGCTAGCGGCGCCAAACTTGGCTGAGGATAATCTTTACATCGAAGACGTATTTCTGGGTATTAAATCCACCCATAATAACCATGTGAAGAGAATTCAGTTGTTACTGGAAACTTGGGTTCCGTTGGCAAACACAGCTGTAAGTCACGTTTACTTTTTAGTAGTTTAGTTTGCCATATGGTTCAGTTGATTTTATGGCTAATTAAAGCATGTTTTATCTCGCTGCAAATATGATATGGTGCTCAAAACCTACTTGATATAAAACTAAAACTGACACAAGATTGAATAAACGTAGCTTCAGATCTTCAGATTATTGGGTTAACTTAATGGAGATTTTTCCTTGTTTGAATGTAATTTCCCATCTGTCACGCCCTCTCTGTTTAGCTGTAGGCCAATTATGAGGTGAGAAGGAATCATCTAGCTTGCATAAATTTGAATAGTCGCTGATAAATACCATTTCAGTAAATTAGGCTTCACCGTTTCTCACTGTTTCTCAGTTACTTATTCTGTCTATCATGCACTACTTCTTCACGCATTATGTCATCAAATGGCTCTTAGCTTTATTAGAACTACTCCCACTTTTGAAACATAGTTGAATCAGGAATTAAATATGTTCTTTTTTTAGAAGTTATCTACTCTATAAATAAAGTTACACATCACATGCCTAAACCAACTATTGAAATCTCTGTTGAATAAAAGGCTGTATTTTAATGTAAACAAAATATAGCCTACACAGTGTTCATTTAAATTTACACAACTCTATGCTAATAGGTAATATGAATATAATGTGAATAGTGGTTTTGAAGCAAGCAAATACAAAAGACGGTATGGTGTGTACTGCTGTAGTAAAGAGATGTAGTGCTAACTATATCAGGGCTGTACAACAGGCGGCTCCAGGGCTAAAGGGGGGGGAGACTACATTTATGTGGCCCTCAAAGGCATAGCAAATAAAATTATTCTGCATACGTTTTATGAATTAGAGTGGAAAACCCACCTTTTAAATGTCTTACTTATAAACATGCTACAAAACATAGGAATTTGGAAAGTACTGATGCCTGGCCCCCAGCTCAAGCTAATTTTTCACTGGCCCTCATCGCAAAATATTCCATTTCAGTGGCCTGAAGCATAGTTTAATTATGTAATAGTATCAGCTGTAGCAGCATTGTGTTTCTAACTCCTCCTATAGTGTGATAGTGCCACAATAGCAAGAATTGAATTTGTTGTGTGCAATGTAGAATCATAATTCTATTGTACTGAACCAATCAAAGACAACAAGGGGCTGAATGAACAGCAACGAAAGCATTGATTCTATACAAAAGGAAATCATATTACTGGAACTAGGGCAAAGCAAACAACTACACCTATTGAGAGAATCTAGAAGTCCAGCTTATACAAAGCTTCAACTCTATAGTAGTAAACATCAAACTACTAATATCTACCAATAGGATTATAGGCAGCGTAATGAAAGTCAGCATGAAACGGCTAACTCCAGTGAGTTTGCTATGTATCCTTATCATAATCGCAGCCGGTATCGTCATCATCAAACTCTCCGCCAGAACTTCTGACCCTTCTCGTTTTCGTAACAGTTCAACAGTCCCTCACGGGGAGCCAGCAAATCGGCAAGTCACAGAGCATGCTGTTCACGACACTAATGCTGCCAATATCAAGGCACTCAACGAGTTTGAGTATTCCCTCTCATCGAACATTGGTGGTAAAAAGAATCATAGTCTGTACATGGAGGAGATTTTCCTCGTTCTTAAGTCTAGTGAAAGGTTTCACAAGGATCGAGTAGGGATCATTCTAGATACTTGGTACAACTACGCCAAGTCCTCTGTGAGTATTCAAACGGAATCAACACAAACTCTCTACTCATTCACTCCATACTGCTGTACTTGCTCTTATGTAGCTCACCTAGTCCTTTCTCATGAAATTTCATCGGTCACAAAAAAGGCTTTAACCTCCTTCCCAGTTTTTGTGGTTTATGTATGTGTGTAAGCGAAAAAAAGGCAAAATTTAACTGATCTGTGAGTTAAATATGGTGTTCTACTATGTCACTATTGAGGTTCGTAATTATATATTATAATATATTTATAATATAATATATTATAATGTTATGATATATTATAATAATATTATACGTCAAACTTGTCTAGCGATTGTGGTTAGCTTGCCCTACTCTTTGAAGAAAGAGGTAAAATTGAGAAATTATGAAATATAACAAACATTATGCCCCATTTAGACTACAGTCAAAACTTAACTGTGAACGCTGTTTTCGGGCTGCTCTCACATAGCTTCTACCTCACTTCTTTATTGTTGCTGTTCACACTACAAACGCTGAACACGTACTATCTTAGTAAACTTTTAACCAATAGGAATGCCGTAACTCAGTTTCTGCCGTGCCAGCAGCAACCAATAATCAATTTTAGTGCATTTTAATGAGGTTTACTAGGATAATTCAATAAGATTTACTTGCATAATTCAATAAGATTTACTAGTTTTTTTATTCTAGTTTACTAGCTTCAATTATTCCAAATTACTAGCTTCATTTAATGGGATTTACTAGCTTTATTCAATCGAATTCACTAGCGTAGTGAACTATGTATGCTAATAAAATTCAGCCAAATTTATCTGCTCAATATTTATTTTCATAATTTACCAAGATTTGCATACATAATTTTATCATATGTAGTAAAATAATATAGTTTTTGAAGAATTAAATTAAATAATAATGCTAGCTAGTATCACGTGGAATAAGTAGAAGCATTCAACCAATCAGGGCTTACCTTCTAGTCAGTGATTAGATGATTGCTGAACGAAAAGTTTTAGCTTTCCACATGTCTGCTGCATTCAGAAATCAGACAGTTGTGACGTCACAGAGTTCAACGCTTAGCCTCGAAAACTCGCTCACAGTCGAGTTTAGACTGTAGTCTGACATGCACATTAGTATAATTGTGTTCTAGTATATATGAGTGGGTAATACTGCTCTTGACCAGTTGTAAATTAGCTGTGACAGCATATTTCATCATAAACCTTTCAATCCCCCACCCCTTCACCCTTTGTGGACATTAAACCAATTGGCTTACTTCCTGTCAGCATCTCTTTACAGTTTACTTCACACTTCATTAAAATATGTGACCTGGCACCACAAAACAAGGGATGTATATAAAATGTTGAAAACTTAGTTATTATTATGAATTGATAGAGCAGACTTTTCTGAACATTTTGCACTTTATTTGAAGTCTCTAGCATAAATAGAACTCGAGATATCAGTATTTAAAATCTTCAACGTTTTTAGAATTTCTAACTTACTGTTTCGAGAAAATCGCGTTTAAAGTTGGCAACTCTAGAATAAGTTGAGAATTGTTTGTTTACAATTTACAAGCCTTAGCAACGGGTCTTTGTATAATAGGAATAGTGACAAATTTGGTATCAAAATAATTGTGAAAGTTTGGGCTTTCTGTTAAACTAAATTTCATGCTGCCTCAACATAAAATTAGGTCAAATATGGCTGCCAAACTTTTTGTCTAATTTATTTGTCAATTTGCTTTTTACTTTGTTCAATGGTTGAAAGGTTTAACAATTCCAGCAAAGAAGAGAATGTTTTAGCAAGTTTGTGTGTTGAGATATTTAAATTAGGCATCCAAGTCAGCAGGAAGTCATATAAAACAAAATGGCAGCTGCTTCCTCTTATACATTGAATATCTCCCTTTCCTCTAATATATTGTGTAATATATCAAACTGCAGCTATTGAGCTGTGCTGTTTCATAATTATTGCTTAATGAGTAGAACACTTATGAGAAAATTATTTTACTATTATGAGATCATGCGAGATTTATTCATAAATATCTTTATAATCTCTAACGGCAACTAAATTTAGCAATTGATTTGGCTGAGATGTTGAAAATATAAACATAAAATCAGCTAACAGAACTTTTGAGTTTTATTAGGCATTAATATTCACATTTAAAACATCAAATACATTATTTTAAAAAAACCAATTAAATGCAGTAAAAAATCCAGCCTGGATACAACCATTATGCTTGAATTAACTCTTATCAAGAAAAGAAAATAAGGTCGCTTTTATGGTTTTTGCAAAAAAGGCACTTTTCATCTTTCTACTTCCTTGGTCTTCATAATATGAGTTTACGGAGTATGGACACATAACATCATGTATGTGGCAAAAGCTTCATCACTATCATCAGCTGATTTTCTAGCAATTATAGATGCTGCTACTTGACATCCATCCTGCCAATCTACCCATCTATTGTCTATTCCAGAGCTGAAAGTACAATGTTGACTTTTTTTAGATAACAAAAGGAAACCGTAGCTTGATTAGAAATTATACCTAGTTATATTATAAAAATTTAGTTGGCTGAACACTCTTGTGGTACTATTGTGGCAGCAGTTAATTGTGATCTTGCATTTTATCAACGTTTAAATTTATTGAATTAAACAGAACAATTTAAATTTAAAAAATTGTTGATAATTTTCAAGCACATCATTAAAAGACTGCAAACCTTTTTATGAATGAAATAAGCAGAAGCCATAACCTTGCATGCCAAAATTCAGTGTGTCTACATTAGAAGTATTAGATTGATAGGTAGTAGAGTTGTGTAGGTATAAGTCTTCACTCTAATGCCCTCGCAAGTCCACTTTCTAAAATGTACAGAATATCGGATTATTCTATATTAACATAGTATTATCAGTAAAATTACACATTATGCACTTGAATATCTAGCATATCTGCAATTGGCAATTTTGAAGCAATGTCTTTCAATAACTATTAACCACTCAGGCATTTAATTGAGTAAAAAAGCTAGCTAAATGCAACTGAATATATTAAAGACATTTACTATAAAATCAATTTGAATTCAATAAATTACTTTAAAATATGAATAAACTTTTGCTCATCCTTTATAATAAAATTGAAAAGTTTAGACTATTTATGCATTCAGTTAGTGTTACTAAAAGTAACTTACTGAAAAACTAAGTCAGTCAACTATAGAATCATCATGAACTCGCATTAATAATTCATCATTATACTCATTTACATTTAGTCACATTTATCATTTCAATTTGGTTATAGGTGATGCTTTTATCAATATGAATATAAATATGATTATCAATTGAGTTTTGACAGTAACTGTAAGCCTGCATAATGTGATAAAGATTTTATCATTATATTTTAAATCAAACTTTGAGCTAATTTAAAAATCACAAAAGAAACCGGTAGTTCGACTAGTATGCCTAATGTTAATAGTAATAGTAATCAGTAACCGTATTGACAAAATCTAAGACAGAGGCTAAAGGTTACTAAGAGTAAGTCCAATGTAAATTGAAAAATCAACTATAGAATAAATCAATAAATATAATACTATCACTATCAGTATGAGTATCAAGTTTTAAGAGCAAAGGCGAAACTCAGAGTCAGACTCAAATAGTGAATTTATAATTATTAATTACTTATACTATTAATATTAATGAGCTACATTTGGTTTTACTACCAAATACCAGTATCAGTAAATCATGAATGGTATTCATTATGATTATCATTATGAGTAACCGTACCTCAAACTGTGAGTCATAGTGAGAGTCATTTAAATAGTTACTAGTATAGAAATAGAATAGAATAGACTAACTCTAAGACATACTCCTACTCCTAGTCCTAGTGATGGTATAAATATTAATAAATTAAAATTGATAACTACAAATAATCTTGGCAACAATTTTAAGTTAGTAGCGTAAATGATTGTTTTGAGTATAATTACCTGTATTGTTGTGATTTTCAAGCTTGAGCGCTAAAGATAAAGATTAAGTTCAGCATTTATCACCAAAAGGGCAAAACAGCTCAGTAACTTCAAAGCTAACTTTGGATGGAACACGCATCGAACTCAATAATATTCCAGCTCAGTGGGAACACGATGAAAAACTAAAACTAGCCTTCGATCTTAAATACGATGCTTCTGACAATACGAAGAAAGAGGTGTAAGCTAAATTTATTTAATAAATAGAAAATTTGCAAGATCTCACGCTATGAAAATGACTAAAATTGTCTTCTTTCTTTAATTGATAACTTCGCAATTTTTTCATCATTTAAAAAATTGAAAGCCTTAGTTACCAACTTTAAATGCAATTTTAGAGCTGAAGGAATCATCAAATGCCTACGAAAGTATGATTTTTGAAATCCTTGGATTTTTTTGTATTAGAAAAGTTCAAAATCTAAAAATTGGAAATTAATTTAAAAATTAAATATTTCCAAATTAAACCTTCATTTACTACACTTTATAAACGCCGCCACATCCCCGGTTTTGTCGCGACTGGTCACATATCCTGATCGATTACAAATTATATTTGAAATTGAATTAAATGTTACGCTATACTTTTGAAATCCGATTACTTTGCAGGGAAGTGTAGAATCTTATGTACAGCCAGCTGACTGTTAGCTAGTAGCTACTCTGTGCTTCTTCTATAAGATATTGGATAAGACCTCAACTTCCCATAATAACATAGAATTCCCTCATGTCTGCAGCTAGAAATTATAATGTTGAAATTAGAATACTGTTCTTCTATCGCAGACTCTGGCAGCACCATTTTTAAAGCTGCCAGTGTAGCAAATTTCCATTTGAGCCTTCCATCTACATATCATTATAATGTGTGTTTTTATTAGGAGTTTTCCCACCTATAACATGGCTGTTCAAATAAAATACTTCAACTAGAAATGCATTGTGTGGTAACAGCTGTTAGATGTTTAGGCCTTGTGTGAGCAGTGAGTGATGATAATGCATGTATGTTACCTCCTAGGTGTATATCATGACTGACGGTGAAGACCCTGAGTTGGCTGCAAAGTTTGGTAAGTCTGAATGTCATACACGTGTGCCTCGTATTTCTCTTTCAAGTCACCTGAGTTATCAAGTGTCGCACCGAGCATGTAGTAGAAGTCGGTCATAGTTACTGTTAATTCTATAGTACCACAGACTGGAAACATTATCGCCTAGCATTAGAAATCCTAAGTTAGTTCGAGACATTTTATAATGAAACAAAATTGTTTGAGCATACAACTCTCAAACAGCTTGAATATATTAGCTAAGATATGTATGAATATTTTAGTGCTGCATAAATGAAGTCTGTCAGGATTTCTTTAATCAGCTAGCTTAAGCATATCCTATGTTTGTCAGATTAGCCCTGAATTTCTCACTATTCTTGTAGGTAATGGGTCTCGTTATGTGAATACTAAGTGTGGCGCCACCCACAAAAGGTACGTTTAGGCTATTTGATGAGTTGTACTGCCAGTGTGTACTGTAGTAATGGTAATGTTGTAGTTATACTGTAGTAATAGTAATGTTGTAGTTATACTGTAGTAATAGTATTGCTGTAGTTATACTGTAGTAATAGTATTGCTGTAGTTATACTGTAGTAATAGTATTGTTGTAGTTATACTGTAGTAATAGTATTGTTGTAGTTATACTGTAGTATTAGTATTGTTGTAGTTATACTGCAGTATTAGTATTGCTGTAGTTATACTGTAGTATTAGTGTTGTTGTAGTTATACTGTAGTAATAGTATTGTTGTGATCATATATTTCGTTGTTTTTTATAATTATAGTAGATGAAACCTTGTACTGTAGATATCATTGTAAGCTGATAGAAGTATATTTACATTTTAGGGAAGACCTCATGTGTAAACTTCAAATCATGTATGATTTGTATATGTCCAAGATAGAGCAGTGAGTATTACATCAGTGTTCGTACTGAGAGCATAACTCCAAGTGTATTGGTAGCAAAGGAAGCATAACTCTAATTTTTCAATTATTTTCTTACAAGAACTATGGGTGACATAAAAAGTGTATTTATATAAAGCTGTTTTATGTTTAGTGCATTGGTTCCTAGTTTGGATGAAACTCTCTATACAAGCTCTGCACTCAGTCACCCCCAACACGGCGCTGCTTTTAGCGATTTTGTGTTGTTATTTTTCACAGGTATAAATGGTTTTGTTCAGTTGATGACGATACTTACATTAATATCCCGAACTTCGTGAAGATGCTGAGAGGGTATGATCATGACAAGGACTGGTACATCGGTAAACCCAGCCTGGACCATATCTACTCTGTCATGGAACACAAGGTATGTACACAATCATATCTACTCTGTCATGGAACACAAAGTATGTACACAATCATATCTACTCTGTCATGGAACACAAGGTATGTACACAATCATATCTACTCTGTCATGGAACACAAGGTATGTACACAATCATATCTACTCTGTCATAGAACACAAGGTATGTACACAATCATATCTACTCTGTCATGAAACACAAGGTATGTACACAATCATATCTACTCTGTCATGGAACACAAGGTATGTACACAATCATATCTACTCTGTCATGGAACACAAGGTATGTACACAATCATATCTACTCTGTCATGGAACACAAGGTATGTACACAATCATATCTACTCTGTCATAGAACACAAGGTATGTACACAATCATATCTACTCTGTCATGGAACACAAGGTATGTACACAATCATATCTACTCTGTCATGGAACACAAGGTATGTAAAACCTGTTTGCTGGTTCATTAAGGCTTGCGGTGTGGAGATGCATGTTGTAATAATGAATTGATCAGGAATTGTGGGTAGTTTTGTTGGTAAAGTGTGAAAAAATAGTATTCTCATGCAAGTTTATAGTCGCTATCCCGGGGAGAAACCCCTGATGGAAGGGGTTTTTATTAAATCAGGCTAAGGACTTATTTAGATGAGGCACAGGAGCAATTATGACTGGATGCTCTTCCTGACATAATCAATGGCTTTTACTGGGGTTCGAACCCATTACTTTGTGTTTACTAAGCCAAACACTCTAACCCCTAGACTACTGCTGCTCTTGAGGAATAATATTTTGTTGTTTATTATTATGCAAATATCACTGCTTTAAAACAGACAGGAATTATAATTCCAATTCAGTAGCAGTGTTTGATAGAAACTCATCATATTTGACTGATTTTGTAAAACTGTTTTGTATTGGTTTTCTTTAGAGGAAAAAGATATCCTATTGGTTCGCTACAGGAGGTGCTGCTTTGTGTATTAGCAGAGCTCTGGCTAAAAGAATGGTGCCATTGTGTGGGTGAGTTATTCATATCTACTTTCTCACTATTATATTACAACTGCAGTGCTTCCTCTACATCTCACGGAACTCTATACGTCACGAGAAAGGCTTGGATCTCTGTTTTGTGGCTTACGTATTTTAGGATAGAGGCGAAATGGCCGAGGTTAACCGATCTGCGAGTTGAGTATGGTATTCTACTATGTCACGAGTTGAGATTTTGTGACTCGTAGCTTATTGAGATATGGAGGAAGCGCTGTAATTCATTTCAATTAATTTATTTCATTTTATTTCAATTAATTTATTTTCATTTTATTTCAACTTGTATCATTGAAGTCTCTGATTTGTTTCAGAAATGGGGAGTTTATAAAAAGAGGGGAGGCAATAAGCAACCCAGACGACACTGTTATTGGCTACGTGTGCAGTAAGTATGATCTTGACTTTATCTTAACAGGTGCTCTGTTGTGTTGGCCATAATACAGCCTAATTGGGTTTTTTGTTAGATTATTTACTGGAAGTACCTCTAACCTCTATACCAGAGATGCACTCTCACCTGGAGCCCATGTGGCAGATAGATCCGCTTGACTATCATAAGCAGGTACTTTCTCTTCTCCATCTATCTATTTATTCTACTAAACTGCCATAATAGGTGCTTGCTTTTTTCTACAAGACTGACATAACAAGTGCTTGTTTCCTTCTACTAGACTGTCATAACAGATGCTTGTTTCTGTCTACTAGACTATCATAACAAGTGCTTGATTCCTTCTACTAGACTGTCATAACAGGTGCTTGTTTCTGTCTACTAGACTGTCATAACAGGTGCTTGTTTCCTTCTACTAGACTATCATAACAGGTGCTTGATTCCTTCTACTAGACTGTCATAACAGGTGCTTGTTTCCTTCTACTAGACTGTCATAACAGGTGCTTGTTTCCTTCTACTAGACTATCATAACAGGTGCTTGATTCCTTCTACTAGACTGTCATAACAGGTGCTTGTTTCCTTCTACTAGATAATGTAAGTTACAAGCTCTTCTAATATTAGAATATGTTTTTGTATTGTAGATCAGCATCAGTTGGGGTGACGTTGTTGCGTCTAAAGCTATCCTAATACCAAATCGACTTTTAATACGGAGTGAAATCCCACAATTCCCTATCTCTGTAGATCCTACGAGGTAAGATTTGCTCTATAGTTTAGTATCTTGTAAATAATTGAGTGAGAATGGTATTTATGCTGAACATGTATACCACACACGGTGACTGTTTCTTTTAGCGTGTGTACCTCATGATTCAGTGCTAGAGCAGGGGTGTAAGCAGCAACGGAGGGGGGGGGGGTGCACAGTGATGGATATGCATTGGAATCAAAACTTAATTTATATTTACAAGTATTTTTGCCGGTTTAAGAACTTGCTGGGTTTGTCTGAATAAAAATAGCACTTTGTAATTAGTTTATCAAGTTGTTTAACCTCTTTCTTACCTCTTGTTTCAGAGAGTGTACTGTATACTTTCCACTCTCACCTCTTTCTTACCTCTTGTTTCAGAGCATATACCTTCCACTGCCACCTCTTTCTTACCTCTTGTTTCAGAGCATATACCTTCCACTCTCACCTCTTTCCTACCTCTTGTTTCAGAGCATATACCTTCCACTCTCACCTCTTTCCTACCTCTTGTTTCAGAGAGTGTATACCTTCCACTCTCACCTCTTTCTTACCTCTTGTTTCAGAGCATATACCTTCCACTGCCACCTCTTTCCAAAGTCCGAAAGTTGTAGGAGAATCCAGCTCAGACTTGGCGTACTGCCAGATGCCTAGTCTTCTTGCCTACTTAAACTGTAAATATTAGACCCTGCAAGTTATTTGTATGAGCTAAATAAAAAAACAAAGTTCGTTGCTGTGCTGGTATTCTGTCATTTATTTTTTATTTCCTGTAATTTTCATGTAAAAAGTCGCTTTGCAGTCTAGTAACAAGTCATTGTTTGTATTTTGAACTCTTTTCTCCAGCTGACAGGTTTTGTTAAGTTAATTTTGTTTCTTCAGTTCATGTTTGGGATTTTACTCCTCCTGCTCTGCAATCTCTATTTATGCTTTACTAATTGGAGTCTTTTATCAGGTGAGAATAACTCCTGAGCTACAATTATATACAAGATAAAATCTTGCCCTTTCTTTTGAATTCATGTAAATATGTTTATTGATTTTTATTACAGCCACAGCCTTGCCTAAACTTGCAAATAATTATTTTTCAAGTATTAAATCAGAAAAAATTTTCCAATGACTTTTTTGCAATAATGCAGTTTATAAAAATATGTAATTGTTTAAAGTCTTTTCAGTTGTATTTGGTAACTCAACTATAAGGTGAAATATTATCGAAGCAGAGTTTCAAACTTTACCCTATGGTAGTAAATTATGCTATGAATATATTAATATTTTCCTACCAGTAAAAGCTAGTAACCTGCCGTTTACTCTATTTAAAAAATGAGCATTTTAAATTCTTAGCCCTACTGCAATTACAAATGCTATAAAGACAGCTTTTTACAGGCTTACAAGGCTTTCCTCCTATCACGCTTCTTCTAAAAGCTAATATCATTGTATCAGACAGGGTGAACCAATAACATCAGTGGTGAGAAAAGTGAATCTAGATGCAAGTTGGCAAAAACACACTTTGATACTCAGTAGTCATTGCTTTTGTAGCTTGTCACACGTAGCATTGGGATAGAATAACTCCCAAAGAATAAAAATAGAAAATTAGAATTAGGAGTTGATAGACAAAACGCAATTTATTTTATAATGTGTCACAAAACTGTTGGTAGCAGTGTGACGAGTTCGAAAAGTCTGGTAGTCAGAAGTGTATAGACAAGTAGCATACAGCTTGCTAATCCAGTTGTGAGTAAAATAGAGTTGTGAATATAAGTAGACTTTATTCCTTTAGTAAGATATGCACAGATGAATTTGTAAAAATGAACTCCGAGAATGAACTTATAAAAAGGAACTGCGAGAATGAACTGTAAACACAACTGCCTCAGTATTTATAGTAAACAAAAAGCTCTAGAATATTCTCAAGCATTCCAGTACAGAAGATTCTAGTAGAAAACATTCCCCACATGCCAATACTATTTATAGAAAAACAAAACAAAACATTGGAATTTCCATGGTTATTGCGCAACACCTTGTTTACATTGCTGGGCAGTAGTTAACATGACTAATGAAAACAATAACAATGAACAATGACCCATCTCTTTGATCAGTCTAGAATATTTATGAACATTCGTGTATAATCATTAGGAAAAACCCGGTAAGTCTATAGGTATATGTCCACTCAGAATTTGTGACAACCCCCCATTCTAAGAGAAATTATTTTGATAATTTCTCCTTACTACTTAAAATTCTGAGTCAATTCGGCTTAGATAATCGGCTCCAACATTGTCCTTTCCTTTGATTGGCTCCACCTTGATTCTGAAGTTCTGTAAATACATAGCCCATCTCATCACTCTGCTGTTCTCAAATTTGGCCTGATTGATGTACACCAGCGGTTGGTGATCAGTCTGCAGCACGAACTCCACACCATATAAATACTGTAGATATTTCTTGACCGCCCATACCACAGCTAAGCATTCCTTCTCTATGGCTGAGTAGTTTCTCTCTCGGTCTAGTAATTTCCTACTTGCGTAACTCACAGGGAACAGCTTTCCATCCTGAGGCTGCATCAGCACTGCCCCTAACCCAACATCTGATGCATCCGTCCTTAGCACAAACGGTTTGTGTACATCTGGCAATTTTAAAATTGGTGCACTTGTCAGCATTGTTTTTAAGGTGGTGTACGCCTTCTCTTGTGGTTCCTGCCATTTGACTTTCTTTGGTTCTCCCTTCTTTGTTAAATCTGTTAGTGGACTCGCTATAGTTGAATAATGAGGTATATATTCTCTGTAGTAACTAGTAAGTCCAATGAACGATCTCACTTGCGTCTTATTGGTTGGCCTTGGCGCAGCCCTAATTTTCTCAATGTTGTCATCCATTGGTTTGATTTCACCCCTGTAAAGTTTATGTCCGATGAACTCCATGTTTGTTCCTCCTACTCTACATTTACTTGGTCTAACGGTAAGTCCAGCTGTGGCAAGTCGGCTGAAAACTTCTGTTAGCATTTTAACGTGTTCTTCCCAACTTTCCGTGTGCACTAGAATGTCATCAATGTAGTTGTCCACTCCTTTCAGATTTACAAAAAGTTTTCTCAACCCTCTCACCAGTGTCGCTCCAGAGTTAACCATCCCAAATGGCATCTTGATGAATTCATAATGTCCATCGGGTGTCACAAATGCAGTTTTAGGAATATCTTCTTTCTTCACTGGTATTTGCCAGTATCCCTTGGATAAATCAAGTTTGGTAAAGTATTTATCTTTACTGAGCTTTCTGAAAACGTCATCTGTTTTCACCATTGGTTCAGGATCGAATACTGAGACTCGGTTTAGTTTGCGATAGTCTATACAAATCCTGTTGCTTCCATCCGGCTTCTTTACTATCACCGTTGGTGAGGCGTAGGGAGAGGTAGATGGCCGAATAACACCCATCTTCAACATGTCCTCGATGTCCGCCTTGAGAGTTTCTCTTACCCTGTAGGGCAATCCATATGGTTTGGATTTCACTGGCTCATCAGTCGTGAGCTCGATAGAATGTTCTATTCCCGTTGCATTTCCTGGCAAGTCACTGAAGATACCTTCAAACTTTCTCAGTAACTCCTCCAACTGTCTTCTTTGCTGATTCTCCAGCTCTTCACCCAGAATGACATCTTTGCTTGTTTCTGTCTGCTGTTTCTTACTGTACAGGTCCAACAAATCATCTTGGCCTTCTTCTCTTTCCTCATCATGATCAATAATTCCAGTACCAGCAGCATCTAAAGTCATCACAGCTCCAACAGTCATAGGGTCGGTAGGCGTCTCCCGCTCAAAATATTTCTTCAGCATGTTGGCATGGTATGTTCTCCTCTTGCCTCTAATGTTGATAATGTAGTCATTCAGTCTGACTTTCTCTTCAATATTGAATGGTCCTTGCCAATGCATCAGCAATTTATTTCCATCCGTAGGTAGAAGAATGAGCACTTTGTCACCAGATTTGAAGTCTCTCTGCTTAGCTTTCTTGTCAAAATAGTGTTTGTATCTTTTTTGACTGTCTTTTAGCGAAGCTAGTGCCATTTCCATCATGTCATCTAAACGCTCTCTCAATTCAAAAACATGTTGATAGCAGGTCTTGACTTCATCGGCAGTGTCTTCTTTTGTCCAAAGTTGTCGCAGGATGTACATTGGTCCACGCACAGTTCTTCCATAGAGTAACTCGAATGGGGCGAAGCCTGTTGATTCCTGTGGGACTTCTCTATATGCAAATAGAGCCGCATTGATAAACCGATGCCACTGTCTTGGCTCTTTAGCACACAACTTTTTTAACATACTCTTGAGGGTTCCGTTGAACTTTTCCACAAGTCCATTGGCCATTGCATGGTATGGTGAGGTAGGAAGTTGCCGCATGTCAAGTAATCTGGTAAACTCTTTCATGTAGTCCGAGATGAATTGAGTTCCTTGATCGCTTATCACCTCCTCTGGTATCCCAACACGACTGTATATGTCAAGCAGCGCTTCAGCTACAGTAGCTGAGTCAATGTTCTTCAATGGTGTAGCTTCAGGGTATCTTGTAGCATAGTCAACTAAAGTTAGGATGTAGCGGTGTCCTTTCTCACTTGGAGGGTTAATTGGTCCGACTAGGTCTATTGCACATCTCTTGAATGGGGTGTCAATTAGTGGAGTTTCCTGTACTGGAACTTTCATGACTGAGCCTTTTTTCACCGTCTTCTGGCAAATGTCACATGATTGACAGAAACGTACGACATCTCCGTTTAGTCCTGGCCAGAAGAAGTTGAAAAGCACTCTATCAGTGGTTTTCTTTACTCCTAGGTGTCCGCTCATTATGCAGTCATGAGCTTTCTGTAGAACTTCCTTCCTCAGTGAACTGGGTACCATGAGTTGTTTAACAGGTTTTACACTGACAGACTTCGGTGTACTCACGGTACAGAATCTTATTCCTCACCACAAACCTAGTGGTGCATCCCTTTTTCTCCTTCACTTCTTTTGCATCGAAGAAACGCTCCAATGTGGGGTCATCCCTCTGCAGTCTGGCTACTTCATCTTTCCCTATACTTAATGGGTTAGCATTTGAATCAACCATCAGTGGTTTGTCTCCTGACTTTTCCTTGACAGCTTGAGCTCTTGTGGTTACGGCGCAGTCCTTCCAGTTTTCCAGCGGCTGGTCAGCTGATCTCGCTCCATCCACATTCCCAATAAGCAGGTCACAAATCGTCTTGTCCATTACTGCAGCTTTGACGACACCATTGTAAAATGGTGAGCGTACTGAGATAAGTGCCCACTGAGCCTCCCTAACACTTGCATCAGCCATCTTCAAATAAACTGATTCTCCAGTTAAATGTTGAGGTTGCACGTACTTTGCATTGACTACAATGCAACCACAGCCGGTGTCGCGCATTACAGTAGCTCGTTGGCCATTAACTTCCGCATCAAATATCGCTGTGCCCCCATCTTTGAATTTAGGTCCATTCTTGCAGACAGCAGCGTTGACAAACTTTTTACCATTAACTGTGATTTCCGTAGGTTCTTCCACCTTAGATGAGATTCTTGGATCTGTGACCACAGTCTTATCCTGAGTAGTCGCTATTGCAGCAGCAGCATGCACTGACCTTCCACCATACTTTCTGCAGTCTGAAGTATTGTGGTTGTTCATCTTGCAATGTGAACAGTACTTCTTCCCTCGCCGTGGGCAGTTGCGAGCAATGTGTGACTTATCTTTGCAGATGAAGCATGCACCATCGCTTTTACTTCCTTGTTCAGCATTCATGCTACTGGCAGGTGTGTTTTCCATCCTTTTTGTATTAGTTTTCTTTGTCTTTGCTAGTTTCCTTCCACGAGCGTGCAAGAACAGTGACGCTGCATCACACATATCCTCACTGCTGTTGTAGGAACTTTGCTTTAAATGCACAGCTAGGTCGTCTGGGCATGATGATATAAATTGTTCAGTTGCCACTAGTTTGGCTATGTCCATGCCCCCTGAAAGTTCTACCCACTTGTGCACATAAGTTTCTATCCTAGTGAATAGTTGGGCAGGAGTTTCATCCTCGTAAGCTTCTGCCTCTCTGAGCTTTTTTCTGTAGCCCTCTTGAGTCAAGTTAAAGCGCTCCAATAAGGCTTCTTTGACTTTTTTATAATCTCTACGATCAGTAGGTGACAACCGGATGTAAGCTTCTGTTGCTGTACCCCTTAGGTACTGACTGAGATGGTAGGGCCAATCTCCCTTGTCCCAGTTACATCCTTCGGCAACCCACTCGAACCGCTCTAAATAGCTATCCATTTCGTCCACCTTCTCATCAAAGAATGGTATTTTCGGTTTTGGTTTATTAGCTATTTCTAACCTGGTGCTCTCATGTCTTGAGTGCTCCAAACTTGTGTCAGCTTTCAGCTTTTCCATATCTAATTCATGTTGTTGTCTTCTCTCTTCTGCCTCCTGGTCAGCTTTTATCTTGAGTGCCATTGCCTCCTGATCAGCTTTTATCTTCATCTCCATTATGGCTTTCTCATTTTCTTGCTTGATCCTTTCCGCCTCACGCTCTAATCTACGCTCCTCTCGGTCCTTTTCTTTTTCCTCTCGGTCCTTTTCTTTTTCCTCTCGTGCCTTTTCTTTTTCCTCTTGTGCAGCAACAATGGGTAGGTTCTTTTCAATAAAAGCTACGAGCTTGTCCTCCACCAATCCAAGATCTTTACCCATCTGTGTCACTCTCTCCAACAACGCCATAATGTCTCAACAACTGTTAATTAATCCTGTGTATACTCACGTTGTAACTAATAACTTCCCTGTGTGCGACTGAGACTTCCCGGAGCAGCCCCCAATTGTCACAAAACTGTTGGTAGCAGTGTGACGAGTTCGAAAAGTCTGGTAGTCAGAAGTGTATAGACAAGTAGCATACAGCTTGCTAATCCAGTTGTGAGTAAAATAGAGTTGTGAATATAAGTAGACTTTATTCCTTTAGTAAGATATGCACAGATGAATTTGTAAAAATGAACTCCGAGAATGAACTTATAAAAAGGAACTGCGAGAATGAACTGTAAACACAACTGCCTCAGTATTTATAGTAAACAAAAAGCTCTAGAATATTCTCAAGCATTCCAGTACAGAAGATTCTAGTAGAAAACATTCCCCACATGCCAATACTATTTATAGAAAAACAAAACAAAACATTGGAATTTCCATGGTTATTGCGCAACACCTTGTTTACATTGCTGGGCAGTAGTTAACATGACTAATGAAAACAATAACAATGAACAATGACCCATCTCTTTGATCAGTCTAGAATATTTATGAACATTCGTGTATAATCATTAGGAAAAACCCGGTAAGTCTATAGGTATATGTCCACTCAGAATTTGTGACATAATGTTTAGTAGTGGAGATATAACTGCACTGCACTGTACTTTCAGTGCTAAAGTTTGGATCCCAATATTGATGTAGATTATGTAATCTTCATCAATTACTAACAACAAAGCCAGTTAAATATGTGTATGAGTTTTATTTCACACAACGTGACCAATAGCTGATCCTTGTTCAATACAGGCTCTCTGCTCTCGCATAAACTCTTGAAGCTAAGCAGCAGTACAACATGTATTGTAGAGATATAAAGAAGTACATGATTGTATTATGTAGTCTCTCAATAACTAGTTTAGTAGTTGTTTATCACTTTGATAGTCAAACATGTCGAAGTGACTCAATCGAGCAGTCATATACAAATGCAGTGAAAGTGTTGAACAGTATAACGTACTCTAAAACTCAGTTGAGGTCTACACCTAAGGATTCTAGTCTGTATATTGAGGACGTGCTTATAGCCCTAAATTCAACCAAAAGATTTCACTCTGAAAGAGTGCAGCTTCTTCTAGACACATGGATAACACAGGCTAAACAAGCGGTGAGTATTATTTGTGTGTTTATTCAAGTTGTCTGCTCGTATAACTTAAATATGTTGCATAGTTGACTTACCCTGGTGGAAAATGTTATAGCTTTATTTTTATTTGTCTTACCGTTGCATTATGCAAACAGTTACATGGAGAGAGCTAAAATTCCGAAGGTTTGAAAATATTTTGTCTAGCACTGCATTATGGGAATGGATGCTTGTACTGGTGAATTTATGGTTGTGGGTTCATTCGATCCAACTGTTTCAAACATGGAGCTTGGAAATGAAGTGTAGTACGCTGTATGCACACACACACACACGCACGCACACGACAGGCCATTTAGCGGTTTGGGGTTTGGATCTGAAACATATTAGGTACAATGCATATAGCTCTACAAAATAAAAATAACAGTTTTATATAAACAATTTCATTTGGGGGGGGGGTGCAATGGACTTAGTCTGATTTTACATTTTGTTATCAGTCTCAGACTATACCTTGGTATATGCAGGTACACTTGGTGACAGACAGAGATGATCCAGAGTATGCTAGAATATTTGGTAAGAGCTCTTCTAGAAAGTTCTGTGGTTCTAAGGTAGGTGATGTAATGGAGAAATTGAAAAGCTTGTGTTCCAAATTGGAAATGTAGCATAAGAAGTGATGCTCTCACAATAACTAAAAACTGTAATTCAAACCAAAATTCATCATAATTAAATGATTTTAAAATTTGCTAAAATAAAATTTCTCCACTACTGCACCTAATTGATACTTCATTAGAAAGCTCTGTATTTCTCTAGAAATTTCTGAATTTCTTTAGATGGTTATGTCCTGCAAGAACCACTAAGCCGCTACTCAAGCTCCCGTGACATTTTTATCTATTTTGTAGTAAAAAAAAATTTTGGAAAGTTTAGTCGGAAGCTGACTAATTTCAGCCGTCAATTCATAAATAGCTTACATAGTATAACTGCTTCTGAATTGGAGAATTTAAATAAAGCCAGTGTGTCTCAAAATAGATTCCCAAATATATGGAGTTTCACTGCATAGTTATGCATGCCGTTTCCGGGCTAAGGTCATTTCCAGATGAATTTTAAGTATTCCAAAAAATATAAAATATTTTTTCTAGTATTAGGTTAGAATATCTTGTAATACAGATTGCTTGTGAGTCATGTAGGCGTGAATAATTTCTCCTTATAGTAAATTCTATATTCATGCTGATTGATTTTTCATTCAGTTCTGAAGCTCATTATTGCTGACTTTCATTGTATGCTATTCTCAGCTGCTGCAACACAGCTTAATTACTGAACTAACTTAAAAGTTTCAGGCCTTTGAGTATTTGATGAGAGAGTTTAAAAGACATTAAGCATGCAAAGGTTGATGCTAGTTGGCTTTAATTGCAGACTAACTTATAATAATTGGCAACCATTTACTTCGAATAATATAAGGTTACGTAACTGTCATACGTGACGTTTTTAATTCCTGCATAGTTTATTAGAGTGTGTTGTTTACAAGCCAGCGTAGTAGCATTTTTCTCCTGGAGTTGCTATCAACTAATTTTAGCATCAATAGAAGAAAAAGTAGATCATTTGCTTTGCCTATATTTGAAACCCTTTTACAAGGCATAAATACTAGTGTTGTAAAATTATTTACATGGATATAAAATACATCACACAATTAGTTTACCAAGTTTTGAAATTTTAAAAATATAGTCATAATAGTTAAGAATTCCAACTGTAACTTGGTTATACTGGAAAGTCACTAGAAGCAGCACCAAGTTAGTGGTCACTTAGTGCAGTAGTTGAAGAGTCTCTCCCAACTCCGTGCTGCCTCTAGCAACATTCATTACAAAATGCTGTACAAAAATGCCAACATAGAACCGCCCTAACAGATCTAACTTAAAATTCATGGGCCAACAAGTAGACCTACCGATGTGTAGTCTATATTATTAGTCTTAAAAGTCATGGGCCAACAATGTGTAGTCTACATTATTAGAGTCGGTTTACTTCATTTAGTGCACACCAGCAACTTATGACCGAACATTAAAGTTTGCTCAAAATCAATTGAAATTTACTATACATGGTATTTTTATGTGCTGGTTTTAACTACGCATAACAGAAAATGCTGGGAGGGGATTCCCCAACATTAAAGCACAGGTTATTGTCATATGTACTTAATATTCTGTATGTGCGGACCGTTACGAGAAAACTAGCTGAATAATAAAGGAAAAACATGGGAAATGAAGCAAAATTAAAAAGAACTTTGATTATTTAGGTGTATTTATTGGTGTTTTACTAGTTTTGGCCAAAAAACCATGTTCATTACCAGCTAAATTGTGAAAAATAGCCAAAAACTGAAGATTTCGAGTGTGTACTAAATTAAGTAAAATGACCCATTAGGCTATTTTACCACAGACTATGTATATTATAAATTGTTTTCTTCCTTAGAACAAGGTGCCAACTATCTCAGCACCAAGTGTGACACTAAAGGCGCAATATGGTAAATACACTCCTCTGTTGTCTTTAAATATTATTTTGAAAACATCAATTTAATTAAAGTTAAGAATTAAAAATAATTGACTCTGAAAACTCATAGCTGTTTGAACTACAATACCTTAATTTTCGTACCTGAATTCAATTACAGCGCTGTGTCTGTTTTACTATAAATATAACTCCTTTCAAACTTGTTAAACTTATTGTAGTTTGGAGTTGCCTCCCGCAAACTTATTTTATTTCAAAAATGATGTGAAATCATGAAGTTGAGACACAATTTCTACAGTTAAGACTAGAAAAGTTGTAGGTCAAATTTTACATACACATTGCGTTGTGTTTATACAGGAAAAGAAAAATGTGTGCCGTACAATCAATATTCAACCTGTATGTCTCCAAACTGGGACTGTAAGTGCTATTAATCAATCTGATAAAGTAAAGTTGGGTACTGAGTCTAAGCATGCTAGTTGGGTACTGAGTCTAAGCATGCTAGTTGGGTACTGAGTCTAAGCATGCTAGTTGGGTACTGAGTCTAAGCATGCTAGTTGGGTACTGAGTCTAAGCATGCTAGTTGGGTACTGCGTCTAAGCATGCTAGTTGGGTACTGAGTCTAAGCATGCTAGTTGGGTACCGAGTCTAAGCATGCTAGTTGGGTACCGAGTCTAAGCATGCTAGTTGGGTACTGAGTCTAAGCATGCTAGTTGGGTACTGAGTCTAAGCATGCTAGTTGGGTACCGAGTCTAAGCATGCTAGCTGGGTACTGAGTCTAGGCATGCTAGTTGGGTACTGAGTCTAAGCATGCTAGTTGGGTACTGAGTCTAAGCATGCTAGTTGGGTACTGAGTCTAAGCATGCTAGTTGGGTACTGAGTCTAAGCATGCTAGTTGGGTACCGAGTCTAAGCATGCTAGTCGGGTACCGAGTCTAAGCATGCTAGTTGTGTACTGAGTCTAAGCATGCTAGCTGGGTACTGAGTCTAGGCATGCTAGTTGGGTACTGAGTCTAAGCATGCTAGTTGGGTACTGAGTCTAAGCATGCTAGTTGGGTACTGAGTCTAAGCATGCTAGTTGGGTACCGAGTCTAAGCATGCTAGTCGGGTACCGAGTCTAAGCATGCTAGTTGGGTACTGAGTCATGCATTATTTAATATTTCACAAGTTATTCCTTAAATTTTCAATACTTTCAAGTTTCAACATAAAAGTTACTCATTTCTTCATATAATATCAGTTTTTTTATTTTAGCTTCAAATGGTTTTGTTTGGTTCAAGACCACACATATGTTAACATCCCAGTGTTGGTACGTACACTGAGACAATACAATTACCAGGAGTCTTGGTATCTGGGGAGAAGACCTGTTTATTCTTTACAGCAAATGCAATTAGATTACAAGGTGAGTTAAATGCTGTGAGTATATTACACAGTTCTGGCAATAAATCCCAGAGATAGTCTTAACAACTAAACATTATAAAGCTATAAAGCTATAATTAATTAATATCACAGCAAGTGACCTAATTAATATCAAGTCACTAAATATTAACCCTTAAAGTATAAAATAAATTATTTAATCTCTGCAAAAAAATGTGCAAACAATTTAAACAATTATTGTAAATTGTTCTGCTGCAGAAGGACAACCTAACATTCCAGTACGCTACTGAGAATTCTGGTATCTGCATTAGCAAAGCTCTGGTGAAGAGAATGATGTATTTTTGTGAGTGAGTGTTTCACCCTACTATAGTTCTTGTATTATATATAACTTTGTGTTGAAGTTTTTGAGTTTGAGACTTAAAGATTGGCTTCCAAACAAACCATTAAAATAATATAACACTCATTTTAGGAATAAAAATTTACTTTTAGAAAAGAAGAATATCTGAAGAGAGGAGCCGAAACAAATACATCTGGTGACATTACAATAGGCTATGTTGTCAGTAAGTCAAAGTTAGCACTAAATTATTTGAACCATAGACTGCTTTTTCACCTCTGCTTTTTGACTTTAAGATTTAGATGATGGAACAACTCCTGCTACATATGTATTGAGGTAAAATATGTCTAAAATGTGCTGGGATTATTGTAGATTATCTGCTTAAAGTTCCAGTAACAATCATTCTTGAATTTCATTCTAACCTTGAACCTATGTGGGAAATAGATCAACAAGACATTCCTAAACAGGTACTTGTTACTATGAGACATCTCTAAACAGGTACTTGTTACTATGAGACATCTCTAAACAGGTACTTGTTACTATGAGACATCTCTAAACAGGTACTTGTTACTATGAGACATCCCTAAACAGGTACTTGTTACTATGAGACATTCCTAAACAGGTACTTGTTACTATGAGACATCCCTAAACAGGTACTTGTTACCATGAGACATCTCTAAACAGGTACTTGTTACCATGAGACATCTCTAAACAGGTACTTGTTACTATGAGACATCTCTAAACAGGTACTTGTTACTATGAGACTTATTACTGCAGATAACTATCAGCTGGGGGGAGCTACCAATTGCCCATCACTTCATAACACCAAATACTATTCTCTTGAGTCGGAAAACCCCTCAATATCCAAGGACTGTGGACCCTACCAGGTAGGACATCGCTTATAGCACCTCGCCCTTCAGTACAAAACTAAAATGTATATTAGTATGGTCTATTTTCAGTATAATACAATTATTTCTATAATTGAAAATACTACCTTCGCCAAATTAGTGCTTTAAAACCCGGTAGCTTTAGAACTAATCTAAGCCGTCTTTGGATTTAGCTGTTCATAGCACCCCACCCACCCGTATAAAGCTTACACTTAAATATAAATTTGTATGGTGCATTTTCAGAAAAAGCAGCATTTTTGAAAATAATACCTTCTTCTTTAAAGTGTTTCAATACCCATTGACTTTATAAATATTATTCTGAGTTAATCATCTAATTACAGGGTGTACACTTTACACTGCTACTTATTCCCAAACTCGCAAGGGTGTGATCGTATCAAGGCTAAGTTTGGACCTCTACCTGCTGTCACAGTAAAGCCAGCTGCCCCTGTTAGACTTGTCTGACAGCACATAGGCGGCAGCAAACTACATCCTGTGATTGTAACCATGGCAACATACTAATATCTTACAAAGTAGTACAGAGTCTTCAGTTAATGGCTTGTCAAAGCTGGCTATATTCATTTGCTTTTAAGCTTGTAGTTAAAAAGCTTTTCAGCTACAGCTACAGTTACAGCTACAGCTACTGCTGCAGCTACAGCTACAATGTGTTTAACATTTTTTTCATAATATTATAAGAACTAATCTGTACAATATTCAATATACAGCTTTAAGTACAATCAGCAACATCACTAATAGTCTAGCAGCACAAATTGAGACTAGCCACTAAGCAAGATATATTATGTCGTATATTACACTCTCGTATGTTTATAATATAAGATATAACATAAAACATTGGATTTTAATTTGTATGCAGCATATATGATGTGCATGGTGTAATATATGTATATAAAATAACCCACTGTGATTTGTAATAATATAATACCATTGTATCGGTTTGTGTTTGTGTCTGGTTGAATGATATACTTTAACTACTAGCCAACTTGGCAACAGGTTTTCGAGTTTATTTACTGTCAAATCGTACCCTATAAAATGGGAAACATTAGAAATTGTATAAATAAGTAGTCACAATATAAATCAAAATTTAGAGGAACACTATGAATATTACAGAACCAAAAAATTGACATGAACTATTATAATTCTAATAAACTTACAATATTGATGCGTGGATAAAAATCTTAGCCATCACAATGCCGAAACCGATAGTTTATTCATACAAGGAGTGTAAATATGGCGGTTTGATCATGATACACTGACTCATGCAGTACAGTGAATGAACTAGCTCTGCCAGCTAATAGTAGCTTTGGTGAAAGCTTTTGAAGCTTGAAAGCTTTAATGATTGGCTGCCTGCCAATACTTCTGGGTGGCATACCAATACATCGGTGGGGTCAAATTGTTTGGCAGATACTATTCTGACAAATATTGATAAATTATGTAAATCAAAACAAACAAAACAAACAAAACAAAATAGGATCAGTCACAGACCATGAAATTCTTGCACCAATCCGCTGACCCCTCCGCGCACCAGCCCGTCCCCCGAAAAACGGTTGAATGCAAACCCCTCCAGCGACACGAGCGTACACGCGGCCAAGAAGGTAGATCAGTCATTTATGGGTTCACTTCAGTTAATAAAGCCAACCTATGCACGCTGCGGGTTATGATAGTGTCTTTACAGCCTACATAGTCCCTCAGTTTCCCTGCTACCTTATAGTTTTTGTAGGAAAGGGCTACTTTCCTTACTACGCCATCCTTGCTCGGATATACTTGATGTACTCGAGCTAGTTTATACTGATTACGCAGCTGATTTGGATCCATAACAACTACAACATCTCCCACCTGAAAGTTTCGTCTTGGGGTATGCCACTTTTGGTGATGAATCAGTGTGGGTGCATACAATTCGGTCCACTTCCGCCAGAAATCATCTGAGACTGTATTTACCAGAGCCAGTCGCCCCCTTAAGGAGTAGTCTGTATTCCAGTTGCCAGGATTCTTGATGAAGGGTCGTCCAATAAGTTGACAGTTAGGTGTTAATATGTTGATCTCGGAGTCTGAATCTGGCAGTAATCCCAATGGCCTTTCATTTAGTGTGTTTGCAGCTTCAGTGCAGATTGTGAGAAATTCTGTAGGTGAAAGCCGGCGGTTGCTCATTGAAAATGTGAAACATCTCTTGACAGCCTTTATGAGTGATTCAGCAGCGCCCTGATACCAGGGGCTGTCACCAGGTCCAAATTCCCATTGCAACCCATTTTCTGCACTGGTTTTCTTGATAGAATCTTTGTCTATGCGTCTCCACATATCTTTGAGTTCTTTTTCTGCTCCAGCTAACTGTGTTCCAGGATCAGAATAAATCTTGGATGGCCAGCCACGAATGTTGACGAATCGAGTTAATGCCAACAGGAAAGAATCACTGTCATATCCGAAAACTGCTTCGATGTGTGCTGCTCGTGAACTGATGTCTGTGAATATTACTCCATAAGCTTTGCTCGAAGTTCTAGTCTGTTTTTCTCCTCTCACAATATACGGACCAAAAAGATCTATCATTACATTGTTGAACGGCGGTCCGGTCGTTAGTCGTTCTGTAGGTAGACTTCCCATCAGTTGATCAGTAAAGCGAGGTCGTTTGAGTCGACACATTTGGCATGATGTCACTGTGCCCCTAGCAACCTTAGATCCCTGCATAGTCCAAAACTCTTCTCGGAATCTTGCGAGTGTTGCATCTCGGCCACGGTGATAGCTGTCTGTATGTGCCTGCCGCATTGCCAAGTAGGTAAAGTAGTGAGTGGTGGGAAGGATTGATTGCATGTGCGTTTTAATCGCTGTCATGGGGTTATGCCTTAGGAGTCTACTGCCTACTATTCATACTCCACTCTCTGTCCTAATGGGGTGAAGTCTTGTGTATTTCCCTTTAATCTTGTTCAACTCAGAATCTATAGTGCGTTGTACCTGCTTCAGTAAGTAGAGTTTGGTCTGCCGTAGATCTGTCACGGTGACGAGATCAGGTTGGATTCCCTTAAAACTTTGTACTTGAAGACGTTGCGAACTCGAGCTATTGTCCATGTTAGACTCTTGAGGCTGCTGATATTTTCATATTTAATAAATGATTGGACTTCTGTTGATGCAGTGACGGTGTAAACTATTTTTTTCTCTCCAAAGACAAGCTCATTCGAGTCAGATGGCGATTTTATATCCCATTAATCCTCAGGCAGATAGAGAAAATTTGGGCCTCTCCACCATTCACTCGCAGGTCCAATGTCATTGACAGGCTTCCCTCTTGTAAGCCAATCTGCTGTGTTTTCCTTGCCACTTACCCAGTGCCAGCAGCTCATATCTCCATTGGTTGCTCCCTGAATTTCTCCAACGCGTACACCCTCGTAAACATGAAACCTTGTTGACTTCTTTTGGAGCATCTTGAGCACTGTTTTAGAATCTATAAGCTGATAAACTTTCTCAAACTTATAGCGCATTTCAGTCTCGATAACTCGTCTGCCTCTCTTTGACAATACGGCCGCATTGAGTTCTAGTTGAGGAATCTTGAGTTGTTGTTTTATTGGTGCTATACGGCATTTAGCTGTAGCTTTGTTTACCCCTTTAACAGTCACTTTAGATTCTGCCCTCTCATTGGCCGGAACAGGCGTGGGTTGTGTGATAGAGGTACTGCTAGTAAATTCATACTTTCTTTTAATCTCTATAGACATGGGTGTAGATTCATTGACTTCTAAAGATCTGTTCAACTGTCCAGAACCGATTTGTTCTGCAGACTCAGTGACTGGGTCTCCCGGGCTCTGTAACGGGTCTGAGTCATCGGCGAACTCAATCGTACAACATTCAGTGGCTATAGTATGTGATTCACCACAATCTATAATAGTCTGAGGTCTTGAAAATGACTTTGCAAACTGACTGGGAGATGCGTTGAGACTATTGACACTGTAGGTCGGCGAAGAAACTGTAGACAAGTCCAAATCACAACTGTTGAGCGTGTCGTTGTGAATGCTTTGAGAAAATTCAACTTCCTCTAACTTCTCATGCGTCATGGTAGCCTGTACATGGAAAGATGAGGATGGAAGTGTAGAAAAGTTGCTAAGGACCGGGTGTGATCCCTGCATACACAGTCCAAAGGGTCCAGAATATACATAGAGGTGAGGCCCTGCTTGATCAACTTGGTGTTTTGGATGCAATCCAAGAAGATCGTTACCAATTAGCAGGTCGATGGGTCCCGTCTTCTTCAATAGCTTGTCAGTATCTACTTTCGGGAAGAGAGATTCGAGGATGTTTGCATCAAGTGGCCTGTTGATAGCCCCTGTGAGTTTCCGAAGGCTGTAAGCTAAAATCGCAAAGGTCCTTCCCTTTGGAGTTTGTAACTTTACTTCATAAATAGTAGAAGTTTCGCTAACTTCATGTTCACCAAGTGTGTTCATTTCCAAATTCACCTTATCTATCTGTCGCGCACCCCACGCTTTAGCAGCTCTCTCCGATATGAATGAAGCATTGGATCCGCCGTCAAAGAATATAATAGCTGTATGAGATGTACCCACTACTTGGGCCTGCTGAATGGCAAATACTGTAGCATTTCCTGGATGATTGTGCGCTCCATGATTAGGAGACACACGAACCGTGGTGCTAACAGCAGACGCTTCAGAATTCTCATTACTCTTGTGCTTAATTTGATCAGCTTTTACTTTATTCTTGTTGGTATTACAATTGGTATATGTATTAGTTTCAGCTGATTTGATACACAACAATACATGGTGGGTTGTTTTATCACAGACTGGACAAGGGGTTCGGAAATTTGGACAGCGCTTAGGCTCATGGGCACCCAAGCACCTAACACATAGAGAATTAGTTTTTATTAACTTGTATCTTTCATCTACAGACAACGCCAAGAAATTTCTGCACTCAACAAGACAATGACGCTCACTGCGATGAATAAAACAGTAATTCTCACTATCAATGATTTTGCTATTATTAGTAGACCTGTTACTACTAGACTTGGGGCCACTGCTTTCAGTGTGGAACGCTTTCACCTTCTGTTTATGCATACTGGAGGACTGCGGGTTTACGGTTTCTATGCGTCTGAGGGCTATCTGCCGTTCCTGCTCTAGAAACCTCATGAGGTGTGGGAATGGCTTGATTCTCTCCTCGTGAGTAAGCATGTGAAAGTGTCTATCCCAGTCCCGTCTAATGCTTGTAGGTAATAGGTTTGCAAGAGTATCGACTTGTGGCAGCGTAACAGTTTGCAAAAGTCCCACTTCACCGAGTTGGCTGTACGAGCTTTCCACTGCGTTGGCCATGTTGACGAGTTCTCGTGCATTTCCGTCCTTTACTGGCTTTAGTTCTTGTAGATTGTTGAAGACTGCTTGCACACTCATGCTAGGATCATTGTAGACCTCTTCTAATCTACACATCATTCTCTCGTAAGCTTGAGGCTGAGTTGCGAAGATTGGCTGAACCATCTCCAGAGCTTCACCTGTGAGAAATTTTTCTAATTCACAAGCCCTATCGACATCATCGTAAAACACAGTGGCATACCTTAGCCACACTGACCTAAATTCCGGCCAATGGTATCTAGTGCCGTTAAATGGCTTTGGTTGTGAATGAGTTTTATGGATAGATGTATTGAAGTTATTTCCACCTGTATGTCTAGAGTCATAACTTGTTTGAGTTGTTCCATTAGGGTAGCTATCATATGCATTGACAACCGAGGAAGTTGCGCCGCGAATCAAAAATTCAGAATGAGCTGCACGATCAAAACTACCTTGTAGATCACGTACTGAGAACGTAGAAGAACGAACATCTCTGACATTGGTACTTGCTATGACACCTGGATTTGATGCCAAAGCTTCACCGGATGTGTGATCTTCCCATAGTACCTGCCTATCACTACCGCTTGCTGTGATACCTGGATTTGGTGCAAGAGTAGCCTCTTGTGTGCTAGGCTGTGATCTAGGAGGAAACAACCGACTCGACGCGACCATAGTCGGTGCATGACTCGCCCCGTCTGAAGGTGACCCCCCACCCATACCGCTCTCCGCGAGACCGGACCGGACCACGGACGGATCAGATTTACGGTGTTCGAAATTCATGCTCTGTGACTGAGCCCTTGACATAAGAGTAAACTTAGACATACAATAATCTAAAGATAAAATAACTTCATCTAGTTCTAATAATAAATCAGAAAAACCTATGGTATCTGCCAAACTTTCTGAAAGAGCTACACATTTCCTATGATGTTCAGTGATAAGAGTATTGTCAGTACAATCAGCAACTAATCCATTGGCTTTCTTAATTGCTAAAATAAGGCTGTGCTTGATTTTATAGAATTTGCTATGCCAAGTATTACAGTCAGAAATAGCTTTGTCATAACTAGCCTTTACAGTTTGATAGTACTCTACTGGACTCATCATATTAACATAAGCAATGTCTTCCATAGACTCATCTGATGAAACGTATTCCAAAAAGTCATAATGGATAGTTAGAAACTCTTGATATGTAGATTCAAGCTGAGATCGCAGGCATTCCACTTGTGTAGAGTTGCTGCTACAGATTGCTAATTCTATGAGATTAGTTAGCATTGTTACCTTAGACCTCAGAGTAGTACGTTGCTTCTTGAGATTAACTATGTCCTGTCGGTCCATGTCAGCCTCAGCAATATTGGTACTGTATCGGTTTGTGTTTGTGTCTGGTTGCAAGATATGCTTTAACTACTAGCCAACTTGGCAACAGGTTTTCGAGTTTATTAACTGTCAAATCGTACCCTATAAAATGGGAAACATTAGAAATTGTATAAATAAGTAGTCACAATATAAATCAAAATTCAGAGGAACACTATGAATATTACAGAACCAAAAAATTGACATGAACTATTATAATTCTAATAAACTTACAATATTGATGCGTGGATAAAAATCTTAGCCATCACAATGCCGAAACCGATAGTTTATTCATACAAAGAGTGTAAATATGGCGGTTTGATCATGATACACTGACTCATGCAGTACAGTGAATGAACTAGCTCTGCCAGCTAATAGTAGCTTTGGTGAAAGCTTTTGAAGCTTGAAAGCTTTAATGATTGGCTGCCTGCCAATACTTCTGGGTGGCATACCAATACAACCATTAAGCCTAGGGCCACACTGTGCGTATTTTCGCATGCGAAAATTAAAATCACGGGTAGCAAAGGTGTCCACTGTAGCGTCAGTGATGCGTGATAAATAAAGCTTTCATTTTTAAATCGCACTCGCTTTCAATAAAACGCAATTTACTGGAATGTAGCACTAAATAAAGAAATTGGGCTCGCTGAATAGCTACCAGCCAATTAGGTGACGACGACAGAGACGATTCGCACTTGCGTTGAAAATGCAGAGCGACAAGTGCGAAGGTTTTCTCAACGCGCACAGTGGACACCTTTGCTACTTGTGATTTCAATTTTCGCATGCGAAAATACGCACAGTGTGGCCCTAGGCTAAGAGATGTTACGTTATTCCTTAGTAAACTTATACTTGGACTTACTAGAAATACTTATACGTTTGAATACATTGAGGAGACAACTCTAATTTGGTTTTATTTGAAACTGACGAGCTTTTGTTTAAGTTTTTTAGTTAATAAAGCTTCACTAAACACGCAACAAAAGTTTGTATTCATTAGAATTAATACTTATTATCAAAGATGGTGAAGGGAGTGGTTTTATTCTCACAGTTCTTAACAAATAACACTACAGACTAATTGTTTTGTCTGGTTCATTGTCCAGCTTCGCTTTGAGCATTTAATATAATTATTATACTATCAAGTACTATAATAGTGCTAAGCTTGTTTCACACATTGGAGTTGCATCCTCTTTGTCTAGCAATTTCAATTATAGCCCCATGATTAAATTTCTCCCTATACTGTAGCTATAAGCATCATTTCCCTAATATATATTATTACAACAATTTTATTAATTACTATGAAATCTCCTCATATAAAACATTAATTAAATATACAGCAACAAAATATAATACATTTCATAGCCCTATTGATGGTGAAGCACATACAAAATTGCTTAGAGAAATTTTTTAACCTTCAGGCTATCGGGGTTTAGCTTTATGTGCAAGCATTTGTAGTGGGTAGATAACTCGAATGCTTTTTCAATAGCACCAAAATAAAGAGTGGAGTGCAGTGCTCTGTAAGAGGGGGGAGCGGGGAATTTAGGGCTATTCTTATGAATGAAATGGACATATTATTGATTAGCCCAAAGCTTCAAAGATAATATTATAATAATATTATACGTTATGACAAAACACAAATAGAATCAATTGTGTAACATTTCAGCATTTTTTTCGAAATTGCATTATTTATTGCATAACCCCTCATTCACACACACCTAGGCCGTAACAGCAAATATCAGCCATTTTCACAAATGTCTGAGCTTCCTGTATGCCGTTGCAGTACGTTAGGATCAAGCCCTGCTTCATTCAAAAATGTTGCGGTGTGCTCCTATTGGACAGAAAAACTTTTGCATTAACTCATTGAATATAATTGCCCATGAAATGTCATAGATCGTACCTGATAACGGACTTTGAAAACGGGCATATTAAAAATGGCTGATATTTTACGTTACGGCCTACAGTACGTTAAGTGTGAATGAGGGGTATATTTGTAAATTATAATATTCTATAGTCTAACAAGAACCATAATTTCATACTAGCACTTGTATTATATATAGCACATATAAATGCATTATTGCATCAATGACATATATTACCCACGTACTCTAAAGAAACAGCTATAAGCAGCACACAGGAAGAGACCCCCAGTGCACTGAATCAAAGATTGGAGTAAGGAGTTATACAGTTTTATACAGACGATGCACTTAATAACTCCAAACTTTGCGCTGTTTCTAGAGATACCTACACTTAACAAACTAGCCATGGTGAATCAGTGCAGGAGTGAAAAGTCATAAACATGATTTACATTCACAAAGATGACAAAAGAGCAATTTATTGAAAGCTCTCACATTTCTGTCGAATGAGTCATGGCGGCAAGAGCTTTTGGACAATGACCCTTCAAATATTTTGTAAACTTGTCAAGATTGTTATCTCTTTCAGGACTAGTAATTATGACTAGCTTCAAAACACTTTCAATTTAATGATCATGCATGCACTCATTTATACCAACAGTGAAAATAAATCATATAATTCATTTTCCATTGTTTCCAAACAAGCAGAAATTAATGTCAACTAAGCTATAAAGTAGTAGAGTTTAATTCATATGGTGTTTGTTGTGTTCCGGTTTCCTTAGCAACATTTCATCTGGCAATCTTTCGGCTCCACCCGAACCATGCATACTTCACAATACACAAATTTCTAAAACCTGTAGCTAATGGTTGAAACTTGTTTTGATAAATAACGCATGTGAAAAACAATTATGCACGGTTGTGGAGTTGCCTTATACTGAAGAAGAGCAATCGTGTCTGTCAACAGCTATCAATATGAGACTAAAATTGATATTTATGTTGTTTTCATTAAAAATATTATTACTTCCTTCATCATTGCTTTTCCTCGGCGTTCGTAGTAGAGAGGTAGAAGAAATAAACCACCGCGCGGTGAGCAGTCGTACAACTGAGGTAGGCGGGTTACTTCTTAGCGCAGATTTATATTGCAACCACGGGCTCTAAATTACACCCCGTTCAAGTGCTTCTTCCAAGCGTTGAAATAGAGGCGTTTTCAAAGCCAATGATTGGCAGGTTCATCATGCATGCGTGTGTCATTGGGCACGTGGTACTAATTGATTAGAACGTCTGCAGCTGGAATCGGACCTGAATGCGTGAGGAACCTGTTGTAATCATAATCAAAATGACAACCGGCACTAGCTGACTACAAATTTTACGCCATCCACCGCCGAAACATTGAGTACTTTTTAAAATGCTACGAAATTGCTTCTCATTGCGCAGAGTTGCACTAGTTTCTATAGCAGCCCTTCTAGTTTTACCAATTTATTTATACAAAATGACGTTTACAGGACCAGCCCGAGGTAGGTTTAACTAGAAGTATTAGTATAGAGTCGTTAGACTTGTTGTTACTATATAGTATATTCCACACTATAAAACATAAGTTATTTAGTACAGATTTCATTATAGATCAAGTCTCATGATAAGTATAACACATTGATTATTACTATTACTATTAGTATTGGGTATTAATAATAATATTATTAATATTATAAATATATCAATATAATTTACTCTAAGTCCAAGTCTGTAATTAAATTATTATAATAATTATGTTTATAATAGTATTGATTGTGAAAGTTGAATAATTCTATGGAGGCAGAGTTAATTAATGAATTTTGCTTATAGTTATATTTATAGTCCCAATCACTGATCAGTATCACCATCACTGCTACAACTATGAAGTACCACGGTGTCACTCATACTGGTACTGATAGTCTTGGTACCAGTAACACTTATAGTTATAATGTGAAATGTCATGGCATTTCCATGGCATTTGGTATAAAATGAGTTGAATGAATTTTGTAAAGTATAATGAAATACCATTAGTTTTCATGATCATGATGATCAATAATATTTAGTGTACCTTTGAATACATTTGAAGACGTCGAACACCTGGAAACATGCAAGGTTATAGAAGGACTTAATTTATTTTATACATTAATTTATAGTGTGGAATAATTGTGTTGATTTTTTTGGGTTTTTTTTATTTGGGCCCTCTGGTGTAAATAGTAAATAAGTAAGTAGTTATGTAGTAAGTAGGAGAGCAAATTATTTTTCGTGGTTGTGATGAAGGTAAATAGATTCATCATCGTTACCCCTGCATTGTCACAATACAGCCGAAACATAAGTAGGGTAGATAGACGTATGTATGGTGATTGGTATCAAAATTTATGACTCGAATAAGAAGCTATCAATATTTCATTGATTGATATTTTTATTTGTAAATTTGATAATGACTGTAGGCTATTGTATATAGTCAAATGATGAAAATGTTAAGAAGTGAGCCCTAGCGCTATTTATCATGTAATTAATGTGTGGACAATATGAAAGTGAATGTGCATCATCTGACCATGTTGTTTTCAATGATAACTTACTCAAAATGAATATTGGTTTGAGTTATTAAAGGTTAGTATTAACTTCATTCTTTTGCAATTGTTGTAATAATTTGTATTACCACAGTGACTGTCTCGGAATATTGGAGCATTTTTTGTCATATTTTGTATTGTTGTACAGTAGAGTATCTATACTGAAACAAACTGACTAGGACATACTGTTTATAGTAGTTCTACTGCAGTGTTGCTTAGCTGTGACAATACAGGAATGTAAAGATGTGAGCAGATGTAACACAACTTGATGGTACCAGTTATTAGTACCAGTAGATTCTCCAATTCCGCAACTCCTACTCCTAAAGCTTCCTCTAACCTGAAATTGATAAAATTTATAAAATCCAATCTTACAAGCTTATTCCATAACTTTGAGTATGAATTTTCCGACCCATGGTCAATAGCAAATCTGTCTATCAGCCTCACTGTATTCACCTTTTCTGTGTAGATGTCTACATTCCACCTGAAGTTCAGACCCAGCTACCCACGGCTACTTTTAACCACCAGTTCTATGTCATCACTATGCTAAGCATATTTAATGGTAAGTACAACTTGGTTTGATCCCCTTGAAAATCGTTAGATGCAGCACCAGAGCTAGAGGTGACTGAGGGCAGTTGTGTGGGGGGGGGGAAAGGAGGAGTTTGGACAAATAGGTGCTGCTTCTAGCCATATTCTTTTCACTTGGCCCAAGTGCATTTGTTTACATTGTAGTCTGTGTTGGTAAATCATTCACCAACAGCTTTGGTCAGTGGAGAGCCAACTTTATATTACATAGGTGTAATACCTGCCAAACTCTATTATAATATGTACTGCAGTGTGAAATGTTTTAAGCAGTGCTATTTATTACATAATAAAATTAATGTAATAAAAGTAATGTAACAGCACTTTTTGCTATGCTACCTTGATATATTCAGTTATGTAATAATGCTGAACTAATTTAATTTAAAATATTGAGTAACATTTGAATACACCCAGCTAAGAGAGCTGAGAGAAAAGTCCAGCAGTTCAAAGGCTGATAATTCTCAAGTCATAAATTGATAACTAATGTCAGAGTTCAGATAAGTAAGTGTTGTCATTATTAGATCATTCTATCTCTATAGCAGGTATTAGTAGTACTGATAGTAGTATTAGTAGCAGTAGTAGCAGCAGAAGTACTGATGGTAGTGGTAGTATTAGTAGCAGTAGTGGCAGCAGCAGTAGGGTGATTTCATCAAAAGTAGACATTACATGGGCCTTAGAACATCAAATCAACCAGTGCTGTTACTTGGTTGCATTGTAAAGCAGTATCGAAAGCATAGCACACTAGCACAGTCACTGAGCTGCAACGACAGTGGCTATACCAAACTTTTCAGTTCTATTATAATATCTTATGTAAGACGCCTAAAAACACTAGGCTAGTCTCTGTTAGGATGTAGAGCAGTAGCACAGTTACAGCAGTCACACCACCCCTCTCTATCTTGTCTACCAAGCACAGAGGTTGCAACAATGATAATCATTTCATGATTTAGTTACAAATCAATGCATACTACTGAATACATTCTCATAGTCTGGGTACTTTGCGTGCTTCAGTTTACTTTAATGTAATTATAATTAAAAAATTGTTTTACCTACCGGATAAAGGAATTTAATACCTTAAATAGTTCTGGAGGTGTAAGCTTACTGTTGGCACCTCTTTCAGATAAGATAATAATAGTCTGCTGTGCTCTCTGTAATCTGCAGCCACCTTTGGTAGCTGATGAAGCGTAGAACTTTTATAATAGTATTCTTTTTGATGTGCTATTGTATATACATATGTGCTATACCACTATGCTTTGTAAATAAAAGTCTGATATTATTATACTTTTGTCATATCTGCTTGCCTCAATGATTGTTGAAAAGGATTTTGGGTGCAAGTAAATGACAGCTCATTTTACAAAATGCTAACTCATGTGTAGATAATATTCTGTTAGTATCAATATTGTATGCAGTCAGTGTTGAAATATAATGCCTCCGTTTTGGTAGAATCAGCATTTTCTCTGTAGATATCATGTTACATCACGCAATATGAAAAAAAGTTCAAGCCCAATGCTTAATGACCATTTTTTCTAACATTCCAAATTATTAGGAGTGAGCCTTTGTATTTTATCCAACTGACTAAAACATGAAATGAAAACTCATTAGTAAAGTTGTTGATGTTAATGCATTAGCTTCAGAGCTAAGTACAGATATTTCATCCAGGCTTGAAGCTGAGAAGTTCAACTTGAATATCACTTATACAAAAACGTGGCAAATTGCATAAAACATTACTTCAAAGTTAAAAGAAACTAGAATATATTGTCCCATGGCTGATGTCATTACATTTGTAGAATAATCATGCTGTTTCTCAGAAAAATAAGTCAGCACTTTATGGGCCACTCCAGCACCAAGTCTTCCTGTTCACTTGGGTACAAAATTGTAGGTTGAGTAGAATTCCCACATGGCTATTTTGGTATAATATATGTATTTTATGTGGGGTTTGGGGTCTAGTGTCTAACTGGCAAGCATCTAACTGGGATGAAATCGATTGCCTTATTCTTTAAACAAACAACTTGCTATAAATATTTGCTAACTTGCTCCGGTGGGCCTTGTTTATGCTGAACTGAGACCATGTTTCAGTTGTCTTTCCTACATTAATTATGTAAAATATTTCTATATGGAAACTGCTTCATTCTAGTATTTTCTACTCTCCTATGCACTGCGTTTCCATGACTCCGCATTATGGGAATGTATGCCTGTACGGATCAATTGTGGTTTGCATTAACTTATAGTTTCGGTATCATTCGATGTAAATATTTCCATTAGGCAATGAAAAATCTATTTGCATAATGCAGTGATGGAAACGCAGTGATGGTGTAATAGCTGTAGAAGTACATATGCAAGTGATAAGGAAGATACACTAGCAACTGATCATCTAGATAAACTTGGACAATCAAGTTTGGCATGACGATATATCGTGAAGTAAATGTGATGGACAGCTGAAAAAACTCCAGCATTTTTTATAACAGTACTTATAGTTGCTAATGGCTGAGTTAATGTAAATAAATGATGGTGTAAGCAAGTCTTCTACTTTGTTAGTCTTTTTTGTAAGTGATGAGATATTATATTGGCCTATCAGGTACCAAAGTATGTCAGTTGTTAGTGTAAGCAGGGGTGAATGTTTAATGTAAAACTAAAGTGATAATACATAAGCTTTGTAAAATATCAAAAGCCACAACAACCATTGTCATAAAGTGAATAGCTCCAAAAATGTCATTGTCTTTGTACATTGTCAACCCTAACCGGAGTTGTTTTTGAACAGACACACTGCACAAGTGACTAGTCTCTTAGTAACATTAACACTTCAATGCTTTCTCCCTTTAATTTTGCAATAAAAATATAACTGAAATTGCAGCCTGAACTAAGATGACAAATTAAAAAATATTTTTTAAGAGGGTATTTTACTTAGACATGGCATATGAGGGACCAACATTATTCTTAATTTTTGTGAGGCACCCCCCCCCCCCCCCCATTTATCCAGGCTCATCACTGATTATAACGAGTAATAGGGTACCATCACTTCATTTCCGTGACGAATTATGCTAATGGATGCCCATACCATTGGTTGCCTTTTGCATTAAGTTATGATTGTGGTTTCCATTTAGAGTATGAAAAATCCATAATGCTAATCATGGAGAAGTAGTGCATGTAATATATAAGGAAGCAGTATTAGTGGCCTAAACACTATTGACCTAAGGTTTAGTAAACACAAGGTCAGTGGTTCGAACCCCAGTTAAGGCCATTGGTGATGGTTGGAAGTGCATTCTGTCATAATTACTCCTGTACACCACATTAGAAAACAAGTCTTAAGGCAGTTTAAAAAACCCCTTTTCAGCAGGAATTCTCACAGGGATGGCGACTATAAACTTACTACACCAGATCTTTATAATAATTTAACATATTATGGGGTTAAAATATGTTGTGTTTATGTAATATAACATATTATATAATATATTATATAATGTTATGTGGTAGAAATGCAGTCTTGTTTGGTCTGGTACAGGTAAGGCCTGGCCTAAGTATGCCAGCTACAGCGTGGAGGAGTTAAATGACAGAGACAATGAGTACCTGGACACTCTCCAGGCCAACATCAACAGAGCTTATGTCAAGGAAGTTAGACTCTTCTACATGGATGAGAGCTCATTACAGGTAAATGTTGATCTCTATAGTTGCACTTGGTGTAAGTCAAGCGCAGATAATAGACTTGTTAACTTTTTGAAAAAGGCAATTATCTATATTATGGCTCACCCGAATGAAAACTAACTGATAGAAAACAATAATTGAGTGGTTGCTTAGAGACGCTACAGCCAATAGGTTGGCCCCAAGGCACTGGTAACCAACACATGGTCAGGGATTAGCCTACGGTCTGATTTTTGAACTTGTTAATATATGTACATGAATTTTCTAGTATTTTACCACATTTTGCTAGCATGTGAGTACAGTTGAGTATCTGGTAGTAGTAGCAGCAGCAGCAGGCTACTATTACTACTACTAATAGTAGTAATACTACTAGTACTAGCCTACTACTACTAGTACTAGTAGTAGTACTACTAATAGTTACACCAAGAATTGATAATGGCTATAATTCTATAATTAACAAACATCTAGACATCAACTAATTAGATGAGGTTGCCTCGGTTTTGCTGCCAGCAGCATAGTATGATGATATCCACCCTCTGATTCACTTCATCAGCTCATTATAATCATGCGGCTTGTTAACCTTTCACCTTTTCTGTTCTCTCACCACCTACATGACCTACGTACTCACCTCTAGTACCCATCAGTTTCCCTGCAGGTTTCTGCTCATATAATAGTACTTCTGATTGAAGAAAAGTTGACCATTCATGTGCAGAGGTTGAAATAGACTTCTGTTTTAACTTATGCTTGGCACCCACATACCACCCCCCTCCTTGTTGCTGGGAACAAAGGCAATATAGTCTCTGTCCAACTCACTGGTGATGACCAGATGTGTTTTGGCTCTAGATTTTAATACTAGTGGTTTGTAGATTGAGCTGAGATATGGTTGTTTCTTTTCCTCTTGAATACTTCATCCTGGTATCATAAAACTTATAGCAGCTGGATTGTGCATTGAAAATCACTTGAAAACTTGTAGCAGCCAAATTCCCATTTCTGTAACCTACCCCAGGTTAACATGCATTGCTTTGTGCATAGAATTAGTGTCTGGTAAAATTAGTACAGGTAATAATGGCACAAATGGAAAAGCTGGTATAATGGCAGATTTTATAATACTGGGGTTTTGAGTTTGTGGTTTGGGCAAATTTAACATCCGTGTGCCAATTCTTACCTACTTTTCCATTTGTGCCATTGTTACCTGTGCCATTATTATCTGTGCCATTATTACCTGTGCCATTGCTACCTGTGCCATTTTTACCTGTGCCATTTTTACCTACAATCATAAAATTCATCATGCATGTTTGACTTTGCAATGACAAGAGTAAGCATGCCTACGCCCTACTTTAAAATTTCACCCTTCCCCTAACTATGTCCTTCTATTCTCTTTCAACTAAACCCTTGTGTAACTGTTGCCAAGTCGTTGTTACGTTGCCTCAAGGTTCCGCTAACTTCTACATCAATTTGTGGTCAGTCATTGCACAGCTCTACTGAAATGAATTTTGACTATATTTTTATTTATCAAGTCCGAATCAAAACCTCTTTAATGTTAAAACATGAAATTGCTTCTTTTAGCCCGGCTCACATACCTTTCTAGTGTCATACACTAAATGTTGCATGTTATGGAATATATTAGAAAAGAATGGGAACAAATGGAGATGTTATCTATTTATTCGGTGTTCTTAGCTTTTGTTCTCAGAAATATTTCAAATTTTATTGGTTGGGCTTCTAAGCATGGGTTGTGTAGGAGCAAAACTCTAGATAATTTGAAACGGATGTTGTATATCAAGGAGAAGAGAATTGGACTTGTTTGCCATACTGCACTGTTCATAACTCTATTTACCATTATTGTGCTGCAATGTGAGATGTACTTATGCTTATAGAATCAACTAAAGAAAGTAAATA